>CM077181.1:4733785-5333785 GCA_039654105.1 Coreius guichenoti | reverse complement strand
TTGATGGGGATGCACGATATATGTTCATTTTTAATGATAGCGTTATCGGCCCGATGAGAAAATTTTGCAGATATGTTAAAGCTGAGACACTTCAGATGCGCACTGTTCGCCATGATGGTTTTGAATGGCTTGAAATATGATTGAAATCACTTCAAAAAAGAAATTATGGTGCAGCGCAAGTCTGTCATATAGGATATATTAAATTATAATGAAAACATTATAAATGTGTGCTTGGGACTTGGATTTTATGGGGAGACTTTTGTTTTTGTAATCAGGCTCTCAAAAATTATATAACATTTTGTATTAGATTTATTGGCCAATATATAAGTTATTGGCTTTCAAATATAAAGATTTAGCGGTTATCGGTATCGGCCAAAATGTTCATATCGGTGCGTCCCTACTCTTTAATTTTTCTATATATGCTTGGTAAAAGTGACAGGTTGAGTGATTGTACATAAAAAATTTAATGCATGCATGCAATTAAAAAGTCAATAAATTGTAGCTAGCTTGAAATTGCAGATATAAACTGAAACTGCCCATAAAACCCCTGCCCATAAAACTGTTGATGAGTTGGGAGAGTTGGCACTTTTTGTGTATCATCTCATCTCATCTAATCTTTAACTATAGAATAACATGGCTACACCTAGTCATTATAGTATTTGGTTTGCATTATGTTTATAACTTCGTCAAATCAATATCGTAATGATCTGCTCTGTTAAGTAGCACATTTATAGACATTTCAGATTCAGATCTGTGTTAGGCTCCAGCATACCTGGATAAGGGGCTTGGAGAATGGATGGATGGATGCATTATTCTGAGCTCCTACATAAAAGGCCTTAAGGCCTGTAGGGTTTCCCTTCGACATGCAATTTAAAACAGAATACGGTCCGTTTTTTAATTGAGCTTGACGTCAACTATGAACAATCAGTCAACCTTGATGCAATTTTGGAGTTGTTGAATCATCTGGATTATACATAAATCAGTGTTTAAATCTACTGCACATATGGTTCTGCTGCCTGTAAAGGCCAGCATAAGCACAGCGATTGGTTCATTAGTGTGATCATGACCACGCATTCAGCCACTGTGTTTTTGTTAAGGCTTTATTGTGTACAAATCTGTAGAAAGTGAAAGTTCAACTTTTTGATTTTTGGTTGGGATCAGCATGAAAACTTTGATGTGTATGTGTACATCTGTGTCTTTGCATTAGCATGTATGTGGATGTGTGCAGCAGTTGTGGTTTCTGTTATTGCAGCGAATGGATTGGCTCACACAGCAGGTGTGAGTGAAAGAGCAGATTGTCTTGATTCAAGTCCTGATTCATCTTAACAGACTTAACCAGTCTGACCTCATTCATATGATGGCATATAACTTGCCTGTACCTCTTAATTGATCAACAGTTTCATTAGTTCCTCATCTCACACTGCGCATGACAAACACATCCACTTATAATCAATCAATCTGTTAAGTGAACTAAATTGCTCTTTAAATTTTCATCATGCAGTACTCAGAGAGCTCTTATATGCAGTGTAGTATCAGAGCTGATAATAAATGCAGCTCTTCATGAAAAGATCTGGGCTCTGAGACAAAACTTACAGCAGTGTCTTTGGTGTGATTATCTGTGCCATTTACAAAAAAGCAGAATTTGCACAGGGGGCCCATCTGCTTCTCTAGCATTGGCACGAACCAATCACATTCCAGCATGGGTCCCAGAGAGGCCATGCTGAGACCCCAAAAGAGGGCTAAAAAAAGTCCCACGCTCATCTGAGCTGGATCCTGCCTTGTAATTTACGTTGTGACGCGGATCCGTGATTTATCCAGTGCCGTAAGAAGATTGAGAGGATCAAAGATCAGAGGGATGATCCAGATGTGTGGATATGTGATTTGTGACTCATTCATGTCTCTTTCTCTGTTATGAGTACACATCCAGCCAATGAACTGGAACATTTTTATTTCTGTGAGAGGACATTAGATGTTACAGCAAGGGATATTGTCAGTCTTGAATCCACTGAGGGCTAAAAAATGCTAAGCAACTGTTTTCAGAGCTGCTTGGGACTGATCCACGCAAGGTAGGACTAATTGAGCAGTTTAGCTTTTTATTGGTTAAAAGGAACCTGCTGGGTATTTTAGCAGTGAAGTCATATATCATGTGACCCGAGAGGAAGATGGTTTGCCATGAATGCAGTGTACCATATCTGTCATGTGTTCTGCTTGCTTTAGTGTTGCGTTCCACAATACATAGATACATAGACATCTTTAAAACAAAATACATTTAAATACGTTTAAATACATTTAAAGAAAATTTGACTGAGATATTGTATTATGATACTTATTTCAGAGTATGTATGTATGTATATATGTATGTGTGTGTGTATGTGTGTATATATATATATATATATATATAGAATTAATTTATTTTAAATGTATTTTTTTTTAATCAAATATATACTTATAAATACTGTATATTCTTAATATATTCTTAAAGGGGTCATGAACTGAGAAATCAAATTTTCCTTTAACCTTTGACATATAAGAGGTCATCATACTATAAGAATATCATGTAAGTTTCAGAACTGAAAACTTCCTTGTTAGTCCAAAAACAGCTTTTATTGAAACCAAGCCCAGTGAACGACTCATTGTGGAATGTGCTATAGGTGCTATATCTATAGGTGAAAGACAGAAGAAAATCAACGCCTACTTCATCATTGCAACTTTGGCCCCACCCACTGGCGTGTTAGTGAGATGACGAGGAGAGAAGAGCGATACAGGATCACTGGACTAAAAAAAACATTACCTTCCAAAGGATCCTAATGCTAGGAATGTGGTTATTTATTTTCAACAATGTGAATGTCTCAGTTGAGCATTATTTATTTGTATTCGGTACATTTCACTGTGGATTCTTTGGTAAATCAGTCGCAATTTCGATGCAGGCTTGGCAAACAGACTTTTATGATATGGACTTGACAGTAATGCCACAACACGTAAATAACTGTGTGTTAATTCTAATGCCTGATCTGAGACCAGTGATTTCTGATATGTAATGATTCATGTACAGTCAGGTGTTCTTTGTCTATGTGTCAGTAAATCAAACCAGTGACTAAACGCTCAACTTCACATTGTTTCTCTTAGTAGGATGAAAAAAAATCTGTTATTTAAACTGTGATTAAATTATATATAGAAAGCGATCAAAGAACGCTCCCTTTGCAATCGCTGGAGCTGTCAATCAAACAGCGTGAGTTTATCAGTGAATAAAATACTCCTGTTATAATTAACAAATCTCTTATTTACATTGTGTTTGCACTCTTAGTTATGATGAAAGCATTAGTTAGTGTGCAGAAATCGAGTTGCAATGACGAGATCACTGCATTTATGCACTCAACATGTCTGTGATCGGCTACAATGCTCATCGTGACTGCAACCTTTTATGTCATGATCTGAATATAATGCTATAGATCTAAATAGAATGCAATAATCAACACTTTTCACGATTAGTTTACCTTGAGAGCTGTAATATTTAAAAACGTGCTAAAGGTTTTCGAGAGAGTTCCACATGTAATACTTAGCTATTTCATATGCAAAGATGTTAGCCAATCACAGCAGTGAGTGTTTACACTGTATAGTCTCACAGCAGACATGCCTCTTCAAACAGAGAGTTTAGAGCAGAGGGCTAAAATCAGGGTCGGAAAAATGCCTTTTATTTCTAAATTATGACAATTTTTTTATGTAAAAATCATTATTATAAAATAATGCAGTTCTTGACCCCTTTAATATTTCACAATTTTACTGTTTTTTTGCTCAAATAAATGCTTTGGCAAGCATAATAGACTTTCAAAAACAAACTTACTATAGATTAGCTATTTTTTACTGAAAAACAAGGCAACATTTTCATGATCTCATTCTCTAAACTTCTCACGCCTTCGTCTAAATGGCTTGTCTGACATTTAAATGTCACTTTTCAACAAGGGACTCAAGTAGCAGCATAGGTCTTGCTAACTGTCTGTCAATGTGTGTATGTGTGCAAGGTCTTTATTATTAATTCATGCTATTCATTTATGAAGGTGTCTTATTGCTGCTGAGGAATGTTTCTCTCTTTAATTGGGAGATCCATTATAATCCCTCTTAGCTTTATGTGAAATCACAGAATGTAAATCTGCCATTGTAAAAGAGTCAAGGCCAGCAGCAGTTCAATCCCTATTTAAATGAATGTGAAGCCCTGCAAATATTGACATTGATGTGAATTGAGCTGTGTAGAATAATAAAATGTGCATCATCTGTCTTTGTAGGATGAGAGAGGACTAAAAATAACTTTGGTGTGAGGTGTGTGTGTGTGGATAAGCACCAGGTGTTTGGGTTCAGGGTCTGAAACAATATATTTGTCTTTCTGCCACATACAAGAACATGGATGAGACACCTACTTGAATCGCCTAAATACAAATATAATGCTTAAGAGAAAATATAAACGGACTTTGTTTACTCATACAGCAAAGCAGTGCTTCTTGAGGAGGGCACAGGGCTTTCACGAAGACCCGGAGAAATAGAGGGGGAGAGCTTATCGTAAATGTCTTGAATAATTTCAGATGTCATGGTGGGTGGTGAAAATTCCAATGTGTGAATATTTGAGAATAATGTTGCTTTATGTTACTGAATGGTCTTTAACCGCATGCTTTTCACTACTCCCATAGTGTACAGAAAAAAAATGTTTTTATTAAACTGATGGAGCAACACATTTTGTGGGAAAATAATTATACAAATAATTTAGGTGAAGTAAAAGTTAATACTTCAGCAAATTCTTTATTAAAGAATTAAATATACTGTCATTAAAATGTTTATTTTAAAAATTCATAAAAAATATTTTAAAAAGTAGATTCTGAAAGCTTTGAAGGAGATCTCATAATACTTTAATATGGCTTTAGAGTAGCAACAATAAATATTATATTTTTCTATATGACAATTAATTTGAAATGTAATGGTTTCATCATAAATATGGTGATTATAGCTAAGGTGCATGGACAGCCAACTTATCAGATGATATTAAATCTGAATCTAACCATGTCATGCCAGTTATTTATTATCATGTTAATTATTGTGCCTTTAGCCCCAAAGGCAGGGGCGCTTTTTACCCCAAATACCATACTTTTACATATTCTTCAGTTATTGAAAATCAGTTGATTCAATGATCATTATCATTAATAAGACTTTTGTCTCAAAATATATGCAATAATTTTATCGATTCTCATTTGCTACGTAAATCTATATCATAGATTGTTATATCTATATCATAATGTTATTTAAATAACATTAAATATTAGATCAAATCAACTTTGCGTTGCTGGCCTCTAATCACGGTTTAAGGATCAGCCAAATTTCCATGTTCAGGCCTCAGGGATTGCGCATAATTTTACACATTTTCACAGGTTTTGCAATTATTAAGCGGCAAATTCCCTCAGACATTTATGCACTATCATGTAGGTTGAAAAAGTACAATAATCCACAGAGCAAATCGGTTAAAAACCTTTCTGTGAGAAGTAAATTCACAAAGAGTGTCAGTGATTCACAGCGTCTTCTAGCTCTCAAAATGCGCTAATGGTGTTGTATCGTCACTAAAATGTAGCATTTGCATGGCATTTTAAGCCCTGCAAATTTAAACATCCAAGCAATTTTAAACCTTTCAGTACTTGCGATCTCTCTGAGAGACGGTTTTCTGTGCGCTCTCAGCCAAAGCGTACACACATAAAGCTGCCTCTCAAACAGCTCGCGAGTGTCAAATTGACATTTTTCGCAGCTTATTCCACTTAAACGGTCAAATACACACAAACTTAGGTCAAAATGCCCGCCTTGGTGAGAATTCACGTAAACACAATCGGTTATGTCTTACACTCTAAAAAATGCTGTTTCTAAAAAATGTTGTTTCAACCCAACCGTTGGGTTACACTTTTTTAAATTAAATTTTTAACCCAACAGTTGGGTTTGTCCATATTTGACCCAAATTTGGATTGAAACAACCCAGCATTTTTTAGAGTGTAAGTTGAATGTAAACAGTCAAGAAAGAAAGCACATGCGTATCAATATATTGGATCCGTGCATTGTGTCTTAAAGTGACAGCAGCCTAATAAACCTGCTGCTCTCTTAGGCCGGTTTCACACTGCACACGTTAGCAGAGCGTAAGCAGCGCATATTTTATCCGGCGCTCATGTTAACAGATTAGAGAGTTAACAGATTAGAGACGGCGCGGCAGCGCGTCGCAGGAGCAGAGCAGAAGCGGCAGTGCCGCGATTGTTTCGCCGTCAAGTCTATTTTTGCTGCGCTGCTCACGCTGAATTAAAGCCACAGTGCATAGTTCTTGATCAAAATTGACCTGATTAACATGAAAAATAACAAATTTCACCATGAAATCATGTAGTGAAGTGTTCCGTGTGTTTCACAATCACCATATGACATCCAGCGCTGTGAAAAAAATAAATAAAATACACGAAAACACATTGCTATCAGAAGTTTTTGCCCAAACTTCAAAGGCCCATTTAAATGATTAAAACTAGAGGCATATCTTAACTTTAAGGTTACTTTTATCATGTAAACTACCTACAGCATGTTATATGCATATGTGTTTGGGACAGAGGGGAACACGGTTGTATTCGCAGCAGATATGCTGCCCATTATAAATCAAAGCACGAGACAGACAGTGGTCGGAGGAGAACACTGGAAAAGGTGACAGAATGGACGATATTCGTCTGTGTCAGACAAGGAAAAAAGAGAAAATCACTCACTGAATAACTTTTGTAGCTTTAATAAGGATTAATCTATTTAATTTATACAGTTAAGATAGTGTTATTTTGCATTTGATTATTTACTTTCTTACTTGAATACTACTGTTAGACCTACCTGAAAAACATAAAGCACTGATTATTTCATTTGTCCGTAAGCTAGTGCAACAAAATGACCCCATTGTAAAAACAAATGCATTTAATGAGAAAACATGTAGGTGAGATAATTATAATTTCTTTTAAAATCACCCCCCCCACACCCAAATTCCCCCTTCAAATTAAAAAATCCCCCCATAAGAGTCACCTAAGGGAGGAATTCCCCCCCAATTTCCTAAACGAAAATTCAGCCCCTGCGCCTTTAGCTCCGTCGTACCCTACTGTTGATGGAGTTTGCAGTGAAAATGTGACTCGAGGTCTGATTAGATTTGTTGTGGCAAGAGGAAAAAATTTGTAGCGGTGAGCGGGCAGTATAACAAAGTTTTTGGCTGGAGCAGGCTGTCTGAGAGTAGTTATTTTGTTATTTCTTTAAATAATTAATCTGTGAAGCACAGTTCTCAGTTCTCTATAGCTTTGGGAAGTCTGACACATTTCTGCAAATCAGTTTCTTTTAAACAGATTTTAAACCGGTTGAAAAATTCTGGTTTGCAGGAATGAGACCTAACATTATAAAAAACTGGGACCAGGTGGAAAAGGTTCTATAGGAGAAGGTGGGTGCAAGATGGAAAAATATGTCCCACACAGACCAAAGTGTTGCTCGTTTCTGTTTTTAAGAATAATAAGATATTTCAAAGACTGTATTTTATAAAAAAAATAATTTATTAGAGCAATTAATGCTCCAGTACATTGTTTGTATAATTTCATTATTTACAAACCCGATTCCAAAAAAGTTGGGACACTGTACAAATTGTGAATAAAAACAGAATGCAATGATGTGGAAGTTTCAAATTTCAATATTTTATTCAGTATACAACATAGATGACATATCAAATGTTTAAACTGAGAAAATGTATCATTTTAAGGGAAAAATAAGTTGATTTTTAAATTTCATGGCATCAACACATCTCAAAAAAGTTGGGACAAGGCCATGTTTACCACTGTGTGGCATCCCCTCTTCTTTTTATAACAGTCTGCAAACGTCTGGGGACTGAGGAGACAAGTTGCTCCAGTTTAGGAATAGGAATGTTGTCCCATTCTTGTCTAATACAGGCTTCTAGTTGCTCAACTGTCTTAGGTCTTCTTTGTCGCATCTTCCTCTTTATGATGCGCCAAATGTTTCCTATGGGTGAAAGATCTGGACTGCAGGCTGGCCATTTCAGTACCCGGGTCCTTCTTCTACGCAGCCATGATGTTGTAATTGATGCAGTATGTGGGCTGGCATTGTCATGTTGGAAAATGCAAGGTCTTCCCTGAAAGAGACGACGTCTGGATGGGAGCATATGTTGTTCTAGAACTTGGATATACCTTTCAGCATTGATGGTGCCTTTCCAGATGTGTAAGCTGCCCATGCCACACGCACTCATGCAACCCCATACCATCAGAGATGCAGGCTTCTGAACTGAGCGCTGATAACAACTTGGGTTGTCCTTGTCCTCTTTAGTCCGGATGACATGGCGTCCCAGTTTTCCAAAAAGAACTTCAAATTTTGATTCGTCTGACCACAGAACAGTTTTCCATTTTGCCACAAACCATTTTAAATGAGCCTTGGCCCAGAGAAAACACCTGCGCTTCTGGATCATGTTTAGATATGGCTTCTTTTCTGACCTATAGAGTTTTAGCCGGCAACGGCGAATGGCACGGTGGATTGTGTTCACCGACAATGTTTTCTGGAAGTATTCCTGAGCCCATGTTGTGATTTCCATTACAGTAGCATTCCTGTATGTGATGCAGTGCCGTCTAAGGGCCCGAAGATCACGGGCATCCAGTATGGTTTTCCGGCCTTGACCCTTACGCACAGAGATTGTTCCAGATTCTCTGAATCTTTGGATGATATTATGCACTGTAGATGATGATAACTTCAAACTCTTTGCAATTTTTCTCTGAGAAACTCCTTTCTGATATTGCTCCACTATTTTTCGCCGCAGCATTGGGGGAATTGGTGATCCTCTGCCCATCTTGACTTCTGAGAGACACTGCCACTCTGAGAGGCTCTTTTTATACCAATCATGTTGCCAATTGACCTAATAAGTTGCAAATTGGTCCTCCAGCTGTTACTTATATGTACATTTAACTTTTCCGGCCTCTTACTGCTACCTGTCCCAACTTTTTTGGAATGTGTAGCTCTCATGAAATCCAAAATGAGCCAATATTTGGCATGACATTTCAAAATGTCTCACTTTCAACATTTGATATGTTATCTATATTCTATTGTGAATAAAATATGTTTATGAGATTTGTAAATTATTGCATTCCTTTTTTATTCACAATTTGTACAGTGTCCCAACTTTTTTGGAATCGGGTTTGTACATAATTGAACAAGCTACTACAGAATGAGATATGAGATAATTAACATGCTTATCCATGTGCATACAAAATAATTGGGCAAAAATTGTTTTAACACTTTAACAGGAACGTTTTTGTTACTCAAAAAAATTATGTATTGTATTCTTAGTAAAATATAGGCCTATGTATTTTAAATGCGCAAAATATACACTTCTACACTATATACACTACACTACTATACAAAAGTTTTTTTTTTTTAAAGAAATGTATATATTTTTGTTCAGTAAGGAAAAAAGTAAAAGTGACAAAGACATTTATAATGTTGCAAAAGATTTCTATTTCAAATAAATGCTGTTCTTTTGAACTTTCTATTCATTAAAGAATCCTGAAAAATGTAACACGTTTTCCACAAAAATATTAAGCAGCACAACTGTTTTCAACACTGATAATAATAAGAAATGTTTCTTGAGCAGCAAATCAGCATATTAGAATGATTTCTGAAGGATCATGTGACACTGAAGACTGGAGTAATGATTATATTAAAATAGAAAACTATTATTTTAAATGTTACAAAAGCCATTATTTTAGAACTGTTAAATAAAACATTATTTTAATAATATTTCACAATTAAAAAAATTACAACATTTTACAGTATTTTTGATCAAATCAATGCATCGTGAACCTAGGAGACTTTTTTCAAAAACATGAAAAAATCTTATCGACCCCAAACTTTTGAACGGTAGTGTAAATATCTGGTGCATATACATGTAAAAATTGTTTTTTCGTTGTGTTCTTACATTAAAAATCAACTAGATTTTCACTGTATTTTACTTGTATTTTAAAATGATCTACACTCACCTAAAGGATTATTAGGAACACCTGTTCAATTTCTCATTAATGCAATTATCTAATCAACCAATCACATGGCAGTTGCTTCAATCCATTTAGGGGTGTGGTCCTGGTCAAGACAATCTCCTGAACTCCAAACTGAATGTCAGAATGGGAAAGAAAGGTGATTTAAGCAATTTTGAGTGTGGCATGGTTGTTGGTGCCAGACGGGCCGGTCTGAGTATTTCACAATCTGCTCAGTTACTGGGATTTTCACGCACAACCATTTCTAGAGTTTACAAAGAATGGTGTGAAAAGGGAAAAACATCCAGTATGCGGCAGTCTTGTGGGCGAAAATGCCTTGTTGATGCTAGAGGTCAGAGGATTCAAGCTGATAGAAGAGCAACTTTGACTGAAATAACCACTCGTTACAACCGAGGTATGCAGCAAAGCATTTGTGAAGCCACAACACGCACAACCTTGAGGCGGATGGGCTACAACAGCAGAAGACCCCACCGGGTACCACTCATCTCCACTACAAATAGGAAAAAGAGGCTACAATTTGCACGAGCTCACCAAAATTGGACAGTTGAAGACTGGAAAAATGTTGCCTGGTCTGATGAGTCTCGATTTCTGTTGAGACATTCAGATGGTAGAGTCAGAATTTGGCGTAAACAGAATGAGAACATGGATCCATCATGCCTTGTTACCACTGTGCAGGCTGGTGGTGGTGGTGTAATGGTGTGGGGGATGTTTTCTTGGCACACTTTAGACCCCTTAGTGCCAATTGGGCATCGTTTAAATGCCACGGCCTACCTGAGCATTGTTTCTGACCATGTCCATCCCTTTATGACCACCATGTACCCATCCTCTGATGGCTACTTCCAGCAGGATAATGCACCATGTCACAAAGCTCGAATCATTTCAAACTGGTTTCTTGAACATGACAATGAGTTCACTGTACTAAAATGGCCCCCACAGTCACCAGATCTCAACCCAATAGAGCATCTTTGGGATGTGGTGGAATGGGAGCTTCGTGCCCTGGATGTGCATCCCACAAATCTCCATCAACTGCAAGATGCTATCCTATCAATATGGGCCAACATTTCTAAAGAATGCTTTCAGCACCTTGTTGAATCAATGCCACGTAGAATTAAGGCAGTTCTGAAGGCGAAAGGGGGTCAAACACAGTATTAGTATGGTGTTCCTAATAATCCTTTAGGTGAGTGTGTATATGATATACTGTAGCATCCAATTTAGTAACAATATAAATATTTAAATCACCTATCCCTACTTTGAATTGACTGGGTTTATCCTTCAGTTTTGACTTATGACCTCATTATTTCCCCCAACAAATGCTTAAAAGTGACCTGTGATCTTCATTCTCATACCAGCCTGAATATTTTAGCTATTTTGGGAGCAAAATTTAGGCAGGTTAAACCTAGAGTCAGGTCTGCATGACTCATCATGTAAACACAAACATTCAGTGACCAGGGATATTACAATAACACACATCTTTAGTTGAACATAATCGGTCCTTCCTCTGCCTGTCTGTGTGTGTGTGTGTGTGTGTGTGTGTGGGCATGAGTGCAGTGACTCATACAGGCAGCAGATTGAATCAAGGGGAACAATAGATTTGAGCAGAACAAATGGTCAGATGAAAACGACATGGATCAAAGAGCTGTATTACCCGTTTCCTGCCTCGTTTTACCTTGTGTAGGACACGACAGCAGCACTCTTGATTCTTCTTACATCCTCCTCAATGACAAAACAACATCTCCTCTCACAGAGAGGAAGGGCCACACCGCTGGGCCTCAGGCAGCTGGAGCCTATTTTAAACTGAGATCCATGTTTCCTCTGGCCTCAGTGGACCTCCGCCTCTGCTTTTTTCTTCAGACATTAAGTATCAGTTTTATGCAGCATCAGTAAAGTAATGAGAAATATGAACAGTAGACTCAAAGCAGCTCGTTTAGATGTGATATGCAGTTTTTTTACTCCGTTCACGCCTTCTGGGCTCCTTATCAGGGTTTAACAAATCTGCAGCCACAAGTGCCAACTGTTTTTCTAAGATAAATGCTAATAAGTTTCAAACTGTGTTTTGCATATGTTTGCGCTCAAGCTACACATTTGAAGATTCATCTTTTGTCCTTGACAAATCTGTAAATCTGTCTGCTTGTTTGTTTTTCCGGTCACATTTACGGTTCTGCGAATTTTCGTTCAATTTTAATAGGTATCTTGCACAAATATTTCCAAATGCATTGGGTTCAAGTTGATCATGCAAATTCGCCGTGTTGACCAACAGAAAGCTGCTTGGTTTAAAAGTGACTGTCAAAACACTATTGACAATAGCTATGTTTCCATCCACCTATTCTTATACAAATCTTAGGATATGTCGCATAAAAAATGCTAGATGGAAACGACATGATGCACATCAATTCTAAACATAGAAACCCTCATGCGCAACAAAAAAAGTCATGTTTTTTAATTTTCTGTCAGAACTAGGGAGCGGTTGGACAGCATAACTGGACTAACCAGCGGATCAATTTCATTGCGCAGCATCTCAAATGTTTAAGTTATTCTAAAATGCCTGAGCAAAACTCTGTCATCAGAATGATTTGGTTTGATTCCCTCCCAGAAGCGTCTCACATGATTGCATTCACAAACACCAGCATCTGAACACAAGATAACATGACTGGCCTTAAATATCATGAAGAACAGTAGGAGAAGCCACTGTATATAATAATTTTCGTATATAATAAATTACTTGCGTCTCAAAGCATGCAGACGAAACAAAACGCAATAAACGCATTTCGGAAAAGATGCCTGCTGTTTGGGAACGCAGTCGTGCAAAACAGTTCTGGGAGGTACTTATACCCAACCCCTTTTTACGACAGACTTTGCTTAGTCATTTCAGAACGACCAAAACAGCATTCAGATGCTGTGCAAAAAAACTGGTCTGCTGGTTAGTCCAGTTATGCCATCCAATCGCACAGTCACATGATTTTTTTCGTTGCGCATCAAGGAATTTATTCAGTAAGTGTGTTTCCATCGTAGTTTATGCGCATGTTTTCTTATCGGACTCAAATGAACGAAAGTTTTTTATGCACATTTTTAGAATTTATGCGCATCTTGCCGTTTCCATACAGCATTTTTTTATGCAATGTCCCAAAATGCGCATAAAAATAGGTGGATGGAAACATAGCTTTTGATGTATGAAAAAGAGCCACAGTGGCTTCCCTGATTGCAGCAGCTTTCAGTTTTATTACTGATATTTTGTGCCAAATTTCCTAGGAAGTGACAATTTTGTTCTCTTGAACACATGGGATGGAAACGTTGCTTATTCACAAATATTTTATATGATATTCCAATTGTGTGCATAAGTTAAATTTGCAACCTTGGATGGAAGCATAGCTACAGGATAATGGACTTTTTTTGGCTACAAAATTTGCCGAAATTTCACTAAAATGACCGCAACCTTAAGGGCCCTATCATACACCCGGCGCAATGCGACGCCAGGTACGACATGTGTTTTTTGCTAGTTTCATCCCGACGCAGTTTTCATTTTCACATCCAGCGCCACATTGTCTAAATAGCAAATGCACTCGTGCCCATCTGTTCGCCCCTGGGCGTGCTGGTCTGAAAACGAGGTGTGTTCAGGCGCATTGTTGGCGCATTGCTATTTTGAGGAAACTGAAAACGACTGCACCATTGACCAACAAAAACCTGGTCTAAAGTCAATGGTGCAGTATTTAAAGGGCGCGTTAGTAATATGCGCCTATAGGCGGGTACACAACGCGCGTACACTCTTCTTATTACACACACAGGGACGCGCAGCAGTCATTTTTAAATATTTTTAAACATTTTTAAATATTAAAAATAAAAGGATTCCTCTCTGGAGAAGCGTTCAGTCTTGTAAATAGCGAATCCGCCATGCTGCAAGCGCAACTGGCTTTTAAAGGGAATGGGAGATGAGACTCTGATTGGTTTATTGCACGTTATGCCCAAAACACACCCATGACTCATTAAGAGACTAGGTTCAACCCTTTTAGACCATGCGCCTGGTGCAAATGCAACTAGCAAAAGTGGATTCAGACACGCCCTAAGTGCAAATAGTTAAAATAATGGCCCTTAGTCTTATAGGCAAAAAAAAAAAAAAAACTCCTGTAGAATTATATTTCTAGACCATAACTCTGTCAGTGGCACATTCTCTTCAGAAATACAGAAATCTTGTTTATTTTCTCATTCTGAAATGCCACAAAGTATCATGATTGATAATGGTAATCTAATATGTTATGAAGACAGATATTTCAATTTTTATTTTTGAATAATGATGGATCACAGAAAATGACATTCTGGGATAGAGTTTGGCTTAGGAATTAAACTATAAATTGGGCTAGCAATTGCAGACACCCTGATCCTGGAAAACAAAATGACAGCACACACACATTGTAATTTTATGCAAATTAAGATTAGTTCGTTATAGGATCTTCGTTTAGAGATTTTTTTCCTTCTGATAAATAACACTAAACAAATTAGTTTTCCGTAGGTTTATTCACTTATTTTACTAAATATAAAATGTTTCTTTAGCTGTAATAACAAATATTGACACGAGGTGAAACGTTGTTCCAGAGAAGAACTAACATACTCTTTAATCTGCTAACCAGCATAACAGGTCAATCCAGTTTATTTGGTTAAGTTGCTTAACATGTCATTTGAATACCGTGTCATCAGAGTAATTCTGTTTACTCTCAACCGCTCTTCTGTCATAGTTTAACGTTCCCATGACTTGTCAGGTTCACTGACATTTGATAGGAGATTAGAGCGAAAGACAGAGAAAGGTATTCCCGCACTTGAAATATTACAAGAGTTTCTCGTATTGTCTTTTTACACCCAAAGCCGATTATCTTTGCACCTATAGCCGATGTACTCCTTTGTAACAGTATAAATGGTGTCATTTTCTTCTCACTTTTTGTTAGTTAACATGTTAACACAATATTCCACCCACATCTGTTATAATTAATGTATATATTTTTGAGAGTATCGTAAATTATGTACAGTGTCTTTAATTTGAATGCAGTATACATTACTGATGAAAAATGTATATTTTGACTAATTAAGAAGTGATTCATATTTATACATTCTATATTTTGCTCTCAATGTATTTTAGTCACCGCTCAGATAGCAAGATCACTCTCAAGACACAATATACAGGAAGTATTGACAAAGGATTACCTTTATGCTTTCTCTCTCAATACCTCGCAAGGCTCAGTTTGCCTTCTGTTGACGAGTGCAAGGACTCGTTGGTTAATCTCATTTCCCCAGACGTCTGAGCTATTGAATTTCCTGATGTTTCTCTTCTGCTGGTGTTCTGAGGTGAAGGAGGCTTGTGAATTACTTCTGACATCATAGACAGGAAGAGACAGTGGTGTGCATAATAACAGCAGGGTTAGAAAGTTAATTGAAAAGACCTTTTGAACCTCGTTTCATCCAGAGGAGCCTTTTTTTTACTCTCTATTCAATATCATGTGCTGGAATCCTACAAATGAAAAATAATTGAAAGAATCACATTTCTACCCTTGTGAATTTTAACTGGTGGACTTTTAAGATCTGCTTCCATTTGTTTTTGATCAGAGGTCATTGGAAACCAGGATATCACTAACCTGATTCAAACTTAGTTGGCTTCAAGTTAAAGGTGATACATATTCATTAATGTAGTCATAAATATAGATTTTTTTGATGCATATAGATTCTGAATATCTAAAATAGATTCAATACAATTTTTCACAGTATCGATACACTGGTACCAATATTTTCGCATGAAAGCCAGCATGAAACGAAAGTTGCAATAGTCTTTTCTTCACTTTTGTTGTATAAAATAGCTTCTCAAACAAGAAAAAATGTTGGACTGGATTTGTTTTTTAATCGATTGGGTTGTTGTGATTTGCTATTGCTGTGATTTCATGTAAGCGAGGGTTTAGTCTTTAAGAAATGAAGTCTTTAGCTATTGTAATTTTGCTACTGTGAAGTAAAATAATAAATACACTTATTACGAAATATTCATTTTTTAATTTTACAGTGCAGTTCTATTACAATAGTAATATATTTTTGTCTTAGAAATAATAATAATAATGTTTATTATTAGGGGCCAAGCCCCTGTTGTATCCATCAGTTTACTTTATTATTATTATTATTATTATTATTATTATTATTATTCCTCCCCAGTGGGAGTCTATGGCAGCCCTATCAATGAAACATAGGAAAATTATGAAATTTGGCACACTTCTAGTGATGGTAATGACTAGAAATCGGACCAATTTTGGGGTCTCTAGGACCAACTCTGTAGCGCCGCCACCAGTTCAAGATTCACTATTCAAATGGTCATATCTTTTGAACCCTTTAAACTAGAAACATGAAACTTAGTACACTTAGTACACCTGATTCCTCTCATCATGCTGATTGCATTAAGACTCCGCACATTATAGTAGTGGCCATTTTGAAAGTACAGTATTAAGTTTTTTCGCTACATTGTCCTCCTGGAATATGGCCACGATGTGTCTTCCTACATGGTTGTTTAAGAAATGAAAAGCTAGGGTTAGAAGAACTGTTGCCAAACATATAACATGCTAGAAACATGATAATCACGGCAATAATGACCCAATCATTGACTCTTAAGCATTTGCCTATTTAAATCCAAACAGCAACAATTTTGCATAGTTGTTAAATGAGACCACAGTAATAAAAGCATGTGAAAGTGACTTCTTATTCCAGTGTTGTTTATCCTCCCTGATTCATCTTCTTTTTGATCCCTCTTGCATTTTCCTCTCTCCAGCGTCCCGCTTCTCTGACTGTCGCAATCGATTTTGGAGATAAGCAGCCTTCAAAGTCTCATTGCATGCTGCCAGAGCTGCATCTCCAAGCTGCATGATGGATTACGTCAAATTGCCATCTATATTTATACGTGAATGAGCTCAGTTTGTGACAGCTTATTGATGCTTCTGTAAAATGGCAGGATGTAAAACAGACATTAACTGAGATAAGTATTTTGGGTTGAGCAATGAAGATATACATTTGTGCCATATAGTCACTCAAATTGTAGTCATATTCTCGATATGATGCAAAAGACGTCTTTTTTATTGAACTTTTCTTTGATACTGAACAGATTGCTCTTTATCTTGATAGATGGAGAGCTTTTCCATCTCATGCCTCTCAGAGAGGTCATTTGCCTGATAGTTGAAGTGGCTTTTCCATGTCATCTCCAGGGTTACTGACTGTCTGATAAGCTTTTTGAGGTTTGAGAAAGTTTGACCTAACACACCCTGAATACTGCTATCAATTAAATTTTGAATGTAGCCACATTTAAGCAGGACTGTATAAGTCTAGGCCTGGGTGCAATTATGGCTGGGCAATACATTAAATATTAGCAATATTAACACAATGGGCCCTATCATACACCCGGCGCAATGCAATGCCAGGCAAGTGTTTTTTGCTCGTTTCAGCCTGACGCAGTTATCGTTTTTACGTCCAGCGACACATTGTTTAAATAGCAAATGCACTCGCACACATCTGTTCACCCATGGGCATGCTGGTCTGAAATGTGTTCAGGTGTGTTGTTGGCGCGTTGCTATTTTAAGGCAACTGAAAACGACTGCGCCATTGACCAACTAAAAACCTGGTCTAAAGTCAATGGTGCAGTATTTTTTTGTGTTTTTTAAAGGGCGCGTTAGTAATATGTGCCCATAGGCGGGTGCACAACACGTGCACACTCTGATTATTACACACACAGGGACGCGCAGCACACAAACATGCCAAATATTAAAATTAAAAGAAATCGTTCAGTCTTTCCACTCGCAAATTCCACCATGTAAATAGCGAATCCGCTGTGGTGCAAGCGCAACTGGCTTTTAAAGGGAATGGGAGATAAGACTCTGATTGGTTTATTGCACGTTATGCCCAAAACACACCCATGACTCATTAAGAGACTAGGTACAACCCTTTTAGACCATGCGCCTGGTGCGCCGACCGTTTTTTCCGTCGTTAAACTAGCAAAAGTGGATTCGGACACGCCCTAAGTGCACCTGTGCCATGCACTTCAGACCATGCACTCAGATCATTAAAATAGGGCCCTATATCACAAATATCAGGATAATGTTAAAAGTTTAGCTTGTAAAGACAGTAAGCCATAATTTTGTCTCTTGTAACAATAGCTGCTATCCAAATCATGTCTTTTTCATGGGGGCAAAAATCAGCTTTTTAAAAAATATCAAGATATATATTAAATATTATACATATTTCTTATCATGAGAATGACAGCTGATAGGCTACTGCTTTCAAGGTTTTTACTTTTGTTTATTTAGTAAAAAACAGTAAGCGATCACAAGATTTTTTTGCCATAATATATTGAATATTGTCCAAAAATTCCGTCTCACAAGGATGACGTGATAGGCCGTCAAGGGTCTATTTACAACAGTGTTGAGCATTG
Organism: Coreius guichenoti; assembly: GCA_039654105.1. Taxonomy (NCBI): domain Eukaryota; kingdom Metazoa; phylum Chordata; class Actinopteri; order Cypriniformes; family Gobionidae; genus Coreius; species Coreius guichenoti. The sequence goes on along the minus strand of CM077181.1, from coordinate 5,315,281 downwards.
TAGCCAATGTTAAGCATGTAAATAGCAATGGCAGTCAGTGGTGTGAAAGTCTTGTGTTTTCAGCAGTTATTGAGTGGATTCTGAGTTCTACATGATCGCAAACCCTTTCATTATAACTAACAAAGTGTAAACGTAATGTAAATAAGAGATTAATTGCGCAATGTAGACAGCTTCATTAATTATAATGGAAGTTTTTGCAAGAGTTTTTGCAAATAACTACACATTGCAAAGTTTCTGGATTGACAAACATATTTAAGATTGAATCCGAAAATGCAATGATTGACACTACATGATACACATGATAACCATAGCAATAGATGGGACAAAATGGGACCTGCCACGTTTTGTATGTAATGTGTTTTTACGTTCTTCTAAGAACTCACTTTATTGCTGCAACAACCTTAACTTTTTGTAGGAAGATTGCTTTCTTGTAAAATGTTCTTCATATTTTTGTATTGGTACATTTAACTAAAGATTTTATATGCTACTTTTGTGATCATTTAGTAAAAAACGCTAGATTGTTTTCAACAGTGTTGACTTTGAAATGCAAAAATATTGAGATGTATATTGCATGTTGTAAAAATTTCAAGATATACATTTTTAGCTATATCGCCCAGCCCTAGACTCAAGGTCATAGGCTTGAGTTTCACTTAAATAGCTCTTCTGTGTCCTTTCCCTGAGTAGAAACTCAGTTTCTGTAGTCTGTCTGTGTCTGTGAGAGTTGTAGCATTTTGATGCTAAATGTGGCGTTCCATTTCATAGAGCATCTTCCTACTCGGCCATTAATGCATACACAATGCTGACAGCAAAATTTTCGTTACCTTTCCATTGACAGATTTAATAAGTAATCTGTTGGTGGGAATTTGCTCTTGAGGGACAAACAGTTGGTATAGCTTAACTATGCAACAGCTGGCACTGAATATATTATGGTTATGATGAACAGTTTTGACAAAAAGACAATGTGTAGTATTGCATTTCTTAACACACATTTTCCTATAAAAAACAAAGTGTACAAATCATGTTGCTGGTACTATGAAAGCCCATACTAGGATTGATGGCACTCTCAGCTCCTATTACGTGAGAGATGGCATAACTTGACATACTTTAATTTATCTACTCCAGCAGCTACTTATTTTTAGATACAATCGGGACCAGCTACATTTTCATTAGGGGCCTTGCTCTGTTCTTATTACACTGCTGGCAGATCTCAAGAGGCAAAGTTTGGCTGCATCCCAGCATTTTATTACATAGTGTCTTGTGGACAGTATTAATATCTTTTACCAATGAAACAAAACTGAAACTTCCCTAGTCCATTTACTGGTACCTTTAGCTGCTTTCATTGGTGTCCATCCATCAACAACTTTTTGTACACTTTAAGTGGCAATTTTTTTGTACACTTTAAGTGGTGTTGTGTAGAGTTCAGTGCTGAGCTCATATTTGCCCAAATGCATTCAGCAGTTCCAAATTCTAAGTAAGAGTAAGCGAGAGAGAATTCATTATGCTGCTAACTGCAAATTTGCAATTAATTAAATGGATGACCTGGGACGGGGTGGGGATGGGCATTTTTGTCATTTTCTTTTTCTTTTAAATACTGGAAGCTCAGTCAGATGATTAATTGGGGGGTAGGGCTGGGCGATAAAACGATAATTATCGCGATATAATTTTCCTTGATAAAATTCTAACAAATGTTCGATAAATGTTTCATATAATGTTTATGCGCCAAAAGCGGAACAAAACAGCACTATTTATTTAAACCGCACCACTCGGACCATTTATCTGCTCGGCTCAAACGGTAGTGCAGCGCAAGCTTACTAGAGCTTACTAAAGCAGTCTCGATCACGCAACCACTTAACAGTGCTACGAATGTCTCAGTGATTTAAACTAGTTTAAACCAGATGAAACAGTGCTGACATCCTCAACAGTACTGACAAACACGAGAAACATTGCGCCATGAACGATCCAGTTAGAAGGCTTTTCAATCTACAAATCGCCATTATTTACCATGGATTTACTGGCCGACCCATTGAGAAATGGCCAGTCAGTCCCTGAACTGCACCATGGTATTGTGGCAGAAATGTGGTATATTCATATGGAATTTTATTATATTATTAATGTAGACGTATTAAAGGAGTAATGGAATATAATTACAGTATTTTTTGTTATTAAGCTATAGCATTTGTGCATTTGTATTTATACAGAAATGTATTTAGGCTACTTTTTTCATAATTACCATAGAAACCATAGAATTGCATTTTACCACGGTAGTGAGGTGCTATGCGTGCGTGGTTCTACCCATGGTTATCATGATCTAAATGTATGATATTATGAATGGTAGGGCTGTACGATATAGGAAAAAAACTGACATTGCGACATTTAGTTTTTCTGCGATATATATTGCAATATGAAAAAAATTGATGACCAGATGACTTGAAATAGCTTTTATTTGGAAAGAATTAATGAGTGATTTTGAAGGTGAGTGAATCCGCATAGAAAGATAATAAAGAAATTACAAGCATAAATACAATAGAACAAAGATACAAAGGAAATAAATAGTGCTTTATGTTTTTCAGGTAGGTCTAACAGTATTCAGGGGTACAGAAATTGAATAATCAAGTATAAAATAATACTGCATAGTCTTCACCATATAAATTAAATATAATACATATTTGTTAAAGCTACAAAAGTGAATTGACAGACAGCAGCAGGAATACTAGGCTGCTGTCACTTTAAGACCGAATGCACGGATTCAATATGATGATACGCATCTGTTTTCTGTCTCAAATGTTTACGTTCACCTAAGCCATAAGCGACTATGTTTATGAGGATACTTGCCAAGATGGGCATTTTGACATAATTTTGCGTGTATGTGTCCGTTCAAGCACAAGCGAAAGGGAATTTGGTGTTTGTGTGCTGTCTGCGCAGTTCTGTGTGTGCACACAGAAAACAGCGTGCAAGTTCAGAAAATAGTTCTCTTTCGCATCTTCTTGCACTCAAAATGTTTAAACTGACAGGACCTAAAACACGTGCAAATTATAAACTTTCGCTGTATGATGGTTAAACTTTGCAGTTAATCCAAGAATCACGTGCATATTGAATCATGGTGCCTGGTCCATACGGATTAACGATCCCTATACTTGACATTGCACATCCTGCAATGTGACTGTCACGCAACTTCAGAGTACATTACCACATGGGTCTCCAAAAAGTCTCCCCAACATGCCCTCATATGCTCTCAATCATCCCATCAATCCAATCTTTCAGGTCTGGGGTTTTGGGGCATTTTCAATTGCGTAAAATCATTCTGGCAGCTGTAATACAACCAGTCTTAATAAGGGTAAATGCATTTTTTGCTATGTTGGGTACCACTGATTTATCTCCAAGAAGGCATAGTCGTAGTTCCACAGGTAAATTAGACCCCTTCCACTCTTCCAGTACTCCCAGAATTTTACACCAGAATGGGTGAACTAAAGAACATTCCCAAATCATATGTAAATAAGTACCCACTTCTTCATTATATTTCCAGCAGCCAGTGGTTAATTTTAATAAAAGTAGAGTCCTAACTCAAACAGTCAGAATATTTAAATCTTACCCTATGAGGTTGTTTCAATTTTTACAGATGTTACTGTTTTACTGTATTTTTTTTTGTGTATTTTCCGAGAATGAGTGTTTGACTATAACACAAGCAGAAGGGTCATTACTTCAGTTTTGTGAGCTCTAGCAGCTCTCTTCAGGGGTCGTCTCTCAGCACCATGACACTGACACAAGACACCACTACACCGCTGGCATTTTACCCTCCCAGTCCCAACCATACGAGACATCTAGACACACTAAAGCCTGCAACAGAGGCAGAGCGCTGAAGCCTAACCAGTGACGAGACAGATAAACAAAAGCCTGCTGCTATTCTGCAACACTGTATATGGCATCAGAGGGACGCTTATTGATTGTAAGTGGAGACCAGGTCATGTTCACCATTGTGAAAATGCTCTTACTGAAGTAATGGGGTGCGGTTTTAGCTTACTGGTAAACAAGCTGTACTGCCGTGTTTTCTAAAGGAGCTGTCTGCCTGTTTTGCTGGGTGTGAAATTTAGTCTTGCTTCAGTTAAATTTTAATTAGGCTGGTTTACTGTTATGTGCTTCTGAGAAACGTGAGTTTAAGTTTAACTAAGAAGCTTTCACTGTGGCGGAAAATTGATCATGTTAGTCGAACACAAAAATGAAGCTACTCATTAAATCACTGCGCATGCTATAATATTAAATGTTGATATATTATGGCTTGTTACTGTCATATGAAATGATTTTGGCTGATCTATATGGCAGCAAATTACATGCTGACCCTGAGTCAGTGTGTGGGATTCTAACTGATTATCTAGTGATTCATTGTAACCAGGGGACATTAAATGTCAGAAGCTGAAATTTGTATCTCAGCTTTCTGTAAATTTCATCATTCTGTGTGATGTGAATGGAAATGTCCTTGTCCCAATGAGAGAACCCTTTAAAATGCTTTTCAACCTGTTGCTAGTGTTCAAACTAGCTTTAATGTTTTAAATAGACGCCAACTTTACACAGCTATTGAACAAATAAACATTTCAAGGCAATTCATTTTGCAGCGTCAAAACGTATAATATAAAGCAATATAAAGACGAAGGTTTCACTTTGGGGTAAATAGTCTTGGTGCCTGACACATTTGACATGAACTGCTTAGCTGGATATAGCCTTGCATCCTCAGATAAATGAATGCATTTGTATTTATAGTCATTCTTGCCTTTCACTTGCAGTTTAGCTTGTGTTGTGCCAATTTGCTTGAGGGTCTAATCACCGGAAGACTATTATGACCACTTGATGACTTCCACTCATCCTGACATTTGATTCAGAGAGTCTTCTTGTTTCAAACTGAAAAGAAATATCAAGTGTGTCTGTGACCATTTTATAAAACAAGTGACCAGAGATAAGTTACTAAGACCATCTGAGAAATATTCACAAATATGCAGTTTGTTGAGGATTGCTCAATTAGACAGGAAAAAAACATTCTGATTGACTCGTAAAGCAACTTATTTGTTGCTACTTAGTTTTTCTGCTCCCATTCCATTCATTCATCTGAAAAAGATTATACCACAAATATAGCCATATCACAATTTCAGTTTTGTTTCGATTATGCAGCCCTATCTAAATGTATAGGATAAGGTGGACATGAGGTTTGGATAAGGCATTGCAGTGAGTGTTTCATGATCACATGAGACTAAACAGGTGTGGTGGTGATTATAGAGATCCGGGGGGCTCCTGTTAAGGATGCACGCCATGTTTGTGCACACAAAACCTTTACTTACCACAGGCTGTCAGGCAGAATTGTAAAGAGCTCCATTACCAACAACCGTAAAGCTTATATAGCCGCCGCAACCTGTGTGGCATCTCCATGCAGTGACTTATGGTCTTTAAATATATAGAAGCGACTGGAAAGGAAACAGTGCGCTCTGACCTCACCTTTACCTCTCACTGCCTCAGTGGAAGTGTGAAACCATGTTGAGTTCACATATTTACACTGTTGATGCAGCGGGTTCTTCTGCTGAAATGACTTCACAGCATTCCTGTTCAGACAGGGAGTGTTATACGTTCAAGGCTTCGAGGTCAGTTTGTATCCATTTAAAAACAGTTTGTATTTTAGGGGGAAAAATAATAAATACTCATAATAATGCCAAGAAACTACATGTCATCTAGTTCTACTCTCTTTAAATCTGCTATTTAGAGCTATTTATCTTAAATAGTGACAGAGCTTTTCTGTGGCTCTTCTTCATGGCTTGTCTGCCAAGCGTGGGAGATGATGGTGGTTGGAGTCATGTCTGACACAAGTTGCTTCATCTCTCAGGGGCCATTGAGCTTGCTGAGTTTGGCATGATTAATACAATCTCCAAGGCTGAATTTTTCCCCGGCTCTTCAATACAACAGTACAGGGCTTATTCATACTATTTACTGTATGCTTTTAGTTAGACCAAAGACTGTCTATACTGTATACCTTGGCGGTTCACTTTTATTACTATGAATGGGAGCAACAAGCAATAGAGTGCAACAGTTAGGTTCTGGAAGTAAAAACCCCATTCATTTTCTCCATAGGGAATTCATTCTGAAACCTTTAAAGAGGCATACACTGTATCTCTTTAATGGCGATTTTGTTTAAATCCCTATAAATGTATGAAATATGAATGAATCCTTATGAATGAATAAAAATACTAAAGGACCAAGGCCTCTGAAATAGTGAAATAGTGGAAATATATGGCCGAATTTGTCTCGCCTAAAGTCAGGTAAAGCCATTTCAGCTGTCCCTAGAAGTAGTTAGCAGAGTCCACGGTTTTCCTGCGGAACTGGCCTACTTTTACACTGTTGCTGTGGGTAGTTTTTGTGGTTCATGGGGGTTGAAGCGACTAACTTGGGCTAGTTTTGGCCGAGATTGGGCTAGTTTTGATTAGCAATTGGGCTTTTTGAGCATAAGAAACAACATTTATGGGACAGTTCATGTCAAGTATATACTGTAAAAAGCATTTCATCATTCATCATTTGTTTCCTTCCACTGGACCATTTCTTCTGACCTTGGTTTTTTGCGTTAGTCTAAACACAAGTTAATTCACAGTAGTAGGATTAAGTCTAAGGAATTAAACAGGACAAAGGTGTGGTCACATTTACTGCATGAGTAAAATCCACACTGTAAACCCTAACGCTTAAAATACTTAATTGGTTTGAGTAGAGCCAACTCAAATTAAACAAATTAGTTCAAATAAATTAACTTTTATGAGTATTTTTAAGAGTATTTAGAACTTTCTTTTTCTTTTGAGAAAAAACTGACACATTAAGTAATCTGAATTGTTTCGTTGTTTTGAGTTTTATGAACTTGTTTCTTTTCATTTAGACAAACTTAAATTTAACTGAAACTGGGCTGGGATTTCTATTTCCCAGCATGCTTTGCAATGCCACTCAAAAGGGAGAGTAAATGCTAAAAGTAAGTGTTATATAATGTTTTTGTGCAAGATTAATGTTAAGGTGGAGATTTATGTAGTGTATAACATACAGATGTACAGTATGTTAAATGTTTTATATTGCTGTACTCATTCAGCAAGTGCTATGCTATGTTAATGCTATCAAAGTATTGTTTTACCAATTAGCAAGGTAGCATTTATTTAATTATCTAGTTAAAGCTAGCCAAGTTTCCACTACTAAAAATATTTAAGTTGATCATTTTAATTTAAATGTGTGAATTAGCTTACTCAAATATTTGAAGTTAAGAGCAATTAAAATGTATGAGTACAAAATAAAAATCTGCAAATTCTGCTTACTTAAACTAAATTTCTTAACTGATTTTTTTGAGTTTTGTCAACTTATTTTGTCAACCCAGGTCCTTGGATGCAGGCTGGTGTATTGCCGAAAGCCTTCAGAGGCATAAGGTGGGTGATAACTCCACTCCATTGAGGGGTCGGAGAGACACTGGAAGCCATCAGAGGCAGAAGGTGTCGGAAAAACTCCTCCCTATTGAAGGGCAGGAGGTCACTAGGAAGCCGGGCTGCTACTAGTGTGTCTCACGAACCGAAAATCTCTGACTGTTCTGTTCAGACAGGGGAGCCCCGAATTTAGTCAGGAATACTATTTTAGCCTTTAGTTAAATATGATTGTTATTTTTATTTCTTATACATGGTATTTTTATTTCTTATGCATATGCTGTGATTATTATCACTATTGTAATACCTTTTCTATGTAAAGCACTTTGAATTACCATTGTGTATGAAATGTGCTATATAAATAAACTTGCCTTGCCTTGCCTATTCGGGTTTACAGTGCAGTCATTTCAAAAGGAATCCACGCGATTGGGAATTTTGTGTGAGGACACAAGATTTCACCACTCAGATTTGGCATCAATTTGCTGCGTTGACCAACAGAAAGGTTTGAAATGGACTTCAGTTTGAACTGTACTTCATACTACGTGATTGACAATAGACAATGGACCCTTTTTTGCACACAAAATTTCACTAATGTGATCACACTACACATTTAGTGTAGTAACGTTGTGTTACTACACTACTGTCCCCACAAAGATGGCAATATCCGAAATCCTTGACCTTGTGGGGACATTTTTGGTCCCCATGAGGAAAACATCTTATAAATCATCTGTGTGTGTGTGTGTGTGTGTGTGCGCGTGTGTCTAAAAACTGAAGCACTTTGTGTAATGTGCTATTAAATGCACTACATGTAAATGTAAGTATAGTGTAATTATATTACCGTCAGATTTCTTATCTGACTCATTTTGTGTTTCTTTTTCAAACATTTTCCCTAACACTCTGCAGCCATTAAACAGACGTGAAAGGTGCTTTTTATCAGCTGAGACATAAATGGCAGCATACCTCTGATTACATATGCAAGCGCAGTTATTTAGTCTCTTTAGGTTGTTTTAGAAACAAACTTTCATGAAGCACTTGAATACATAGTAGAGACAATGCCTCTGTTCATATGGCCAGCTTATTTCTGCTGTGCCAACGTGTCCCCCTCACATGTAACTTGATGTTAATGCAGTTTCTTAAAATAGGCACATACATATCATGCTGACTTTTGCCAAACCTCATACTATGTTACACTGAGAGAATAAATCATTTCCAATGATGCTTTACTTACTGAATGTAATATTTTAGATGGTATTAGGTTATATACAGTCATTGCTGGGTACTGTCTCAGATGTGTAAACAACCTGATTAAAGAGGCAAAACACCACTGATTATCTTCCCTGGTGTGTGTGATTCATTTTGATGGACATGTCTGGGAAAATCTAAGGCTCTGATTGTGCTAACGTTCAGTTGGTGATATGTGTTTTTGCTTCATGGAAGCATAATAATCATGCTAATGCGATGCTGCTTTGTTTTTGTCTTATCTGCAGCCATAACCAGAGAACGACTACATTCATACATCCAGTGACAGGCCAAATCTCTGCTGAGAACACTGATTTCAGACTTCAAGACCAGTAAGTATTGCCTTTTGACATTGCTTATAGTTAAGGTTGACTATGTCATTTCTGATTCAGTTATATTTACAGTATGTCCGGTCTCAAACTAGCAGCCCACATCTTGAGTTTAGTCTCTAACAACTGAGTTCTAATAACCATCCTATCTCGTGCTCCATGTCAATAAGGGCTTTAATTAAAGGCACAGTATGTAAGTTTCACCACTAGAGGTCGCTTATTGAATAACAAAGGCGTCGCTTCATGACGATGTGAATGAGCATAGAATCATGGGAGGTGTCGTCTTCACCTCCACAGCCGATGGAAAGCGATCCGACGGAACTCGGCATGAGAAATTGTGTGCATGGATGAGCTAATGTATTACAGTCTTATTAACATCACTGTGGAATGAAGCCGGGCGGGGCAGACAGAGAGCCTTTAACCTTGCTTTTTTTGTTATGCTTATATGCCGCTCCTTTCGTTTTGTTGTTTATATTTTTTTTATGATTAAAGTCACCTCCTTCATCCCTGAACATAAACTTTGTTACACTTACGTTTGATCACTTAAATTCATATTATTTTATTTCATTCTAATGAATAGCCGCAGGTGCTGAATTACTACTGAATTACAGGTCACTTTATTTGACGAATTAAAATTGTGGGGTAACGCAGCATTGTATTTGTTTTACTTGCTCAAAACAATCATACTAAAAATACATTGGAGTGTGTTGAAATTGGATATTTTAGGATATTTTTATCCAAAAATTTTACATATTGTGCCTTTTAAGCATGAGTGAATTGCATATGGGACCAAATTAATTACAGCAGCATTTTCTCTCAAAACTGTTTAGTGATTAAATTTAAAGCCACAATAGGCTATTGATCTAGCTTACTGCAGTGTGCAACAAGTGTCTCATACTAGCCGCCGAGCGAACATGCAGAGTAGCATTATAACGTAATTTTCACCGCTTTTTCAGGTCGCTTATTCAAAACAAAGGCGTAGCTTGATGACACCTTGATTTCGCAGAGCTTTTATTATCCCACAGAGAGCGCTTCTGATTCTTCCGCTCATGTGTATGTGGGGTAACACAGCGCTGTTTTATCATATTAGATACATTATTTGAGTGTGTTGAAAGCTATGTTATAATGCTCCTCTGTGCGTTCGCTCGGCGGCTACTATGAGACACTTGTTGCACACTGCAGTAAGCTAGATCAATATTAGGCATGGTAAAACATGGTACTCATGGTAAATCAAGAAAACGAGATTTAAACAATAAGACTAACTGTGTTGAGCTATATAACAATGATTAGTTTTCTGTCGATGAATGTATCCAAACAGTTGCTCACCTGCCTAGTCTTCAGTGTCTCCATGGTTTCTGCAAAAAAAACAGAAATCGAGGGTAACGTGGATATGATGTCATTGATAGGCTATGCACGGACACGGTCCGTTTCCTGGTTAAAATTGCTTATTTCTCTGGATTTAAACATTCTTGGAAACATTTGGGATAATGTAAGTACACAAGTCAACAACAAATATAACATTGTTCTAGTGGTTTTTGGATAAATGAATCAACATTGATAATAATAAGAAATGTTACATGAGCCGCAAATCAGCATATTAGAATGATTTCTGTGATCATGTGACACTGAAGACTGGAGTAATGATGCTGAAAATTTAGCTTTGCATCACAGGAATAAATTGCATTTTAAAATATATTAAAAAAGAAAACAGCTAATTTAAATTGTACAAATATTTTACAATATTACTGTTTTTACTGCCTTCGTGAACAAGAAAAAAATTGTACCGACCCCAAACTTTTGAACGGCAGTGTATTTTAGCAGCTCTTTATTATGCCATTGAACAGAACTCTTTACTTGTATTATAAGGCAGTACCATCATACCATTATGATCTCATGCTTATGATCTATATGTTGGTAGGAGCAGAGCTGGAAGGATACAGCTGACTTAAGTATCACATGTCTCCACTGGCATTTGTCAATAGTCTCGCTCTTTATAGTTCCCCTCTTGGTGCTGTCAAGTTGTAACTTATATTACAGCTGTCTGTTTTCTCAAACGTGCGTGCAGATCACATGGGTTGTTATGCTCTTCATCAAGAATGGTTTGTACAGGAAAATGTATTATGCTTTTCACTCACAGTACAATTCTGGGCTGTTTTATTTTATGCTTTTAAGAGATGCAGCAAAATCTTTCAGGTTATGTTAGGGAACTCTATAATAACGTTACACAATCCAACAGCTCCATGTTCGAGAATGATCTGGCATTAGATCTCAGTTTCAACAGCTGCCCACCGGTCTTATCTAACTCGAATCTCTCTAAAAAGCTGCTCATATTAGCACGTATATCACAAAAGACTGGGCTTCTCTTAGCATCTGACTGCAAGCGGGAGGCCGTATTCTCCTGCCACATCCTAATGGATGCATCTCATTAAACGCTGTGTGGGTGCACGAGGCTTTCTGAGAACCGCAGGTTATGTGTCATTGGTTGTTAATGTATCAGCCATATCACATGTTGGAAAGAACTAGTATGTACTGTGGGGCTTGTATAATAACAGAACTACTATACATTATGCAGAGTATGATGACAGATTGTGCTTGACATTTGACACTTTTATTTATTTATAAGTATCATTTTGACTCATCAAAGTATTATTTTTTGAGACTTTGCTGCAGAACTCATTTTGCACTGTTTTTACTACAGGCATGTAGTATGCTATTACTTTTCTAAGCAATCATACAATTTTCATCTGGTGGAAAACAAGCAATAACGTCCCATGGACTTACACCAATGAGCTCAAATGTTATGTCCACCTGTCTATATGCTGTTGGTCCTCTGCATTCTGCCAAAACAGCACCGACCCACCGATGCATGGACTCTACAAGACCCCTGAAGGTGTCCTGTGGTTTCTGCCATTAGCAGCAGATCCTTCAAGACCTGTGGATTGCGAGGTGGAGCCACCGTGGATCGAAATTGTTGATCCAGCACATCCCACAGATGCTCAGTTGGATTGAAATCTGAGGAATTTGGAGGCCAGGGCAACACCTTGAACTCTTCATCATGTTTCTCAAACTATTCCAGAACAATGTGTGGAGTGTGACAGGGTGCATTATCCTGCGGAGAGAGGCCACTTCCACCAGGGAACACCAGTGTCATGAAGGGGTGTACCTGGTCTGCATCAGTGTTTAGGTAGGTGGCACGTGTCAAATTTACATCCACATGAATGGCCGGACCCAGGGTTTCCCAGCAGAACATTGCCCTGGACTTCACACTCCCTCCAGCAGCTTGTTGTTATCCCACAATGCGTCCTGGTGCCATCACTTCCCCGGGTAAACAGCACACACATACATGGCCGTCCACGTGATGTAAAGAAAACGGGACTCATCAGACCAGGCAACCTTTTTCCACTACTCTAAGGTCCAGTTCCGATGCTCGCATGCCTATTGCTTTCAACGGTGGACAGAGGTCATCATAGGCACTCTGATTGGTCTCCAGCTACGCAGCCAAACGCATCAGAGTATCATGAACTGTGTGTTGTGACACATTCCTTCCTCTTGTGCCTCAGACCTTTTGTTTGCTTGGACCAGACGGGATAGATAGCCTTCGTTGCCCTCATGCATCGATGAGCCTTGGCCGCTCAACACCCTGACGCCGGTTTGTAGTTTGTCCTTCCTCAAACAACGGTTGGTAAATTCTCACCACTGCTGACCCACAACCCACAAGCCTTGCCGTTTCAGAGATACTCTGACTCAGTCGCCTTGCATAACAATTTGGCCTTGTCAAAGTCGCTCAGATCTTTATTCCTGCATCCAACACGTTAATTATAAGAACTGATTGTTTGTTTGCAACCAGACCTTAATATGTAGCGTTGTTAGGAGATGATCAACGATATTCACTTCATCTGTGAATAATGTTTTGGCTCATCAGTGTATAATGATAGACTATTCAGTCTCTGGTGACCCCAGCCTTAGAGATATGGAGTAGGCTTGTTTGACGTGGTGTCCACAGGCCCTATATGGGGCCCCAGAGGCCACTTGACATATCTTAAGCACCAGAATATCCCAGAGACCAGTGCTATTTTTAGAAAATGAAAATTCTGTCTTTATTTACTCACCCTCATGTCGTTCCAAACCCGCAAGACTTTCGTTCATCTTCAGAACACAAATGAAGTTCTTTTTGATGAAATCTGAGAGCTTTCTGACCCTCCATTGACAACTAATCAACTGACACTTTGACGCTTCAAAAAGTTCATAAAGAGATCGTAAAACTAATCCATATGAATTAAGCAGTTTAGTCCAAAAAGACTCGACCGCTTTATATGATGAACAGATTTAATTTAGGCTTTTATTCACATATAAACATTGATTAGTGAACATAAGCTCAACCGAACCTGCTTGATGAGTGAGAACAAACCTCATTGGTTTTTGCGGAAGCTTAAATGTGCTGCGTAACAGGCGAACAAACCCCACTGGTTCTTGCTGAAGCTCAAACGTGCTGCGTAACAGGAGAATGAACCTCATTGGTTCTTGCTGAAGCTCAAACGTGCTGCGTAACACGAGAATGAACCTCATTGGTTCTTGCTGAAGCTCAAATGTGCTGCGTAACACGAGAATGAACCTCATTGGTTCTTGCTGAAGCTCAAACGTGCTGCGTAACAGGAGAATGAACCTCATTGGTTCTTGCTGAAGCTCAAATGTGCTGCGTAACACGAAAATGAACCTCATTGGTTCTTGCGGAAGCTCAAACGTGCTGCGTAACACAAGAATGAACCTCATTGGTTCTCACGTCAAGTGAACATCCTTGAGCTTCCGTTTACCACAACTGATGTGTGAGTTGATGAATGTTTATAAGTGAATAAAATCTGTTCATCATATAAAGCGATCGAGTCTCTTCAGAAAATTTGGACTAAACTGCTCAATTCATATGGATTAGTTTTACGATCTCTTTATGAACTTTTTGAAGCGTCAAAGTTGTAGTTGCGTAGCCGTCAATGGAGGAACAGAAAGCTCTCAGATTTTATCAAAAAGATCTTCATTTGTGTTCTGAAGATGAACGAAAGTCTTATGGGTTTGGAACGACATGAGGGTGAGTAATTAATGACAGATTAAATAACTATCCCTTTAACTATAACAACACTGCCAGACTCAGTCACAGTCAGATTGTATCAATTTGTATAGCATTTATATTTTAGGCTAGCAAAATATTGATCCTTTGATGTCAGTTCTGCACCATGCTGATTCTTTCCTCATCTTTACTAAGAGCCACTGAATAAAACGTGCTAGAGACGTTTGAGTGCCCAAAGCCCATGGATTCCTCAAATGTGCATAGCAATCTGTTTCTGTCTCTTTTGTATGTCGGCTCTTTGTATGTCTGGCCATCTGTTCTAAGATTCTAAGTGTGAGAATCGTGCTGTGAGGTTTCCTCGACTCTCTCCCTGTTGACTCTACCTCTTATATAAAGACAATCTGATTAAAATTGATGAAAAAGAACAAACATATGTCATGCAGGTTTGTGTTAATGTTTGGGTGTTATGGTAGTGAGGCTTATGGCATATTGTATAAGAATAGGTTTAGGATGACAGAATGACAATATTTTGTCGTTCTGTTTTTATGTTTTGACATACTTCAGACGGCTCAAGGTCAGACTGTAATGACAGTTATGCAAAACACAACTTTCGTTGTTGTGTAGGCAATAGATTGTGTTTACTAAAAGTGGTTTCCTTTGTAATTATGCCAGCTGGAATCGGGAGATGAGACGTTTTACCTGTAAATGTAAATGCTTTCAGTCTGGCAGTGTTTTTGCCATAAAAGCCAAATAATACAGATTTAACTCACTTAACTAAGATATAACAGCAGTATATTGAGTCAGCTCTGATTATTTTAATATTGACGCTCATAGAGGACACTTTTGGTTCCGCTCTGACTGAAGAGGAGCCAAAAGCAGTGGTTCTGTACTAGTTTGCCAGGAGCCTGTGCTTCTGAGTTTTCATAGCTGGGATATATATTTAACTCTTTCCCCGCCATTGACAGAATTTTCCTGCTTTCCGTGTTTTCACTGTTATAAGGTAGGGGGCGCTATTACGCATCTTCTAAAAGAATACAGAATCTCCTGATCAAAAGACGTGAAGAAGAAGCAGAAACATGCGATAGCATATGTAAGCAGATGCATATGTAAAATAACGTGATCATCAACATAAGACAGCATATAAATCAAAACTGCCTAATGTTACTGAATGAAATGTTGACCCAGGATGAGCTATAGGACTGTGAAGCTTTGGGGGTGTTGATGGACTCCATCTACTCCATCTGTGTTTTGATCATCGTTCTGAATCCCATCCAGACAACGTGATTTTCTCAGCTTTTTGCTCAAAATGTTTATTTTTTTTATTAAACTTACCCATATTCAAGTGTTGATAAAGAATGCATGAAGCTGAATAAAACAGGTTTTGTTTAAAAGCAAAGGCTCTGTTCTTTCTTTTGATATATTGCATTTTCAGATATTCATACAACAAAATATTCTGGGGGCCATGAAACTTTTGAGAAAATGATCAAAAATTCTGGCACTGACTGACAACTTTTAATATACACTATCGTTCAAAAGTTTTGGCTCTGAAATGTTTTTGTTTTTTTTTGGAAAGAAATTAATACTTTTAGTCAGCAAGCATGCAATAAATTGATCAAAATTGACAGTCAAGACATTTATAATTTTGATATGTAGAATACTAAAGCAGTATTTATCAGAAATATGTTTTAAAAGGTATTTGTCAGTTTGCATAAGTTCACAACCCAGCAATATAACCTGCCTGAGGAATTTTTTATTTGACATGCAGGCCAGTGAGCTCTGAAGGGAAAGTTCATTCTCTGTCTAATCATGGGGAATTATACTTGACACATCACAGCAGCTGTAATTTACTAAAAGCTTTTTGAAGTGAGCCTGTGATATTAAAAACTGGTACTATACATCTCTAGTGTGAATTAGTAATGAACAGAGCAGTGTTGCACTTAGAATGGTTGTCAGTCCTGTTCCAAATCCTAGTAAGCCACTTCACTTCCTACTACCTACATAGTCAGCTGACTTCTAACAGCCATGGAACCTTATAAGTGACCAATTTGGAGTGTTCTACATAGGCAGCTAGACACTAATATTGCTCTGGGGTGCGTTTCCCAAAAGCATCGTTAGCCAACTATGGTCGCAAGTTCCGTCGTTATCAACATAGTTCAACGAGTCAGTGTTTCCCAAAACCATAGTTTCAGCGAACATTCGCAAACATCATCGCAAAGTTGTGTGGTTGGAACAGCTCTCGACCTGTGGTTAGAAGCATAGTTTCTTGTTTGCATGACGTGGACTTAATAAATCCTTATCTTGAGCAAAATAAGCAAGCTGACATTCAGTACAATCTAAACCTTTAATTTCGAATACATACAAATGTCATTTACGTTTTTTAGTTTGTCAAGAGATTTAAAGCACAGTTTTTTGAAGAGTGCGCATATGCGTACATGCTCTAGTACGTAAGAGCGAGCCTATGATTGACTCTGGATATAAAGCAAAATAACAGAGAAAAATGAGAATTACTCCCATGATGCCATGTCCGTAATTTATAGCAAAAAATCTAGCATGAATTTGTTCTCAAACGAATTCATTAAAAGAAGATATTACTCCACCACCTGCTTGACATCATTAACCAACATGGTTGAACGACAGATTTGCAACAATACGGTTTCGGGAAACAGTCGTGACTAGTTGATTTCTTCAACGATGCATCGTACTATGGTAGTTCAGCAGTGAGTTACGTCGTTGTATGGGAAACGCACCCCTGTATGGAAGACTTAAAGGTATAGTTCATGCAAAAATTAAAATTCTGTCATCATTTTCTGTGGAACGCAAAAGAAGAGTTGTTGGTTCTAACAGTTTTTTTTTACCCTTGACTTCCATTGTATAGACAAAAAACACCTTTTGAGACCTGTCTTATGTTCCAAAGAAGAAAGAGAAAGAAAGTTTTAGAATGACATGAAAGAATTTTTATTTTTGGATGAACTATTCCTTTAAGCCAAAATAGATTTCAATAGAGAGCCCACAAAAAACATTGGATAATCAATTTTTATTTGAACTGAAAGTTTTCTCACTTCTTTTCTGTGTTGAATGAAATGTTTATTATTAAGTTGAATGAAGTCAGGATTCAAGGCCCATTAGTGTTGCTTTGGAAGTGTCAGAGGGCTTAAACGGTTAGTCATTCATATTTAATACTAGCCACATATACCATTACCTGTACCCCTTTACCATGGTAACCATTATTTCCACTAAGATACCATAGTTCTCCTTCAAACAGTGTAAAGTTTTCAGAGCTTCTGCTATTTTTTAGTGACAATGGTGGCTAAGTTACTGTTGTAACAATACAATACGTTGTAACTGTTGTAACAATAACTGTAGTATCTATGATAGTTTGGTGGAAACTTACCATTGTCAATTTATGAAGTGTAACATTAATGTCAAACTCCTGAGAGCAGTGAAACACACTGTTTGTCATGGATGTCACCATGCAGAGTTCCAGTCAAATGTCATGTTTTGCCAGCGGCTAAACGCATCATATGCTAGCACTCAACTATACTAGCACTATGACTGAGACTTCTGATTACAGAGGATTTCACTTCCACTGAGGTGAAATTGTCATGCCATTTATCATGCAGTAATATTGTGATATAGGTATATAAGCGCTTTTTACTCCCATGTTTGGGAAAATGGTTGGAGCATGTTATGTTCTCAAATGCATGTTACTGTGGTCCAAACTCAGAGCTGATGCAGAGATGTGTTCCTGTGGAGCGGTGTAGCAAGGTTTAAAGGCTCAGGGAAGAAGGAGGCGGGAACCGGCGAAAGATCAACGTAATGTTAAATGACACAATAAACAACAAAACGAAAGTAAAGCGGCAGCCCCTCATGGACGACTGCAACAATACATAAACACAATAAAACACAACATAAAGTCCAGGCCTGGTCCTCTCTGGTCTTGCACTGTTGTCACTCCCCTTTTTATCCTTCTGGAGCTCCTCCTGGAGACTCGAGACCGGTTCATTAGCACTCGTGCCACCAGCCTCGCTCTGTTCCCACGGCTTTCGGCCCCGCCCTGCTTGCCACAAGGAGCATTTACTGAAAACCGAGCGGCTCTGAGATACTGAAAACAATAGAACATAAGCTGCTCTCTTGTAAAAGGACACAGTGCCATGTTTCACTCTGGCTACGTTCACACTGTCAGTTTTTGGGATTGACAACCGCATGTACTCAAACAGCAACTTAGCGCCTCAAATACTGTCTGTATGAACACATGTAATGGGAGTCAAGCCCATATTCTCTTACTAGTAATCATAGCGACAATGACCAAAGTAATAACAAAGATGGTGACGTCCATTAAACTGAAAAGTTTTATCACTTTTGATATGACGAGTCCAATCGAGCAGTGAGTTCATCTGTCAAATCTTCATTAACAGACAGCAGCTTTTATATCTGGGTGGAGAGCGAAGCAATTGAGTCGTGCATAGATCACAGAACTGACGGGAGAAGCTCCGGTGGAGAACATCTGTCCCAGATGAAAGATGACCAATCGTGGCGATTTCTGTGGTCGTGGCTCCTAAACAGTGGTCCTGCGTCGTACAGTGAGAGAGGTTCAAAGACGGCCGCTGTCACGGTCTTTCGACCAAAGATAGACTGCGATAATTTTCTGACAGTGTCAGAAATTTAGCATGATCATCTCGCAGTGTTTGCTGCTATGACCTACGTCTACTGACTAGCCAATAAAAATGCAACATGAAATGGCGTATCGATCAACGCGACATGGCGCTAAAACTCCTTACCTCAAACTCCATTTGATTGGCATGCCAAGTTGGCCTCTTTTCCCAAGCCATGACCTCGTCCATATTCTCCTCTTTTGATTCCTCCTCTATTTAAGCACACATAAAAACCACAATTGCTAAAGTGCGATTCATCTTGCTCTATTTGTTTACCACTAGCGCATGCTGATGACGTTTTATTCTTCTATACTAACTTGCGTCATAGCCTATGATTCAATAGGTGTCATCATCGTACAGTCTACATACATGTCGTATCCAGTGTTGGGGTAACGCATTACAAGTAACGAGTTATGTAATCAGATTACTTTTTTCAAGTAACTAGTAAAGTAATGCATTACTTTTAAATGTACAACAAAATATGTGTTACTTCTTTTTCAAATAAGTAACGCAAGTGTTTTTCTGTTTATTGACTGACAGCTCTCCTGTTGAGAGAAATCGTAAGTGCAGAGGCGTTGTGTGTGAACATGATGGGTATTGTAGTTTTAAAATAAATGTGAACATGCATTTAGTTTTCAGTATTACTCAAAATGAAAAAAAAAAAACACTGTAAAATGCAAACTCAGAATATTACGCAAAACTGCAATAATTAAATATATTAAATGACACAAATATACTTTATGTATTTAATCTCACTTTATTAACCAATGTCTTTGCTGCTGACCTTCGATGATCCACTTCAACCATACTTTTTTTAAAATTATTATTGCTGAAGTAAGAGTGTTGAACTTTCTTCTCCTGCATCCTATTCTTCTTCAGTCCAGAATGGCAGCACAACTGAAAGGTTTTTTTAAACTGCGCCCTCTACTGTACAGGTGTGAATTTGCATTTCTTTCAGCCTGAGGCTTATTCATTTCACTTTTAGTGTGAAAGGGCCTTCTTTACATTTGCCAAACTTTTTTGTTGTTATTAAAAAACAAACAATCTAACAAGCCCAGCCCAGGTGAGAAAAAGTAATGCAAAAGTAATGTAACATATTACTTTCCATAAAAAGTAACTAAGCAATGCAATTAGTTACTTTTTTAGGGAGTAATGCAATATTGTAATGCATTACTTTTAAAAGTAACTTTCCCCAACACTGGTCGTATCCAAGTTTATTAGATCCATGTCGTACAGTGTGATTCGTAATGATCTCATAGGAAAAAAATCGCACAGTCTGTATCAGGCATTAAGGACTCAACTAACAGGACTAACAACCGTATACTTCCACTGTGTGAACGTGGCCACAGAAACACAAAGCGCATATATTTTTTTATTCAAATCACAACTTTAGCGATTTGCCAATCACACTAAGCCATGTCTAAATTTCGATTTAAAGTGTGCAGCACTAATGAAATGCATTGAATGTAGTTAATTCCTCAAAGAAACTGCTGTACCTGTTGAAAACCATCATTGTGCTCTCCTCTCCAGGACTGGCGGACACATGCAGAGGAAGCCAGAGACGACCACACGACCCTCCAGCACAATTAGCGAGGCCTCCACTACCGTCACCTCCTCCACTGTGGACACCACTTCAGGCTCAAAGGTCAGTCACAACCTGATCCTGTTGGATCACCAACAAAACTAGTCAAAGGGTAGGAAAATAAACCTGGTATTTTGTAGAGACAGAAGTAGAAGACCGTACTTCTTTGTATAAAACGAGACGAACAAGTTAACTTGACAAGACTCCTGATGCAGAACATTGTCCATGCTTGGTTAGCATCTGTTGTGGTAATTAGAGTGTTTATTCTTCTGGGCTGGGGCGGTAATTCCCTAGTGCTGGCGACACAAACACAGGGTGATCAGAGCCCCTGACTGCCATCTCTGAGCAGACACAGAACATCGATGAAACGGATTGGGATTCGTATTGTGAGTGATTTGGTGCATATCTGTGTAAAGATGCATTGTTTGGAATTGGATGCACATGAGGTGAATAACACTTTTTTATATATAGGTATAAATCACTCAATAAGTAAAATTTCATCATTATTTATTACTGTTCCAAACATTTCCCTTGTGAAAAAAGTAGTATACTGAAACTGTAAACTGAACTGCAGAATAAGTAGGACTAAGTGCATCTTTATATGCAATTTCGTAATTTCTTCTATTGAAATATGGTTAAATGTACTGCTCAATGTACTGATTAGTATTTATGGTAAGATAAAATATACTTTAATGTCATTTCTATTCAAACATGTATGTCTTGTATTTAAATACATTTGTAATTACACATTTGTAATGATGTTGCAATTTAGTACATTTAAACTTTAAATGTAAAATCAACTACAATTCAAATTATAACTAAGTAATTTATATGTGCTTTATGTTAGTCAACATATAAGTGTACTTTAAAACATGACAAAAGATTGTTAAAACAATGATTTCAAATGTACTTCTGTAAATTTATATTATTTCAAAGTGCATTTCTTTTAAAAAGTGCACTTAAGTGTGTACTCTCTCTAAATAGACTTAAGTGGCCTTTTATTTCATTAATATTACAAGTACACTTTAAAAAAAAAGCTTTTATTTAATCAAGCTCCAAAAACGGCTCATTTTCATATTGCGGGATCTGTGATGTCAACACGTCAATGTCATGACACCTTTAATATAATATAATATAATATAATATAATATAATATAATATTATTTATATATATTATATTGGGGTCCTTCAAATATTGTGTTGGACAATGGGTGCCCTTCGTCAAAAAGTTTAGGAACCACAGATCTAAGGAATTTGACTTTTGCTATATAAAAACAGCCTGCTGTTTGATGCTAACTTATTGCGTCATAGTGGAGGCTTTGGTAACATTGTATTCATCATTGTTATTTTACCTCTCAGAATGCATGTGCAAAAATATCTGAAGTGTTGTGATGGCCGAATGCCATAGTTTGATTAAAGAGATGCAGAGAAGTGCACCAGCAGGAACGCTTCCCGTGTCATCTCCTGCCTGCGTTTGGATTATTCTAGATGAATGAGTGCTTGTAGCTCTTGTCGTTGACAGTGACGGCACGCACTGGTGATGTATTAGGCGTATTAATGCATTGGCATGTGTGATTGGCGGCAGCATGTAGGCTTACGGTGCTGTGCCCACAGAATGCCAGCGGATGGTGTGTAAGATCAGCTGTGCACCCCTGGCAGATGGTCTAGACTAATGGGTGATGAATGAGCTTTCAATCCCGCTGCTCATCTTCAGTTTATATATGTGTGTGTGTGTGTGTGTGTGTGTGTGTGTGTGTGTGTGTGTGTGTGTGTGATATAGGGATCCAAGTCCAGTGGAAGGGTCCATAGCTTTGGCAAACGAGATCATGCCATAAAGAGGAATCCCAGCGTTCCTGTAGTAGTACGTGGATGGCTCCACAAACAGGTAAGAGAATTTGATCAATGAGCTTGTTTATTGATTACCAAACTTTTGCTTTCAAATTATACTTTACATGAGAGGTTTTTAGACTTTACAGACCCAGAGGTACTAACCCTAATTTCTTTTTTTTTGACTTCAGTGTAAACGCCCACTGCTGTGATTGCATATTCTTTGCATATGAAATAAGTATTACATGTGGAACTCTCTCGAAAACTTTTAGCAAGTTTTTACTATTACAGCTCTCAAGGTTAACTAATCATGAAAAGTGTTGATTATAGCATTATGTTTAGATATATGGCATTATATTTTGATCGTGGCATGAAAGGTTGCAGTGATGAGCATTGTAGCCGATCACAGACATGTTGAGCGCATGAATGCAGTGATCTTTTCATTACAACTCGATTTCTGCACACTAACGAATGCTTTCATCATAACTAACAGTGCAAACACAATGTAAATAAGAGATTCATCGATTATAACAGGAGTTTTGGGGCGAGTCCAGAACTAAGTCACTGATAAACTCACGCTGTTTGATTGACAGCTCCAGCGATTGCAAAGTGAGCGTTCTTTGATCGCTTTCTATATATAATTTAATCACAGTTTAAATAACAGATTTTTTTCATCCTACTAAGAGAAACAATGTGAAGTTGAGCGTTTAGTCACTGGTTTGATTTACTGACACACAGACAACAAACATCTGACTGTACATGAATCATTACATATCAGAAATCACTGGTCTCAGATCAGGCATTAGAATTAACACACAGTTATTTACATGTTGTCGCATTACTGTCAAGTCCATATCGTAAAAGTTTGTTTGCAAAAATTACGACTGATTTACCAAAGAATCCACTGTGAAATGTACCGAATACCAATAAATAATGCTCAACTGAGACATTCACATTGTTGAAAATAAATAACCACATTCCTAGCATTAGGATCCTTTGGAAGGTAATGTTATTTTTAGTCTGTTCAACTCTCCTCGTCATCTCACTAACACGCCAGTGGGCGGGGCCAAAGTTGCAATGATGAAGTAGGC
This sequence comes from Coreius guichenoti, assembly GCA_039654105.1. Classification (NCBI taxonomy): domain Eukaryota; kingdom Metazoa; phylum Chordata; class Actinopteri; order Cypriniformes; family Gobionidae; genus Coreius; species Coreius guichenoti. The sequence goes on along the minus strand of CM077181.1, from coordinate 5,292,084 downwards.
ATTGATTTTCTTCTGTAGAGGCGGTCTTTCACCTATGTATAGATAGGCACATTCCACAACGTTCTCTGGGCTTAGTTACAATAAAAAGCTGTTTTTGGAGTAAAAAGGAAGTTTTCAGTTCTGAAACTTACAGGATATTCTTATAGTATGATGACCTCTTATATGCCAAAAGCTCAAGGAAAATTTTATTTCTCAGTTCATGACCCCTTTAAATTGTAATAATACTTCTCAATATTACTGTTTTTACTGTATTTTGACCAAATAAATGCAGCCTTGGCAAGTAAAAAGACTTTTCAAACTTTTGACTGATATTACTACATTATATAATGCTCAACAGCTCATCAGTTAGAAAGTTATCGTTAGAAATTAGTTAATAATTAGGCATGTCATTGTTTTATAAAATTCTATTTCATGTCTTGTCTGGAGTTTCTTTATAGGGACATTCACGGACCCCTAGTTTAAAATTATAGCCTTATACCATTTGACTAAATGTGACAGGAAAGCAGAAGTTACTCATGCAATGCATACAGTAATGCTGGTGTTTCAAAACCTAGTGAGCTGCCCAAGTAGACCATTCAAAATAGTGGGACCAAAAAGACCAAAACTTCAAGTTTAAAACCACATTTTGGTTGACCACAAATCTGAATTTTGGGTGAAATGTGTCTCCCTAAACATAAGTAGTGGTCACACCCCCGCAGGACAGCATTTTTGGCCATCATAGGCACTTTTAAACAGTTGAAACACATATTTTGAGCGTTCAAACGCCTCAAAAAGCTGTCTAGGTTAGCAGCTCATTTGGTTTTTCTTTTTGAGAGCCAGCCAGTCCATTTTACAGACACAAACACCCATGAACACACAAGTCTTTCATGGCATGAAAACATCAGGAGTGTATTTACATGAATGGTTTTTCATAATAGACTTTAAATAAACTCTTTAACTGGAAGTGAAACAGTGCTGTCAGGGGGAATTGCTGTGAATTGTCTGTTCGAAGTCTGTTTGAAGTGCTGCCTTTCCCCATCAGATGTCTTCAGCTGCCTGATGGTGTGTGTTTCCCATCAGAGTTTGTGTTGCTTTGTACTTTCAGGACAGCTCAGGGATGCGGCTGTGGAAAAGAAAATGGTTTGTTCTGGCTGATTATTGCCTCTTCTACTACAAAGGTGAGTTGCTCTACCAACCATCAAACAGAATCACATTCACACATGGACATTTAATTTCTAACTTTTCTCCCAGATAATGATTATTATGTTAGTATTAGCATTATGGCTGTCAAGTCCTACTTCAACAAATTGAAAATTCTGTCTTTTTCCCCTGTGCTGTCCCCAGAGTTTAACATGACACATTTAGTAAACTCTGAAAGTAGTTTACTCAGGGAAATTAGTATAATGTTTTTGGGTTAATCTCTCTCATATGTATGCAGTTTCTTGGATCACACCAAACCTTCTCTGGGAATTCAACTTGCTATTTCAGCTGACTCATACCTTGTTAATGTTGTTATAAACAAATTATACTTTACATTCTTTTTATTAAATACATTTAAGTTGAATTAAAAGCATAGTTTATGTAGTAAGTATACTAAAATCAGTGTACTAGTAGTATATTTGTAAGTGTACTATGTTAGTACATGGGACTAAATTGGCATAAGTTTACTTTTAATTGTACTTTAAGTGTAACAGTAGTAGACTTTGAGTACGCAACTAGTTTACACCTACATTTTTCTTTTCTATGCAACAATACTGTGAACTATACTACAAGTAAATATAAAAGAAACACATTTTTGAGACAAATTGTTATAGGTACTAAGAATACTAAGTATACTAATTCTTAGTAAGTATTCTTTGTACTCTACACATGAAGTATAGTATACTAAGTATACTTATACTATTTAAGTATACTTAATATGCTGTTCTTAAAATATATCTTGGTCAAAAGATTAAGTTCAAATATAGACCAAATATACTTTATTTTGGTAGCAATTTATTTTACAGTCCTGTTCCCCATGTACATACTATGTACTTTTTACAGTAACTGGGTAATAACTAGGTACTAACCCTGAACCTCCCCCCAAACCTAACATTAACCCCTGTAGTTACCTTATATTACCCAGTATTTAAGTACACTGTAAGTTCATACACATACTGTAAAATAAAGTGCAAGTCCAAATTTGTCTTTATACTTGTCAGAATAAGCCAAGTATACTTTAAATAAATTTGTATCTCTGATAATTATCTCTTATTTTTAGTTTAAAAGAAGTATTTAGTATAGCACAGTTGAATAAACTTCCTTTTTGTAAGGGAGAGCTACATTGAAGGAATAGTTTACCAAAAAATGAATATTCTGTCATTATTTGCACACCCTTATGTTATTCCAAATTATGCTGTTGTTTATACAACACAGTAATTGGTTACACAACTCTTACCATACAACTTACACTCTTTTGCCAAAAGTATTGGGACACCCCTCCAAATCATTGAATTCAGGTGTTCCAATCACTTCCATGGCCACAGGTGTATAAAATCAAGCACCTAGGCATGCAGACTGCTTCGACAAACATTTGTGAAAGGGTTTCCATGGCCGAGCTGATGCATCCAAGCCTTACATCAATGCAATGCAAAGCGTCAGATTCAGTGGTGTAAAGCACGCCGCCAGCGGACTCTAGAGCAGTGGAGACGTGTTCTCTGGAGTGATGAATCACGCTTCTCTGTCTGGCAATCTGATGGACGAGTCTGGGTTTGGCAGTTGCCAGGAGAACGGTACTTGCCTGACTGCATTGTGCAAAGTTTAAAGTTTGGTGGAGGGGGGATTATGGTGTGGGGTTGTTTTTCAGGGGTTGGGCTTGGCCCCTTAGTTTCAGTGAAAGGAACTCTTAATGCTTCAGCATACCAAGACATTTTGGACAATTTCATGCTCCCAACTTTGTGGGAACAGTTTGGGGATGGCCCCTTCCTGTTCCAACATGACTGCGCACCAGTGCACAAAGCAAGGTCCATAAAGACATGGATGAGCGAGTTTGGTGTGGAGGAACTTGACTGGCCTGCACAGAGTCCTGACCTCAACCCGATAGAACACCTTTGGGATGAATTAGAGCGGAGACTGTGAGCCAGGCCTTCTCGTCCAACATCAGTGCCTGACCTCACAAATGTGCTTCTAAAAGAATGGTCAAAAATTCCCATAAACACACTCCTAAACCTTGCGGAAAGCCTTCCCAGAAGAGTTGAAGCTGTTATAGCCGCAAAGGGTGGCCAACTCCATATTAAACCCTACGGATTAAGAATGGAATGGCATTGAAGTTCATGTGCATGTAAAGGCAGGTGTCCCAAAACTTCTGGCAATATAGTGTATGAAGCCAAAAGAATGCTTTGTGCGAAAAATAGACGGAATGTTAGACGGAATACATTCTAATATCTTTTATTTATTAACAAAAGAATAACTGCAAACAGAAGATTACTGAGTAAATAAACATTTTTGGGTGAGTTATCTCTTTTACTGTCAACTTTATTTCCTGTATCAAATCTGGTAACACTTTCTATGTATTTCTGTTGTTACGATTATTTATGGGATGATACAACACATTATAAGGTTGTTTATAAGGCATTATGCATGCATTATTATGCATTAAGAATACCCTTGTGATGCATTATAAATGCAGGCTTCATTTGGTGTTATAATGCATTGTACTCTTAAAAGTTATAACCACAAATAGGTAAGTATTATAATGCATTGTAAATGTTTTTATGATTATTTATCAGATGATACAACACGTTATAAAGTTGTTTATGCATGTATTATAATGCATTAAGAATACCCTTATAATGCATTATAAATACAGGCTTCATAGAAAGTGTTACCTCAAATTTTTCCCCCAGTGTTATCATAATAGAATGTAATCCATCCTCATTTTCCAGTCAGTCTGCCCTTCCCAGCCACAGACCCGCCCCAGCTCCCTGCTTGCTCAAATGAAAGAGCGACCTGCCTCGGTTTGGAATCTCTCCTTCAAGTAACCTTGAAGTATTTTAACCCATTATGTCCTAATCAAGCCACCCTTATCGCTTGTCAACCCGCCACTTAATCTCTGTTTCAGACACACCCACTCTCACTCCCACTCACATCGGTGTCGCCAGCACGCCACTGGAAAGAAATGGTCAGGGCAAAACAAGGAGGCAGAGCCAGGCTAAACTTAAATGTGTGAAATGTGAGGATGTTATCAGAGTGGTGTGAGAAAGACAGGTCAGAGAGTATCGAATGCCAGGAAGGAAGAGAGGGAGAAAGAGAAAGACACAGTCAAAACCAGACTTGTTGCTCAATTGGATTGTTTTCCCCCCACAGACAGTCGTGAAGAGTCGGTTCTGGGTAGCATTCCTCTGCCCAGCTACACTATCGCTCCTGTCGGACCTGAAGATCACATTAGCCGCAAATATGCCTTCAAGGTAAGATCTCATTTTGACACAGATAGCAACACACGGAAACACTTTATTTTACTGTGTCTTTGTTACATGTTACATGTAGTTGCTATAGTAATAACTATAAATTATGCATAATTACATGCAACTAACCCTAAACCCTAAACCAGTACATGTAGTAACTTAATATTACTCAGTACTTAAATGTATAATTACAGTGTAACAAAGACACCTTAAAAAAAAAAATTGTAACCCAAAGTGTAACTTTCAAATGAATGTTATGGTATTCTTCACTTCAAATTGCAACCATTAACCCTGTGCTATGCAGCAATGATGTTTACTTAGGTATAACTTAACAGTTCACCCAAAAAATTTACATTCTGTCATCATTTAATTATTTACAGTCGAATACAAAATGAGAATTTTTAGAGAATGTACTGTAGTTGGTCATTCTTTTAAAGGGTTAGTTCACCCAAAAATGAAAATTCTGTCATTGCTCACCCTCATGTCATTCCAAACTTTATTAATATTAAAATATTAATATTAATCTCCAACGAACGTTCATGAGAGCACCACGACGCATGCGTGTTATGTTGACGCAAGAGCAGACGTTGTTGCGTGAAAGTGCATTGGAGATTAATATTTTGTAAATAAAGTGGCAAATTATGTTTTTTTTTCCGCAGACAAAACATTCACGTCGCTTCATAAAATTGAGGTTAAACAGCTGGAGTCACATGGATTACTTTTATGAGGTTTTTACTACCTTTCTGGGGTTTAAAGTGGTATTTGCTTAGCCTGTCAATGGAGGTACAGAAAGCTCTCAGATTTCATTAAAAAGATCTTCATTTGTGTTTCCGAACGAAAGTCTTATGGGTTTGGAACGACATGAGGGTGAGTAATTAATGACAGAATTTTCATTTTTGGGTGAACTAACCCTTTAAATACAGTGAATGAGGACTGGAGCTTCTAAAAAGATACATTAGCACCAAAAATTACTTTTTACGCATTGTAGCCTTTTGAAGTCATATAATGACCTTAGTGTTGTTATTCTTAACCAAAACTATTTAAAATCATTTTTATTAATTGAAATAAAGCAGAAATAAAACAAAATATGTATATAATATATAATATTAGATGAAAAATGCAAACTTAAACAATTCAGAAAATGTTACCTTGGCTGAAATAAAATGTCAAGTTTAACTACTAAAATTACTCAAACTGAAATACAACTAAATTAAAGCTAAATTTAAATATTAAAAAAAAAAAAATGACAAAAATCTAATTATTAAAACTAAAATTAAATAAAAATTTCCTTTTGTGTTCCATGGAAGAAAACAAGTCATACAAGTTTGGAACAACATGAGCATGAGTAAATGATGACAGGATTTTCATTTTCATGGTCTATAATTGATAGTTGTCCCAAGCAACCGATCAACCGAAGTAGCTGTGTACATGTAGTTATCACAAAATAAACCCCTTCAGGGTGATACAGGTTTATATTGTGCCAATGACCCACTGACTGAAAATACTCCATGCTTATTCATCTCAATTGTTTTGCAATAGCTGCTTCCTGTTTGCCAATCAGCTGTCTTTATGTTTTGTCATGTGAAATGGCTAATTACTTTGGGTCACTGTGCAGTTATGAATATGCATGCTTCATTATCTTGGATGGCTTCAGCCCTGTGTATAGAATGCAGTGAAGATGCATGCAAAAAATTCCACATACTTCAACTTTAAAACCTATCTTAAAAGTTCAGTTGCTGCCATAATTTTTTAGTATAATCAAATTGGCTGTACAAGTCATTTCATCTGGTCTAGTTGAATCTCATATAACTTAAAAAAGGAAGAATGAGTTGCCATGCCATGATCATATTATTATTATTTTTTACAAAACAACCTTTTAGTGCACTGACAACACAACACAACATGGGTATTTTCATACAATATAGAATAAATGTTCCCCATGAAGGCTGTGAATTTTACATAACCAATTATCCAAGCTGTTTTTATACGTAGCTTTTCTTATTTGGTGCCTATCTATGTGCGAGTGTTTTTGTAGGCAAAGACTTTAGCAGTGGTTCATGTGGATTCATACCCTGCAGCTTGTGCGGTTCATTGTTGTCCTCATGGGGTTCATGACACAGAGTGAATGTATGGGTCTGTACTCATCCTGAGGGCAACAAGGTTACATAACCAGTCTACCTCTCTCTGCTCATCTCCTTCCTGCCCCTGTTCTCAGAGCTAGCAATATTTTTGTTCAACGTGGGAGCAGAAGGAGACGACATTCCAGTTTTCAAGAAGATCTTAATGCTTAATGGTTTAAAGTGCAAGTTGATCTCTGTTTGCACTTTGCAGCACTCCTGTTACACTTTTCTTCTTTAACGGATAGTTTTACACAGCCTACGGTGTCACGTTGTCCTCTGGGAGTGCTGTTTACAAAACTGTTCACCCTTTTGGCGAGTAACCAGCTAACAAAATATGTTCTAAGAACATTTTGCTAACGTTCCCTTTAAAGGGTTAGTTCACCCAAAAATGAAAATTCTGTCTTTATTTACTCACCCTCATGTCGTTCCAAACTCGTAAGACTTTCGTTCATCTTCGGAACACAAATTAAGATCTTTTTGATCTTCTGTCCCTCCATTGACAGCTACACAACTGACACTTTGACGCTTCAAAAAGATCGTAAAAGTAATCCATATGAATTGAGCGGTTTAGTCAAAATTTTCTTAAGAGACACGATCACATTATATGATGAACAGATTGAATTAAGGCTTTTATTTATATATAAACATTCATCAACTCACACATCAGTTGTGGTAAACGGAAGCTCAAGCATGTTTGCTTGCCAAATGAGAACCAATGAGGTTTCATTCTCGTGTTACGCAGCACGTTTGAGCTTCAGCAAGAACCAATGAGGTTCATTCTTGTGTTACGCAGCACGTTTGAGCTTCAGCAAGAACCAATGAGGTTCATTCTCGTGTTACGCAGCACGTTTGAGCTTCAGCAAGAACCAATGAGGTTAATTCTTGTGTTACGCAGCACGTTTGAGCTTCCGCAAGAACCAATGAGGTTCATTCTCGTGTTACGCAGCACGTTTGAGCTTCAGCAAGAACCAATGAGGTTCATTCTCGTGTTACGCAGCACGTTTGAGCTTCAGCAAGAACCAATGAGGTTCATTCTTGTGTTACGCATCACGTTTGAGCTTCTGCAAGAACCAATGAGGTTCATTCTCGTGTTACGCAGCACGTTTGAGCTTCAGCAAGAACCAATGAGGTTCATTCTCGTGTTACGCAGCACGTTTGAGCTTCAGCAAGAACCAATGAGGTTCATTCTTGTGTTACGCAGCACGTTTGAGCTTCCGCAAGAACCAATGAGGTTCATTCTCGTGTTACGCAGCACGTTTGAGCTTCAGCAAGAACCAATGAGGTTCATTCTTGTGTTACGCAGCACGTTTGAGCTTCCGCAAGAACCAATGAGGTTCATTCTCGTGTTACGCAGCACGTTTGAGCTTCAGCAAGAACCAGTGAGGTTCATTCTCGTGTTACGCAGCACGTTTGAGCTTCCGCAAGAACCAATGAGGTTCATTCTCGTGTTACGCAGCACGTTTGAGCTTCAGCAAGAACCAATGAGGTTCATTCTTGTGTTACGCATCACGTTTGAGCTTCTGCAAGAACCAATGAGGTTCATTCTCGTGTTACGCAGCACATTTGAGCTTCAGCAAGAACCAATGAGGTTCATTCTTGTGTTACGCAGCACGTTTGAGCTTCCGCAAGAACCAATGAGGTTCATTCTCGTGTTACGCAGCACGTTTGAGCTTCAGCAAGAACCAATGAGGTTCATTCTCGTGTTACGCAGAACGTTTGAGCTTCAGCAAGAACCAATGAGGTTCATTCTTGTGTTACGCATCACGTTTGAGCTTCTGCAAGAACCAATGAGGTTCATTCTCGTGTTATGCAGCACGTTTGAGCTTCAGCAAGAACCAATGAGGTTCATTCTTGTGTTACGCAGCACGTTTGAGCTTCCGCAAGAACCAATGAGGTTCATTCTCGTGTTACGCAGCACGTTTGAGCTTCAGCAAGAACCAATGAGGTTCATTCTTGTGTTACGCATCACGTTTGAGCTTCTGCAAGAACCAATGAGGTTCATTCTCGTGTTACGCAGCACATTTGAGCTTCAGCAAGAACCAATGAGGTTCATTCTTGTGTTACGCAGCACGTTTGAGCTTCCGCAAGAACCAATGAGGTTCATTCTCGTGTTACGCAGCACATTTGAGCTTCAGCAAGAACCAATGAGGTTCATTCTCGTGTTATGCAGCACGTTTGAGCTTCAGCAAGAACCAGTGAGGTTCATTCTTGTGTTACGCAGCACGTTTGAGCTTCAGCAAGAACCAATGAGGTTCATTCTTGTGTTACGCAGCACGTTTTGAGCTTCAGCAAGAACCAATGAGGTTCATTCTCGTGTTATGCAGCACGTTTGAGTTTCTGCAAGAACCAATGAGGTTCATTCTCGTGTTATGCAGCACGTTTGAGTTTCTGCAAGAACCAATGAGGTTCATTCTCGTGTTATGCAGCACGTTTGAGCTTCAGCAAGAACCAATGAGGTTTATTCTTATGTTACACATCATGTTTGAGCTACCGCAAGAACCAATGAGGTTTGTTCTCGCGCATCAAGCAGGTTCGGTTGAGCTCTGTTTATGTTTGCTGATCAGTGTTTAAATCTGAATAAAAGCCTAAATTTAATCTGTTCATCATATAAAGCGATCAAGTCCAAAGAAAATTTGGACTAAACCGCTCAATTCATATGGATTTGTTTTACGATCTCTTTATGAACTTTTTGAAGGGTCAAAGTGTCAGTTGCGTAGCTGTCAATGGAGGGACAGATAGCTCTCAGATTTCATCGAAAAGAACTTCATTTGTGTTCTGAAGATGAACGAAAGCTTACGGGTTTGGATTGACATGAGGGTGAGTAATTAATGACAGAATTTTTGGTTTTTGGGTGAACTAACCCTTTTTGAGAACCAGTTAAATAACAGATACCTCTGAATGAACCTTCTGTTAATGTTACTGGAAGAACATTCGTTCATAAATTTTACAGAACCTTGCTGGAACGTTAGCCAAAGTTCTGAGAACATTCCCTGTCAGCTGGGTATCTAGTAGTTGTATCATACACTCTGCTGAGGGTTAGGGATCATTTGCCGTAAGCTTCACACAAAAGAGAATGTTTACCTTGGAATCTGGATGTCGATTTTTAGTATTGAGTAATGGGCAGCAGAGAGTCTGTAATCTGTACTAATCCCCTATGAAAAAGAAGGCTTACTGCGGTGAATTCTGCTCAGCCAGCATTCTCACCCCACATGCTGGTAGATAGACACGGCCGAGTGACTAAATCTTTCACTGATTCGGCAGTAAGCTTCTAGATATCAGTACGAAGGTGTGAAAAACCTAGGCTAAAGAGCTAAGCAAATTTTGTCTTTTGTGTTTCTCTAATGGCTTCTTTCTGTGGGCGTTTGTGCTTTGTGTTTCAGGCTGTTTTGCGGTCTGGTCTGCTGTTTTGTGCTCTTTCACTCCTGCTATTTATTTCTGTCACCCTCTTATCTTGATGGTGCTGACAGTCCTTAAATTATACTGACAATTTCCCAGCACTTGTATATATCCTAAACAGGAAAAGCCAGTAGGTGTTGGTTCAGGTGACCAGTCATTGTCCTCTATTTGCTGAACTATCTCCTTCTTCTGTTCCCATTGGTGGGCTTCCTGCCTGTGATGAGTGACTGACAGTCCAGAAAGGCTCTGAGACACATTCAGCATCATCTGTAAATAGGTACACTTTTAACTCTATGGCTTCACTACATTAACCACTGGCATGTGCAAACTCTTTGAGAATCTGTGTGACTTTTCTCACTGACAGCATTTCCTCTTTTTGAGATATGTGAAATGATCCTTTACAGGAAACGATATCTACTGGAAATTTAAAGTACCCCTATTATGCTTTTGCGAATATTACCTTTCATGCAGTGTGTAATACAGCTGTCTGTGAATGTAAATCGTCTGCAAAGTTGTAAAGTCGAAAGTACATGATATATAAAAGTTGTCTTCCAAAAAAGTCTGTGCAAAAGCAAATTCTCTTTGTAAACAATTCCAAAGGATGAGGATATGAAGAGTCAGTGGTTAAAATTACCACAGCAATACAATAGCAACACAACCTTTTGACGATTGCTTCTCATATCTCTGTGAGGTCTAAATGGGATTTACAAATCGCTTATCCATTCAAGATGGGCTAACGTATGCGCTGTTATTGATACAGTTAATGATACAGTTTCCACATGTGCACCACAATAAATTAGAAATATACACATCGTTTTATATTTAGGTTCAGGTTGAATAACTAGTTCTTCCAATGTTTCATCATCGGACTCACGCTCAGATTAATAGGGTAAAATCGACGCCATCGTTACTGTCTTTACAGTGTGTACAATCGCTCAGGATTTTGGAAGCCTCCGGAGCTGAAGTTCAGTTATAGCAATGGGCGTTTCATTTCCCACACATGCTGTAAGCGGTAGACCAATCACAACAGACTGGGTCGTCTGACCAATCAGAGCAGAGTAGCTCGTGGAAAGGAGGGATTTAGAGAGACTGATTCATCTGACGAGTCGTTTGAAAATCATTGAAAAATGTGGTGACGTGCAATGTGTATTATGAGAAAATGAAAGTGTTTTTTGACCTGTGATGCATGTAAACCTGTTGTAGTAGACCTCCAAAACAAAATTAGGAACCTTAAAAATAGCACAGTAGGGCCACTTTAAGGGGTCTTAGGACATAGCAGATTTTTTTCTTCTTTATTTGCATAAGGGACCTTGAAGAAAACTGAATGTATCAGATAATATTGTAATATTTGGTTTAGTTTACTTACTCAGGGTTCCCGGGGTCATGGGAAACTTGGAAATAGGGTTTTTTTTAAAAATAGATATTTCCAGACCAAGAAGTCATGGAAATAAATAAAATCTTTATAAAAAGGATTATAGAATACTTTCCTTGGTGTGCTCAGCTCTGAAATATTTTATGGGTCATTGCATTCTTTGTTATATTCCAAGTATCCTGTATGTACATTTTGAAACATGTTTACTTTCAAGTTGTTTGCAATAATCTTAAAGGGGACTATATGCTAGAATTTTCATGAATGAATGAACAGCTTGTAACAAAACTTAAAAAATGATCCTAGACATTATCCTAGGTTGTCTATGAAAGACTGATTTTTATGTAAAGGACTCCAAAGGATGTGACCGTTACGTTCGCTCTTGAGAACCTCTTCCATTCAATGACACATGAAATTAAAGCTTATACAACATTCAGGAAAATGCCGAAAGAGCAATTCTGTATTGTGACGTCAATTTGTCATGCAAAGAAAAGGAATTAATTTAAACTGTAGTGTCACATACATAGCCAGATCTGTATAGTCTATAGTCTCAAATATCCTTTACAATCAAACTATCATGACAGTGTAACTTGTAATCTGTTGACATGATGCCATTGAATCGCAGAGCTGGTGCAAACATATCCACATCGCTATGATCAGATGCTTTTTAACTGCTGTTTTCTCACCGCTGTCATTTTTGTTGTGTGTTGATTTTGTTGAGGAAAGTGCGCAGCACATATTTACATATTCATCTAAACGTCGCTTTCAGCAGCGTTAACAGTATATCACTGCAAAGGTATTTCCAGCGTTTTTTACTTCTAAGCAAAGAACAAGTATATTGTGAGTATATCGCGGCATTAAATCATTCTCAGTCTCTTGTACGTTAAGTGCACGAGTGTGTGCATGAGCAATAAGTTGTTGCAGTTCACTTAACAGCCACCGGTGTCGCTAATAACAAGGGTTTCTGAATTCTACATATAGCCCCTTTAAGTAGTTTGTCTAATTCAATTAGTTGAAAAATCGAATTTAATCAAATCTCATTGTGGTTTGAATCGTTCTGAATTTGCATAGAATCGAAAACCTGTGAATCATGAATTGGTTCACTGTCTACCCAAAGATTCACACCCCTACTAGACAGATTTGCCAGACACCTCACTAGAGTACCTGATAGATATATCTGATAGATATGTATATTGCACAGTGGAGTCAGTTCACATATATTCAAAGCTCTCCTGTTGTGGTTGTAAGCAAACAGGACTGTTAAACAAACGTTTGCCGTACCAGGGCGCTGCATACTTATAATGGATTGTGGATGACATAATAGAGAATACTATTAATGAAAGCTAAAAGCATCTTCAAATAGTCCTACATGCTGCAGGGTGCCAAAAAGAAAGGAAGCAGCATGCTATTGTTAGCTCTTTGTTTTGTTTTGTCTCCAAGTGTGTGTACACAGCTGTGTTTTTGCATGCACATAGTTTTAGTTTGGATCCGAGTAATGATTTAATAACACATAAAATTAAACTTTTGGTTTGTAATATGAAGTTATATAGTTATACTGAAGGCTAGTGTATATTAGCATATTTGAGCTAAGATTTTTCTTCAATCTACTCTGCTGTTTAAAAGTTTGGGGTCGGTAATTTTTTAAAAATGTTTTTGAAAGATATCTCTTATGCTCTCCAAGGCTGATAGTTGATACTTGATACAGTGATACAACAAAACAATATTTTGTTTCATATCTTTTCTTATCATAGAAAGTTTAAAATAGACATTATATACATTCTAAATGTCTTTACTGTCACTTTTGAACAATTTAATGCGTCCTTGCTGAATAAAAGGCTACATTTCTTTCCCAAAAGAAAAAAAATCTTACTAACCCCAAACTTTTGAATGATAATGTAGATGTAGCATACATTTTCTGTGGGCATATATTTAAAAAAAATGTTGATTTATCATACTTAACTTACCATATAAGGGGCTTTTATGTTCATACACATTCTATCGAAGTTAAAGGGATAGTTCGCCCAAAATTTGAATGTTGTTCCAAACCTGTATGACTTTTTTCTTCCAAGGAATACAAATGGAGATGTTTTCAACAATTATTAATGGGATTCTTTTTCATACAGTGAAAGCACATAGTTACCAGAGACTCTAAAGCTAAATGTCATCATAAAAGTAGTCCTTTTGCACTATATTCCAAGCATTCTAAGGTTATTAGGGAAAAGACTGAAATCATAATCCACTGAAAACTGCCCTAGGAATGAAACCAAATGCCATTGATTGTCAGCAAGTTTGAATATACGGAAGTATACATGAAATATGAGAGCTATGACAAGATTTTTTCAACTTAAATGTTGGTTTGTCACGTAAGGCTGTTATAAGGCTTGTAATGGACTAGTTATGGTGCATTTTTGTATTTTATGGAGATTTTTAGTATTATACAGCCCCTGCGCGCTTTACGCTTTCGTTGTAAGGAAAAGAGCAGCATGCACATTTATCAGAATATCTCTTTTTGAGTTCTATAGAAGAATGACAGTCACTGGTTTAAAATGGCATGAAGATGAATAAATAATGACACTATTTTTACTTTTGGGTGAACTATCACATAAAGAATACGAGTCTCATTTGTCAAAAGGAATTAGAAATAGGTTATTTCACTGGTTGTTAGATGGTTATGTAGCATCGAGCCCTCTGCAGTGGTCCAGGATTCAAACCGATCAGCCATCTGTCTGCGCTTTACTGCCTCATTGCAGAGCTTTCCCTCAGTGGACTATTAAAACACAGGCAGCAGCTTAGCACCTCACTGCTTGCCTTTAATGAGCCTGTCATGTAAACACACTTGTGTCTTCACGCGTATGTGTATTTTGTCTTGTGCTTTTTGCTCACACTAAGAGAAAAAGAATGGATTGGTGAAGACGAGAGATCAGATGTCTATAATGAACTATAATTGTCTCTTTGTTTCATTTTACGTAATCGAATGCAGCAGAAGTTACTCTCTGAATCTATTTTTAATGAGGAAATTGCAGGCTGAGTTCATGTTAATTACAACAGTGTCTGTGCTCTCCTTTTGTATGCCAGTCTGTCTATGTTTTTTTTTTCTTCTAGTTAATATAAATATATATATATAAAATAAATTATATAATAAATAAATTATATATACACCGATCAGGCATAACATTATGACCTAATATTCTTAATATTGTGTTGGTCCCCATTTTGCTGCCAAAACAGCCCTGACCTGTCGAGGCATGGACTCCACTAGACTCCTGAAGGTGTGCTGTGGTATCTGGCATCAAGATGTTAGCAGCAGATCCTTTAAGTCCTGTAAGTTGAGAGGGGGGGCCTCCATGGATCGGACTTGTTTGTTCAGCACATCCCACAGATGCTCGATTGGATTGAGATCTGGGGAATTTGGAGGCCAAGTCAACACCTCAATCTTGTTGTTGTGCTCCTCAAACCATTCCTGAACCATTTTTGCTTTGTGGCAGGGCACATTATCCTGCTGAAAGAGGCCACAGCCCCGTTGCCATGAAAGGGTGTACATGGTCTGCAACAATGCTTAGGTAGGTGGTACGTGTCAAAGTAACATCCACATGGATGGCAGGACCCAAGGTTTCCCAGCAGAACATTGCCCAAAGCATCACACTGCCTCTGCCGGCTTGCCTTCTTCCCATAGTGCATCCTGGTGCCATATGTTCCTCAGGTAAGCGACGCACACGCACCTGGACAGCCACGTGATGTAAAAGAAAATGTGATTCATCAGACCAGGCCACCTTCTTCCATTGCTCCGTGGTCTAGTTCTGATGCTCACGTGCCCACTGTTGGAGCTTTCGGCGGTGGACGGGGTCAGCATGGGCACCCTGACTAGTCTGCGGCTATGCAGCCCCATACGCAACAAACTGCAATGCACTGTGTATTCTGACACCTTTCTATCAGAACCAGCATTAACTTCTTGAGCAATTTGAGCTACAGTAGCTCGTCTGTTTGATCGGGCCACACGGGCCAGGCTTCGCTCCCCTCGTGCATCAATGAGCCTTGGCCGCCAATGACCCTGTCACCGATTCACCACTGTTCCTTCCTTGGAACACTTTTGATAGATACTGACCCACTGAGCTGCAGTTTTGGAGATGCTCTGACCCAGTCGTCTAGCCATCACAATTTGGCCCTTGTCAAACTCACTCAAATCCTTATGCTTGCCCATTTTTCCTGCTTCTAACACATCAACTTTGAGGACAAAATGTTCACCTGCTGCCTAATATATCCCACCCACTTACAGGTGTCGTGATGAAGAGATAATCAGTGTTATTCACTTCACCTGTCAGTGGTCATAATGTTATCCCTGATCGGTGTATTTAAACTTGGCTTTGCTTTTATTACTTTTTTATGACTTATTTTAATATTTTCAAATGTCTTTGCTTTACTCTTGTTGGGTGGTGTGGTGCTTATTGTAACCTTTGACTTTTTTGTCTTTCCTTCATGCTGGTTCATATCGTTGTTTCTGTAGCTTTGATTACTTTTATTAACTTAACTGATAAGTTATGTTTAGTCGGTGTGTATGTGTTTATCACAGTGTGGCGTTGGCTTGATTGTCATTTGCTCCTTGATTCATTCTGCATTTCGTCAGTGTGTCTGCTGTATTGTATTCCTTCACGCCTTTAATTATCATGCTGAAACCTCAGATGCTCCTTTGGCCAACACTTATCTGCTGATGCAGTGTTTCTCCTTTTCCCAGGGCTGGGCTGATTTTAGTGCTTTCTCTCTTGCAGGCTACACACACAGGTATGCGCTCCTACATTTACAAACAAAGCTCTGTGATTGGCTCGCAGGCGGAGCACACTGGGATGAGGACGTACTATTTCAGTGCGGACACACAGGAGGACATGAATGGCTGGGTCAGGGCCATGAACCAGGCTGCACTGATGCAAACCCATACAGTGAAGAGGTCAGTGAGTCACAAAACTTTCCAAAATCATTTTCTTAATCAGTGTTTTGGTCTTTCTGGCCAGGACAAATATGTTAATATCATTAAAACAAGATAAATTTACTTCAGATAGTTTGCCCAAAAATGAAAATTCTGTCATCATTTACTCACCCTCAAGTTGTTCCAAACCTGTATGAATTTCTTTCTTCTGCTGAACAAAGAAATTGAATAAAGGCTTTTTATATATTTACTTAAATTCCAGAGTGCCTTGGCTCCATATGTTTTTATGACAAAATAAGATATTTTGAAGAATATGGGTAACCAAACAGTTGATGGGCCATTGACTTTATAGGGTAAAATAATACTATGGAAGTCAATGGGGTACATCAACTGTTTGGTTACCCATATTCATCAAAATATCTTATTTTGTGTTCAGCAGAAGAAAGACATTCATACAGATTTGGAACAATTTTAATTTTCAGAATTTTTCTTGTTTTAAACATAAAGCTCATAACATAATTTGTTAATGTAGTACACTTAAAAAAAATTATGTATTTGAATATATAAAATTTCCAGTCATGTGGATTATGCTGTTTTAACACGAACAAACTAATAAACCTAATGTGATGCATATTTGTCAGTCATGCACATTAAGAAACGGGTAAGATCAATAAATCCATTTTGTTTCAATTTCATACACTTTAATACATTGAATTGTTGTACAGCTAGCAATATTTTAACCATGTTCATACTTAACTGAAGAAATGTAATTGTTTTCACAATGAGGAGATCTATGCTGATCGTAAGCCATTTGAATAAATGCATTTCAAATGATTCATATTTTATTTGAATACAATTAAATAGATGTAAATAATTAGAAATGAGCTATGCCAAATGGATGGATGTTTTATATGCAGTTAAAATACATAAATCTTAAATTTAAGCCTAAATTTTTTAATTTTTAATTTTTTTATTGTAAGAAAATTTAGCTTCTGGTCTTTATACCTGAAAACAAAACAAAAAAGGAATTTTTTTCTTACATTTTCTGTTAAAATCTAAAACGAGGTTTGTGTCATGGAACATTAATTTGCTGCTGTTGTTTCATTAAAATTATGTGTGTGTGTGTGTGTACAGGTTTAGCTATACATGTGAGGGCAAATTTCCCCACTTATATAGTAAATATTATGACAACCGACTATAGTTGAGGACATTTTACTGGTCCTCACTAGTTAAAAGAGCTTATAAATCATCCGAAACATGTTTGTATTTAAATCTAGTGTTTTGCACATTTCTGTGATGGGTAGGTTTAGGGGGTCGGGTTAGGCCATAGAAAATATCATTAACCTGATATTAAATCAATGAAAGTCTATGCAATGTCCTCACTAATATAGTGAAACAAGCGTGTGTGTGTGTTTGTGTTTACAGTACTGTTGAGTGCGATCTTCACCAGCTTGTGTCAAGGGACGTTGTGAGTCTGTAAGTGTTTGTCAGGCCATCAGTCTTGTTGACTGACAGCGATGCTACAGTGTGTCTTGTTCTGCCAGTGCAGAAGACCAGATGGGTAGTGAGCAGTGACTCAGCTTTCTGTCTCTCTGCTCTCTGGGCCGTCAGTCACTGAGTCCAAGCTCAGCTCAGATGTTGGTTGAGTACTCAAGTAGACCAAATGACCAAAATACCCATCCGTAGTTTAGATACTAGAAACATGAATAGGAAAAATCGGGTGTCACGCTGTTTAGGATTGTCAGTTCCAACTGACAGTGTGAGCGTAGGCTGCATAAACATGAATATGGTTTAGCCAGTTTGGGCATCTCAAACATTGATATTTTCCTTTGCCACACGTAATGCTTGTTTTCCCAATTTCAGCATTTATAGACTGAATAGTTTGCTGTCTCTGACTCTCTGCTGGTGATGTCGTTAACCAAGGCACCAAATTGGGATCATGGCAGGATCTTTGAGTTGTCATAGCAGCCAAACACTAATGAGACCGGTGTCAGCTTGAGCTGGCAGCCAGCCAGGCAGAAATTTCGACTGTGATAGTCCAGGATAAAAAAGTCATTTATTTTCATAACTCTATTTAGAGACTCATAGAGTGGCGTTTCATTTTCATAAATTCTCTTATGTTTGTGTTTTCCTTTTCTCTTTTGTTCAGAGTTTTATTGCATATACCATTTGGTGATTTGAATGGAATCAGTCATGTTTACGCCTTTGCGTTTCATGTCCGAATGTAGGAATGTGGGAGTCATATTTTCAGAGAATCTCTGTTGGCTTTGTTTTGCGTCCAGCCTATTTGCACATGTGGCTATTTGTATGGGTACTTTGAGTAAATCATCTGCGATACGCCCATGAATTGCACATGCAAATTGTTCCTAATAGTAACCTTTATTTGGATAAATCATACTTGAACAGTTTAAACAGCCTTAAGAAGTGAACTTAATTGTACTGAATGTACATATTAAATCATGTTTTAATAATGTTTTGTTGTACAATCCACTTATTTTGATGTGTTGAATAACATACTAAAGCACATGTAAAGTACTTTATTATAAATTTAACTGTAGTGTGTGACTTGATATTACATTTAAATTTAATATATTTTAAATGTACTAAATTGCAACTTCATCTTTAATAATGTGCAATTGCAAATATATTTAAATACATGACATACAAGTTTCAATAGAAATGACAATAAAGTATGTTGTATATTGTCAGTGCATTCGGCATTAAGCTTTAGCCACCTTTTAAAGACAATAGAAGCAATTATGAAATTTCAAATAAAAATATACTTGTCATACTTAATTGGGTCCAAAAACAAAATAAATTTTCAGTGTCCAAAAACATAAAGTATATTCTTTTATAGTATAGTATTGCCATAATAAGTACTCTTTTTAAAAGTATAATTCTTTTTCACAATGGCACTACTAAATATAAATATTAGTATAAATGCATATCCTCATCGAACAATATGTGAACGATTACATCTCTAAATACTGTAGATATTATCAGGCCTAAAATAACAGCTGTTCGTGTTAAAATGCAGATGGAAATTTGTCTGTGTGTGTCTGAATGCAAAGAGCCACTAGAGGCTATTTCTTTTTAGTCTGTGCAGCTTCAGTATTATTAGTCTGAATGTAGAGTGAGCTCCAATAGAGATAGCCAAGCTCCCAGCGGCCATGTCTTTTCCAAATGTAGATTCACTTTGGGCCTGATTTAATCATGTCACATTTAGACTGCTATATACAGACAACTTGAAGCTGGAATTAATTTTACATGGTAGTACTGAGCTGTAGATTTCCTTCCACAGTTCTTGGTTGAAGAAACCAAGTAATGAGTTTTTGCAAAGTTCAAAAGACTATTTAGTGCTCAGTGTAGCTGTTAGGTTGCTCATATAGGATACTTTAGCACTGCATTTATCTTTAAAGTGCAATTGTCTGACTTTTCCATCTGTGAAGGACAATAATATTAACTATATTTAAGCAGTGAGTCATTAACAGCAGCTTGAGTGCAGTTGTCAAGCTATTAACTACGGCTTAGGTGGTTTCTGTGCAGATTGCTTAAACAGCGGCATAAGAATATTCTTGTGTAACGCAGCACATTTGAGCTTTCTCAAGAACCACTGAGGTTCATTCTCGTGTTATGCACCACGTTTGAACTTCCACAAGAACCAATGAGGTTCATTTTTGTGTTATGTAGCATATTTGAGCTTCCACAAGAACCAATGAGGTTCATTTTTGTGTTATGTAGCATATTTGAGCTTCCACAAGAACCAATGAGGTTCATTCTCGTGTTACGCAGCACGTTTGAGCTTCAGCAAGAACCAATGAGGTTCATTCTCGTGTTACACAGCACGTTTGAGCTTCAGCAAGAACCAATGAGGTTCATTCTCGTGTTACACAGCACGTTTGAGCTTCCACAAGAACCAGTGAGGTTCATTCTCACGCATCAAGCAGGTTCGGTTGAGCTTCTGTTTATGTTCGCTGATCAATGTTTATATGTAAATAAAAGCCTAAGTTAAATCTATTCATCATATAAAGCAATTGAGTCTCTTCAGAAATGTTTTTATGTTTTACATAATACACAACACTATTAATCATAAGGGGATAGTAAGGGGCAGTCCTCCCTCAAATCGTGCACTGGCTACAGTGCTAGGGTGTTTTGGGTGGTTGCCAGGGCGTTGCTACGGAGTTCTGAATGTTTCTTAGGGTGTTGTGGGTGGTTGCCAAACCATTGTTTTTTTTCTTTTTTTGCAAAGATGTATTGTGTGTTTAACAGGTTCCTGTGCAGTTGCTAGGGTGTTGTGGGTGGTGCCCAGACATTTCTATGTGGCTGCAAAGGTGTTCTCAGTTTTTTTTTTTTTTTAGTTGGTTGAAATGCAGTTGCTAAGGTGTTGCTATGCAGCTACTAAAGTGTTCTGAATGTTTTAGTGGGTTGCACTGCATTTGCTTGGTTGTTGGGTTACATAGGGTGTTGTGGGTGGTTGCCAGGGCATTACTATGCAGCTGCTAAAGTGTTGAGTGTTTTTGTTGGGTTGCATAGGGTGTTGTGGGTGGTTACCAGGGCGTTACTATGCAACTGTTAAAGTGTTCTGAGTGTTTTTGGCGGGTTACTATGTAGTGTTTTTATGGGTGTGGGTGGTTGCCAGGACGTTACTATGCAGCTGTTAAAGTGTTGAGTGTTTTGTTGGATTGCATAGGGTGTTGTGGGTGGTTGCCAGGGGGTTATTATGTGGCTGCTAAAGTGTTCTAAATGTTTTTGTTGGGTTGCATAGGGTATTGTGGGTGGTCGCCAGGGCGTTACCATGCAGCTGTTAAAGTATTGATTGTTTTTGTTGGGTTGCATAGGGTGTTTTTGGCGGGTTGTTGTGCAGTTGCTAGGGTGTTGTGTGAGGTTGCCAGGGCTTTGTAAAGCGTGTGGATCCTGGAGCTTAAAGTTGAGCTTAAGTTGTGAAGGCTAAAGTTGTGAATCTAAAGTAAGACTGGTCAGTTTACAGTGATGGATATATTTAGCTTCATGAGCAGATTCCCTCATGTGAAAATGCTGCTCCAGACTCTCTGTTGTGGAATGTTGTTAATTTAACAGACCTGACATGTGATCCAGCACTATGATAATAGCATCATATAAGACACAAGACTCATAAAACTTCACTGACCTTTGCACATGCCATGTTTTTGCCACACAGAGAGGACTTGGATCATCCAGACCAAGTGGACATTTCTGAGAAACTCAAGCAGCAGGCCGTGCCTCAGACCAACCATATCAACAGCTACGTTATTCCAGAACCCGAGGTTATCCAAAGTGACAGGCTGCTGGAGGATAAGCAGGAGGGATTTGTTGGAGAGGTAGAGATCCAGGTTTCTTCACGAGAGATTGAGCAGGCGAGGAGTAAATCTCCAGCAACCAGGATAGTGGAGGTGGAGGTTTTAGCTCCAGGGTCAAAACCAACATCCCAAGTTATCTCTCGAGCTCCTTCCAGGGCCGTCTCGACCCCGCCAGTTGTGATGAGGAACGGTACGCCCATAGAACAGAACGGCATGCCTGGATATCAGAGGGGGCCTACACCTTCTCAAACTCCAGTTCAGGTACAGAGGAAGAGTACACTGGAGCAGGTGGAGAACTGGGTCAAAGTACAGAAGGAAGAACGCCAGGGGTGAGTCTGCAAACACACATATGTGAAACATAAGTAACAGTATATAAACTGTTTTTGTGTGTGTGTGTGTGTGTGTGTGTGTGTGTGTGTGTGTGTGTGTGTGTGTGTGTGTATTTATACATACAAATTTAGTCACAGATACAAGTATACAGAGTAGTTGCTAGATGTTACTGTGAAGAGTCATGGGTTGTATCTCCCCCTAGTGGTTGATATCATAATAAATCATCACAGATTACAGCACCCAGTATCCAGTTTATCCTTAAAGTCAACATAAAACGATGTTCAAAACATTTTACTTTCATAATGTGCCATATTTCAGTGTTCATATTTCAGAGTGAAATAGGATATTTAACAAGAGAAGTCCCAGCCTTTTTTATTTTTTAGGCATTGGATTTGTTTGGTTTGTGACAATTGGTCACTATATGACAGGAAAAAAATATTTAATGTAACAAAAGATTGGTGATGTCAACCAAAAAGGAAGGTCGTTTCAGAGGTGGAACTAGTTATAGTTTGAAAAATGATTACAAATTTTCCCCTTTAGAATAACATGCAATAATGAATTCTGTTTAACAAGACTTGGGTTGTTTATTAAAATAAAAATACACTACTATTCAAAATTTTATGGGCAGTTTTTTTTTAGTCAGCCAGGATGCATTAACTTTCTATTCAAGACTCCTGAAAAAATTCAGTTTCTACAAAAATTAAAAACTGTTTTCAACATTGATAATAAAAAATGTTAATTAAACAGCAAATCAGAATATTAGAATGATTTCTGAAGGATCATGTGACTCTGAAGACTGCAGTAATGATGCTGAAAATTCAGTTTTGCCATCACAGGAATACATTACATTTTAAAATATATTAAAACAGCAAACAGTTATTTTAAATTATAATAATTTTTCACAATATTACATTTTTTTCTGTATTTTGGATTTTTTTTAAAATAAACACAAAAAAAATCTTACCAAGCTCAAATTTGGAATGGTAGTGTATAAAATATATTTAACATAAATAGTTTTAATTTTGTCTTTGACTTCAGTGACTCTGAATATCAATGTGTAACAATAAATGTTAAAAATAATGAATAATTTTATCATCACAGGTTTGTTTCTACGGATGGCACAATCCCACGTCGGACCCCTTCAATTCATCCGAAGTATGGCACAATAGACAAGTACCAGTCTTTGCCAAAGACCACGCGGCAGAGCCCACAGACTACTCACCGTCAGTTACCCAGCGAATACAAATATTCCCATGACCGGCTGAATCACTTCCAGCTGACCCACGGCCACACCCAGCGACCCGTGACACATGACAACACAGTGTGGCAGCTCTACGAATGGCAACAGCGACAGCAATATCGGCTCGGCAGCCCCACCGCCCCTGTCTACACTCCTGCTCCAGACTACTCCACCGCCGTATCCTCCACCAGAGTCAACTCAGACGTGTCTCGCTCCATTTCTGTGCCTCCGACCCTGGCAGACATCCCTCCACCCGGGCCTCCTGGGCCCAGACTGCTGTCTCCACGCAGACCCCACACGCCGGCAGAACGGGTCACAGTCAAACCTCTGGAGGACCGGCTCACGGTGGAGGTGCCACCATCAAACTCTCCTCACCGTTTACGCTCCTATAAGGTCAGTAGGTGACAGCCACCCACATGCTTATTCATCACATCACTTCTAAGCATTCTAATAGGCTGATTTGCTGCTCAAGAAACATTTTTTATTATTATTATACTGAAAACAGTTGTGCTGCTTAATATTTTTGTGAAAACTATGATACATTTTTTTTCTAAGTTTAAAAGAACAGCGTTGGTTTGTAATGTCATTTTTTTGTAACAATGTAAATGTGGTCACACTTTAGTTTAGGGTCAGATTCTTTCTATTAACTAACTATTAACTGTAACTTTTCCATCAGTAAACTCCTAATTACTGCTTATTAATAGTTAGTAAGGTAGTTGTAGCATTTAGGTATTGGGTAGGATTATGAGATGTGGAATATGGTCATGCAGAGTAAGGCATTAATATGTGCTTTATAAGTACTAATAAACAGCCAATATCCTAATATGCATGCTAATAAGCAACTAGTTAATAGTGAGAATTGGACCCTAAACTAAAGTGTTGCCGTCTTTACTGTCACTTTTGTTTAATTGAATGCATCCTTGCTGAATAAAAATATTAATTTCTTTAAAAAATCTAACTGACCCCAAACTTTTGAGTGGTACTCTATATAATGTCACTAATATATATTATATGAAACTGACCTTAGCAACAAACTCTGCTTTAAAGAAGAAGATCTGGAGTCTGAAAGAAGCATGCACTTAGAGTCATCATGATGGATGTTAATACTGCCCAGAAACTCCTGATCAAATAACACCAGCTTTCAGTGTTTTCAAACTGCCAGCATTAGTCCATCTGTCTACAACAGAGTCATAATTCAGCATGAATTATCATTGGCGTGTTTGTAATGGAACGAGCGCCAGAGTGGGATGATTTATATATATACTTCATTTTGCTTCTGTCTGTCTTTTAAAACCATTTCAAATGAGTTTTCACCCAGCCAGCAGAAATGTCTAATCCAGAAGAGGACTTAAAACATTACTGAATCCATGATGATTATTAAATCTATTAGTTATTTTGGTTTGTATACTAACATCATTACTTTTATGTATTTAGCAGTCACTTTCATCCAAATGTGCAAGGTTTTGTTGTTTTTGACATAAGCACATACTGGAAAACAAAAGGCTAAAGGCCCATTCACACCAATGATAACTATATTAGCATCCACACCAGTGGATTATACCGTTGTGTTTATTATGAGCGTGTGCTGTAATTTTGTCTTCTGCCGCTTTAAATGCTCGAGCTCTTTAAAGCAGGATGGGTTCTGGAGCTGGAAAATTCATCAGCTGGAAAAAATCGTTCTGAAAGTGATTCCAACAATATAGTTTCTCTGTGCCATTATCGTTACAGTTGTGGTGTGTACTCTGAATTTTAGAAATATATCATTATCGACAGTTATTGTTCTTGGTTTGAACGGACCTTAAAGGGATAGTTCACCCAAAAATTTAAATTCTGTCATCATTTAGTCACACTCAAGTTGTTCCAAACCTGTATGAATTTCTTTGTTCTGCTAAACACAAAGGAAGATATTTGGAAGAATGTTTGTAACCAAGCAGATCTTGGCAGCCATTGACTATTATAGTGGGGGGAAGAAACTATGGTAGTCAATGGCTGCCGATGGCTTTTTGGGTGAACTATCCCTTTAATATTGGTGTTTTAATGAAATATACACTGCTGTTCAAAAGTTTTGGGGTCAGTTTTTGAAAGAAGTCTTTTATGCTCACCAGGGCTGCATTTATTTAATCAAAATACAGTAAGAACATTTACTATTTTAATATATTTTAAATTACAAATTATTCATGTGATGGCACAGCAGCTATCACTCTGCAGCTCTTGCCTGGTTGCCCACTGAAGCTAAGCAGGGTTGAGCCTGGTCAGTACCTGGATGGGAGACCTCCTGGTGAAAACTAGGTAGCTGTTGGAAGAGGTGTTAGTGAGGCCAGCAGGGGGCGCTCACCCTGTGGTCTGTGTGGGTCCTAATGCCCCAGTATAGTGATGGGGACACAATACTATAAAAACAACTTCCTTTGGATGAGATGTTAAACCGAGGTCCTGACTCTCTGTGGTCATACAAAATCCCAGGATGTTCTTTGAAAAAGATTAGGGGTGTAACCCCGGCATCCTGGCCAGATTTGCCCACTGACCTTGTTTCCTTTCCTCGCGTCTTAGCTCCACCCCCTTAGGATGCGAGGGAAGAATACACCTGTGCATCCTCGCTCATGACTCCTCAGGAAGCTTCCTCACTCCTTGTTCCTCGCCGCCTCACAGTGCAATTAGAGAATTGAGATGTCCTTCAAGATGGCTGAATCCGATTGGTTTCCAGGTCACGGGCTGGAGGACGGAGGAGCGAGGAAACGAGGAAGCAACAATTTGAATATTTAGAAGCACTGTATGTCTCCTCTCCACCAATAACCGAATGTGTGTTGGGCGTTCTGGCGCAATATGGCTGCCGTCGCATCATACAGGTGGATGCTGCACATTGGTGTTGGTTGAGGAGATTCCCTCTTCCATGTGTAAAGCGCTTTGAGTGCTAAGAAAAGCGCTATATAAATGTAACAAATTATTATTATATTTTATTATTATTATACACTCACCTAAAGGATTATTAGGAACACCTGTTCAATTTCTCATTAATGCAATTATCTAATCAACCAATCACATGGCAGTTGCTTCAATCCATTTAGGGGTGTGGTCCTGGTCAAGACAATCTCCTGAACTCCAAACTGAATGTCAGAATGGGAAAGAAAGGTGATTTAAGCAATTTTGAGCGTGGCATGGTTGTTGGTGCCAGACGGGCCGGTCTGAGTATTTCACAATCTGCTCAGTTACTGGGATTTTCACGCACAACCATTTTTAGAGTTTACAAAGAATGGTGTGAAAAGGGAAAAACATCCAGTATGCGGCAGTCCTGTGGGCGAAAATGCCTTGTTGATGCTAG
This sequence comes from Coreius guichenoti, assembly GCA_039654105.1. Lineage (NCBI taxonomy): Eukaryota > Metazoa > Chordata > Actinopteri > Cypriniformes > Gobionidae > Coreius > Coreius guichenoti. Next base: position 5,265,659 of record CM077181.1, on the reverse strand, counting down.
AGGTCAGAGGAGAATGGGCCGACTGATTCAAGCTGATAGAAGAGCAACTTTGACTGAAATAACCACTCGTTACAACCGAGGTATGCAGCAAAGCATTTGTGAAGCCACAACACGCACAACCTTGAGGCGGATGGGCTACAACAGCAGAAGACCCCACCGGGTACCACTCATCTCAACTACAAATAGGAAAAAGAGGCTACAATTTGCACGAGCTCACCAAAATTGGACAGTTGAAGACTGGAAAAATGTTGCCTGGTCTGATGAGTCTCGATGTCTGTTGAGACATTCAGATGGTAGAGTCAGAATTTGGCGTAAACAGAATGAGAACATGGATCCATCATGCCTTGTTACCACTGTGCAGGCTGGTGGTGGTGGTGTAATGGTGTGGGGGATGTTTTCTTGGCACACTTTAGGCCCCTTAGTGCCAATTGGGCATCGTTTAAATGCCACGGCCTACCTGAGCATTGTTTCTGACCATGTCCATCCCTTTATGACCACCATGTACCCATCCTCTGATGGCTACTTCCAGCAGGATAATGCACCATGTCACAAAGCTCGAATCATTTCAAATTGGTTTCTTGAACATGACAATGAGTTCACTGTACTAAAATGGCCCCCACAGTCACCAGATCTCAACCCAATAGAGCATCTTTGTGATGTGGTGGAACGGGAGCTTCGTGCCCTGGATGTGCATCCCACAAATCTCCATCAACTGCAAGATGCTATCCTACCAATATGGGCCAAGATTTCTAAAGAATGCTTTCAGCACCTTGTTGAATCAATGCCACGTAGAATTAAGGCAGTTCTGAAGGCGAAAGGGGGTCAAACACAGTATTAGTATGGTGTTCCTAATAATCCTTTAGGTGCGTGTATATCATCAGTGTAACATGATCCTTCAGAAATCATTCTAATATGCTGATTTGATGCTCAAATAATTTCAGTTGTGCTGCTTAATATTTTTGTGGAAACAGTAATATATTTTTTTTTCAGGATTCTTTGATGAATAAAAAGTTCAAAAGAACAGCATTTATTTAAAAAGAAATCTTTTGTAAAATCATAAATGTCTTTGCTGTCACTTTTGATCAATTTAATGCATCCTTGCTGAACGGTACTGTATTTAAAATCCTTCAAATCCCCCTTTTTTTTATCATTCTGCAGTCGGCCACAATAGAGAGACGCTCAATGCCTCCATCTGGTTACATCACACATACAGTCAGTGCTCCCAGCCTGCACGGAAAAACAGTAAGACATTTTTTTCCACATATGTTTAGCCATTACATTTGATTTCACTGTTTAGTTTGCCTATTTTGTGCTGCTGTTAAAAACATTTTAGCAATCAAAAAAAGAAAAAAACCTTCCTGGATAAGTTTCACTTCATGTTCCTCTGCTGGTGGAGCCAGTCCTCTTGTTTTCGTTGCTGTAATGGGCATTTGTGTAAATAATCTCATCACGTAACTCTCTCTCTGCCCTAATCATACCCTCACAATCTTTGGTCCAGCCGGAGGAGCTCACCCTTCTCCTCATCCAGTTACGGAGACACCAGGCCATGATGGCAGGTGTGCGCAGCGATGCGCTGGCCCACCTCCAGCAGTTGTCTCGGGTGAAGGTCAGGGCTCGGCCTGCCCAGTCAGCACCTTTCATTACTGGCCTGCGGCCTGTAGTCTGCCTCTGCTGCTGTTATTTACCCCGCCTGGCTCTCTGTAGTTCCTGTGGCTTTATTACATGATGCTTCTCTGTATTGTAGCATGGCATGTCATGCTAGGGGCTGCATCCGGCTGTCCCACCATCGGCATGAATTGTATATGTAACTGTTCTGAGGTATTATGCATACTATATGAGTATGCTCTGCTGTTGCTCCAAAGTCTGAAAATGCAAAGATCAAAAATGCTTGCATGAAGTAGGTGTACGTGCGAGTCTGGTGTCCCCATAGAACCTTGTCTGATGTTCTGGTTTGACCTGGTTGCAGGATAAGCTTTAAATTATTTCAACAGTAACGCAGTAACAAACATCTATATATCTATATATATATATATGCTCTATATATCAGTGGTTCCCAAACTTTTTAGAGTGGCCTACCCCCCGAGGCATTTAACATGTACCCCCTCTCTTCAACTTAGACTGCAGTCACATCTTTTCTGTTAAGGGACAATATTTGCACCCTTAAACTGATTTATAGGTGTTTTTTTAAAACCTTTTTTTAAAGGCAAAGGGCCCTATCATACACCCGGTGCAATGCGACGCAAGTGTTTTTTGCTAGTTTCAGCCCGACACAGTTAACATTTTCACGTCCAGCGCTACATTGTTTAAATAGCAAATGCACTCGCGCCCATCTGTTCGCCCATGGGCGTGCTGGTCTAAAAAAATCGAGGTGTGTTCAGGTGCATTGTTGGGGCGTTGCTATTTTGAGGAAACTGAAAACAACTGCGCCATTGAACAACAAAAACCTGGTCTAAAGTCAATGGTGCAGTATTTTTTGTGTTATTTAAAGGCCATGTTAGTAATATGAACCTATAGGCAGGTGTACAACATGTGTACACTTTGCTTAATCCACATACAGGGATGCGCAGCACACAAACATGGCAAATATTAAAAATAAAAGGATTACAATGTAAAAGATTATTATTGTGTACATAAAGATAAAAATGCCTACATGTCATAATGGATAGTCATTGCATGTATCAGAATTACTTATTTGCAGTAATGACTAATGAAATTGGCTAATTATTTGACCAATCGTAGCAATACACACATGTATTTAAACTGACTCGTCAGGTTAAGGGTGTCTATATTCCGCCATGTAAATAGCGAATCCGCCATGGTACAAGCGCAACTGGCTTTTAAAGGGAATGGGAGATGAGACTCTGATTGGTTTAATGCATGTTATGCCCAAAACACACCCATGACTCATTAAGAGACTAGGTACAACCCTTTTAGACCATGCGCCTGGTGCGCCGACCATTTTTGCCATTATTAAACTAGCAAAAGTGGATTCGGACACGCCCTAAGTGCACCTGCGCCATGAGCTTCAGACCATGTGCTCAGATCGTTAAAGTAGGGCCCTAAGTTTTCTAACCCTATTAAATGTATGTCATGTTTTGTCAAATTCTTAAAATTCCATTCATTTAATTATTAATATAATAAATAAAGCAATACATTAAACTAAATAATTTCAGTCAAATGAAATCAGTATCAACAAAAGCCATCTTTGCACTGCAGTTGCACAAGTTGCATCTAGATATTTACAGCACACCCTGTTTAATCCTGCTCATAGGTGGCATGAATTCAATTACAATGGCACAAATAGGCTGATTTTATCTCATAACATCAGCCTATTTGTGCCATTGTAATTGAATTCATGCCACCTATGAGCAGGATTAAACAGGGTGTACTGTAGGGTGTACAGAGTCATCGAGTCATCGAGTCATCGAGTCATCGAGTCATCGAGTCATCGAGTCATCGAGTCATCGAGTCATCGAGTCATCCATTCATTCATTCATTCATTCATTCATTCATTCAGTATCGAAGAAAGTGGCTGGCTGTGTCTGAAATTTTACTTATTTTGAAGTAATTACTTCACGACCGCTAAAAAAGTATGTTATATACATATAGTAGGAAAGTATGCGATTTCGGATGCAGCCGCTGTATTTATGAATTAGTCATTGAATCAATTGTCAATCATTGTTTGGAGACGCACAACAGTTCTGCTGTGGGTTTCGTTGGAACTATTATTTTGTTGCGAAACAATACAGACAATACTGTGTTTAAAATGTAGTACATTACCTTTTTGTTTGTTGAACTGTTGTATAAAATCAGTCACATTTGCAATTGTGTGGATATTCTGGAAAAATTGCATTCTTGCTCGTATAATACATTATAAACATTAAAAACAGGGACTCACACAGGGTATGTTTTTGTATCGAAGAGAGTTTGAGTCTTAAATCGATCTCTATGCACAGTCTGTGTCTATATTTGTTCTTCATGCTAGTAAGTGCTAAAACCCCACTTTTACAAGGGTACATCGTCAAGAATGGCAGTAATGTAGCGCTATTTGCTAAGGCAGCAGACTCTGCACGCAACCTATCATATGCATGCCTTTTTGTGTGGATGCAGTCAGTTTTGACCACAAATGATGAGATAATTTGAATGGATGTCATGTATTTGACCTTTTACAGCACTACCATTTTCCTATTTTTACGCTAGAGGTGGCATTTTGCCTGTTTCAAATATATGCTTGGTTTTATTGTTATTATAAGGTGGGGTAGAGTTAAATGAATGGCAAAACTCAGCATTTTGTTCGCGTGCCCCCTCTGTCGCCTCACACACCCCCAGGGGTTCGCATACTCCAGTTTGGGAACCACTGCACTATATTTAATTACTTTGGTTATTGGCTGAGTGCTTTTGCATCAAGGACTGAGGTAAAGTTAAAGAAATATTCTTGTGTTTTCAACCTAATGTCAGTGTACCAAAATCATTTTCTTAATCTGTACTTTTGTCTTGCTTTCCCTAAAACAACACATTTACCCAAGAAGCAAAATTGCATAATATATTAAGACTTATTTTTCTAGATTGTTTTAGGTTTACTGCCAAAGGGGGAAGAAAAATAAGCTAATTCAAGATATGTTCTATGAAATATTAATATACAGTGTATTCTCTTATCTTACCAAATTTTGCTTCTTAAGTAAATTTACACTACTGTTCAAAAGTATGGGGTCAGTACATGTTTTAAAAGAAATCAATTACAATGTGAGAGTAAAGACATGTATAATATTACAATTTTACCAACCCCAAACTTTTGAACGGTAGTGTATATACTGTAACTATTATTTGCATGGAAATGCAAACAGGGGTCTGTTGTATCAAGACAGTTGTGAGTAGTATGTCCCAAAGCTTGCGTATCAGGTGCATAGCCTTTAATTCTAGTGCAGTGTTAGATTATTGATTTGTGTTTATTGAAGAGTCGAAGAGTCTCATTTGAAATGCTTCTTCTACTACTTACAGGTTGATGACACATACATGCACTTGAAGAAGGACCTGGAATATTTAGATCTGAAGGTGGGACCTCTCCTTTTCTGTCTTACCTTCATCTGAAACCCTCTGTACTAAAACACTAACACAGCACAGAAACCTCACTTAGGGCGAGGAATCAAGAATATGTTTTATTTCAGAAATTGTTTGCATTTAGTATGTAATGGTTAACTTTGTGGCATAATCAGGAATTACATAGACTCAGAATGTTAATGATAATAGTAGTGATCCAGTTGAAGGATATAAAAGGCTGGTCCTCCTTTGACTATAACTGTCTATCTCCGTTTGCCACAGATGAAAAGTTTAGAGCCATTGATCTTCATGGTTCACAGTGTGTTACAAACCTGCACTGCGGGGGGTTTGAGACCACTCTGGAACGTAAGCACTGTCAGCATCCAGAGTGTCTGCATTCCCATTGCTTTACACGGTGCACATAGCTTTGTGTTGGCACAAGCCTGGCACCTGCACGCCTATCCTCCCTGCCTTTTGTGAGTGTTGTGCTGTGGGTATGTGTGAGTGATTGGGTTAATGAGACGGCAGGTCTGGATGGGACGGGCAAGCTCAGCGCATGTGCAGGGAATGACCCACATTTAGCCAGCTGATTCTCCAATTCATTCTGTTTCTATCTCAAAGGATCCATAGATATTATGTGTAGCTTTCTAGATATCCCGTATGTTGTAGCCAAACCCAGGCTCAGTGGAAAAACGTACTTGTGGCGGCATTTCTGCAAAATGATATTATGTCGCTGCTTGCAAGTTTCATGACAATTTCAAAGTGAAATTTCCAGTGAGTGGTGCTAAAAGCGTGTTCAGTTTTATCCGAAACAATCTGACAATGTTTTATTATGCTAGTGGTTGTATGTATATATCGTACCACTTACACTAAACCAAACCCTAAAGCTAACCGATAATGTTAACAAAAGCATACGTGAAATAAAAACTGCATTTGCTAAAGCAACCATGCCATTTTAGCCGCTTCTACGAGTTTTTATCGTGACACGAGTGCAGTGCTATACCAGGTGAGCTTCAGAGCAAGTTTACTACGTCAGAAAAGCCAAACATATGGAGCTGGTTATGTGCTATTCTGCTATTTTACAAATCATGCAATATGGTAGAAGTGTTTTGATCTCACAACATAGTATTGTGCAAAGGAACCGTGTGAAAATAAGTCATTATTAATCAATATTTTGTGTGTAAAGGAATCAAAGTTGTTGGTGTTTTACTGCCAATATAGTGTTCATTTCCGCTGGAAACTACAGTGAATGTATAGGTGTGTTTTTGAAGTTTTGCAAAATGTAGGTAGAGGCACATTTTTACAATGAGTCTGGGTTGGTTGTAGTAGTAGATCATTCCTCTGAAACGTCCCTTATTGCCTTCAGTATCAGCATTGAGAAGCTTCTTCCTAAATTCTTTATTTTCCTTAAACTTTTCTTTAGAAGACTTACTAGCTTCACTACAAGCTACTAATAAAAAGTAGATAACTACATTGAAGGGGCAATTTTCAGGGCAAAATGATCAGATAATATTATTTAGTTCAAAAGAGCAGGATTTATCTGGCAAAAAAAATCAGTAAGAATATCAGTTAGTTTAACAACATCAATTTATATAAACGATGTAATTTCTATACACTACCGTTCAAACGTTTTGGGGGTCAGTAAGATTTAAAAAAAAAATGATTGATAATAATAATAAATGTTTCTTGAGCAGCAAATCAGCATATTAGAATGCTTTCTGAAGGATCATGTGACACTGAAGACTGGAGTAATGATGCTGAACATTCAGCTTTGCATCACAGGAATAAATTACATTTTAAAATGTATTCAAATACAAATTTCACAATATTAATGTTTTTACATTTATTTTTGATCAAATAAATGCAGCCTTGGTTTCTAAAACATCAAAAAAATCTTACTGACCCCAAACTTGTAAACTGTGGTGTAACTGAATCTACAAAAAGAGTGACAACCAGTGGTATTAACTAAATATATATTATACTGATAACTAAATAACATCCAAATTATTTGACTTCCCAGCCTTATTTGAAAGAGAGATATACTCAAGTTTGACTCACTTGGTTGTAAGACTGTCCAAAATAAGATGAAAATAAAAAAATAGCACTGTTTTGAAAACTGCCAAGCTATTTTCGCACTACTGACAAAAAGTTGTAGTGTTTCTGTTTTTAGTTAGTTACTTCCCAACACTGTCCAGTTCATCGTTGTCCAGAGCTTGGGTTTCTTTATGAGTTCACCATGCAGCATTTTCTGTGGAGGCTTTATTTTAGACATTGCATTTACAGTGGGGAGAACAAGTATTTGATACACTGCCGATTTTGCAAGTTTTCCTACTTACAAAGCATGTAGAGGTCTGTAATTTTTGTCATAGGTACTCTTCAACTGTGAGTGACGGAATCTAAAACAAAAATCCAGAAAATCACATTGTATGATTTTTAAATAATTAATTTGCATTTTATTGCATGACATAAGTATTTGATCACCTACCAACCAGTAAGAATTCTGGCTCCCACAGACCTGTTAGTTTTTCTTTAAGAAGCCCTCCTGTTCTCCACTCATTACCTGTATTAACTGCACCTGTTTGAACTCGTTACCTGTATAAAAGACACCTGTCCACACACTCAATCAAACAGACTCCAACCTCTCCACAATGGCCAAGACCAGAGAGCTGTGTAAGGACATCAGGCATAAAATTGTAGACCTGCACAAGGCTGGGATGGGCTACAGGACAATAGGCAAGCAGCTTGGTGAGAAGGCAACAACTGTTGGTGCAATTATTAGAAAATGGAAGAAGTTCAAGATGACGGTCAATCTCCCTCGGTCTGGGGCACCATGCAAGATCTCACCTCGTGGGGCATCAATGATCATGAGGAAGGTGAGGGATCAGCCCAGAACTACACGGCAGGACCTGGTCAATGACCTGAAGAGAGCTGGGGCCACAGTCTCAAAGAAAACCATTAGTAACACACTACGCCGTCATGGATTAAAATCCTGCAGCGCACGCAAGGTCCCCCTGCTCAAGCCAGCGCATGTCCAGGCCCATCTGAAGTTTGCCAATGACCATCTGGATGATCCAGAGGAGGAATGGGAGAAGGTCATGTGGTCTGATGAGACAAAAATAGAGCTTTTTGGTCTAAACTCTACTCGCCGTGTTTGGAGGAAGAAGAAGGATGAGTACAACCCCAAGAACACCATCCCAACCGTGAAGCATGGAGGTGGAAACATCATTCTTTGGGGATGCTTTTCTGCGTAGGGGACAGGACGACTGCACTGTATTGAGGTGAGGATGGATGGGGCCATGTATCACGAGATCTTGGCCAACAACCTCCTTCCCTCAGTAAGAGCATTGAAGATGGGTCGTGGCTGGGTCTTCCAGCATGACAACGACCCGAAACACACAGCCAGGGCAACTAAGGAGTGGCTCCCTAAGAAGCATCTCAAGGTCCTGGAGTGGCCTAGCCAGTCTCCAGACCTGAACCCAATAGAAAATCTTTGGAGGGAGCTGAAAGTCCGTATTGCCCAGCGACAGCCCCGAAACCTGAAGGATCTGGAGAAGGTCTGTATGGAGGAGTGGGCCAAAATCCCTGCTGCAGTGTGTGCAAACCTGGTCAAGAGCTACAGGAAACGTATGATCTCTGTAATTGCAAACAAAGGTTTCTGTACCAAATATTAAGTTCTGCTTTTCTGATGTATCAAATACTTATGTCATGCAATAAAATGCAAATTAATTACTTAAAAATCATACAATGTGATTTTCTGGATTTTTGTTTTAGATTCCGTCACTCACAGTTGAAGAGTACCTATGATAAAAATTACAGACTTCTGCATGCTTTGTAAGTGGGCAAACCTGCAAAATCGGCAGTGTATCAAATACTTGTTCTCCCACTGTATGTCCCACAGCTGTATTCTGTTGGCATGAAGATCGTGAGACACCATCCTGCCATTGTGCTTCCAGAAAGCTTCAGCTCCTACACGTACATGTGTGCATTAGAAATGAAGAATACTGTCTCAAAGCTTCTCACTGTGACTTTCAACAGCGTTCATTGTACAGTGTTGGTCTTGCTTTGCTTGTGTTGAATAGCTGTGTTTCTGTCTGTGGAGCACTAACACAAGGAGGCTTTTCTGTGAATTGTCTAATAGGTGAGTGGGACAGAGACTCAGAAAGGACGGCCGGCAAAGCCAGTGAAGGTGGCGGAAAGTGACATAGATGTGAGTATAGAGGACAAATCAATGTCTTACTCCTTAATTCTTTCCCCGCCAGCGTTTTTTTATTTTTATTTTTTATTTTAAAGTTGCCAGTTGGTGCCAGCATTTTTGATCATTTTCGAAAAAAACTTTCATGACACCCAGAATATTTTGTTGTATGAAAATCTGAACTTAATGCATTCTTTTCTTATCAACAATTAAATGTGGGTAAGTTTCATAAAAATTCATTCGATTCAGAACGATGATCAAAACATAGTAAGTAGACCAAGTAGATTGTGTCCATCAACACCTCAAAGCTTCACAGTCCTGTTCCTCTTTGTGGGTTTGACATTTGATTGGGTAACAATAAGGGCTTTCGCACTGGAGGAACCTTTTCATAGTTCCTAGAACTAATGGCGGAAGTACCCGCTTTTTGCCGTGTTCGCACCACAGGAACTGGGAACGATTTTAGTTCTAGGAACTCCTTTTGGGGAAAATAATTTAGCTCCTTTTAGGGTCTAACCCAGTACAATAGGAACTTCCAGTGATGTAAGTGTACGCTGATTGGCCGAACACATCCGAAACACCAGCACTGGTCATTTTTTTAAAAAGCTGTGTATACACACAGATTACAGCTTATATATTTACTCCACAAACTAACTCTACGAACATGGAAAACAGTGATAGATGGACCTCTCGACCTTTACGCTAAGGAAAATCCAACGCAACTTTGATGGGACCAAGTGAAACATGGTTATGTATTTCTGCTCACCTAGTGACATTGGGCATCAACCACACGGCAAACGCTAATACTTTTTCATATACTGTCTATTTTCTTTGTATAATAATTCTATCTAATAACGTAATAGACAGCACTGAGACTGCCATTCTCAGCGCCATCAAAATAAAGTAGCCAGTGCTACGACTGAAACTAACCCCCAACCCTACCCCACACCCTAACAATCGTGACGATTGTTTAAGACTTTGTAAAAAATACTTTCTATACGCCCAATTACTCTGACCTGCAGTTACCCATACTTGGAAAATTCCATCAATGGCAGGGAAAGAGTTAATTATCTACCACCTGTGTTGCTATGCACAAAAAAAAGCATTGTTTCGCATTATTTAGCTATTTTTCCTGGTGTGAACTGGTCAATAAAGCTCTGTTTCCTACTGCAGGTGACACTGAGTCGACTGTGTGAACAAGACAAAATACTGCAAGAGCTTGAGTTCAGAATCAGTGGTCTTAAGGATGATAAGGTGAGGCAAATTTTCTAAAGAAAAATACAGCGTTTACTTTGGTCTTGTTATTATAGATATGTCAGCATTAATATATTTGCTCTTTTCTTTCTAGGACAAGCTTGAGTCCGTTCTGGATGTGTCTCACCAGCAGATGGAGCAGTACAAGGATCAGCCAGCTCACGCTGAGAAGATCGCCTACCAGCAGCGACTCCTTCAAGAGGACCTGGTGCATATTCGAGCAGACATTTCTAGAGTGTCAACGGTAAGTAAAAAAAGTGATGTAGACCTAGAGTGCTTCCATTCTCCATTAATCCATATTTACCTGAAATGAATACATTAGTGATTACAGGACATGAAGATTCGTTAGTTAGATATAGAAAAAGCTTTGATTTCTGATATATTTGTATTGTTCAGGAGATGGAGAGAGCGTGGGACGACTACAGCAGACTGGAACAGTCAGTCGAACAGCTGAGGGACGTCCTGCAGACCCAGATGAATCTCTGCACATCACCTCAGGTCTTTTTTGTCTTTTTCTCCATTTCTTAATCCTTTTTTATTTTCCTGACATATTTTGCTATCTTGTTGTTCTCTAAAATATTTGATTAGCTGTCCTATTAGATTTAAAAATATATATATATATATAGAATATTTAATATAAAAAGACACATTTGCTAACATATGCAATCACCTTTAGATAGATTCAGTGTTAAAGTATCACAGATATACTATTATAGTTTTTTAATATTTTGACTCAGATTTTATTTTTATATTTTGTTTTCATTTTAATTTTAGTTTAGTTGAGGTTTTAGTCATTGTCATTCGTTTTTGTTTTTTAATATGTCTATATAGTTTTTTATTATGTTTTAGTTTTAGTTATTTTAGTACTTTACCTTAAACTAAATGAAAATGAGAAATGTTGCCTTGGCAACTAGCTAAAATAGTATTTTTTATACTTTTATTTCAATTAATATTTATTTTATTTTAAGTAATGCAACTTTTTTATGGTTTTAGTTAACAATGGTAACCCTGGCTAGAATGGAAATAAGATATGAAGAAATAAGATTGAATGTGTGTGTGTGTGTGTGTGTGTGTGTGTTTGTATTCTCAGGAGAAAAATCAGTTGAGGAGGGAGCTCTGGAGGATAGAGGACGTGATGACTGGACTCAGCTCCACCAAAGAAACCTTCAAAATCACCATAGACTCAGTGAAGAACCCAGGTAAGAATGGACCAGTTAGACAGGGTTAATAAACATACTAAAGAACTTCTTTTTAACTCTTGCTTGTGTGCTTATGTGTGTTCGTGTCCAGAGAGAAAACTTGTGCCTTCAGTGATAGAGTCAACAGTGCCTTCTCGGTGCATTACCCCATCTGCATTTGAGGTGCGGTCACCCCAACGCAGTCTTACCTCCAGTCCGTTATCACTGCCCCTGGACAATGAAGTTCTTCAGCATCCTCACCCTGTGCCAAAATGGGTTTGTGAGACTTTTCAGGAACAGTACCAGTACACTTTACTTTAGACAAATGGCCCTTGCTAAAGTGAGTAATATTGGTTTTCAGGAAGAGGATGACGCGCCACCCAGACCACCTTTGCCTCTCCACTATGATGAGGACACACCTCCTGTTGTCCCGCCCCTACCTAAAGAAACATCGGTCATCCGACACACTTCTGTGCGTGGCCTCAAGAGACAGTCTGATGAGAGGAAACGTGACCGAGAAAGCAGCTACATTAACGGAGATTACAGGGTAATTTGAACTCACTCGTGTGAAGCTCATTGTAAGGTTTATTGTCATCAGTGTTATCGTGTAGCTTGCATGTAAAGGACCTGTCAGCCTGCGCCCTCTAGAGTTTCATGACTGAACTAGATATTTATTGAATAGTTGAATGTCCTTCAAAGAAGTTTTAAAATAATTTCCTTAAACTTACATTATACACCTAACATCCATGTGACCATGACACTTTAGTCTTTGTATTGTGATTCATGGCTCGCCATTTAGGATGAAATAAAATGTTTGGGCTATAGGTGGAACTGCGGTCCTACCTGAGTGAACCAGAGCTTCCTGGAAGTGGACAAGGAACAGACCAGGTGGACCCAGGCTACCTGACTCTCCAAAGAAGAGGTAAAATATTATTATAGCTTTAGATCATACAGGTTATCTCTTAAAGACACATTGTGTTTATAGGGATAAAACGCCATTTAAGCAATTGTAATGCCAGTGTACTCACTTAGGTCTGTCAGGCTCCTCGTCCAGAATAAACCAGTATGGTGTGGCCTTCTGCTCACAGAGGAGAGGAGATTCAGTGTTATCCACTATGGTGAGCAACAGATTTCTGTAAAACACACACATATATATATATATATATATATATATATATATATAAAATATAATAAGATATAATCGAGTTCTCTTCCGTGCTTGAACAAACAATAACACACAGAATTATGCCAAAATGCCCAGGTTAGACAGGTAGGCCACAGGTAAATATGACATTTATTATAATGGGTTAATGTGAAGATTGTTTTAAGTTCACTTAAATTAATAGTTGTTTTTTTTAAAGCCTAATAAATGTTGAAATTGATATAGCTTTCAATTATACTGTAATGTTGAATGTCTATCATTATTTTATTTCATATAGACATCAATAGCAGTATTAGTATCAGTGATACTGACCTTGATTCATAAAAAGATGCCATTACAACAAATATTTAAAATATACTGTCTTCAGGTTGTTTCTACATGAATTTGGAGAGTGACGGAGAAATTATTACAATATAAAAATATTAGAAACTTAAATGTTTTTAATCGCAATTAATTACAGACAAAATGTGTGATTAATTAGTTTGACAGCACTAATATTTATATATATATATTAGTGCTGTCAAATCGATTAATCGCATCCAAAATAAAAGTTATATATATTTATATATAAAATATTTATATTTATATTTATATATATATATATATATATATATATATATATATAATATAAATTGTATAAATATATATATACAGTAAATACATGCAAATATTTCTTAAATATATACATGAAACAGTATGTATTTATATATACATATTAATTATACACAGTACACACACATATATTATGTAAACAAACTTTTATTTTGGAAGTGATTAATCGATTTGACAGTACTAATATATATATATATATATATAATAAATTATGTAAATGTATAAAATATTATTTAATGTTAATATTAATTTATATATTAAATAAATCAATTCATATATTAATTTATATATATAATTTAATTATAAATGATGTAATTTTTATTTTACCTTTATTTAAAACATATTACAAAACTCAAAGTATATAGATACTATATACTAATTCTTTTTCCCCCCTTTTTTGTGGTCCTGTTAGCAATGTAACAGTTATCTTTGTGCATTGTGGAACTTTTTAAAAATATTTGAAAAGGCCAGAGCTAGAATTCTTCAGGCATCAGAATACGTTCACTCTTTTTTTTTCCTGTCTCATGTAGGAGAGACCAAAGAGTGCCTTGGAGCGGCTGTGCTCGGTAGAGTCTCAGCCGGATTACCTGCCGCAGAGAGGGAGGATGAGTGTGGAGGAGCAGCTGGAGAGAATGAAAAGGCACCAGAGAGCTTTAGTGCGTGAGCGCAAACGTAACTTGAGTCAGGGTGAGCGACAGCCCGTCGGCTCCCGCGCCTCCACTCGACCTGTCAACTCTGACCCAGGATCCGTACGTTACTCCCTACCCAATAAACACAGGGACCCTCGCTATGGCCCTCCCCCATAAGGCCACAAAACACGAAGCTAACATGCTAACACACGTTTTACCCCATGAACAAAGCACAGCTTTACATTAACAGGCCGTGGGTGGGACGGGGCCGTGCTGTGGGTGTGTTTAGGGATGTGGACAGACACATGGAATGATTACAGTCCTGCAATGGACACCTGGCTTCTCCTGCACAGACTTGTGAATATTCGAACGTGAAGAGAAAAGGATAACACTTTCCCTGACTGCCTTTCTGATCTCTCACAATGGATTTTAGAACATTTTTATGCCTGTTTTCTCATATGTTAATTCACTAAATTATTTATTAAATAATCTAAATATATTTTCTGAAATAATTTGTAAAGCTATATTTTGTATGGACATAATAACGGTGGGAATTACTGACCCGGCTGCCTCATATTAACAACAAATTAATTATTGTTGGTAATTAACTGGGTATGAAGGTATTTCTGTGTGCAATTATCTCCTATAGAAGAATAAATCAGTGAAGTGCCTCTTCATTCTAACCTGAACATCAGTGTCAGAACATCCAGCTTCAGCTGAAACACTCTGAGAAGATTTTCAAATCCCACTTTTTAAGCGGCATTGGTTCCGGAAGTATTTTTCCCATTCATTTTTTGCTGTAGGGATTTTTAAAACATCAGCATATAAAGTTATAAGCCATGGACCAAATTAAGCAGCTACGAAGTGAATAGACAAAAAGACAAAGATACTTCAATAAGGCTTTTTTTAGGGAAAGAACTACAATCCCATGAAGCATTGCGAATGAAATAATCAAATTAAAAATGATGGATATATATAAAACTTGATTTAAAGATGCTGATTGTATTTATAGAAACAACACATTTTACATTTCTTGCTATATATATGTATGTATATGTGTGTGAATTTCACTGTTAAACACGATTAGTTAAAAAATACATTGAAATAACCTGGGCTGATGGCTTCAACAAAAGCATATACAATTGATTAATAACCTTGTAGATCACAGTAGTTCTGTCAGCGGTTTATTAGTTATTGTTAAAAATCAATTCCCATATGGAGAAAATGGGATTTTTACTTCTGGAACCCGACTGTTAAACTCTATTGCCCATATAGTGTGGTAAAACATTTCTGATTGGCCATGAGAGCTTGCACTCATTTAGTCAATTGCTTTGTTTGCTAATTGCTAATGGTAGGAAATAGCAACCATTTGAGTAGGACTATTGTGTCTTGATTAGCAAGCATAAGTGGGTCAAAAAAGTGTTTGGCCCAATCAAACACTTAAAGGGATAGTTCACCCAAAAATGAAAATTCTGTCATCATTTACTCACCCTCATGTTGTTCAAAACCTTTATGAGTTTCTTTCTTCTGTTGAACACAAAAGAAGATATTTTGAAGAATGTTAGTAACCAGGCAGTTGACGCTAGCCATTGACTTCCAAAGTATTTTTTTCCTACTATGGAAGTCAATGGCTAACTGTTTGATTACCAACATTCTAATATCTTTGTTTGTGTTCAACAGAAGAAAGAAATTTAACAGGTTTGGAACAACTTGAGGGTGAGTAAATGATGACAGAATTTTAATTTTTGGGGGAACTTTCCCTTTAACCACCTTTCAATTTACTGGAATCAGAGTAATCAGCTCCTGGTGACTGATATTTGGGTTTTCTTAGCTCAAAATCACCTTTGTCTTTTTTTAAATCATGCTGCATTCAAAGGTATTTTTGTTGCTCTCTTGCTTTAAACTATGTCTGATTACTGATTACTTCAATCGCATTTTTGCATTCAATCGCAAATTGCATTTGGGAAATACATTTTCAATCAAGCACTTAATTCAATTGAAAACCAATGCAATATTTGGCTCACATATTTTCGTGAGTCGTGCTGCCCACTGCCCTCTTGTTTTGATTCATGGGACAATTGACACCATTCAGACGTTATTTATTCACATTTTTATCAGTTATAACTGATATCAGCCACATGTCATTCCTGAACAGCAGGCGTCTGCCTGATAACACATTTATACGAAAAATTATTATATACAATGACTTCTCCTACTTTTCTTAGAAATATTTAACGCCAGTTTATCAGGAAGTGACGATTTTGTTCTCTTCGACTCACTGGATGGAAACACTGCTTTATTCGCAAATGTTTTATGCGATATTTCCATTTTGCGCATAAGTTAAATTCCCTACTTTGGATGGAAACAGAGCTATAAATGGCCAATGGTTTTCATACTACAGCACTTATACATACATTAAATTACTCACAGTTTAGTTTGTTATCTTAAGGAAAATATCATTTCAATCTACAGTACTAACACCAATTTCTGTTTGGCTCACTCAATGAAAATTGACAAAGTTCACTCATTTCTCTATAAATCATGGTAATGTTGTATGTTGTTTCACTAACAGCTGTTAAAGGATTAGTTCACTCAAAAATGAAAATTCAGTCATCCT
Organism: Coreius guichenoti; assembly: GCA_039654105.1. Classification (NCBI taxonomy): domain Eukaryota; kingdom Metazoa; phylum Chordata; class Actinopteri; order Cypriniformes; family Gobionidae; genus Coreius; species Coreius guichenoti. Next base: position 5,248,981 of record CM077181.1, on the reverse strand, counting down.
TTACTCAGCCTCAAGTTGTTCCAAACCTGTATGAATCTCTTTCTTCTGTTGAACACAAAAGAAGATATTTTGTCAGTGGGGTCCATCAACTGTTTGGTTACCCATATTGTTCACAGTATCATCTTTTGTGTTCAGCAGAAGAAAGAGATTCATACAGGTTTGGACCAACTTGAGGCTGAGTAAAGGATGACTGAATTTTCATTTTTGGGTGAACTATCCCTTTAATGAGAGGGGTACAAACCCCACCCTTTAAGTTACTAACCCTAGTTTCAAACTGACCAACTCGACATCATCAATTGATACAACTTTCCTCTAAACCATTAAAATCCCCTATATGCCTCTGTATCGCTGTAGATATTTGGCTGAATTTTCTTCTTTGAAGACTCCATGAAATCAAAATCACAGTTTGTCTGTTAGCTTTAAGGCCATCTATATATTAGTGTACTCTTAAACGTGACTTTCAGCCCAAATGTACAATCCACAGGACAGAAAACTGCACTCATCATGGCATTTCATGGAGTCTTTAACCAGCACTTTCATCACTGTTAACCTGTTTGTCAGAAAGCAAAAGGAACCGTTATTAATACAAAAAAACTGTGATAGCAGAAAGAAAATATAATGTACATCAATCCACCAACGTCTGAATTTTGAGGTTTGCACTAAAGGCACAAATAAAATGAGAAGTTGTCTAAATACCTTGTTTTTCATTGCAGTTAACTGACAGCTGAGTTGTAGATGTAGATGTTAAGTAAGAATGAATGGATGGTTTTGCATGATTGTTTAATTGTTCATGTTGATTGTAAGCCATTATGCATGGCTAGATGTGTTCAACTACAAACTTCTACAGCATGTTGTAATTTGGTGATGGGTTTGATTTGTAACAGTGACACAATTGTCTAGTGCTTGTAAGTAATAACGTTTTTTTTTCCCTCTTATTTTCCTGTCTCTTCAGGCTTATATTTAAGTGCAGGAGAAACTACAAAAGCATAAAAATGACTGCCAGACAGACTTTTAGTTACTCTCATTTGATTGATCCACAAACTGTTAACTAAAGACATGGCAAACAGCTTGTTTGGACCATCTGCCAACCATTTATAATTTCACAATTGATGTCTCCCTTAGTCACCTTGTGATATGGCAAAGATATTGTGTGTCTGACCCATATTAGGTTTTAAATCCAGGATCAAGGCTCATTTCCAGAAGAATTGTGTAGTGTGTGTTGCCTAAATATTGTATATTGTTGTCTTCACCCTAGTAGGGATGGGAAAAAGTCATTGATTTGCAGCAACCGAAACAGACCTCACTCGCCAAATCACAGCGGCCGGCATCAGATGAATGGCTGACAGTTGAGGCCCGGCCAATGAGCGAAGAGGAGCTGGAGTCTGTGGACTTTGAGTACGATCTTACCCGAGAGGTACAGTCAAATTTTGGTGACGCATGTTTAAAACCAAAATCTGATTCAAGCAGTTCAATCCTTCCCAACTGGATTTTAACCCTGTATAGAGCCTGACTTATGAAATAAGTCAACAAATCTATTATTTTTTTAATGGAACAGTTTATTGAAAGTTTAGACAATTTGCATACGTTTTTTGAGTATCATATTTGATAGATCAGGCTTCTATGGCTGATATAGTAGGAATACAGAACTCACACTTGGATGAGGGGAAAAAAACACCTAAAATGTATTCAGACGCCCAAACTAAGTAAGAATATGTAATTTGGTGCATTTACTGATATTTATGATATTTATTAAAAAAGTAAGATGAAATTCTGATAACTTGTAATGCCAATCAATGAGATCTTTATAACAGTATAGCAGACTACTTACATAAAATGCATAAATATCAGTTATCACTCTATATCTCCCAATAATATGTCTTAGAAAGATGATATTTAAATGCTTAGTTTTATGATCTGTAGTTTAATATACAAAACATATAATGCAATGCAATACAATGATGATTCCAAGATTTCCAAATAAACATCATCAAAAGCCTGATGTATCATATTACATGATTTTTCTAAAAACATATGTATAGGTAATAAGTAACTGAGTTCCTTTAGTCCAGTAAGTGTTCATTTTGAAATATTACTAACAGTATAAAAGTTATTTTTACATTTACTTTATAAAAATAAGTTTACAAAAATTCACCGCAAAACAAGACAACCACAACCTGAAGGAGGATGGTTTTTTGTATTATATACTAGACCTTTTATTTGCTAAAAAAGTATAAACTATCAAACACAACAGAAGGTATAGTAAATTGTGTACAATGGGTTTGTCAGCAAAGTTTTGATAATGTTTATAATTTAGAGGCTTGGAAATGTGCACATCAAGTATGATACAGTAGGCTTTATAGGGTTAAGTTAGTTAATTATAACTATTAAAGGAATAGTTAACCCAAAAATGAAAATTCTGTCATCATTTACTCACCCTCAAGTTGTTCCAAACTTGTATGAATTTCTTTCTTCTGCTAAACACAAAAGGATATATTTTAAAGAATGCCGGTGACCAAACAGTTGATGGACCCCACTGACTTCCATAGTATTTTTTTTTCTTTACTATGGAAGTCAATGGGGTCCATCAACTGTTTAGTTCCCCATATTCTTCAAAATATCTTCTTTTGTGTTCAGCAGAAGAAAGACATTCATACAAGTTTGGAACAACTTGAGGGTGAGTAAATGATGACATAATTTTCATTTTTGGGTGAACTATCCCTTTAAGTTGCAGATTTCTAGTGGCTCGTTTCCACCGGTACGTTTTTTCAGCCGAAAAAGCACACGCAATGACGATTCTCTGTCAACCAATCAACGTTCTGCACCGAGTCTAGCTCCACCCTTTAGTACCGGACTACTGTGCTAGGTACCCCAACGGAGGGTGCCAAAAAAGTGGTACGGTTCGGAATTAGGGTACCATTCACAACTTCTGACAATAGAAACGGAAAAAATTGCATACTGTACTGAACTGTACTGAACCGTACCGCTCAGTGGAAACGAGCCATAGTTGAGATCTTGATTTGAGATGAACTTGATTCCTCTTGTTACAGCCAGTGTTGGGGAAAGTTACTTTTAAAAGTAATGCATTACAGTATTGCGTTATTTCCTAAAAAAGTAACTAATTGCGTTACTTAGTTACTTTTTATGGAAAGTAATACGTTACATTACTTTTGCTTTACTTTTTCTCACCTAGGCTGGGCTTGCATATTTGTCTTTTATGAACAAAAAAAGTTCAATTTTGGCAAATGTAAAGGATGTTTTATTAACAAAGTTCTGGAGGAACACTCTCAAATGACCTATCCAATCATCATGTCATTCCAATCAGCAGTCAGCAATCAGTAATCAACATGTCTACCCAATCAGCACGAGTGGAGGCTTATATAAATATATACGCAGTCAACTCACCAATGTTCCTCGACAGTTTTCAGCCTCCCTCCACCACCCCGTCTCCTCACAATCACCTGGTTACTTTCCTAACCAGAGATACGGGGCGAGTACTCTGGGTTCGGGGCCAAAATACCGAGCTTGGAGCCCTCTCCTTGGACAGCACGCCAAATACGCATATTACTTTACTCTATCTGACTTATTAGTAAGTGTGAACTGATTATTTGTAAGTGTGAACTTGTGAAAAGTGAAAAGAATAAGCCTCAGGCTGAAAGAAATGCAAATTCACACCTGTCCAGTAGAGGACGCAGCTCAAACAAACCTTTTAGCTGTGCTGCCATTCTGGATTGAAGAAGAAAAAAGTCACCAATTTAACTTCAGCAATTAAAGAAACTGAAAAACAAATGTGATGTTTATCTAAAGTCATTTTTTCTTATTAGTATGATTAAATTGGATCATCGAAGGTCAGCAGCAAAGACAGTGGTTAATAAAGTGAGATTAAATACATAAAGTATACTTGTGGTGTTTAACATTTTTCATTATTGCAGGTTTGCGTAAGAGTTTGCATTTCACTGTTTTTATTAATTTTGAGCTATACTGAATCTGTTTTTGTGCAAGTGAGATGAGTAAATGCATGTTCACATTTAGTCTAGATCTACAATAACCATCATGTTCTCACACAATGGGCCTCATTCATTAAATTTTCGTAAATATATGAGCAAATTCGGAGTAATTTGCGAGTAAAATGGACCTTTACGAAAACTCTCCTCTGAGATTCACAAATGCTTCGTATACCACGGATTCGGTAGTTAAACGTGTGTATATTAATTCATTCCAAACATTCATAAATAGGGCACGCGTGCTCGCTCATTCATAATTAGCATAATCCCCACCCATGAGTTACAACTACGCAAATTACGTGTCCAGGAACGTTGTGGAATCTTCTGGACTTCCAGCTGGTGGCGCTTGAAATCGCTTTGCAAGCGCAGCATTTTTCCAACTAAAATACTTTGGTTGCTGATACAGAATATCCATGGCAGTAAAATAGTATCTCATTTTGAAGAATATTACTGAATATAAAAATGCAGTAGCCTAACCAGCAATATTAACTTCTCCATTGTTGTTCAGTCGTTGTACAAGTAGGATGATTTTGGTCGGTGTAGTATTTGTCCCGCCCCTCCTCCACTGTGATTGGACGGCTGGGTAAAAAGTGACCATGAGGAGCGCTGCCTATTAAAGTTGAACCGTTAAAAAAAAAAAAAAAAAAAAGACCAGACCAGACAAATCAACTCGTGAAATAGTATTATGGTACACAGTGCATCAAAATGCAATGTCATCAGTTTGCCTAAATTAGAACACAGAACGTTCAAATGTTTTACGCACAATTTACACGTGGTAGGGAGCAGGTGTAAATTTCTTTCGTACCAACTAATGTTTTGAAAATACGAACATTTTCGTGAATCCGAAAATTTACATCAGAATGGCTTTACGAACGATTTACACACAAATTCGTTCTGCTCATGTTTCATGAATGAGGCCCATTGCCTCTGCACTTACTCCTGATTTCTCTCAACATGGGGGCAGGAGAGGTGTCAGGCAATAAATGGGAAAACAAACTTGCATCACTTATTTGAAAAAGTAACTTATTGTTGTAAATTTAAAAGTAATGTGTTACTTTACTAGTTACATGAAAAAAAGTAATCTGATTACTTGCGTTACTTGTAATGCGTTACCCCAACACTGGTTACGGCTAAACTTGCCCCCTGTCCCACCTCAGCTGTCTAGGCCACAGAAGGTGCCCATCCCGAAGCGACTCATGGACGTGGAGTCAGATGAAGACCTGACTCCAGAAGAGATGGAGGTTCGTTCTCGCACCGTAGCAAAGATAAAAAGCCTACTGTCTAAGTCAAGGTACGGAGGGAAAATAAGACGCAAACATGTAAATGGACTATGTGCTTAGATGTTGAGTCTTCTGTTATGACATTTCAGTGTGAAGTCTATGCCACAGTCCGTGGATGAGGAGCAGGTAGATTTCACTGAGCTGGAACATGCGCTGCAGCAGCAGGAGAGGATCATGAGCGTTCCTCGCGCTCTCGCCACAGAGGCCTCCATCAAGAGGAGGCAGGTCACAGGTGAGACATCTGGCATCGCTGGGAATATTGAACATTCTATCATGCAGTGTCATCCTGACATTTTAAAGTCATTTTAATGTTTTGTTTTGCAGCCAAAGCCATGTCTGAGTGCTAAATTGTGTTGAGAAGCTTTCTTGGGAATCCAAATGACAATTTTTTGTGGGGGGTTTTTTGTACCAAATATTTATAATTCACATTCAATCATTCAGGTTCTCAGATGTTCAGAACGTTTTATATGTTTTTATACATTCTACTGGTGAGTGCTTTGTCAGCTTCACTTTGTTTTACTGTTCTAACATCAAAATGGTTCATTTTGCATGCTGTTATTTTTTGTTAAAAATAATGTAATTGTGACTTAAGGTACTTAATCGTTTGAAGTGTTATGTATTTTAAAAAATACTGTTAAAATTGTGAAATACATTGTTTTCATTCTGCAAAACTCAAAAACTGTTATTTGATTCATTAAAAATCATAGTTTTCATACTCTGACCGACAATAGAGCTCATGCTCTAAATAAAGTTTTTTAAAGTCAGAAGCTTATTCGTTTTCATGTCCCTTTTCATATTTTTAAAACAGCGGTTCCAGATACACCATTATTCAACTTCTAAATGATCTCTAATTTCATAATTTTTTGCTGGCATGAGGTATTATATTTCCTAGTTTAACAAGCACCTAGGCATGCAGACGCTTCTACAAACATTTGTGAAAGAATGGGTCGCTCTCAGGAGCTCAGTGAATTCAAGCGTGGTACCGTGATAGGTTGCCTCCTGTGCAATAAGTCCATTTGTGAAATTTCCTCACTACTAAATATTCCACGGTCAACTGTTAGTGGTATTATAACAAAGTGGAAGCAATTGGGAACAACAGCAACTCAGCCACGAAGTGGTAGGCCACGTAAAATCACAGAGCGGGGTCGAAGTGCTGAGGCACACAGTGCGCAGAAGTCGCCAACTTTCTGCAGAGTCAATAGATACAGACCTCCAAACTTTGTGTGGCCTTCAGATTAGCTCAAGAACAGTGTGTAGAGAGCTTCATGGAATGGGTTTCCATGGCCAAGCAGCTGCATCCAAGCCTTACATCACCAAGTGCAATGCAAAGCATCGGATGCAGTGATGTAAAGCACGCCGCCAGCGGACTCTAGAGCAGTGGAGACGTGTTCTCTCGAGAGACGAACCACGCTTCTCTGTCTGGCAATCCGATGGACGAGTCTGGGTTTGGCGGTTTCCAGGAGAACGGTACTTGCTTGACTGCATTGTGCCAAGTGTAAAGTTTGGTGGAGGGGGGATTATGGTGTGGGGTTGTTTTTCAGGGGTTGGGCTTGGCCCCTTAGTTCCAGTGAAAGGAACTCTTAATGCTTCAGCATACCAAGGCATTTTAGACAATTTCATGCTCCCAACTTTGTGGGAACAGTTTGGGGATGGCCCCTTCCTGTTCCAACATGACTGCGCACCAGTGCACAAAGCAAGGTCCATAAAGACATGGATGAGCGAGTTTGGTGTGGAGGAACTTGACTGGCCTGCACAGAGTCCTGACCTCAACCCGATAGAACACCTTTGGGATGAATTAGAGCGGAGACTGCGAGCCAGGCCTTCTCATCCAACATCAGTGCCTGACCTCACAAATGCGCTTCTAGAAGAATGGTCAGAATTCCCATAAACACACTCCTAAACCTTGCGGAAAGCCTTCCCAGAAGAGTTGAAGCTGTTATAGCCGCAAAGGGTGGCCAACTCCATATTAAACCCTACGGATTAAGAATGGGATGTCATTAAAGTTCATGTGCATGTAAAGGCAGGCGTCCCAAAACTTTTGGCAATATAGTGTATATATACACACACATATAATTATACACTCACCTAAAGGATTATTAGGAACACCATACTAATACTGTGTTTGACCCCCTTTCACCTTCAGAACTGCCTTAATTCTACGTGGCATTGATTCAACAAGGTGCTGAAAGCATTCTTTAGAAATGTTGGCCCATATTGATAGGATAGCATCTTGCAGTTGATGGAGATTTGTGGGATGCACATCCAGGGCACGAAGCTCCCGTTCCACCACATCCCAAAGATGCTCTATTGGGTTGAGATCTGGTGACTGTGGGGGCCATTTTAGTACAGTGAACTCATTGTCATGTTCAAGAAACCAATTTGAAATGATTCGAGCTTTGTGACATGGTGCATTATCCTGCTGGAAGTAGCCATCAGAGGATGGGTACATGGTGGTCATAAAGGGATGGACATGGTCAGAAACAATGCTCAGGTAGGCCGTGGCATTTAAACGATGCCCAATTGGCACTAAGGGGCCTAAAGTGTGCCAAGAAAACATCCCCCACACCATTACACCACCACCACCAGCCTGCACAGTGGTAACAAGGCATGATGGATCCATGTTCTCATTCTGTTTACGCCAAATTCTGACTCTACCATCTGAATGTCTCAAAAGAAATCGAGACTCATCAGACCAGGCAACATTTTTCCAGTCTTCAACTGTCCAATTTTGGTGAGCTCGTGCAAATTGTAGCCTCTTTTTCCTATTTGTAGTGGAGATGAGTGGTACCCGGTGGGGTCTTCTGCTGTTGTAGCCCATCCGCCTCAAGGTTGTGCGTGTTGTGGCTTCACAAATGCTTTGCTGCATACCTCGGTTGTAACGATTGGTTATTTCAGTCAAAGTTGCTCTTCTATCAGCTTGAATCAGTCGGCCCATTCTCCTCTGACCTCTAGCATCAACAAGGCATTTTCGCCCACAGGACTGCCACATACTGGATGTTTTTCCCTTTTCACACCATTCTTTGTAAACTCTAGAAATGGTTGTGCGTGAAAATCCCAGTAACTGAGCAGATTGTGAAATACTCAGACCGGCCCGTCTGTCACCAACAACCATGCCACGCTCAAAATTGCTTAAATCACCTTTCTTTCCCATTCTGACATTCAGTTTGGAGTTCAGGAGATTGTCTTGACCAGGACCACACCCCTAAATGCATTGAAGCAACTGCCATGTGATTGGTTGATTAGATAATTGCATTAATGAGAAATTGAACAGGTGTTCCTAATAATCCTTTAGGTGAGTGTATATATATATATATATATATATATATATACACACACACACATACAGTGGGGAGAACAAGTATTTGATACACTGCCGATTTTGCAGGTTTGCCCACTTACAAAGCATGTAGAAGTCTGTAATTTTTATCATAGGTACTCTTCAACTGTGAGAGACGGAATCTAAAACAAAAATCCAGAAAATCACATTGTATGATTTTTAAATAATTAATTTGCATTTTATTGCATGACATAAGTATTTGATCACCTACCAACCAGTAAGAATTCCGGCTCCCACAGACCTGTTAGTTTTTCTTTAAGAAGCCCTCCTGTTCTCCACTCATTACCTGTATTAACTGCACCTGTTTGAACTCGTTACCTGTATAAAAGACACCTGTCCCCACACTCAATCAAACAGACTCCAACCTCTCCACAATGGCCAAGACCAGAGAGCTGTGTAAGGACATCAGGGATAAAATTGTAGACCTGCACAAGGCTGGGATGGGCTACAGGACAATAGGCAAGCAGCTTGGTGAGAAGGCAACAACTGTTGGCGCAATTATTAGAAAATGGAAGAAGTTCAAGATGACGGTCAATCTCCCTCGGTCTGGGGCACCATGCAAGATCTCACCTCGTGGGGCATCAATGATCATGAGGAAGGTGAGGGATCAGCCCAGAACTACACGGCAGGACCTGGTCAATGACCTGAAGAGAGCTGGGACCACAGTCTCAAAGAAAACCATTAGTAACACACTACGCCGTCATGGATTAAAATGACGCAAGGAAGGTCCCCCTGCTCAAGCCAGCGCATGTCCAGGCCCGTCTGAAGTTTGCCAATGACCATCTGGATGATCCAGAGGAGGAATGGGAGAAGGTCATGTGGTCTGATGAGACAAAAATAAAGCTTTTTTGTCTAAACTCCACTCGCCGTGTTTGGAGGAAGAAGAAGGATGAGTACAACCCCAAGAACACCATCCCAACCGTGAAGCATGGAGGTGGAAACATCATTCTTTGGGGATGCTTTTCTGCAATGGGGACAGGACGACTGCACCGTATTGAGGGGAGGATGGATGGGGCCATGTATCGCGAGATCTTGGCCAACAACCTCCTTCCCTCAGTAAGAGCATTGAAGATGGGTCGTGGCTGGGTCTTCCAGCATGACAACGACCTGAAACACACAGCCAGGGCAACTAAGGAGTGGCTCCGTAAGAAGCATCTCAAGGTCCTGGAGTGGCCTAGCCAGTCTCCAGACCTGAACCCAATAGAAAATCTTTGGAGGGAGCTGAAAGTCCGTATTGCCCAGTGACAGCCCCGAAACCTGAAGGATCTGGAGAAGGTCTGTATGGAGGAGTGGGCCAAAATCCCTGCTGCAGTGTGTGCAAACCTGGTCAAGAGCTACAGGAAATGTATGATCTCTGTAATTGCAAACAAAGGTTTCTGTACCAAATATTAAGTTCTGCTTTTCTGATGTATCAAATACTTATGTCATGCAATAAAATGCAAATTAATTACTTAAAAATCATACAATGTGATTTTCTGGATTTTTGTTTTAGATTCCGTCACTCACAGTTGAAGTGTACCTATGATAAAAATTACAGACTTCTACATGCTTTGTAAGTGGGCAAACCTGCAAAATCGGCAGTGTATCAAATACTTGTTCTCCCCACTGTATATACGGTATAAATGGAAAGTTTTACTTTTATAATCACAATCACAGAACAATTTTTACTCTTTATTGATATTCACAGACTTAATACACACAATTTACATTTTGTCTGCAAATTAATGTATCTCAGTTTCTTTATAACCTCAGTTTCTGCTCATCCTCGTGTTTACGTGAAATCTTAAGGGCCGAGTAGACTGAGACAGGATTTCATTTCTTGCAGGAACTATTTCTTTAATTTGTAGAGAAGAAACAGTTCTAAACAAGTTCAAGCAAGTCCAAATAACATGGCACAAACGTAATTACATTTTAAAATTGAAAACCACCATTTTTTCCAATTTTAAAGGAAATAAAAATGTGCTCTCACTCTCAATGAATTATATTGACATTTTAGGAGATCAAGAAATTGCAAAAAAACAAACAAACAAAAACAAATCAAAACAAAAAGCCATTTATTTGGCTTTTACAAATGACATTTTAAAAGCTTTTTTCTTGTCGTCTGAGTCTGTTTGCTGTTCATGTTTCTTGAGCTCTGTGTTAGATGAAGGTGTTTTCTCTTCCTTGTGTGGTTCTGATGGTTGTTCGCTGGCCTTTTCTGAACTGTCCGGCTTCTCGGGCACAGCAGCGCTCGGACTCTCAGCGGGTGGATCGGGCTGTGAAGAGGACGCATGGTAGTTCACAACAAAACAAAACATCACTCACATAGCATACCCAGGAGTAATTCCCAATATGAAAATCTCAATTTATCAACATTAATTCACACCACAGCTTATAAGAGAGAGTTCAGACCTCACTAAAGCCCAGGCCACAGTGTCTCCGGTTCCTCCCGGATATCTTCCCATCCAGACCCTGCTGGTACTGGTGTTCAAGCTCTGCGTTAATCTTCCGATCCTCGGACCCTACAGACACACAATCAAATACAACAATATAACATTACAAACAATAAAAGGCCATTATACTTGTCAATATTTTCTCATAATTTTTTATTGCTATATCAGCATAAAAGCACACACTTTATTAAGAATCAAGGGTACATAAACCTTTGAACGGGGTCATTTGTATAAATTCAGCAATTTTTTTGTCTTGTAGACTACATGTAAACATTTATGTAAAATATCTTATTCAGGACAGTACTAAATAAAAAAATAACATGCGTTTTGTATGATCCCTCTTTTTTGTTTAAAAATTATTCACATTTTCACAGATTCTGCAAGGGGTGCGTTTACTTTTGAGCAAGACTCTATATATGTGTGTGTATTTTTTTGCTTTAATGCTGATGATATAGCATCAAATAGAAATACACAGCACTAATAGAAATTCAAAAATGTTCCCATAACAAAATGTCTCCCTCATGGTTTGTTTCACACAGCTTATATCATTAAGAAACTTGATAAGGTAGTTTTATATTTTACAAGTGTACACTGCATTGTATTGTAGTCCTATGAGCACGGTAAATGACAGAACATTACCGGTGGTTGGTTTAAAGGTCAGAGCATGTTCTCTAAAGCTGCACAGTAGGGAAAAGGATATGTGGCGTACAGGATGTCATCTGATGCAGTCCCCATACAACCGGGGATTTTGAAGTGTCTCATCCAACACAATAGGAGACTGCAATCACTTTCCAGCAACCCTTCACTTCCACCCTAGAGACTCACCACTGCGGAAATGGGACGTTGACTTGTGATCCCCAATAACAAGGCGTCCAGTGTGCTCTTTCTGTCAATGCACGAAAACATTTGAAGCAAGAATGTGTGGTGCTCATGTTATAATTTCATAAATGCTTGAAACAGTTGAGATGATTTAATAACAGAAAGAAATATACCTTTCCTGCTCCCATCAGCCTCAAAAACTTCTGCTTCCTTTCGTCTGTCCCTAAATCTGCCGCTGTCCACTGTGTGGATCCTGTCTGCATTAACAGGTCAAAACAGATTCAGTTAAATTAGTGTTTTATAAAATCACATATACTTAATTATTTCTAATAATATAATATATATATATATATATATATATATATATATACATTATATAATTATAAAATATACATATTATAGAAAAGCACATACACTTAATTAGTTGTTATATAATAATAATAATAATAATAATAATAATAATATTATATTATATATATATATATATATATATATATACACACATATATACACATATATACATATACACACACACACACACACAATTAAAATGTGTATCTATGAATGCAGAAAACGCTTAATAGACATCACCTGGAACTGAATTATCTGGTACAGTAGTTATGCAAAATTATTTATAGCCAAAGCGGAATAAAGTACCAAAAAGGCAGATAATACACTAGTAAGATGCATTTATAACTCCTTTGGCACACGACTAGCATTTAAAAATAGTTGCAACACACTGCTAACATTTCTGGTTGACCAAAATGCCAGATCAGCTGCAGTTAATTCCAAAATTCATGAAGATGGAAACCACATACTTCATCTGGAGATGCGGGTCGTTTTGTGCCTTTACATTTTTCGTCTGAAGAACTCATTTTCAAAGGTTTTGAACAACAGTGGTCAGATCAGCATTGCTTGCGCCTGCCTGCTCCCCCGTTTAACTAGCACAGCAGCTAGCAGCTAGCAGCTATCGTGACCTGCGCGCAGTGCATCTTGGATGCTGTAGTTTCAACGACGCAAAATCGGGTCTCCTCTACTTTTTAACCTAATGTTTTGTTTGTTTGTTTTGAACCAACCGATATACCATATCCATTATATAGACAGCATAGTTGAAACCACATTTTTGGTCTTCAAAATATGAGATGAAGTACTAATGTGTTGTTTACGATCGTGGGACTTGTACTGTATTATTTTAATGGTCTTTTGAGGTGATTCGAGTATGTTTATGTAACGTATGTCTTTCCCCCTTTGTCTCTGTTTTTACGTGTTTGTGTTTATTGTGTTCTGTATAGAAGTGTGTTTCCGCCACTGAATAAAAAATAAAAAAGGTAATTGCGACTTTTTATCTAAAAATTCTGACTATTTTTCTCAGAATTGCGTGATATAAACTCGCAATTGCGAGTTATAAAGTCAGAATTGCGTGATATCAAGTCGCAGTTGCGTGTTATAATTAAACTTAAACTTAAACAGAATTAAACTTTTTTTCAAATGTTTTATTCTGTGGCAAAAACAAGCTTCCATAGTTCTTATAGCTAGGCTACTTAAAGTCACAATATGTAATTTTTCGCCACTAGAGGTCGCTTATTCAAAACAAAGTCATAGCTTGATGACGCCTGGATTTCACGGAGCTTTTATTCTGCCGCAGACGATGCTTCCGCTTTTTCCGGTCATGAGTATGTGGGCTAACGCAGCGCTGTTTTATCATATTGCGTGTGTTGAAAGTTATGTTATAATGCTACTCTGTGCGTTCGTGGCTACTATGAGACACTATGTTGCACACGGCAGTGAGCTAGACCGATATTAGGCATGGTAAAACATGGTACTCGCGGTAAATCAAGAAAACGTGATTCAAACAATAAAACTAACTGTGTTTAGCTATATAACAATGATTAGTTTTCTGTCGATAACCTGTCTAATAAAACACATAATATATTAAAGCGTCTTTGGTGTTTCCATGGTTTCTACAAAATAAAACCGGAAATCAAGGGTAACGTGGGTATGATGTCACTGATAGGCGACGCACGGACACAGTCCATGTCCTGGTTAAAATTACTTATTTCTCTAGATTTAAACATTCTTGGAAACATTTGGGATAATATATGTACACAAGTCAACAAAATATAGTATAACATTGTTCTAGTGGTTTTTGGATATTTTAATCCAAAAATCTTACATATTGTGCCTTTAAGAGAAAAAAAAATATTCATACATAGGCCTACATGTATATCGATCAACACATTCATATTGTAGGCTTATATAAATTATAATATATAAGTTATTGAATACAACATAGAGAACACAATATTAATTATATGTAAATTATATACAAAAGAGCCAGTCTTTGTACCAACTGATGTGAATTTAGATTCGTCATGCATTGCCGTTTAATCAATTAAAACCAGGTTTTTATACATATGTAAATGTGGGGCAGAGCTTGGCACAGGACATCTCTCTCTTTTTTTCTGGCTCAGTGAGTTTATATAAACACATGAGCTCGTGGGTAGTCTCAGAGATCCGGTCTGCCTGCACATCCACTCAAATCCATCTGAGGAACGGAGACTGACACTCATCTTCCTCATCTTCCTTCATCATTTCAGCGCCTTTGACGACATCAAGCCATGGCTGTTACCGGCTGCTCTCAGTGCATCAAATATATGCTTTTCTTCTTAAACTTCATTTTCTGGGTAAGTTTGTTTGTTTACCATTATTATTTGTATGATTGTTCCCTGTACTTTTATAATCGTTGAAAGCAATCCTATAGCTAACAAAAACACGTTCTGGTAAAACCTCTTCGCTAATGTTCCCATTAAGTTCTGAAAACGTTTTTCTGAATGTTCTCTGTCCAGGTTTTTTTTTTTTTCAGTCGCTAGGGAAACATTTATCATTCTGCAAACATTTTTGGAACGTTACTTTTGAATGTTCTCTGAAGATTCTAAAAACATTTTAAAAGCGTACAGCTAAAATAATTGTATTATATAAACAGTGTCTTAGTGCTAATGTTTTGAGAGCATGATTAAAGACCAGGTAACTTTGAACAAACACTCTATCCTGGAAGAATGTTTGTTCATAGAGAGAACCTATTCCCAGCCAAAGTTCTGAGAATTTTCCCTGTTAGCTGGGATGTTTTATTCTTTATCAAGTTATTTTATGGTATTATAGGCTACATTTATACCATACTGATATTTGTTATTACTGATATAGTGTAAAATACTACTATCGTACTGTAAAATACTAAATATGAACAAACTTGTAATTTTTCATAAAAGGTCCTGATTTAAGCAATTGTCCCATCTGAAGTGATTAGATGTGCTTTTCCCTACATTTCGTCTCACCATCCTTCTCACAGATTTTTTCACAGTGTTGTATGTTTGTGTGTTAGAGTTCAAGGACATTTAAAACACATACCTGTACATTAACTAATAAATAATAACTGCATGTCATAGATAATTTGGTGTTTCCATGCACAATATTTTGTGAAGCATAGTTTCTTTTGCATCTCACTGTCAGTTAAATAGTGTAGTCAGGGTTTGTCTTGTGTATGTGTTCCTAGACATGAAGAAAATGAGTGTCTCTGGCTCCAGAGAGCCTCCTGTAGAATGAGGGTTAGCTGTGGTTTTGCTATATTTTTACACTCTCTATAATTATGTCTATGTGCTTTAGGGACATGAATACACATTAAAATAACTTAAGCATATACGAAAGAGAGAATCACAGGCACACAAGTTGTTTTAATATATATATATATATATATATATATATATATATATATACATACACACATATGCTGCAATAACTTTATAAAATGTTGACAGAGTCTTTGTTGATTAAAACATCACATGATGTTCAAACAATGATATCATAGAGTAAAACTAACTATGAGTTTTGAGAGATGTCAAATTAGCATTTAGCAGCAAGACAAACATTATGGAATAACATTCATTACTGGAAATAAATGATGTTTACCTCAGTTCTGAGTTAGTTCAAAAACTAAAAATAAAAGTCACGTAACTTTTCTGACTCATCTTAATAAAAGTACAATGCCGCAAATTTAAATTCATGTTTTCATTCAAGACCTTCAACTTTCATGAAAATGATGTTGTGTGATATCACATCCACAGCGCCAATCCCAAACCCTCTCGAGATGCGTATTGTTTCCTGTCATTGTACTTTACACGCTGCCAACACAAAAATATATCTGCCTGACTTCCACAATTCTCTGAGTGAAGCTGGCGCTTCCTGCTGCACAAAATACAAAAAAATAAACAAACAAAGGGTATCACAGAGGACTGAAGAGAACCCCCCACCCACTTTTTTTTGTGCGTGAATAGCACTAAACCTGTCAGCTGTTTATTCCCCAAATGCAGGAAGAAATGACCTCTGGAATGACCTCCGGAAAAAGAATTGAAACAAACATTTCTGGGCGATGACGATCTGTAGAATGATTTTAAATTCCAGCTGTTTTAATCAGTCATCAAATGTATTTAAGTAGTGAATCTTTCCTCTGTTTTTCTCCTTGGTCTTTTCTTATTTTTAGCTGGCTGGTGGTGTGATTCTGGGTGTAGCTCTGTGGCTTCGCCATGACAATCAAACCAGCAACCTCCTAATGCTCCAGTTTGAGGGGACTCAAGCACCAGGAACCTTCTATATCAGTAAGTGACTTCCGCTGGCTAGTCCATTGATGACAAATGTCTAATTATTAAGTTCAGTTATACAATTGTCAGACTCATGTACAGTAAGAGTGAACCCATAGCCTTTTCATCCCTCAAATAGGTTCAGATTTAAAATGTGAACTACTATTTCCAACCTTGTTATTTAAACTAGCCACCTAAACCCTGGCATGATAACCATCTGAAAATGATCTTGCCCATTCATTACCGACTTAATTGCTCACTTCTGCTCGATTAATTATATCCTCATAAAGTATGGTTTAGATTAGATTAAACATTTACTTGGACTGTGTCGGTGTTATTGATCATAATTTTGGGTCTTACGTAACACTTATTTTTTTATTTTATTTAGTTTTATTATTATGAATAATCCTGTACAATGTTGTGAAAATGAGCAGAATATTTTAAATTATTATTATAAATCATTTATTTCTCAACTTCTGTCTGCTCACAACAAAAATGCAGACAAAACAAGAGATGCAGAACAACTGAAGAACATATAGAGGTTTTTTTTTTTTAACAGATAATGCATTGAAAATGTATAAACTTGCATGTGTCCCTTATGTGAGCCAAGGGATAATCCATGGCTAGCTGTGCTTTAAACGTTTTTAATGCATGACATGGAGGGAAAAAACCGCTGTTATTGATATTTGCCATGCAATATTTGACCGGAAGGATAAAAATGATGGTCATTTTGAATGGCGGTCAGTTAGGGCTCATTAGATCGAGCATTCTGCCCGCTTTAACCCTCATCCTCTCCACCCGTACCTGTAACAAATCCTTCTCTCACGGGTCAGGATAACCCGAAGCCCTAAAATTATAATTATACTATCCAGAAAGCTTATTTATTTGGAGAGATTTTGTTATTTTTTTATTTTATTTACCTCTAAATTACTAGATTGTATCAATAATTTTAATATGAATTAAATTATGACACATTTATGTTCTGCGTTGTAAATGTGTTCAAATTTAACCACTTTATACCTGTGTGCAGTCTGCATTGTGACAAAAATTGAAAACATTTTCGTTGAAAAAAACATTGCCCCCGTTATATGACTCCCATTCATTTTAATGGGAATTCCTAGGTGTGTGTGTGTGTACATGTCTGGATCGTGCCAGATTTTTAAATATTTTTTTGACAAATTAAAAAAAAAAATCCACATTTTCCCCCATTTTCCACTCATTCCTATAGGGGGTCAAATTGACCCGCGAGGGAATGATTTATTGCTATTTTTATTACAACCACATAAACTCCTTGAGTACAGTCTTTCTTTTATTGTGTATTCCAAGTTCAAGTGCGACAAAAGTCCTAAGGTCTTGGACCACTCCGATGAATACTTAATTTTTAAAAATTTTAAGAAAATGAATTTCGGGTCAAAATGCCCTGAGGAGATGATGAATCAGACACAGAGATCAAGTGGTGCTGTAAGATTACATTTATTTGAATGAATGAATTATAGCATTTATTTGAATTAATTATTGAGAGAGAGAGAGAGAGAGAGAGAGAGATGATAGATGCGTGTGCAAATTACCTGCATCTGTTCAGCATCTCTCTCTATTAACAATGAAGCTGTGAGTTGAATTACTTCAAAATCAGTGATGTTACCCCCAGTTGCTGAGAAATATAATACTTTATAATACTACTTTATTAATGAAAGTCACGGGGCAGTATTGATAACAAGTTTCTGTGCTCCTGAATGTTTCTGCGTGTCTCTGAGTGACTTGTGTGTGTGTGTGTGTGTGTGTGCTTCAGTGAAAACAGTGCATTAATATAGAACGGTGATTAAACTGACTGGAACTACTTGTGCATTAAACCGTTTTAATGCACACCTTCCAGCCTATCAGAATCGAGTATTCAGACAGACCATGGTATAATAATAATTTGTTAAAGTTGGCATGAAGCCTATTGTGTCCTTTTCTTCCCAAATCTAGATTATGAAGGCACATGAATTTTTAAAATAATGATGTGCACAGATAAATCATTTATAATAAATCCTTAAAAAAATGATTGATTTCATGATGACCTTGCATGATCAGGAAGCCTTTGCACTATGAACTTTGAGAAACAATTACTCCTGAAATAGAGGTGCATGTCTCCTCAAAAGATGCAAACAGGAAACAGGGTCTAAGCTGGACTTAGAGAAGGCCACTAAGTCACTTTGTGTGTACATGCGTGTTCAAAACGAATATGATGGCAGCTGCGCAGTATCATTGCACAAGAGCTTTGATCCTGTTTGTCATGTAGTCAGTCATGTTGTCGTTCCTGTATTTTCTTTAATAACACTTCATTTTGCTGTTTTCACATGAAGCCCTTGATTCTACAGACACACCCACAGGGTGTTTTAAAAGAACCAGGGAAAGACTAAAAGTTACCACAGGGCGTGTTCATACTCCACCCGTTTGTGCACATACATATGCTCACACACACACTTAACCACAGCAGATGCATACAGAGAGTTCAGTGGCACAAGGTCAGCATGTTGTGGGCACTCGGATAGAGTCTGCGCCTATTAATTTTTGTAGAAACCATCGGGTTGTCTCTCTCCACTCAGTATAAGTACATGTAGGAACCAGAGCTCCGCCTGTTCCTTTTTATAGCAGCAACAACCTTTTCTGATTAAAGAAGTTAGGGTTGTTGGTCTGGCCCACCCAGAGAAGAAGAGAGAGATGAAGAGTTCTACTCCCACTGCTACTGAACATCCGTGTAATTGAAAAAGCCCTGCTCATGTGCCCGTTACACCGCAAATTAGAATGAGCAGTGCTTGGGTTCGCTCAAGTGCCGGTTAAACAACCCTAAAAATATGTTCAAGCCCGGCCGCCCCAGCAAATCATTACAGCTTAGAGGGGAATCTGGCTGGAGAATACTTTCAAATCCCTAAATATAAGTTTTAAACAGAGAGTGGAGCTTGAGCAGCAGGGATGGCAGTGTGTTTTGTGCAATGAAATAAATCTAAAAGAGGATACATCATCATATAGGCTACTTGTTTCATATAAAAGGGGATATATAATATAAGTATATGCATCATACACAATCTTTTTTTCTTCTTATATACCCCCATAGTCACATCAGTAAGGGTCAAAACCAACCCATGTGAAAAAGAAATGTGCTTAATTGTATTAAATGCTGTACACTTTAACCATATGTCAAAGTCAACAGAAGTAATTATTAAGTTATAAGATGTACTTAAGTCCTATAAATTTAAACTACAATACATTTTCATTTAATTGCAATTAACATACAGTTAAGTGTCTAAAAACATTACATTCGGTTCGTACTTCGGCATATGCGTAGGCTATATATTAGGACTGTGCACACTGTAAACCCTAATGCTCAAAATAATTAATTAATTTGAGTAGGGTAAACTTAAATTCAACAAATTAGTTCAATCAAATTAACTTTTTTGAGTGTTTTCTGAGCTTTCTTTTTCTTTTGAGTTCACAAAATTTACACATTTTAAGTAATCTGAATTGTTTCATTGTTTTGAGTTTTATGATCTTTTTTCTTTTAATTTAGACAAACTTATATTTAACTGAAACTGGGCTGGGATTTCTATTTCCCAGCATGCTTTGCCATGACACTTGAAAGGGAGAGTAAATACTAAAATTAAGTGTTATATAATGTTTTTTGTGCAAGATTTTGTGTGAGATTTAGTAGTGTTTAATGTTTTGCTGTGCTAGTTTATAAGAGTTTCTGTTATGTGGGGATTTTGGAGGGTTACCATCATGGCGACGAGTGGAGCATGAGCTTGTTTTGAGAGCAGATTTCTGTTAAATGTTATATAATGCCATACTCATTCAGCAATTGCCATGCTAATGCTATCAAATCATTGTGTTACCGATTAGTAGTGTTGTAGTCAAGACCACTTAATCCGAGACCAAGTCGAGACCAAGACCAATGTGTGTTGAGACCAAGACAAGACCAAGACTTTGAGGGGTTGAGACCAAGACAAGACTAAGACCAAGGCAGGACGAGACCGAGTCAAGACCAAGACCAGACCAGCACTCCTTAAATTCATAGAGATCCACATTACAACCTGAGAAATGACTTATAACTTATAATAAATGACTTATAATAAATATAATTAGAATAAGACACTATATAGAGCTGTTACCAATCAAATGAAATCATTAACAACAAAATTCATCTTTGCGCTACAGAGGTGATACAGAAGATGCATCTGAATTGGTAAATTACAAATGCATAAATAATGTTGAGGATAATGTTTAAAAATTATTGAATGTTTGTTAAAGCTATATTCTGTTTCATGCTCAAATTTGTGAAAACAGCTCTCTTGCTCTTGTGATATTGGTTAATTATATTACATGTTATAAATCCAGATCTTATACAGTACATTTTTGCAGCAATATCTTGAATTTTGTGAGCATTTGTATTATTTTTTGGTGACATTTTTGACACAGTCTCTAATTAATTTCTGAATCGGCACAATAAATAAATCAAATTAGAAATAAGTTATTGATTGCATCTGAAGCAGTAAGTTTTACATCCAATCACATTAATGATGTTAATAAATAAATCAGACAATGCACCGGCAATTTAATAATATCCAAGCAGGTCTTGACCGGTCTTGAAACAAAATCCTCTTAGTCTGAGACCAAGACAAGACCGAGTACAAATGTGGTCGAGACCGAGACAAGACCAAGACTGTCAAAAAATGGTCTTAAGACCGGTCTCGAGTACTACAACACTACCAATTAGCAAGTCAGCATTTACTGAATTGGCTAGTGAAAGCTACATTACATGATCATTCTAAGCTTACTCAAATATTTCAAGTTAAGATTATTACCTCAATTTTTTTGAGTTTTGCCAACTTATTCAAGTTTACAGTGTATGCTAAAGCGTACATTTTCAAAAGTGAAACCAGAAACCTTTTTTTTTTTCAATCACATACTGGAGTATTAAACAGTGGGGTGTTGTGAGTTTAATACTTTGGTTTAGGGGTTTAGAACAAACTCCCTAAACTTTATGAGCAGTAATAATAATGATACATTTACAGAGAAGCTGAAAAGCAGATGTTTTAGTTGTGTTTAGAGACGGGCTTGTTTTCAGATGCTGTTGTACGTGTCTGATGGGCACAGAAAGCAAATCTGGTTCTGCTATGTGGAAGTTTCCTGTTTAGACTAGATCTTCCCGTGCCTGTTTATAGTTTGTGTGTAACATGCTCTTTTACCTATATAAGTCTGAGCCTGAGATGTTCTCGCTCTCTCTGTTTTTGCAGTGTTTAAAGCTACTGTCATGGTAAATCAGACTGGAAAATACTCAGTAGCTTTTTAGTTTTTGCCTCTGAATTTCACGTGAATTTCACATGAATCTCATCAAAGTGAGACATAAAAGAACGGAATTGACTGCAGCTCAACTTTGAGTTGCAGAAAATGCAAGAAGAAAAAGAGCAGTTAGTCAGTGCATTATTTTATTTATCATTAATTTATTTAGCTATCATTAGGATGAAGACTATATACTCCACATACAGTAGTTTTAAATGCATCCACAAATATACTAATAGGGTTTAAATTTGAAGTAATGTTCAACACAGTTGCACACATGCCATCTAGTGGCAACATATTGCATTAGCCGGTTACTTTTCTACAAAATCACAACACCTGTTCATAAAAATGAGCAGTCCTATAGAAACTGTGTGAACATGTGCAATTAATGTGAATCTCTCAGGCTCATGCATACATTATTTGTGTTGCTCTTTCAGGTGTGTATGTTCTCATTGCGATTGGGGCTGTAATGATGTTTGTGGGGTTCCTCGGCTGTTATGGAGCTATTCAGGAATCTCAATGTCTCTTAGGAACGGTGGGTTTTACTCAACTCATTCTGCTCATTCTGCATGCCTCTAATAGATTTACCATTCATCTTCAACAGACTTTTACGAGAAATATGGTTTACTTACTCAAAACCATTGAATTTTGCATGAATTGTTCATTAATTTCACCAGACTCTACTTAAGAATAATATACTTAAGTGCAAACTGTTTGTACTTGGACACTTAACTGCATTGAAGTTAAATTAAAATGTAGCTAACGCTTTACAATAAGGTTTCATTTGTTAACATTATAGTTAAGTACATTAGTTAACATGAACTAACAATACTTCTACAGCATTCATTAATCTTAGTGTTAATGTTAATCTCAACATTTACTAATACATTATCATGATCAAAAATTGTTAACATTAGTACACTGTGAACTAACATGAACATGAACAATTTTATTAACTAACATTAGCAAAGGTTACTAAATGCTGTAAGAATATATTGCTCATTGTTAGTTCATGTTAGTTAATGCATTAACTAATGTTAACACATGAGACCTTATTGTAACGTGTTACCAAAATGTATTATTTGCAATTGTATTAAATGCAGTTAGCTGAATTTTAGAGTACTTTTTGATGCACTTAAGAAGGACTTAAATACATATTTATATGTAATTTCATAATTTCTTCTTGTCTTTGAAATATGTTTAAAGTGTAGTGCTAAAGGTAGTGACAACCAAACTAAAATATATGTAATTCCTATTGAAATTTGTATATCATATAATTAAGTGTATTGGTAATTACACATTTGTAATGATGATGTTGCAATTTAGTACATTTATTTTGAAGTATATTAACTTTAAAAGTAATATCAAACAATACATTGCAGTTAAAAAAGTCCTTTACATGTACTTCATTATGGTAGTCCAAAAAAAATGTAGCCTACTTCTTTAAAGCACAGCTAATTATTAAAACATAACAATTTAAAATGTATAAAATGTAAACGTAAAACTGTTCATTTTACATTATGACGAAGTGCACTATTTAAAAGTCATGAAAATGTAAACTTAAAACTAAACTTAAGTGGCCATTTGCAAGTTCAGTTTTTTAAAACATACTTTTAAGATTTAAAGTACACTACAAGTACACATTCAGTACAAGCACACTTCCTTTTCACAACAAGGGTTGTGCTGTTTAGTCATGATGTTTTAATTATTTTTTTAAGGAAAATCTACACAGTCATACCTTAAACAGTCTTCCTATTCCAGTACTTCTTTCTTTATCACATATTTTTGTCTTCTTCTCCCTCAGTTCTTCACATGTTTAGTGATCCTCTTCGCCTGTGAGGTGGCAGCGGGAATATGGGGCTTTATTAACAGGGACACAGTATGTCCACACACACATATACACTCAAAGAGTCTGTCTGTATGTTAAGACCTTCATTTTGAGAGCGTCACTCTTCCGCTTTCTCTCCATCCAGATCTCCACTGAGCTCATTAACTTCTATGATATGGCATACATTAAAGCGGTGGATCCTGTGGAGACAACATCCAGACAGGCAGCTGCCAAAGTTCTGGAGGTCTTCCATGACACAGTGAGTTGCCTAAATCAATTCTCCAATTATCAAAACTCCTCTGTTTTTTCCAGTTAATAATCCCTATCCCATCTTTTTCACACTCTCTCGATATCTAGCTTGAGTGCTGTGGTAAAGGGGATGATAATGAACTTTTCACAGCTGTCCAGGCCTCTCTTTGTCCCAAGAAAACCAACCCCGTTGACCTGCTCATCTCTCAGGTATTATAGAGATCTCATGTTCTGGAGGCAATATTGTATACACATAATAACAATATTTCTATAACAATAAAAGACTGTGATGGTTTTAACTCCTCTAGGACTCTTTACTTTTCGGTTGATTCTTATGAAAAGATTTTTAATGAAATGAGGCCAGATTTTGTTTTAATCAGAGATATAGGGCCCTATCATACACCCGCCGCAATGCAACGGCAGGCGCGACGCAAGTGTTTTTTGCTAGTTTCAGCCCGACGCAGTTATCATTTTCACGTCCAGCGTCACGTTGTTTAAACAGCAAATGCACTCGCGCCCATCTGTTCGCCCATGGGCGTGCTGGTCTGAAAACGAGGTGTGTTCAGGCGCATTGTTGGTGTGTTGCTATTTTGAGGAAACTGAAAACGACTGCGCCATTGACCAACAAAAACCTGGTCTAAAGTCAATAGTGCAGTATTTTTTGTGTTATTTAAAGGGCACGTACACTCTGCTTATTACACACACAGGGACGCGCAGCAGCACACAAACATTTTTAAATATTAAAAATAAAAGGATTCCTCTCTGGAGAAGCGTTCAGTCTTTCTTCTTGCAAATTCTGCCATGTAAATAGTGAATCCGCCATGGTGCAAGCGCAACTGGCTTTTAAAGGGAATGGGAGATGAGACTCTGATTGGTTTATTGCACGTTACGCCCAAAACACACCCATGACTCATTAAGAGACTAGGTACAACCCTTTTGGACCATGCGCCAACCGTTTTTTCCGTCGTTAAACTAGCAAAAGTTGATTCGGACACGCCCTAAGTGCACCTGCGCTTCAGACCATGAGCTCAGATCTTTAAGATAGGGCCCTTAGACTTTAAAACAAAAACTTTTGTTTGTATAGGTAATTATTTATTTACCTTTTCTATTTTTCACTTGTTTAATTGTTTTCACAATTAACAGATTCATGCTAATTCTAAGCAGTTTGAATAAATGAAAGGTGAAAAATATGATTGTTTAAGTAAAAACCAACAGATGCAAATAGTTTAATAGATTCTTGAGTGCAGAAATCGTGTCGGTTTATGACAATAGGTTTATTATAGTTTATGTTAAAACTGTGTAATCCAAATTGATATAAATTTTATATGCAATTCAAATACATAAATCTTAAATTTAGGCCTAAATATTTTTGGAGTTGCTGGCATGGCGCTAAATTATAAACAAACAAGCAACCCATAACAAAATAAAATATGATATTTTGATAGCTGACAGTGTTTTTGCTTGTGGATGGACAGTTTTTCTCAATCGCTTTGGCTCAGTTTTCGTATAAATTTTTTCCCCTCAAAACAATGAGTTCAGATTTGAAATTTGAATTTCAAATTACATGTGTGCAAAAAAATATGTACAATATTGTCTACAATTTGCTCAATAACTAAATGCACATGGCCTGTTGATCAAATCTGATGAGTTGATTCTCAGTGAAACATTCTTTCATCGTGTGAGCCATCACACGCAAAGCGATTCATTCAGTTATCAAAATCTGTCAGACATGCATTAATATATTCCATAAATGTCTGACATGCAGTGTTTGTAGTGTCTGCTAAATTGGCAAGTGGCCTGTCATTGTATTGAAAGAGGAATCACAATCTTATTAATCAAGTTTGGAATCATATATATGGAGTTTGGCCAGCACAATCATTTTACCATTTTTGAACGTGGAGGAACGTCACAACCATAAACAGCAGCAGCTACAGCAGGACTGCATGAATACATTTATATTTATACAGTACGTTTATCTTTGTAGAAATGTGTTAAATGTAGACTGTAGATATGTAAGAATGCATGCTGGTGGTAAGGGAAGACATAGGGTGCGTCTCAATCCGCTCCCTAGCTCCCGAGCTCGTGAATCAGTATATCGTGTTCACGAGTTCGGGCACTGGTAAGGACAGTAAAGGACGCTGGCTCACTACACATTGGGACACTGATGACTCTATTTCCGGCGACGTGAAACGTCCTCGTTGTACATCATTGCTGGTATTTATGGACAACAGCAGAGCTGATATCTTTCTGACATTACTTGTAATGTTATTTAAAAGTACATTATGATAAATACTTTGCTTGTTACATATACGTGCAACATTTCAGCCGTAAATAATTAAATAATGGTGTCGTTATCGGTCATTATGTGTAGTGAGTTCACGTGATTTAAGTTTTGCGCTTCAGAACTTCCGTCAAGGGAACATAGTGAGCATTGATGCGCCCTGGGTTTTGCAGTGCATTGTGGGACTTTTTAGGGAGCGAACGTTTCAGTGCACTGGAAGGATTCTGCGATTGACACAGCCCTTAAAATGGCCGACTCCCTGATCAGTGCCCTGACTACTGAACTAGGGAGCTGATTGAGACGCACCCATAATAGAGTGTGTAAAAATGAACAAGCAAGTGTCAATTTTTACGTTTACATGTAACACATTTCTACAAACATAAATGCTGAATAAATACAAAATTTCTTTTTGTGTACTACAGTATTGACTTTTCCCAGTAAAGTTTTACCTACTGTTGAAATCCGTATCTATAAAGCTCATTCAGCTAGACAAAACATTCCTGTATAGAATAGAAAGCAGTCAGTGTCAACAAAAAAGTGAAATAAAAAAAAAGTGAAAAACATGAAATTTGTATATAACAAATACGGTAATACAACATATAAGCATTTTGACCAGTGTGGCTCACATAATGACAAAAACACTTTTCATTTTGGTGGCATTGGCCAATTTACTGACACAATAACTAGGTTTTGAAGCATGAATGAAATGTTTTGGGTGAGTTACTACATTTTGCAGACATGCAATAGAGTTCTGATGTTGCAGCAAACCGATGTGACAATTGCACTTACAGTTTAGAGAATGTTAAAAAGATTGAAAAAACTGTAACTGATGTTGTGCACTTCAGAGTTGCCACACGAGGCTAAGGGACCTGTTCTCTGAGAAACTCCATGTCATTGGATTGGCCGCCCTAGTGATTGCCGTCATTATGGTGAGAACGTACACACATGCACAATTACAGACTTGTACTAAGAATAAATCACCACCCCTCCCAAAATTTCCCTGCGTGTATAATTTCTTCTCTGCTTTGTGTCTAGGTTTTTGAGATGATCTTCACCATGGTCCTCTGCTGTGCGATCCGCAATGCTCCTGCGTACTGAGTTTCTGGATGAAGACCAGGCTGATCATAGTGATGGGCAGGAGGCCATTTGACTTTTGCATTCCCTCTCTTTTCAAGTTCAGATGTCCAAACACTGAACATTGATCCCTGTGTTTGTAGGGAGGACTTCTAGTGTGAATGCACACCGAACTCTATAATAAATAAACCAATAACTGATATCAGGGAAGAGGAATAATGTGATTGACAATAATATGGATATTATGTTGTATTGTTTTACTTTTATTTAATCAGTTTATTAGATTTTCTCTTACATTGCTCTTACGGTCTATTTTTAACTTTTAGTAGTAAAAGTGTTTCAATGCACTTACATTTTAGTGTGTGTGTGTGTGCTTGTTTTGTGAAGTAAATCAATGCTATGTTTATAGAGAGATAACCTATGAATCTGTTACGCAACAAGTAAATTTGTGTCTTGTATATCCCTGTGCAACAGTGCATTGGATTTCATTAGTCCCTAATGATGATGGCATGATAATCTAATGATTTAAACCCACATGAAACAAATCAAATTATTATTTACTCAATGAGCCCATACTGTTTTTATTTGGGGGACATTCAGTTGATTTCTAATAAATCTTAACAAAAAAAATCGGCCAAATGAATGTGTCATGATTGTTGTGTTAGTAATGAATAAGGGCGGGTCCACTTTAGGTTGGGGAGGCGGGGGTGTGTCCCCCTCGGTCCATTCGCGTTCACTGCGTGGCTCCCTAAAGCGTGGGGCTTCGACCAGTGTGCTTCGACCAAACTTTATTTGAAACATATTTGCATAAATGTTTAGGACAAACACATTATTGTACATTTATTCCAATGTGAAGACTGTAGAAATAGATAGATAAAAAAATGGATAGACCGTGTCGCGCACAGAAAAAATTGTGCACTGTCGCTTTAAGAACAACGTTTGCACGATTCAATAGATAGATAGACAGATGCAGTCTTGGAAAGAAAACATTGTGCACTGTCACTTTAAGAGCAGTGTAGCTCGATAGATAGATCGCGTTGTGCACAGAAAACATTGTGTACTATCGCTTTAAGAACAATGTTTGCACGATTCAAACGGTAGGTAGGTAGATACATAGATAGATACATAGATAGATACATATGGCGTCGTGCACAGAAAACATTGTGCACTGTCGCTTTAAGAGCAGTGTTTGCATGATTTAAAAGGTGAGGCTCCGCCCACTCCGTGTTAGGTCAGTTTCGTTTCTTCGATCGTAAGACATTCTGCTGTAAATAAACCTTTAATGATGGGAGCATCTAATGGCAAACCTCTGAAATGTCCTCTGTGTCATGAGGAGTGTCGGGATCAGGTGACGCTGGGATGCAGCCACAGCTTCTGTCAGTCTTGTATCAGAGAGTTATGGAGCGGATCAAATACCGGACCTTATTACTGCCCCGAGTGTCGGTACGAGTACCAGCATCTGCCGGACTACATGGACGGAGCCTCGACGTCTACAGCCACACCAAACACACGTACGTGCATTAACAGAGAACAAAATAAACGTTGACTTCGTTGACCTTGATGACTTCTAGCCTATGTTATATGTGTAGTGCACATGTGTATTGGCCGTAACGTAGGCCACAACTACTCCTGTGTATTGATCTGTTGTAACTTTAGTTGATTAACTTAATCGTACCAGGTTTCAAGCTTTATCCATATTTATGATATTTTTGTCATTTTCAGTCATGGTTATTTCCACCACAACATCATCAGTAAGGCAATATCAAATTATGTATTATATTTAAAAGCATTCTATTATAGAAATTAAATGTATTTATATATATATATATATATATATATATATATATATATATATATTAGAATAAAACAGCAAACTATTAATTTTTAATAGTTGTATAATATTTATTTTACAATTTGTGCATAATTTTACAATTACAAATTGATTTGTATATTACTAGGATATTGGCTGTTTATTAGTACTTATAAAGCACATATTAATGCCTTATTCTACCTTACTAACTATTAATATTTAATAGGAGTTTATTGAGGGAAAAGTCATAGTTAATAGATAGTTAATAGTGAGAATTGGGCCCTAAACCAAAATATTTAGTTTATTAGTGACATTTTGCACACTTTAAATAATTCATATTATCTCTTTGGTAAACAAGTTAAAAAAAAAACAATGACCACAGCTTTATTTTGGGCAAAATTGTTGGTTGTGATGGAAATAACACCACAACTGGGAGGTATAATTAAAAAAAATATTGGGTGAAATCAAATTAATGATAAATAATTTTTATATTTTATTTTATTTATTTAATTTAATAAATAAATAATTTTTATAATAGATTTTCATAGATTAAGAAGACCAAACGTATGGGTCTAGGAAAATAAAATACGTTAAAAAACATTTGAAAAAAAATGAAAGCTTGGTAAAAAGTTTCCAAGACAGTTTTAACATGACTTTCATATATCAAAAGTGATAAAATCAACCTCGAATCAAAAATAAAAATGCAGAAGCTGAAGAAAAACAATTATAGTACATACATTAATGTAATGTAATTTCACCTAGATTGGGCCTTCGGAAAGAAGCTGCATGGCCGGCACTCAAAGAAATGGCACGGGAAGAGGAAGTTCAGTTCGACGTTCCATGGTGGTGGATGGAGACTGGGCACAGCACCATTTAGTGACATTGTCAGTGACCCTGATGTAATCAACATCAATGACTCTGATGAAGAAACATCAAAACCACGGAAAAGAAGGGCCACAGAAGATGAACGCCCATCTAAAAGCCAGTCTCCACCAGTGGTTTGGGGGACGACGTCTACGAGTGACACATCAACACAACGCACACCTCCAGAACCAGAGGAGACCACATTTCCTCATGTAGAATCATCTCCTGAGAGGAACACAAGTTCCTCTCAGCAAGACCAGCATACTGTGGCTTCCTACGGTGACACGGGCTCATCCAGGACAAGCAGCACACCTCAGGGAGAGAACACCCCCTCAACAGAGCCATCAGCCACCTCTTCCAAAGCCAGTGACTTACCAGCAGTCAACGCCGCCACTCAATCGCTTGGAAAACGGGAAAAAGACAGTGCTTCTAACAGTGAAGAAGCCCTCAGGATCTCCTCTACATCATCAGAGAGACTTTCCAGGAGCAGCTCTGTGCCCTGTCATTACTGTCCCAGTTCAGAACAGAAGGTGGCGGTTAAGACCTGCCTGGTTTGCGGGGCCTCCATGTGCTCCGAGCACCTGCGGGCGCACCTGGAAAAGCCGGTGTTCCAGAACCACCCACTTGTGAACGCTGTGGAGGATGTGTCTCTCTGGAGGTGCCAAGAGCACCAGGAGATGAACCGGATCTACTGTCGGTCATGTGCAGTGTGTGTTTGTACTGTGTGTTCCCTGGTCGGGTCACACAAGGGGCACGAGTGCATCAGCATCCGCGAAGCAGAACAGGAGCTCAGAGTGAGGCATTATTTGGCACTTTTTCTTCTTTCTAATTGGTGATTTAATATGTCTCAACATTCAGGTTAATAGTGTATGTTATTAAGCATATTATCTATAAAAGTTATTTAATGTTTAATTTTCAGCATCCAGTCTTCAGTGTCACATGATCCTTCAGAAATTTTTAACTGCTGATTTGCTGCTCAAGAAACATTTCTTATTATTATCAATGTTGAAAACGAAGTTGTGCTGCTTAATATTTTTGTTTGAAACAGTGATACATTTTTTCAGGATTCTTTGATGAATAGAAGGTTCAAAAGAACAGCATTTATTTGAAATAACATGATGAATGTCTTTGCTTTCACTTTTGATCAATTTAATGTGTTCCTGCTCATTGGCTTATCTACATTAATTTCTCAGGGCTCACTGAAGAATGAGATGCAAAAAATACAAAAAACGGAAAAGTCCATTCAGGAAAAACTCTCTGAGCTCAGTGAGAAAAAACGTGGTGTCCAGGTAAGTGTAAGTGTGTCATTTTGTTGATTGGGATTGTTGCAGTTTAGAAAGGTTTTTTTTTGTTGCTGTTGTTGCTTTGTTATTATTTTTATTTTATTTTATAGTTGTTAAAATGTTTTGTTGGCTTGTTCATGTTTTTAAGTTTTCTTTGATCCAGTGTTGTTATTAACTTAAAAGTAACTTAAAATTGTTTTTGTTAAAGGGTTAGTTCACCCAAAAATTAATTTCTCACCCTCATGTCATTCCAAACACGTAAGACCTTCGTTCGTCTTCGGAACACAAATGAAGATATTTTTGATGAAATCCGAGAGTTTTCTGAACACCATAGGCAGCAACGTCATTGCAACTTTCAAGGTCTCCAGAAAGGTAGTAAAGACATCGTTAAAATAGTCCATGTGACTCCAGTGGTTCAACCTTAATTGTATGAAGTGACGAGAATACTTTTTGTGCGCAAAAACCCCCCAAAATAACGACTTTATTCAACAATTTCTTCTCGTCTGTGTTATTCTCCTACGCTGTTGATGTAGTAAACACAGTGCAGCGCTTCCGAGTTCTACAGCAGAACGGCGGCGTGGTGCTCATGTGAACAGCATCGGCCAATGGCAAGCCGGCGTTCTGACGTAGGGAAGAGCTGCACTGTATTTACTACGTCAGCAGCGTAGGAGAATGTCACATTGACTATTTTAACGATGTCTTTACTACCTTTCTGGGTCTTGAAATCTGAGAGGTTTCTGAACCATCCATAGGCAGCAACGTCATTGCAGCTGTCATCAAAAAATATTTTAATTTGTATTCCGAAGATGAGCGAAGGTCTTACAGGTTTGGAACGACATGAGGGTGAGAAATTAATGACAGAATTTTCATTTTTGGGTGAACTAACCCTTTAATTGAAATAAAGCTGAAATAAAATAAAATATCAATATTAGGTGAAAAACGTAAACTTAAAACGTGAAAATTAGAAATGTTGCCTGGGCTAAAATAAAATAAGTTGAAGTACTGAAATTACTAAAACTGAAATAGAAATATTTATATATAAATTTAAATTGAATTAGAAATCGCCAAATAGAAATTAACACATAGAAATAAGCACATAACAAAATTGCTAAAACTTAAACTAAAATGAAAACTGAAAATATAAAAATAAAAGCTAAAAGTACCATAATAGTATATAAAATAATTCTAAAATAACACTGGTCTTGCACATAATCTCTTATTTAAGTCAAGTCAATATTACTGTTAAAAGCAAAGTTTATTTATAGATCACCTTTTAAAGAGATAGTTCACCCAAAAATGAAAATTCCCCCATGATTTACTCACCCTCAAGCCATCCTAGGTGTATATGACTTTCTTCTTTCAGACAATCGGAGTTATATTAAAAATGTCCTGGCTAATCTAAGCTTTATAATGGCAGTGAATTGCAGCCCATATTTAAAACTTTATAAAGTAAAATATCTAGCTTCCGCTAGACCGCCTTCCGTATTCAACTTATGAAAAAAGTGCAACTGACACAACGTATGACGTCGGACATAGCGTAAGCGATTTGAACTGCGAGAGGCGTTACACTTTCTGCGTCAGTTGAATATGGAAGGTAGTCTGGTGGAAGCTAGATATTTTACTTGATAAAGTTTTAAATATGGATATTTTTCTTACACAAACCCATCGATTCGCTTCAGAAGGCCTTTATTAACCCCGAAGCCGTGTGGTTTAATTTTTAAATGAATGGATGCACTTTTTTGGGCTTCAAATTTTGGGCTGCCATTCACTCCCATTATAAAGCTTGGGAGAGCCAGGACATTTTTTAATATAACTCCGATTGTCTGAAAGAAGAAAGTCATATACACCTAGGATGGCTTGAGGGTGAGTAAATCATGGGCTAATTTTCATTTTTGGGTGAACTATCCTTTTAAATCAACAGAAGATGGGAATGAACAAAGCAATAAGTCAGCATACAATAGCATAAAATAAAATGGTAACTCTTTGTGCAGTAACTTTTGTTTCCCTCATTGTTCCTGTTTCTTGTAGACGGGACTGGAGGACGTGCGGGCGGCTGTTTTGCAGCAGTATCAGGTCATGCGGGAGGCTCTGGAGCAGGAGGAGGGGCAGGCATTACGCTGTGTAGCCCAGGAAGAGCACAGAGTGCTGGGATGCATTGAAAAGCAGCTGGACACATTACAGAGCGCCTTGATATCTAGCCAGACCATATTAAACACTTTGCAGGGAATGACCAATACTAAAGGGGTGTCACAGTACCAGGACCAGGCCTTCATTATGGTACGACAAGCAGCAGTGATCATTAGCTATGTTTCCATCTATTTTTATGCACATCTTAAGAAGACGTGCACATAAACTACGATGTAAACACATTTACTGAATAAATCCCTCGATGCACAACATTATACTCATGACTGCCTCAGCAGTGGATGTGATTGGATAACTGGACTAACCAGCGGAGCAGTTTCATCGCACAGCATCTCAAATGTTGTTTAAGTTATTCTGAAATGCCTGAGCAAAAGTCTGTCATCAGAATGATTTGGTTTAATTCCCTCCCAGAAGCGTCTCACATGATTGTGTTCACAAACACCAGCATCTGAACACAAGATAACATGACCGCGTTTATTGCGTTTCATCTGCACGCTCTGAGATGCAAGTCATTTATGATGTAGGGAAAAAAAGAGCTACAGTCACTTCACCGATCGCAGGAACTTCAATTTATTACAGATATATCCCAGGAAGTGACGATTTTGTTCTCTTGAACACATTGGATGGAAACGGTGCTTTATTCGCAGATGTTTTATGCGATATTCTAATTTTGCGCATAAGTTAAATTATCAACTTTGGATGGAAACATAGCTATTGAGTGATTTGTAGATCAATTCAACATATTAGTCTAATAGAAATGCCATTTTTTGTTTATTGTTCATCATTTGGTACTTTTATTTTAGTAAAGTTGTATATATAATACTACTCTTACTGTTTATTTCAGGAATACAGCAAAATAGCAGGACAGTAAGTAAAATGGTTCAGTTATTTCGTCATTTGGATAAATATACTCATTATAGAGATAGTTCACCCAAAAATGAAAATTGTCATCATTTACTCACCCTCAAGTTGTTCCAAACCTGTATGAATTTCTTTGTTCTGCTGAACACAAAAGAAGATATGTTGTGTTTGTAGCCATACAGTTGTGGGGCACCATTGACGTGAATAGTATGGGGAAAAATACTGTGGAAGTCAGTGGTGCCCCACAAATGTTTGGTTACAAACGTTCTTCAAAATATCTTCTTTTGTGTTCAGCAGAAGAAAGAAATTCATACAGGTTTGGAACAAATTTGAGGGTGAGTAAATGATGACAGAATTTTCATTTTTGGGTGAACTATCCCTTTAAATGTGTTGGATTATTTGTATTAACCATCCTGTCTTCATCCAGACTGACTGCACTGTCTGACCCTGTGCAAAACCTCCAGCCTCCTCAGGAGATAAACCAAGACCGACTGGACTGTCTTCATGACTGGACCGAGAGGAGACTGGAGACTGTGCTCATATCACTGCCTCACCGAGACCCTTTCAGACTGCTGTGTGAGTCATTTACACTCCTAATTATACTAGAAATACTGGGCATATACATATAAAAGCTATAGTGCTGCTGACTCAGAATATGGCCATTAAAGTTCTCTCTCTCTCCCTGAAAAAGTGTGATAGTTTTACTTTAGCCCTATTCGGATTGTAATTATTTATCATGTGGGTGGTGAGTTGTGCTGTTTAAAGGGATAGTTCACACAAAAATAAAAAAAAATTCTGTCATTAATTTCTCACCCTCATGTCGTCCAAACCCGTAAGACTTGCGTTCATCTTCAGAACACAAATGAAGATTTTTCATAAAGAGATCGTAAAACTAATCCATATGAATTGAGCGGTTTAGTCCAAATTTTCTGAAGAGACTCGATCGCTTTATATGATGAACAGATTGAATTTAGGCTTTTATTCACATATTAACAGTGATCAGTGAACATACACAGAAGCTCAACCGAACCTGCTGACACGCGAGAACAAACCTCATTGGTTCTTGCAGAAGCTCAAATGTGCTGCGTAACACGAGAATGAACCTCACTGGTTCTTGTGGAAGCTCAAACGTGCTGTGTAACACGAGAATGTACCTCATTGGTTCTTGCTGAAGCTCAAACGTGATGAGTAACACAAGAATGAACCTCACTGGTTCTTGCTGAAGCTCAAACGTGATGAGTAACACGAGAATGAACCTCATTGGTTCTTGAGGAAGCTCAAACGTGCTGCGTAAC
Source organism: Coreius guichenoti (assembly GCA_039654105.1). Lineage (NCBI taxonomy): Eukaryota > Metazoa > Chordata > Actinopteri > Cypriniformes > Gobionidae > Coreius > Coreius guichenoti. The sequence continues at coordinate 5,213,472 of CM077181.1, read as the reverse complement.
ATGAGAATGAACCTCATTGGTTCTTGCAGAAGCTCAAACGTGATGAGCAACACAAGAATGAACCTCACTGGTTCTTGCTGAAGCTCAAACGTGCTGCGTAACATGAGAATGAACCTCATTGGTTCTTGCTGAAGCTCAAACGTGATGAGCAACACAAGAATGAACCTCACTGGTTCTTGCTGAAGCTCAAACGTGATGAGTAACACGAGAATGAACCTCATTGGTTCTTTAAACTATCTAAACTATACCTTAAATATTTTTGTGGAAAACATTTTTTCAGGATTCTTTGATGAATAGAAGGCAAAAAAAAACAGCATTTATTTGAAATAGAAATGTTTTGTAACATTATAAACATCTGTACTGTCACTTGATCAAATTCCATAAATGCTAATAAAAGTATAAATTTGTTTTTAAAAAATCATGCTGACCCCAAACTCTTGAACAGTAGTGTAGGTACCACTTACACTTTTACTTTAAACACATTTTAAAATGAATTAGTACCATGTAAAGGTGATATCAATAATATCAAATAAGTAATATCGATAGATAAGCCAATTGTACTAAATTTATTTTTATTAAATTTGATATTGTGATATATTATACTGTAATGGCAGATAAACTAAGTATATTTGATTTTTTTATATCAAAAGATGGCAGGTAGATTTGCAGTAGTCGGCGAGTTATGAAGGAAAATGTAAAAAATAAAAAATTACAATTATCACCCTACTTGCATATTTCATCATTGCACTATTTTTGTTTATTAGTACTTATAAAGCACATATTAATGCCTTTATTCTGCATGACCATATTCTACATCCCTTAATCCTACCCAATACCTAAACGCTACAACTACTTTACTAACTATTAATAAGCAGTAATTAGGAGTTTATTGAGGCAAAAGTCATAGTTAATAGTGAGAATTGGACCCTACGCTAAAGTGTGACCTTTGTTGTTTTGCTGCCTGGTGAAATAAAACTATTAAATGAAGATTGGCAAACACAAATATTATGTCTTGACAGCTGATGTTTCTGTCTGCAGATGGGATAAGCCCAACACTGGATCCTGATACTGCCCATCCAAAGCTGTTGCTGTCGGATGAAAACCGTACGGTGCAGTACAGCGAGAGCCAGCAGGACTACGCCGAGCAGGAGACGCGCTTCAGCATTTTCCCCCAGGTGCTGGGCTCTCATGCCATAGACGGGGGCTGCTGCTACTGGGAAGTGGCGGTCTCTCTGGATGAGGGCCGCTGGAAGGTGGGCGTCTGTGATGGACAGATAGGCAGAAAGGGGCAAAAGGACGTCTGCCGTATTGGCTTCTACCCCAATTCTTGGTGTTTAATTTATGAGAAGGGAAAGGTGGAAGCTCTGCACGATAAGGTGGCTTCACCTGTGTGTGCCGCTGAACTTTGGAAGGTTGGAGTGCTGCTGGATTTTAAAGAGGGTCGCTTGTCTTTTTATAGCGTGTCCAGGGATGGAGCTCTTTCTTTGCTGTACAGTTTTGAGCATAAGTTCACTGAGCCCTTGTATCCGGCGTTGGCGGTTTCTAAAACTCAGCTCAGCGTCTGTGATATATTTACCAAGACCACTGCAGACTAGACTATGTTTGCACTTTGATGATACTTTTTATTATATTAAGCAACACAAGCAACACAAATCACTTTTACATTCCACAAAACATCATTCCAATATCACTACTGCTGAGTGCAAGAGGTCTTGAAAATTGCGTATTTTTTTCTGAATAATTGATGATGATCCTCTGATTTTTAATGGGGAATAATTACATATCTGAACCTTTTTAAACTCTATTTTCATTCCAAATATATGCTTTATATACATTTATATATCATCTGGAATGGTCTTTTTTCAAAACAATCTTGCACAGCCTTTTAACTTTTTTCAACCATTTCTCAGTCTTTTTGTTTTTTAGGATTTATTTTATAATTTTAGATAAAGAATTTTGTATTTTTATATGAAGTAAAATATAAATGTGCACTGTATTTTCATGTACACTTGAAAAATCTGAAGGCCAGGAGAAATATTGGTCAGTAATCTGTTGAAGCTAAGCATTTTAACCAAGACTAGATTAAGTGAAACATTCCAAATGATAGTCAAAAGTGACTTTCTGAAGCCTTGTGTTCTTATTTCAGTCTAGAATGAATGTAAAAATAAAAAGTTTTTAAACATGGAGCATTGTTCTATCCAGTATCCAGGTTGTCTTTTGATATATATATATATATATTTCCAGTATCTACAGCCATTTTCTGATGATTTTGAAATAATTATTAGCATATCTATATCATTCCATGTTGAATTACTGTTGTAATCTTTCAGTTTCTGTGTGCTGGATATTCCATTTCAACTCTAGGTGGGAGTATTGTTCAATATCTAATTTGAAATTTCTAACTGTGCAGCAAAGCTTATGGAATTACATTTAGATATTTCTTAAAAATTAACTGATTATTTTTAATGTTATCTGTTTAACAGCACAAACATATTTTTTCTGTGCTGTACTGTGTTCATGAGATCTATGAGATATTTGTTGATAAAGCCTGTGTTGTCACAAAAGCTTTTCTCGTTTTGTATGTTTTTATTTTCATTTGAGTCCTTCAGGAGTCATCTGTTCTAAAAACTGCTTTCACAAATCAATTCATTTCAGGTCAATACAAATTGCCCTGTTAATGAAGAAAAATAATGAGTGAAGAAAACATTACAATGATGTGATGATAAGACCCTCTTGGAAAGTCAATACATGGCTGTATTGACGGATTCAAACTGACTTCTGCCATGCTGATAAATTATTCATTTGTTTAAGTTGTACATTTCACAATGAACATTTAGTATTTTTTTTAAATTACAGAATTAATTGGATTTACTTGTGAAGTACTCAGTAATCCAATATTATATAATTAAATGTTTTTTTAAAAAAAGTCACATTTTATTTAAAAATCTCAAAAAACAAGTTAATATTTATCTTGCTTAAAGTTTTAAATCTATTTTAGAATCAATAAGACTTTTTGCATTGTGAGTTGTGACTCCTTTTTCTAACAATCTTTCTCAAATCCTCATTACCATAATGTGTCTGGGCATATACCTTGTTTTTTTTTTTTCTCAGTAATTGTTATTATATTATTCTCATTAGATTCCATTACTGTAAGTGCAACAAAAAAAGTAAATAAAAAAAAAAAAAATTATAATAAACACTACCATGCTACCACTTAAATATATATATATATATATATTAGCCTAGAAATCTAGACGCACCCTAGCGGCAGCAAAAGTAATTTGCAGCCAGGGTCGTCTAGCAACTCTCCGTTGGCTTGCGAGCCTGAAAAACCAAACTCTAGTCAGGCCAATCACATCGTGTATAGAGTCGGTGGGCGGGCTTAACATAATGACGGCAGAGTTGCAACGGTTCCACATGAATTCCCTGCTGCTTAAAAAAAAAGAAGATGGCTGCTGCTGCTGGCAAACAGCGGTCTTTCGGATCAGCTTTGGCCGCGACTTGGGCTGCGTCCGAAATCGCGTACTATGTGAGTAGGTACTACATTTGAATTTGAACGAACTTCGCGACCGTTTAAAAAGTACGTTCTATATAGTATGAATGAATGTAGTATGAATGTAATCCGGACGTACTACATCCGCCATGTTGTCGTTATCATGTGACCTACCAGCGTCAGTTGCGTCCCATCACCTCCATTCATAAATCCTCTCCCGTGACCTCATGGGATAGTAAAGTGTCCATCGTATGCGCACTTCAGAATCTCGCCGGAAGTAGTAGGTCATCTGGGTACTTTTCGCCTACTGTTTTTTGAATACTATGAATTTGGACATACTACTCTGTTGGTGTACTGTTTTTTGCATACTACATGGTAGAGAAGTATTCGATTTTGGAGCTTTTGGAGTTAAGCTTTTCTTTGAGAAACAACACACCATACGCGGAACACTCCCCCATGGACTCATTTCTGTCGCTCTGACTACGTCACCTTCTTCGTTGCTCTGGTTGGTTGTAGCGCTATCCTATTGTGTGCAGAGGGAATTTGAAAGACAACCGTTTATCCCGCCCCTCGGATTGAGCCCTGCCAATGGTGTGTTCCCAGACCCAACATCTTGATGTGGGTCTGGCTTGTCAGGCTATACATATATATATATATATATATTTTGGTGATGTATGTATATGTATATATATATATATATATATGTAAGGCCCGCCCAATCGTCCCAACGACGGCTTCCGATAAGCAGGTGAAGGTTTCTGCGCGTTCGGTCTTTTCAGCGGGGCAAAGTAATTTAATGCCAGTTTAGTTTTATCTGACTCCATTTTATCATGACCTCGAATTTAGGTTAGAATGCCGATTGGTTATTTAGTTATTTGTATAATAATTGAACTACACATTTGATTATTCTATTTAACTCTTTACTCTTATTGAGCTTGTTCATTCGGTTCTCAGGGTCCCACACTGGCCGTTCATTATGCGGGCCCACAATCACTAGTCTCACGTAGCCAGACCTTCAGACTGACGGCAGAAGGTCTGGACTCCATCGCAGCTTTCATTGGTCAAGGACTGCCCAAGAGGACGTTTGACTGACATGTAACGCAACCAATCACAGCTTGTTTTGTTCCGCGTCATGTTAAGGGGCGTGAAAATGTAAAGTCGATGTCCCTACAATAACAGACCGGTGTGCATCTACAAATTATTCATTCATGAACGTTTTTCAAGTTTACTGCAACAATGGAGCCGTGAACTTCACATTTTAGTTGATAAACACAACGGCGTTCTTCTTCTACGAGGGAGTTTGGAGTCGCGGCATTTGTTTCCAGGTGGACCTAGTTAAAGAACGTAACACACACGTCTCGCGGACATCCTGTAGAATTCAACCAATCAGATGACGACTTTAAAACTCCTGAATTGTTCCAGATAAGTGTGCCGTATGCATCAGACGTTCACCAGTGTTGCCAAGTCCGGCTACTTTAACACTGTTGCCGCAGGCTGTTTTTCATGTCCGCGGGTTGAAGCGACCCCAATTATGTGATATTTAGCCCCGGGAATGCGAATTTTGCCAAAAAAACACATATTTTACCCCTGAACGCGATTGGGCTTGTTTTGGGCTAGTTTTGAGTAGCAATTGGGTGGGTTTTGTTGTGAAAACCTGGCAACCCTGACGTTCAGACAACTGTCCTGGGTGTGACGTCTAAGGCTGAGACTACACGATCACAAACTTGCCAGTCTTGGTCACTGGACAGAGGTAATTGACTATACTGTTTTATAGTGCCGCTCTCATGCTTGCTTTCTCTAAAAGTATTTTATTTAGTCCCCATAGATCTGTATACACTTGAATTAAAATAACATTATCTCTAGTCAGAGGTCATGACCACTACTACATATATAAGTTGACCAACATTACTCTTCTGATAGTAGCTTTGGTTTGGTCATGCCATGGTTTCCCATGTACACTTAGCTAGAGTAACATTACCTTAAACAGAGGTAAGGCTCACCCTATTTAGGTTGGTCGATCAACATTGTTGTCCTAAACGGAAATTCCCTTTTTAGCCTTTACAGTCTAAGTACACTTGAACTAGTGCCAAGAGTTAGTCAGAGCTCTAAAATCTCAGTTGGTGTGCCCTATGCACCACTCCACTCAAAACTGGACTTTAGTCCGTTACTAACCTGACACAGATTTGCGGTAACCATGGATACAACGTAATCTACTAAAGTCAATAATTTCAGAGTAAGTCAGAAAAAAATCAAATGTAACAATTTATTATTAGTCAGGTAAATGTATCATGCCAATTACATAATCATTTCAAAGATAATCAATACATAACATCAAATGCTCTGAAGTAAAGAGTAAGAGATGTGTACCTGACCTCAAGGAAATAGGATACATAATGCATAGCATTACGGGCTGATCTGACTACAGAATCGTGCCTCGAACTTTCCTGCAACATCTCTTTAAATACTCAGACCAAGACAGAAACCTCTTTCAAATGTAAACATGAGTTCACAGTGGGAATCTGCATTAATCAAATCTCCAGACCTGTAATTTACACCTTATTGAGGACAGGAGGTAAAGACCAATTGGCAGAGGACACACCCACCACAGTAAGCAAAATATCTCTAAACTCTTAAAACCTTTATTACCTTTTGCTTTACTTCTGTGGGAATGAGACCTTTATACCAGTCACACTGAGACATTTCAAATGATACCAAACATGTATAATATTGTATGATAATTGTTCACATTAAACCATGTAGATTTTGGGTGAATTTCAGGTCATCTCAATATGTGGAGAGAAGAGATGGGGGAAGAGGCAGTGAAGGCAAAGAAATGTAAATTAAGGCAATACTTGGGTGATCAACTCAGTGTGATTTCATCTTGGATGGGGATGCTACTTTTGCAAGAGAGAGTTCAAATGTTAATTTGCTTTGTTTTCTCAGATAGATTTTCTCTTTCCGTTCTTACAGTTTCTCCAGTCTTACACACACACACACACACACACACACACACACACACACACACACACACACACACACATATATATATATATATATTTATTTAAGTGATATATATATATATATATACACACACATACTGTACATACACACACACATTTTGCCTTCAGAACTGCCTTAATTCTTTGTGTCATAGATTCAACAATGTGCTGGAAACATTCCTCAGAGATTTTGGTCTATATTGTCATGATGGCACTACACAGTTGCTGCAGATTTGTCGGCTGCACATCCATGATGTGAATCTCCCGTTCTACCACATCCTAAAGGTGCTCTAATGCGGGGGTTCCCAACCCCATTCCTGGAGGCCCCCCAACACTGCACATTTTGCATGTCTCCTTAATCAAACACACCTGATTCAGGTCATCAGCTTATTAGTAGAGACTCCAAGACCTGAACTGGGTGTGTCAGATAAAGGAGACATGCAAAATGTGCAGTGTGGGTGGGGGGCTCCAATGGATTGAGATCTGGTGACTGTGGAGGCCATTTGAGTGTAGTGAACTCACTGTCATGTTCAAGAAACCAGTTTGAGATGATTTGAGCTTTGTGATGGTGCGTTATCCTGCTAGAAGTAGCCTTCAGAAGATGGGTACACTGTGGTCATAAAGGGATGGACATGGTCAGCAACAAAACTCAGGTAGGCTGTGGCGTTTAAACGATGCTCAATTTTCCCAAAGTGTGCAAAGAAAATATCCAGCACACTATTACACTACCAGCAGCCTGAACCGTTGATAGAGAGCAGGATGGATCTGTGCTTTCATGGGTTTTACGCCAAATTCTGGCCGCACCATCTGAATGTTACAGCAGAAACCAAGACCCATCAGACCAAACAATGTTTTCCCAATCTTCTACTGTCCAATTTTGGTGAGCCTGTGTGAATTGTAGCTGTTCTCAGCTGACAGGAGTGTCACCGGTGTGTCTTCTGCTGCTGTAGCTCATCTGCTTCAAGGTTGGATGTGTTGTGCATTCAGAAATGCTCTTCTGCAGACCTCGGTTATTTGAATTACTGTTGCCTTTCTATCAGCTGAACCAGTCTGGCCGTTCTCCTCTGACCTCTGGCATCAAAAAGGCATTTTCGCCCACAGAACTGACGCTCACTGGATATTTTCTCTTTTTCTGGCCATTCTCTGTAAACCCCAGACGTTTGCGTGAAAATCCCAGTAGATCAGCAGTTTCTGAAATACTCAGACCAGCCCGTCTGGCACCAACAACCATGCCACATTCAAAGTCACTTAAATCACCTTTTCACGAGTTCACACTTACAAATAATCAGATATAATAAAATGTATGCGTATTTGGTGTGCTGTCCGAGGGGAGGGCTCCGAGCTCAGAATTTTGGCCCGAACCCAGAGTACTCCCCCCGTATCTTCTGATTAGGATAGTTAACCAAGCAAATGTGGTGGTGGCGGGATGCAGGAAACTGTCGAGGAACCTAGGTTCGTACTGATTGGGTAGGCAATTTGAACGTGTTCCTCCCGAACTTTGTTTATAAAACATAATTTAAAGACACCTGTTACGCCTGAATGAGATTTTATGAATTTGAATGATATAAATTGCACTCATTGCGTATACTATGTGCAACTTAGCCTACACTGTTTGTTTTGTGAGCTTCACCTTTACTTCTGAATAATTTCCTCTGAAGTTCCACCTCATTTTTGGTAAAACATATCTTCTGGCAAACTAGGTGCACTGCCATGGCAACAAACCTGTGGTCTAAGCCAGGCTGTATCTCAGCAGTGCAGACATTTGGTCAGGGGTAATTTTGCTCCCAGCTGCCTGTGAAAACAGGTGCAGAGCCGCCCGTCACTCTGCGGTAACTGGCAGAATAATCGGAGCTGCCTTACAGCTGCTCAACATACTCTGAGCGCTCACACATCGCCTCTCCCCCAGTTTGAATTTACACAGTTCAAAACAGCTGAGACATGAAGGGGACACTCAGTCCTACTGACATAGAACTAATTCACTGAAGAAATTAATTTGTCATGTGACGTGTCTTAGGGCTGAGCGCACTCGATGCTAGGGCCATCTTATTTTTGATATTCTAATATTCAGAATTTGTTTTTCTATTATAGATCACTTCTCTTTTATCGTGGTGGTGATAAAGCGAAGCTGTATTGATTACCTTTATTGCATTTTTGTCTTTGTCTTTGGGAATTTGTTCACTGTAAAAAATGATATGATTAGTAAGTCATGGCAGCATGTTTTTCCATTACTTTAACTCATCAAAATAATTTATAGGGGTCCTTGATTATGATTTCACTTTTTTTTAACTTTAGTTAGTGTGTAATGTTGCTGTTTAAGCAAAAACAACATCTGCAAAGTAACGACGCTCAAAGTTCAATGCAAAGGGAGATATTTTCTTTTACAGAAATCGCTTTTTAAGAACTACAACAGCTATAGGGACTACAACGAGCTTCTTTATGGGTTAGTGACATCACTAACCCTAAAATTTACCTAAACCCTGCCACCGGGGACATACAACAAAGGGGTGAGGCCATGTTGGCTGTACGTAACACAAATGCAATAGCAATAGCAATAGCATGGTGACAGAATATGCTAATGAATGACTTGAAGATAGTTAACTCCACATCAGCTACATAAATTCATCAACTAACCATTCAGAAACGTCCTGTTACATTCTACATGTTGTCACTTCTTCTTGAGTCTCTCCATCATTGTCCGTTTGAACATGAAAGGCTGAACTGTTTCGGACATTTTCAGTGCGTGTCTGCGTGAGGTAATCGGAGCTGCTAACATGAGCTCTTGAAGCTCCGCCCTCTTCTAGAAAGGGGGCCGGGAGTGGCAGCTTATTTGCATTTAAAGGGACACACACAAAAACAGCACGTTTTTGCTCACCCTCAAAAAGCGACAATTTTAACATGCCTATAAAAATGATCTGTGGGGTATTTTGAGCTAAAACTTCACATACACACTCTGGGGACATCAGAGACTTATTTTACATCTTGTTAAAAAGGGCATAATAATACCCCTTTAACCAGTTTCAGCTTCATTTTTGTAAGTTATAAGAGATTTAACTTGTTTTTTAAGTCAGTTTATATAATATAAATGTCCACATCCAGTTTGATTATACTTAAATACAGCGACTGAACTTAAGTTTTACAGTTGAAATAGACAGAATTCATTTACAGTAGCCTATAGGTTAGGTTGCACATGCTAGCATACGCAATGACTGAAATTTATTTAACTCATATTTATAATTAGATCAGTGTCTTTAAAAACCCTAAGGAAGCCCTTTGTTGTTCACATGTGTGTATACAACATCTCCTTATATACTAGACAGTTCCTCTGGCAACAGTGCCTTTGACTGCTCTACATCCCTGAATATACTGTACCTAACGGCAATCCACAGTGCATGGAGCTTTTGTCTGAGGTTTGCAGACTTTTTGTGCCATTTAAGCAGCTCTTATTTTCTGATGATTTGACTTTGAATTCTCAGAGTACATCGCCTCATCATTTTCGTCACTTATTATCGTTGTTCCCATGAGGATGTTCATTTTAGCCTTTAGCACAGATGGCCAGGGACAGAGAACGTGGCCAGCTGGCTAATGTACTCTCTCAGAGGAAAAGACTTTTGACACTGTCCTCAATTTGACTTGACACTCAGAGCATGGTGTATACTGTATCAAAGCTATTCCATCTACTTAACCCTAGAATGCATGACCCAAAAAACTACATGAATGCTTAGTTGCGATGTAATGGATGTAGCAACAGATCTTTTACTCTATATTGTTACGTACATCCAGATGAAACTGATTATCGAAAAATAAAAATAAATGCAGGAATGGTTCTATCCATCAGTTGTTGATTGGATGGAGGCAAATCTGAATGCGAGCTTGTAAGAAAGGGCTTGTGTTTGGGCCAAATGAGTGGAGAAGTCTTTCGTTTTCACCAGAAGATAGGATTTTGATATTTTTATTAAAAATTACGAGGTCAGTTTTTTCAAATGGAAACATGCATGGATGAATCATTTACAATAAGACCATAAACATGCATTTAGAAAATAGATAGGGTGAATTTCCATTTCATGCTGACTTTAAAGGGGGTCAAAATCACCTGTATTGGATTCAGTGGTGTTTCTTCAAAGTAAAGGCATCCTGTTTTAACTGAATTTTCTGTGTAATTCAAATAAGAATTTGATTTTTTATCTGACAAATTTTAATTTGCCGTAGTAAATATAATATGCAGTGCCGGTCCTAGATTTCTGAGAGCCCTAAGCAAAACTTTGTAAGGGGTCCCCTGTTAATGCATTCATAAAAACCCCAAAATGACCCCCAACCCCTTAATCTGTTCTTTCAGAGCATTTTCACTGTGACAAACAACAGTGAGTTGAAATAGTCAGTAATACCATAACATTTTTTTTTTTTTTTTACAAACAATAGGACAAATACAATAGAAAAAAGATATAAATGAAATAAACAATTTAGCCTACTAATAGCCTATACAATTGAATAAAGTAAAAATAAAATTCTGTAGTCACCGTGAATTAAATATACATCGATTCTTATTATGTTACTAAAATTATTCAGTGAAGAGCAGTGAATGATTCTCTTGTTTTCTTTTGTTGTTTGATTAACATTAAATGACAGACAGCAACAGGTTTTTGGAAGCCAAAATCAATCATCTTTGAGAACCCTGGTGGTTCGGGAGCCCTACGCAACTTGTGTACTTATAGGGAGGACCGGCACTGTTAATATAAAACTTACAGTCACAAACCAAAACTTTGACCAAAAAAAAAAAAAAAAATCACTCTGTTGGGTCTGTTACCCCCCTTCGTGCATTCTATGGTTAAAGTGGCATTTGTGAAACATTTGTCTCAAAATGAAAAATTTATGATATTAACCAGGTTGCTTTGGTGGCAGTAACATATTTACGAACAATATACACTATATGACCTCTCAAAGGACTTTTGACATCATCCTCATGTTATTGACACTATTCTAACAACTTAGAGAAAATGCTATCAAAGAATTGAAATAAAAAATGAAATAAAAAGTGACATAACCAGCTCCCTAATTCATTTAAGCAGAAATATTTCACTCCGAGTTAGTTAACATAGACTAACAACACTGTTGTTTCCTCTCTCATCCTCATAATTTTCATTAAATGGGATTGACAGAGTATGTCAGTCCTTTAATTAAGCTGTCACTCAGTGGATGGATGGAACAGATCTCTCAGTTAAGACTGACAGTCTGGGTATTGTAATCGAAATAGACATATCCAGCTACTCAAAACTAATTTACATACAGCTCAAGCTCCTAAGCATGTTTGATCTTTCCGAGACTTTTACTAAGATGGCAGTTAGATCGAAACGTTTTCTGAGTCAGAGCTTTTCACACTGCTTTGTATATTGGTGTTGTCGACAGGTGTTGATGCCATAAATCCATGCACTGGCAGTCTATTCAAACACAAGTCCTTTTGTGTTTATAACGATGCTCACTTACAATTGGAATTCCCCCTGTATCAGACCGCATCCCTGTGACTAATATTGGCATGTGAGGATTTGAGTCATCCTTTGAAATCGGGTCTCCAACTTATACTAAGTGCACACAAATGACATTCATTTAAAATATGTATATATTACATAGTGCATAATAAAACAAATTGGACATAATACAATTTATTTCACTTGATAAACTGTTAAAGTTGACATGAAACGGAAGTTGCAATCGTATCTTTCTTACCTATTGTGACGTATATCCGAGTGAAACGGCTTCTCAAAGAAGAAAGAAGGGATTTGATTGGATGGTTGTGGTTTGCTATTGGTCGATCTCATGTGAGTGACAGGTTGCCCCGCCCTCATGCCAGTAAACGCATCAACAGGGAAGAGATTGCAAGAGGGAGGGGAAGTTATTTTGATTAAAGAGTACACAGACACACACATATATATATATATAGATATTTTTACATTGTAATGGACTATATTTTCTTAGCGGACGCATAAAGACAATATACAGGTAAAATTCAATTAATTTGAACTCAAATCAATATTTCATGTCCATTGCTGTGTTCGAAATCGCCCCCTATACCCTCATTCACTATTCCCTACATTATTCCACTAATATAGTCCACTTGAAGGAGTGAATGAAAACGAGTAAGCGAATTCGGACACTGAGTGCGCCAGAAGGGCTGCCGCTTTTACATAGTTTGTGCTGTTTAATAATGATTTGAAACGAGGCAAGCTGGGAAATATTTATCTTGAACTCTGCCATGGAAACCAGCATGTATAAACCGTAATTAAACAATTTAATAATACATTTAAAAGGAATTTATACCTGTATGATATTACAGCGGTTTGGAAAATGGATGGATGATTGATTCTGTGCGCGACTCTCACAGTGCATTATGAGTATACTCTAGCCGTTGAGCATACATCAGTTGTGCATTGTGGGATTGAATGAGTGCACTCAGTAACGTCCACTATGGTTTCGGACACCATTACAAAGGGCTGTCCCCTCAAAAAGTGCCCTATTTAAGGGTATAGGGGGCAATTTCGGACACAGCCCATGAGATACTTTATTTTTGAGTAGCTGTGTAGTAAGAAAGATAATGTACAGTCAGGTGGTCATTATCGCAAAATAAACCCTAAGCATTTAGCAACAAAATGAGCTTTATCTGTGCAGCCATCCCATAAATCCTCTGTGACTCCCAAAAAGCCACTTGCATAAGAATCTGATTTGATCTCATTCGTGTTATTTCTTTGGAGACTTTGAGGCTGTTAGGGAGACAGTGGGAAATGCTCAACAGTGCAAGATCACATGGTCATCACCGTCTACCCCAGAGACAAGGGAGCATTGAGGGAACGTGCAGCTCATCAGTGACATTTAACATCAATACGGCGAATGGGAATATGATTCTGTTTCAAAGGCTTGTATAGATGTGGTCCTTCCTGTAGCAGTGGACATTTTCCTGGCCTCTTTCATTAATCTTGCTCTGGATGACGTCATCGCATTGCTGCTGTCACACGAGACAATTGTTGTTGAGAGACTGGGTTATGACTTCATAACATCTTAAGCATGCTCTAGAGATTTTTCCATGAGCGTGTAATTGTTTAAACACCTCATGATTAAACACAGGTCACGTTAATAATGTGTAGGTGAATATTTTCCAGCTGTGTTGCAAACAAGCTACACAAAAAAATGTTGAAGTGAAGGCTAATTAAGAATTAAAGGGATAGTTCTCCCAAAAATGAAAACTCTGTCATCATTTACTCACCCTTATATCATTTCGAACCTGTATGACTCTTTCTTCTGTGGAACATAAAAGAAGATATTTTTTTGTCCACATGGATTGTAAACCTGCATTGTGTTTCACAGAAGACTGACATTCATACAGGTTTGGAACAACATGAGGGTGAGCAAGTGATGACAGAATATTCATTTTGGGTAACCCAGGAGCTGGGTAACACAAAAACTACCCAAACACTCAAAAAATAACCTAAAAAACTGACCCAAAAGGCTCAACCCAGGATTTGGGTAGAAAAAATAACCCAAGATTTTTTAGAGTGAAAGAAATACATCACAGGAAAGCCATTTCATGAGGTCTTTCATTGGAGATTTTAGCATCAACAACAGCGCTTTCATTTCCCCATGTTTCGCTGTTGCTGTTCAAAGGGATTTCATCACAGTAACTGTTGTCACCTTCCTTTATCAATCCAGGCCATGAAATGAAACATCTTGTAATTGATGCCAAAGAATTATTTGTATCTCCCTACATATATCCCGCCTACAGCTCGCCTGTCTCATATAGAACAGACTGAAATGAATGCCCACAGAAATGCAGCTCTGACTGCCTGTGTCACGCAGCATCGCTTCACTTTACCAGCCTTTGCTCCTGTATTTGATCTCCTTCAGTCCATCACGACTGTGAGTATTATATAAATGGTTCTTTCCTAGTACAATAAACAAATCAAATGCATAAAAAACATTTTCTAGTAATATCAAGAGAATATTTAACTTTTAAATGTATCACACATTTTACAGTTGAGTAGGAATTGTAATTAGTTGAGTTCCTGCTTGAGTAATCTTTCTAAAGTTAGAGGAAAATCTCTATGTAAATAAAAACAAAACTGCATGCATTTTGCAGAAGAACATTGTTTTGGTTGTGCTTCAGCTCTGTGTGACTGCGGATGAATATGGTTCTTTCCCATAACTAAAAGAGAGAGAGAGAGAGATTTTACTGCTCATAAAACATTCACTACTGGGCTTAATATAACCAGTTTAAATGGAAAGGATCTTAAGCTGACTAGCTGAAGACGTTACTGTAGCTTTACCCATTAATAGACACGATACTTCCTTGAAAATAAATTCCAGCACAGCTACAACAACCATAATGAAATGAGCCTTCACAATAGATAATGCGCAGTGAACTCTGTTAGAGAGCTACATATGGCAATTTATCTGTTCAATAAAATACCTTACTCACCTGTTGAGTAGTCTCAGCCTCAGATGTCACACCCACGGACCGTTGGCTGAACGTCTGATGCATATGGCACACTTATCTGGAAACACTTCAGGAGTCTCAAAGTCGTCATCTGATTGGTTGAATTCTACAGGATATCCACAAGGCGTGTGTGTTGCGTTCTTTAACGGTCCGCCTAGAAACAAATGCCCTGACGCCAAACTCCCTCATGGAAGAACGCCATTGTGTTTACAACTGTGACAATGAACGCGTACCAGGATCAACTAAAGGCTGGATTTTCAAAAGTATGTGAGGTTCGCGGCTCCATTGTTGCAGTAAACTTGTATAACATTCTTGAATGAATAATTTATAGATGCACGCCGGTCTGTTATTGTAGGGACATCGACTTTACATTTTCACGTCCCTAAACATGACGCGGACGGCAATGTTGATTCTTGTTTTATTACGAGCTCTGTTGCGTTCTCTTTTTGCCAGCAGACTCTCTGCTGTTCGGGGTTTTAAAACGGGTGATCACAGGTTGGAGATTTAGCTGCTCCAGGTCAACCTTCCTCGCTCGTTGTGAGCGAGGAAGGTTGTAACCTCTGCCACTCGCACACCATAGGTCCTGTCCCAAATAGCACACTTCATAAGCACTTTCGGTCTTGTGGACTTACAATGGCTATCCATGAGACCGTAGGGTGTCCCATTGGTCATTTTAGGTTTCAGAAGCAAGCACCCCCTTTGCAGTCGATATGCACCCTTGATGTGCACTTTTGCTGAGCCCGCACTGGTGTGAGCTCCGCGGCAGACTTCTTCCCGACAGTCAAAGCGGCATAACGCCGCAAAAGTGCAGACTCGACGACCACAAGTGTTTAGGGTGCCATTTGGGACAGGGCCATACACACGTCAATGTAAGTTTTGAGGACAGGCAACAGGAACAAGCGCAATTGACAATGTAAGGCGAGGAGACTTACACACTGTAAGTTGAGGAGTTTGTTTTTCTGCATTTTAATGTGCTTCTGTTTCGTTTTTAGATGGATGCCAAGGCTTTTTAGGTCGGGTAGAATCTGTGATCTCTGACCCAGCTTGTTTGCTGGCTTCCAGCAATATGCTGTGTTTTCCGCCAACTGGCAACCCGTGGTGGCGAAATACTATTGGGTAAACTGTCAACATGCGGTATCTCACAGACCAAAACAAAAACAGGCATTCCGACATGGAACGCACATTTCAAAATAAAATAACTGGCTGTAGCATTGCTTTTCAGAGAAACTAATATATGAACTTTGCATGTTTCCTAAATATCTGCAAACATATTATGGTATTTCTATGCTTTAGTACAGTCAAAAATGTAAATACAGCACCTTTAAGATTTTATTGGTCATGTCAAGCAGAGTACTGATTGCCTACACTCTAAAAAATGCTGTATTTGTCCACCGCAGGATGCAGCAAGCCCTACTTGGCCAGACACGCATCAAAAATGTTTCTCTATTTACGGATATAACAAGACTCGCATGTGCGAGTGACGCATACGCAATTTCCTGCGAAAACCATCCTGTCAGGTCTAAAATATAAACGCTTATAACAGGCTTACCACAGTGAAACAAAAACGTGTTTTGGAAAAAGGATCGATGAAGTATTTCCTCTTTATTTAAATTTTGTTCATTTTGAACAAAAAAGTTACATAATGTAACTTTAATAGCTTCCTAACTTGAATATGCCTCATGAAGTCAGTCAGCAGTGTGTGAATCAGTGTGATACTATATGAATGAACTCTTGCATTCAATAATTTATCCCTGTTTGCTGGTGCCGAGAGGTCTGAAGAGATCTGCTGAGTTAATGTGTCAGACTCCTTTACTCAGTATTAATAAATTCAACGCTTCAGGCTTACAGGAGAGAAAAAAAGAAGCAATTGTTTGTTGTCTGATGATAATCTATTTTTACTGTTGTTCTATATATCCATTCCATCTATCTAGCTATCTATCCACCAATCATTCAAAGTTTGGAGTCAATAAGATTTTTTGAAAGAAATTCATTTTATTCAGCAATGCATTAAATGTATCAATAGTGACAGTAAACACATTTATAATGTTATAAAATGTTTCCATTTTAAATGCTTTCTAATGCCTTCCTGAACTTTCTATTATCAAAGAATCCTAAAAAAAATATTTTAAGCTACACAGCTGTAATAATAATAAATGTGTCACATGTCTGTCCTGTCTTGTTTTGCACATGTGGTGTTTTGGTTTGTATCTGGGCCATGTGCTCTTGTCTTCTGTCTGGACCCCGCCCTTCTTGTTATCTCATTATTGTTTCATTTACCCCACCTGTTCCCTCCTGATTATTACCCTTTATAGTCTCCTCGTGTTTGCAGTCTTGTGTTGGATTGTTGTCTTTTGTCTCCTGTTTTCCTTGTGATCCTTGATGTTCTGTTCCAAGTTGGTTTTTGTTATTTCTAGTTTTATTTTTCCCCCTTGTGGGTTTTTGGTTTGGTATTATGTTTATTTTGTCAATAAAGCACCCATTTCTGCAATTGAGTCCTCAATCCAGTTTTTCCTTGGCTTAATGTGACAAAATGTTTCTTGATCAGCAAATCAGCATATTAGAATGATTTCTGAAAGATCATGTGACTGAAGACTGGAGTAATGATGCTGAAAATTCAGCTTTGCATCACAGGAATAAATTACATTTTAAGAAACATTTGTTTTAACTTGTAATGATATTTGACAAAATTACTGTTTTTCATGTATTTTTGAACAAATAAATGCACCCTGAGCATAAGAGACTTCTTTCAGAAATATTACAAACTCTTATGATCCCAAATCTTTACTGTTAAAACAATTTTTTTTTTTTGTTCATGCAATGTTCTGGACCCTATTGCCAATATACACTCACCTAAAGGATTATTAGGAACACCATACTAATACTGTGTTTGACCCCCTTTCGCCTTCAGAACTGCCTTAATTCTACGTGGCATTGATTCAACAAGGTGCTGAAAGCATTCTTTAGAAATGTTGGCCCATATTGATAGGATAGCATCTTGCAGTTGATGGAGATTTGTGGGATGGACATCCAGGGCACGAAGCTCCCGTTCCACCACATCCCAAAGATGCTCTATTGGGTTGAGATCTGGTGACTGTGGGGGCCATTTTAGTACAGTGAACTCATTGTCATGTTCAAGAAACCAATTTGAAATGATTCAAGCTTTGTGACATGGTGCATTATCCTGCTGGAAGTAGCCATCAGAGGATGGGTACATGGTGGTCATAAAGGGATGGACATGGTCAGAAACAATGCTCAGGTAGGCCGTGGCATTTAAACGATGCCCAATTGGCACTAAGGGGCCTAAAGTGTGCCAAGAAAACATCCCCCACACCATTACACCACCACCACCAGCCTGCACAGTGGTAACAAGGCATGATGGATCCATGTTCTCATTCTGTTTACGCCAAATTCTGACTCTACCATCTGAATGTCTCAACAGAAATCGAGACTCATCAGACCAGGCAACATTTTTCCAGTCTTCAACTGTCCAATTTTGGTGAGCTCGTGCAAATTGTAGCCTCTTTTTCCTATTTGTAGTGGAGATGAGTGGTACCCGGTGGGGTCTTCTGCTGTTGTAGCCCATCCGCCTCAAGGTTGTGCGTGTTGTGGCTTCACAAATGCTTTGCTGCATACCTCGGTTGTAACGAGTGGTTATTTCAGTCAAAGTTGCTCTTCTATCAGCTTGAATCAGTCGGCCCATTCTCCTCTGACCTCTAGCATCAACAAGGCATTTTCGCCCACAGGACTGCCGCATACTGGATGTTTTTCCCTTTTCACACCATTCTTTGTAAACTCTAGAAATGGTTGTGCGTGAAAATCCCAGTAACTGAGCAGATTGTGAAATACTCAGACCGGCCCGTCTGGCACCAACAACCATGCCACGCTCAAAATTGCTTAAATCACCTTTCTTTCCCATTCTGACATTCAGTTTGGAGTTCAGGAGATTGTCTTGACCAGGACCACACCCCTAAATGCATTGAAGCAACTGCCATGTGATTGGTTGATTAGATAATTGCATTAATGAGAAATTGAACAGGTGTTCCTAATAATCCTTTAGGTGAGTGTATATTATCTTCTAAATAACTTCACTGAGTTCCAAAGAACAAAGAAAGTCATACAGGTTTAGGATGATATGGGAGTGAATAAATGATGAGATTTTTTTCTTTTTGTATGTTGCATCCCTGACTGTTTTCCACTGCACAGATCTTTCTCATTCATACTTTCATCTGCTCTAACTGGCATCAGAGGCTGCCTTAATTTCAGCCTCATTTAGCAGAACAAAACATTGCGCTTTAGCTTGAAAGCTACAATTTCACTCTCACTCTTCCCCTCCTCACTTCCTTCTTTCTCTTCAGAGCTGTCCTCATTTTCCCTGGTGTGTTGTCTAAAGTTAATACTCCCACTCCTGTTCCTCCTTCCTCCCACACGTCTCAGTGCTTTATGTATTGAAAAAGAGCCCCGGGCTATGTCTAGAAAGCCCTGTGCCCCTGCTGTTCTGTGCAGCATCGCCACAGTCGATGATTTTCAAAACCTCCAATCCATCCAGCGTTTCTCATTAGAGCTGACAACTCTGTGCGCTGAAACCACCTGCTAGACCAGAGCACAAGGGCTACATGCAATTTGTCACCACAGATCACAGTACCTACTGATTTAATTGCCCTCTAATTGGAGATTTTATCCCAGCTGTAATTTATGAGAACAATTAAACCAGAGGAAGGTTCAATTATGAAGACTGACAACCCATTTTAGGGGGTTGAATCTTCATATCTCACTCTAAATTATATTTCCTAGTCTCATGCATGCACCTTTTCTTATAAGACTGTATATTTAATTGGGATGAAAGAAATATAATGTACTGAATGGTAGCTTGCTTTGTAACCAAGAGCATGATCTATTTAAATCCACGTCATTTTAACAAGAAACAATGAATAAATTGATCTTTGAGCAAAAGTAATTTGTACAAGTCAAACAAGACTGTACAAGACTGATTCATACAGCAATAAATGTATGATTCTTGAGTTCTATCAGATGTGTGAGAACTTGATGGACAAAATGGTTCTGCCAGACAATGACATTCAATGTCCCTCGCTGTGTGCTCAAACTGTCAACCTTTCTGAGTTTCCTTTCAGAGATTTTTTTTTTCAATGCTTGCCTAGAAGGAAACTTTTTTTTAGCCTGCAATAAAAATGTCAGGTGTTAAAGGCTTCCAGTAAAAACCTGACATTTCTTGGACTGAACGCATCTGTGACCTGGGTATTAAGATGTACGGACGGTCTCGGCTGAGCGAGAGCACCAGGGCATTTTAACACCCCTGCTAATGTGAGAGTTCTAATCTTCTGCACACAAGAGCGACTTACAGCGTGAAGAGAGCATCTCTTTCATTTACCAGCGGTATTAGAGGCATAAATCACACAGATATTCACAGATTTTATTTTCAGTTTTATTTCATCTATCTATCTGTCTATCTGTCTGTCTGTCTGTCTGTCTAACTATCTATACTACCATTCAAAAGATTAGGGTCGGTACAATTTTCTTTCTTTAAAGAAATTTTATTCAGCAAGGATGCATTAAATTGATCAAAACTGACAGTAAACACATTTTATGTTATAAAAGATTTCTAAAATGTGCACACAAACCCTTTAAATGTTGGCATGGCATGAAAATTTACCCTATTTTAAATGCATCTTGTTTTCTTATTGTCAACAATTCATCCATGCAAATTTTTTGTTTTTGAATGTTTAATCAACTCGATCTTCTGGTGAAACGACAGACTTCTCTCTGGTGATGTATGCCAAACTTCTCCAATTATTTTGTCCCCATAAAACCCGCCCCTTTCTTAAAATCGACCGCAACTTTGCATTCAGATTTGCCTCCATCCGATCAACAACCAATGGATAGAACTAATTCCTGTCTTTTTTTCTTTTTTAAAAAACACACATATCCAAGGAGTCGAAAGCTGCACTCTCATGACTTGTTCAATGCTTTTTATTGTACTATTTGATGTCGAGTCATGCATTCAATTAAGCTTCAAAGCTTTTCATTTCCAGTTGTGAACCTGAAAAAATTATACTGAGTGTATTTGAAGTTCTTTCAGCATTTAAACATAATTTCTGTCACAATGAAGTCTGTACAAATCTTCTTTAAAGCTCTGGTGCTGTACTGTCATTATTTATAACAAACCTGGGTTTTCTCTTTTTTTGACTGGGATTCATTAGTGACTTCACTCAGCAATTTATGTGAGTGAGAAGTTTGTGTGTAAAGGCATATTTATAACTTGCTTTTATAGCTTAGCACAACTTAAAAGAGGCTGTGTGATTTAATCAATTCATACATAAAACTGGAAATTGTGTAACACTAAAATCATCATTTGCTTACTTTAAGAAGATATTTTGAAAAATGTTTACATTTTATTTTATTTTTTGGGGGTCCAATGACATGACGGTGATATAATTTTTTTGTGTGTGTGAACTATCCCTATAAAAACCAGCCTCAGGTGCGTTTAAAAGATAAGTGTTCTTAATTTGGCTCTTGTAGTGTTAATGTTATTTTTTCCCCAAGCGAGCCACACGAATCCTAAAAAGTGAAGCCAAAGCGTTTCGATGGCTGGTCCCAGTGTAGGTCATGTAGGTCCCGCCCAACTTTAATGGTTTAGTTTGTCTATGTCCCATTACATTACATGGAGAGGGCGGCCTCTCCATGTAATGTAATGGGACATAGACAAACTAAACCATTAAAGTTGGGCGGGACCTTGATATCGCGGCTCCACTTCGCGCTCACTACTTCGCAGACTCGGGCTCCAAGATGTCAGCGCCATATTTGAAGAGAGTGAAGGTGCGTCGTCCATCTTTTTTTTTACAGTCTGTTTTTTCCACTATCACAAAGACCGAACTCAAAGCTAACATTAGCTCATCACAGGTCAGTTTCATATCGAATTAAGTCAGCCTGTTCTAGATAAGTGGAGAACTCAAAGGGGATCAAAAGGAGGTCAGCATATAGTGCACACAGGGTCATTGATTTGACCAACAGTACAAAGGGTCCATTTGGGTGGACCAAGTTTGTGAGCCATGACGCTTTACATAGGGAACTCGCTGTCTATTTCTGGTTTAGTCAATGTAAAGGAACACCCAACCCAATAATGACAGCTCTCCTTGACAACAGAGCAGCAAAGTGAACAAAGCACCGTCTTGACATGTTCTGATTGATCTAACTGGCATCTCTGAGCTCAGATCTATGGGTAATCCATACAGATGTGTGTAGGTGGTAGAATTAAACGACACAGTCGTTTTGCAGTCTTGTTAGAACTGTTGAATCATTGGACCTCATTTATCAATCTAATGTAGAAACGAGTGCAGATCCAGTGCAGAAATCTTATGACATGATTCATGTGTGATTCATTAAACATTCGTATGCCACCAATCCCATCGTACAAATGATTGGACGTTGATAAATGTGGCGGCTGAAAGCAATCGTCATTTAAATGTCTCGCCCCTATAAATTCAGGGTTTAGAAGCCTTGAGAGTTTACAACATGGACTGCGTCCGAAAGCTCAGGGAGTCGCTTCCCTATCAGGCGATGACTTTTCAGGCAGCGTTTGTGCATGAAGGCATCTCACAAAACTGATTTCAGACAGACTTCTGAGGCAGCGTAACGTTTTAAAGATCTACAGCAAAATACAGAGAGCTTTGGTGATAACTAAGCAAATATTTATTTACTACAATAGTTTTTTCCCTCTATAAATGACATCAAAAGTTGAAAACGTTGGTCAAAAACATACATTTACACACAAACTGACCACCAACCACAACTTTCAGACGCCATCTTTATTTTAGCTGAACTGTCACCAAATGGAAAGCACAGGATTGTGGGATATCAAAGGAATTCTAAGGATAAATCTTTGCTGCTTTCGATCAGATGAAAGTATTGCTGCCTTCATGTGCTATCGGAATTATCGTAAATACGAGTTTCCTAGGTAAAAATTGCACATGAACGCCCTCTGATGTCATATTTACCACTGGGAAGTTCAGAAATAATTTTGACACCCAAATTCCTGAGATGGGCATGCCATAAGCTTTAAACATAGAACTACTTCAGATATGATTTATTAGGTTTGTCCCAATAACAGCTTGATCGTCTTGTCCTTAATGTATTGCATATTTACATATGAATAATCATTTGAAGTATTGTAGCTATGTTTTATACACACGCCTGCATTTGACCGAAATTACAGAATCGGCAGCAAGCGGACAATCTGGATAGCATTGTGAATGTTTATATGGTTGTCAGTGCATGGGACACTACATAGCCTACTGTATAATTTTGGTTTTAATAAGATTTTCCCAATAAATAGGCAAGAATAAACCTGGTGTCCATGATTCCTGTTTATTCCGACCACAAAGCACTTGAATGCAACAAGCTCGTAATTACGACTTCTGAAGTGGGAATTATGAAATTTCCGATAGCACGTGAAGGCAGCATATCTCAGGAGACAGGAAGCAAAACTAACATTGGATTCCGACGTGCCTTGATGCCTTCCTACCTTGCAATGCAGCATATTTCAGTTTTCGAACGCAGCCATGGAGAAACGTAACCTGGCCACAAAGAGGAAGTAATCTCATGAAAGAGGAACTGACCTTACACCAAAAACACCTGTTAATAGCTGTTAGTATTTAATAATATAAGAAAATGCGGTAACACTTTACTTAAAGCCTTTATTAAATATAATGCATTATAAAAGTATTTTTAAAGCATTAATTATGCACCTTATAATGCATTGTATGATCTCATGAATTATTGTAACCACAGTTATAATACATTATAAAACTTATCTATTTATTGTTACACCTTTAGAAAGTGTAATGCATTAAAACACATGACAAACAACCAATTTCACTGGATTCGAACCAGGGTCTCCGGCATGCATAGGAGGTGGGCGTACTAACAAGGACGCTAAAGACCGCAGGCTTTAACATCAGTTGCTAGCGTGCCTCTTGAGGTTTACATGCACAGCTCTTACTGGCCAACATTACACTCACCCCCCTAAACCTCACTCCCATCCAGGTCACGGCACCAAATGTAACCGGTCCTACTTGATCCACTCCAAGCGGGATTCAAGCCGGGGTGTCCGGCGTGGGAGGTGGGCACACTAACAAGGATGCTATTCTGTCGCTAGTGCTCCTCTTGAGGCCAGGGGGAGTGAGGTTTACACGTACAGCTCTTACTGGCCTATGTCTGTTACACTCACCCCCCCAAGCCTCACTCCCATCCGAGTCACAGCACCAGAAGTAATCAGTCCTACCTATCCCGAGCAGGGGTCTCCGGTGTGGGAGGCAGCACCGCGAACAAGGACGCTACAGACTGCAGCCTCTAGTAGGGATGTGACGGTGAGGAAATTTTTCCACCGGTTAATTGACGTGTGACAACACCGGTAATACCGGCATCACTGGCGGGGGCTTTTAAATCATTAATTCTAAACCGAAAGTAAAAATGCGCACAGCCGCTCGGGCATTCATAACGGTGCGGAGCAAAGCGAGTGTTTTCAATGAATTCCTATGGAAGTTAAGCTTCCATAGGCATGAACTGAAAACGCGCCAGTGGACACGCACCGTGAATGACAGTGCGGCCGTAAATGAAACAAATTTTCTTTCGGTATAGAATTAGCGCCAATTCGGGGGCGAGTTGCTTGAATTGTGGGTTCATTAGCCTATTATTCTTAATGAAAAACACAACAAATCAGCATAATGACAAACTCACTTAAATAGATGCTTTTACATTTCGCTTTGAAACCTAATTTTCCGCCGTCATTTGTCAATCAACTCCCGTGATGAATGAAATCTGACTCCTGCTGCTAATTTGTGCTGCGACTCTCGTTCGGCTCACACTGTATTAAGCAGACACGTTCAGTTTTTAATTGTAGTGTCTGTTTTCTAACTGAACTAAATGATTTTATTACTATAAAAATCAAAACGACGGTGGGGGCAGTGCCGCGGTGGGCAAGTGATATAACCGGTGTTTCGCCTGAACACCGGTAACACCGGTAACACCGGCAACACCGACTATCGCAGCAAGCCTAGCCTCTAGCATCAGTTGCTAATGCGTTTCTTGAGGCCAGTGGAGTGAGGTTTAAATGCACAGCTCTTACTGGCCAACGTTACACTCACCCCCCTAAACCTCACTCCCATCCGAGTCACAGCACCAAAAGTAATCAGTCCTACCTATCCAGAGCAGGATTCGAACCGGGGTCTCCGGATTGGGAGGCAGTACCGTGAACAAGGACACTACAGACTGCAGCCTCTAGCATCAGTTGCTAATGCGTCTCTTGAAGCCAGGGGAGTGAGGTTTACACGCACAGCTCTTACTGGCCTACATCCGTTACACTCACCCCCCTAAACCTCACTCTCATCCGGGTCACAGCACCAAAAGTAACCGTAAAAAAGCACCAAAAGTAACCTGACCCGCTCCGAGTGGGATTCGAACCGGGGTCTCCGGCGTGGGAGGTGGGCACACTAACAAGGACGCTAAAGACCGCAGCATCTAGTGTCAGTCGATAGAGCGTCTCTTGAGGCCAGAGGAGTGAGGTTTACACGCACAGCTCTTACTGGCCTACGTCTGTTACACTCACCCCCCTAAACCTCACTCTCATCTGGGTCACGGTACCAAAAGTAACCGGTCCTAGCTTACCCGCTCCAAGCGGGATTCAAGCCGGGGTGTCCCGCATGGGAGGCGGGCTCGCTAACAAGGACGCTACAGACCACAGCCTCTAGTGCCAGTCGCTAGTGCGCCTCTTGAGATCAGGGGAGTGAAGTTTACACACACAGCCCTTACACAGACACGAGTTGAAACCTGACGTAAGATTTGATCATAGCCACCACTCACGTTTATATTGATAAATGCATAGAATAACTGTAACTATTTGATATAACATTGTGAATGAATGTTACAGAGGCAGTGCATGCTAGAATAAACAGTCCAGATTTCATTGGTCCAATGCAGTGCTCTTGAAAAAAAAACATCTGAGCATCTACACAGCAATGTGATGAAGAGCTGTGAGAATGCATTGATATTCATATCATTTATTCTCAAAAGCCTGCACGTGACATTTTTTAAATGCCTCTGTCTTTAGAGAGGTTGAAAGATTTATTGTTTCTTTTCCCTCAGTATTTGTAATGTGCCTGCAGTATCAACACATTTAACACGTGTCATCTTTATCAGAGCAGTTTTCATCAAAGAAAACTGTTGATATCATTTCTTTTTCCAAAAATGATGATGGAATTATCTTGGAATTATATACCGTCTGTAAATTGACTGATTGTTTTCCAGCTGACAGACGTCTTAAAAATCTGAAGTTGAATTACATGAAGTGAAAAGCCATGAAATTGCTATTAGGGGGTCTGGATGAATTTGTTTAGTATATGAAAGCTGCATCCATTTGCATAGCTTTTGTAGGCCTATTTTAAGGATAGTCAAGGAAACTGAACTGTACAGTACTTCACAAAAATAAACTGTTTCCAATAGCAGACTGAAAAAATGAATGGATCACGATGCAGCAAACATTCATCCAGTGAGGAAATGCGCACCTCAAGGATATGAAATATGTTCTTCCTCTAGGTGTCTAATAAATGACTTCATAATTGCTTCTGGAACTTTTTTCACAATACAAAACAGTAGGCATTTAAATGTAATGGCCCTCAACACTTGACTAGATTCAGTAATCCAGCTCTTATGGGAAGAATGTGCAAATTACTGTTCTCATTAAGGATCCTTATAATCGTTTTAATTGCCCCGAGTAATGAGTCAACACAGACACGCATATTACATGAATAACCCACCACTTATTGCAAACCTTTGGCATTTTGATCACATTTTCTTTAAATACTGAGCTGCAGGACATTTCATTCCTTCCCTTAAATAGATTCAAAAGTTAAATACTGGGCGTCAGGCTGTTTTCAGGAATGTCTTGGAGGAAATATGCTTTACTGCTACGTAAACTATATCTCTTTTCATACCATAATCCTTTTCCATCTCAAACAGTAAATTTTTACATGCATTCTTGGTTAAAAAGTAAAATTGCACACACAAACTGTTATCAGCATAGCTCACAATGATAGAGACATGCTTATATAATATTATTGAAGTTCATGCATCACTGGGAAAACGAGGACATTAAGAGCTGAGTGTTTTTTCAGTAACACGTTATAATAAGTCATTTATAAGTGCTTAGTTAATGATGAACTAATCATTTACAAAACATTCATAAATGATTATCAAGTGATATGTTAATTATTTTACGTATGTTTTGTAGATTCAGTTATAAGTAATTTACAATTGATTAGTTAATGATGAACTAATCATTTACAAAACATGACTATGCATTTCATAAATGTTTAATAAATTATATTTTTGTATGTTTTGTAGATTCAGTTATAAATTATTTACAAGTTATTAGATAATGATAAACTAATCACTTACAAATCATGACTATACGTTCATAAATGATTATTAAGTAATATGCTAACGATTTATCTGTCGTAAGTTATCTTTAAAAAATAGCATATCATAAAATAATCAAACAGATCCTTAGTAAATGGTTAAGTTACTAGTTATATATTATTAATCACTGAAATGCCAACGTACCATTATCTCAATAAACAATTGTTAATCATGAACAAATGATGATCAAACCATTAGTAAATGATGAGTATATAATTTATTGATGCATTGTTAAAGTTGTAAGCTGGTCTGTTAAAACCAGCACGGCATTTCAAGTCACTTGAAGTCATACGATATCTTCATGTAAAGAACAAAGTTGATCTTAATGTTTTAATCGTTGAAATGATGATCGCGCCCCTTTGTGAACGCACTCATTCATATCTCATTCAAATGATACACCCGACTCTTTAGCATTGAGCAATCGGTCACAAGACACACGAGAGCCAATGGCATTTTACAATCAAAGCTGACGTAATGACGCAATTGGTCATGAGACACACGACAGCCAATGCTGTCAAAGCTGACGTGACATTTCTTCCGGCAATTTTTGAAATGTGTTCATGATCTTCGGCGGATGGACTCGACGCTGATCGCTTTTGGGGATTTACTTCACACAAACCAATCGTTTGGCCTCGGGACACTTGGAATATTTGTACTTTTTGAATAAATTGTGGCTGCAGTCGTATCTGCCTGTTATATCCTGTTTTTTATAATACACAAACGGGTAGGTTTAGGAAAGGTATTGGGTTACGTGTTCAAAACGTGTCTGAATACCGTAAATAAAAAAAGAAAATAAATGTAAAATTATGCTGGCTGATTAAATTGAGAATCACACTCCATGTCATAATGGCAAAATCATAACCCAATATATAGTTTCATCATGACGATAACCATGCCCAACGCGTCTGTATATGACGCCAAAGGTTTCTCATTGAAATCAATGGGGTACTGCGCGTCGGAAAAAGACGTTAAAGGGGTACCCTGTGCGTTAAAAACTAACGCCGAAGGGAACTGACCAAGCGTAAATATGTGACGAATATGAGTTAAATGCTTACAGTAATCAGATGATTTACCTATTTACATATTTCTATTGCAACAGGTGAGGAATAGCAGAATTGAATTTTCACATGTACATTTGTTGTAGCAATCAGGGGATGCAGAAAGGGTTGTAAATGCCTTGTATACATGTACAGATCATCTGTAACGGGTGAGAAAGATCTACGAATGATGTGTAAGACATTTACAAGGGATGAATAGTCTACACTTTAGATTAGGGGACACAGAAAGGGTTGTAAATGCTGTGTATACACGTACAGATCATTTGTAACTGGTAAGAAAGCTTTGTAAATGATTTATTCATGCGTTTACAACATCATCTACAACAGGTGTTGAACACTTTGTAGTGTGTACTTTAATGTAAATGCTGACTGGTGAGGGTATAGACAGCTGTCTTCTCTGACACACATGGAGTCTTTAAGGTGCACCTGATGTGAGCTTCAGTGGAGGGTAAAACCAGTTCACATTATCACTAGATCCCACACAGAACACAAGTCTGCACTGTTGAGTGAAAGGATTTAACTTAACGCACTGCAATCCCCTGACTTTATCATTTTAAAATGTTTATTCATTTGACAACTAGTAATTTATCATTCTTTAAAAAAATAGCTTTAGCATAATTGCATTTTTGTGGGTTTTAACAGACCAGCTTACAACTTTAACAATGCATCAATAAATTATATACTCATCATTTACTAATGGTTTGATCATCATTTGTTCATGATTAACAATTGTTTATTGAGATAATGGTACGCTGACATTTCAGTGATTAATAATATATTAACTAGTAACTTAACCATTTACTAAGGATCTGTTTGATTATTTTATGATATGCTATTTTTTAAAGATAACTTACGACAGATAAATCGTTAGCATATTACTTAATAATCATTTATGAACGTATAGTCATGATTTGTAAGTGATTAGTTTATCATTATCTAATAACTTGTAAATAATTTATAACTGAATCTACAAAACATACAAAAATATAACATAATTTATTAAACATTTATGAAATGCATAGTCATGTTTTGTAAATGATTAGTTCATCATTAACTAATCAACTGTAAATTACTTATAACTGAATCTACAAAACATACGTAAAATAATTAACATATCACTTATTAATCATTTATGAACGCATAGTCATGTTTCGTAAATGATTAGTTAATCATTTACTAATTACTTGTAAATGACTTGTAACGGAATTTACAAAACATACATAAAATGTTAGCATATCACTTGATAATCATTTATGAATGTTTTGTAAATGATTAGTTCATCATTAACTAACCACTTATAAATGACTTACAACTGAACGTTATTATAAAGTGTTACCGTTTTTTCTTTTCTTTTGCTAGCGTATACTACCGTTGAAATATTAAACATTATGTTGGCAAGATGCTTCTGTTTAAAGAGTGTGTGGGTTGGTGTTTCATGAGATTATTTCAGAATTCTATGTAGGCTGCTTTCATATCCAGACTATGCTTTTACACTCCTGTGGAAGATTGTCTTACTACGGAGTCAACAGCTAAAGCAATTCTCATGTGTGTATTTGTTTAATTGCAAATAGGTTGTAAGCTATCAGACTGAGGTATTTTTAGGTGCACAATGTTATTTAGATGAACGGATCATTTATGGCACCCGCTCCTCACCTGTAAGGACATTTGAAACCATCAGTTTATTTACAGAACAATACAGAGGAACCACATTCACCTCTTCGCCATCTCTGATAAAACAATTTGATTGCATGATTGCCTGTAAAATAGCTATGGAAGCCCATTTACGCCACATACGCCACAAAAAATCATGCTTGTGTACAAACCCGATTCCAAAAAAGTTGGGACACTGTACAAATTGTGAATAAAAAAGGAATGCAATAATTTACAAATCTCATAAACTTATATTTTATTCACAATAGAATATAGATAACATATTAAATGTTGAAAGTGAGACATTTTGAAATGTCATGCCAAATATTGGCTCATTTTGGATTTCATGAGAGCTACACACTCCAAAAAAGTTGGGACAGGTAGCAATAAGAGGCCGGAAAAGTTAAATGTACATATAAGGAACAGCTGGAAGACCAATTTGCAACTTATTAGGTCAACTGGCAACATGATTGGGTATAAAAAGAGCCTCTCAGAGTGGCAGTGTCTCTCAGAAGTCAAGATGGGCAGAGGATCACCAATTCCCCCAATGCTGCGGCGAAAAATAGTGGAGCAATATCAGAAAGGAGTTTCTCAGAAAAACTGCAAAGAGTTTGAAGTTATCATCATCTACAGTGCATAATATCATCCAAAGATTCAGAGAATCTGGAACAATCTCTGTGCGTAAGGGTCAAGGCCGGAAAACCATACTGGATGCCCGTGATCTTCGGGCCCTTAGACGGCACTGCATCACATACAGGAATGCTACTGTAATGGAAATCACAACATGGGCTCAGGAATACTTCCAGAAAACATTGTCGGTGAACACAATCCACCGTGCCATTCGCCGTTGCCGGCTAAAACTCTATAGGTCAAAAAAGAAGCCATATCTAAACATGATCCAGAAGCGCAGGCGTTTTCTCTGGGCCAAGGCTCATTTAAAATGGACTGTGGCAAAGTGGAAAACTGTTCTGTGGTCAGACGAATCAAAATTTGAAGTTCTTTTTGGAAAACTGGGACGCCATGTCATCCGGACTAAAGAGGACAAGGAGAACCCAAGTTGTTCTCAGCGCTCAGTTCAGAAGCCTGTATCTCTGATGGTATGGGGTTGCATGAGTGCGTGTGGCATGGGCAGCTTACACATCTGGAAAGGCACCATCAATGCTGAAAGGTATATCCAAGTTCTAGAACAACATATGCTCCCATCCAGACGTCGTCTCTTTCAGGGAAGACCTTGCATTTTCCAACATGACAATGCCAGACCACATACTGCATCAATTACAACATCATGGCTGCGTAGAAGAAGGATCCGGGTACTGAAATGGCCAGCCTGCAGTCCAGATCTTTCACCCATAGAAAACATTTGGCGCATCATAAAGAGGAAGATGCGACAAAGAAGACCTAAGACAGTTGAGCAACTAGAAGCCTGTATTAGACAAGAATGGGACAACATTCCTATTCCTAAACTTGAGCAACTTGTCTCCTCAGTCCCCAGACGTTTGCAGACTGTTATAAAAAGAAGAGGGGATGCCACACAGTGGTAAACATGGCCTTGTCCCAACTTTTTTGAGATGTGTTGATGCCATGAAATTTAAAATCAACTTATTTTTACCTTAAAATGATACATTTTCTCAGTTTAAACATTTGATATGTCATCTATGTTGTATTCTGAATAAAATATTGAAATTTGAAACTTCCACATCATTGCATTCTGTTTTTATTCACAATTTGTACAGTGTCCCAACTTTTTTGGAATCGGGTTTGTAAATTGTAATTATAAAAAGTCAAAATTATGACATAAACATTTCAAAATTATGACAGTAAATCGAAATTATACCATAGAAAGTCAATTAAATGTTTTTAATCTCATAATGATGACTTTATCATGTCATCATTTTCATAATTTTCAAAAATTATGACAGTAAATCGAAATTATGACACAGAAAGTCAATTTGATTTTTTTATATCATGATGACTTCATCATGTCATAATTGTCATAATTTTCAAACATTATGACATAGTAAATTGAAATTTTGACAGATTTTTGACTGAGTCATTGATTTCATAATCATGACCTTTATGTCATACCATAATTAAGACTTAATATGTCATAATTTTTATGTCAAAATCATAATTTGTCAAAATTGTTATTTAATTAATTTATTTTATTAATTATTAATTGCATCTAGTGTGGATGTGTAATGTGTAATTTCGTTGATGGGTATAATGAGAGTTTAGACATTTTTTTTGTTAAAATTTAGACTTTATTTCACAGTTATGATTTAGTTGGCTGTCACAATTACAGTATGTCATAATTTATGAATTGTCATAATTTTGATTTTAAGATCATAATTATGACTTAGTAGGCTGTCATAATTTTGACCTGTAATGTCAGAATTTACATAAAAATGTCAAAATTATGACGTAGCAAACTGAAATTATGACATTAAAATCCGAAATTATGACATAGAAAGTCAATTTCATTTTTTTAATCTCATCATGACTTCATAATGTCATAATTGTCATGATTTTTGTCATAATTATGACTTTTATGTCATTTATGTCATTTTAACTTTTTATGTTATAATTTTGACTTTTTATCTCATAATTTTGACTTAGTAGGTCATAATTACAGTGTCATAATTGTGACTTTTTAGTTAATAAATTAGTTAAAAACTTAGTAGGCTATGTCATAATTTTGACTTGCAATGTCAGAATTATGACATAAAAAGTCAACATTTTGACTTAGTATGTCACAATTATGACATGTCATAATTATGAAATAAAAATGTGAAACTATGACATAGAAAGTCAATTTAAACTTTTGAATCTCATAAAGATGACTTCATGTAAATTCAAATCTCATAATTAAGACTTAGTATGGCATAATTTAGACTTTTTATGTTATAATTATGACTTTGTTGGCTATGTCATAATTACAGTATGTCATAATTTATGATTAAAGCCTATTTCATAATTTTATGATTTAGTAGACTGTCAATTTGGACTTATGTCAGAATTATGACTTTTCAATTGAGATTTACCAAAGCATTTTTTTTTCTTATGTGGTGGAAATGGCAGTATAGCATACTATAAAAAGCAGTATAAGCTATTTCTTGCCTAAACGTATGATCTACACCACTCATATTAATGAAGGTGTCTGAAATGCACCGGGAAGCAGTGCTGCAGCCACTATAGGCATTGAAGCGGACACTTCACACCAAATACTCTGATTGCTTGTTGACCAATATGTTTTTCAATGCTTTTATCCTTACAACATGTTTCCCTTTAATCAAGGACACAGTTACAGCCTTGTTTGGAAGTCAACGGTATTTTTTACAATCTTGTTTAAGCTATGAAAACCTTAACAAATCACGTTCTCAGACTATAAAGATATAAAGATAAAGATTTCCGTGAGCAATTTGCATGTCACGTGTACACGAGCGCTCTGTGTATTACGGTAGGCAGAGCTGCGCTGATACTGTGTATGTGTGACATTACGGTACATTTATAGATCCGTCGGAGTCTTGGTTGTTTGCAAACCCAAAGAGCACTGCAATGTAAATTTATCAAAATAATCGGACAGCATACCGAAAATTGCGCAGCAGAAACGCAGAAGACCTCCAAAGCTTCTTTCAACTAAACTGGTGAGAAATATATTAATTTTGTGGATTTTTATTACAGGTTAAATATCTTTTTGTGCGGACGCTACACCTATCCATCTCACATAGTTATACACACGAGTGCTGGCTATTCTTATTTGATTTATAACCGAGCAAACCTATTAGAGAAACGCACGCGGTGTCGCAGGAATGACAGAAAAGTGCGTTTTCTTGCTGTAGGAAGTTCATTTTAATTCACTCTTGAACAGACCACGCGCAACACTGCTCAACATGTGTTGTATGAAGTATATGGAGTATACAAACATCTTGGAGTACTGAAGGTATGCGCGCGCGGACTTCACCAAACGGACTCTGGCTTGACAGTTATGAACGTTTGGTTAAGAAGACTTCCTTTACATCGTAAAACTGGATTGGCAAGACCTGTGTTGAGTAATATCCCACTTGCTGAGTTGCTTGAAACACATTTCTGTTGTTAAAAGCTAATTGTCACCAAGCGGTGCGTCTCGCGCGGCTCCCTCACATTACAGTCTGTAACGCGCACAGGTTTGTCTATGTGTTATTTGTCTCTAGGTTCGGTCTTTCTTTCAAATGGGTCTCTTTTTCATGCTGAAAAGTGATTTTAAAGTAAATGTTAAAGATTTGTGGAAATTGCTGCCATCTCAAACTGAAAGGAAATTTGTAGGCTATAAATGTTGGGACATAGAAGCATAGATACGCAGTTTTTTTTAAAACAAATAATCGGTTTTTGGATTATATACTAATTATATAACAATTATAATGTGCAAAATTGCTATTAAAGCAAGGAGAAGTTGAAAACACAATTACTTCAATTACTTTTTTTATATGTGAAGAAAAATGCCTTTATAACACACATATGAGAGTGACAAAAGGCATCCTTTTTGTGGAATGATAGTTATTACAGTGTTTGATTTATTCTGTACACTCTTAAAACTCTTTAAAGTTTCTTTATTGGCATCAATGGTTCCATAAACAACCTTTAACTATATGGAACATTTTCATTGTACAAAAGGTTCTTTAGATTATTAAAATGTTCTTCACACTTATAGGGAAAAAAAGTAATATTAAAGTGCCCCTATTATGGTTTTTCAAATATTCCCTTTTATGCAGTGTGTAATATAGCTGTTTGTGAATGTAAACGTTCTACAAAGTTGTAAAGTCGAAAGTGCATGATAAATAAAGTTATTGTCTCCCAAAAGAAGGAATCAACTCTGAACCGCCTAAACGAGTCGTTTGTAATTCGAATCTGCGTTATGGTTCTACGTCACTAGAAAAGACATTTGCATAATGCCCGCCTATGTTGTACATTGTCCGCCCGCGAACAACTTGACCAGCCCTCAAACACGTCATTTTACTGACGACTGCTTCTCAAATCTCGCCGTTCAACGCGGGATTCGCACAACGCTTGTTCTCGAAAGATGGGTCAGTACTGATTGGACCAGCTTGCTCGTCAGAATCACAACCTGTAAGTATGATTAATTATTGATGTACATATTTTATACCGGGTGTTCAAAATACGTAGTTTTGTGTTTTATATCGTGTAAGTTTCAGGCTAACCGGCTAACTCACGTTTTTACTGTCTTACTGAAATACTTCTGCTCATCAGCTGTGGGCCACTATTACCTAAAACTGTGTCTATTAATGCAGGTTGTCTGTTGTTCTTACTACTTTGAGTAATGATAAAGGATGGAGCGAGATTTGTTTTACAAACTTTAATGTTACATCAGTCATTCACTTTAGTGCTCGGCTAACGTATGCGCTGTTATTGATACAGTTCCCCCATGTGTGCGGGATAAATTAGTATATTTGTAATCAATAAATTAGAAATATACACATGGGTTTGTTGATGGACATAAACTTGGAATTACAGTTGCAACATCTTATGATGTACCTCAAACTGAGTAGCATATCACTAAGAAACGTCCTGCTCAAGTCGTCCTTGCGATGGAGGTTCAGGTTGAATAACTAGTTCTTCCAATGTTTCATCATCGTACTCGCGCTCGCGTCATCGTTACTGTCTTTACAGTGTGTACAATCGCTGAGCTTTAGGAAGCCTCCGGACGGAGCTGAAGAAATGGGTGTTTAGCTTCCGACAAGCGCTGTAAGCGATAGACCAATCACAACAGATTGGGCCGTCTGGCCAGTCAGAGCAGAGTAGGCTCGCGGAAAGGAGGGATTTAGAGAGACTGATTCATCCATCGAGTCGTTTGAGAATCATTGAACAATGTGGTGATGTGCAGTGTATATTATGAGAAAATTAGTTTTTGATGCATGTAAACCTGTTGTAGGAGACCTCCAAAACAAAATAAGGAAACTTTAAAATAGCAAAAGCTTCTTTGAGGAGCCAAAAATGGTTCTTCTGTGGCATTGCTGCGAAAACCATCTTTTTCAAACCTTTATTTTTAATAGTGTACTTTCTGTAAGTCATCTTCAATTGTAGCCAAAAGGATTTCTTAACTGTATGTGCATATTTTAATGCTTGTTGTTTATCCATTGATGATTACAGGGCAACAGAACATGATATTATGTAAAAAGTCTAGAGGTTTTTTTTGAAAGCCTGCAGCACTGTTTACTCTCAGAAATGTTTTTAAGCCACTGTCTTTGCACAGACAGAGATTTTGAGCAAAGCAGGGGCTTAATTTTAAACTTAATATAAAAAAAAAACTGCACACTCATGGCATTTCTATGCAAGAAGCTTTTGGAAAAGACCCACATATTGTGTCAACAAAGACATTGAACCTTACCAGCATCTGAGCTTTGTTTGGGTTTCAAGTATTTACTATCAGTAGTTTTGTTGCATGCAATCCTGTTCTTGGCATTGTAAATGTTTTCTTGGAAGTATCCACTCCCTGTCTGGGTTACTTGCTCTTTTTAAGGTCAGAGAGTAATTGTTGCTTACAGTCTTAGTAAAACGCCATGGACAAGGACAGGTGCAAGTATATGCTTTGATAATGTCTGGCTGTTTTATGTCCTTGTTTCCTGTCATATTCACACCAGTCCTTTTCCACCATTTGTTTCTGTGTGGTTTGTCACATAACAGCTCAACTCAAATAACCATCATGGTCTCCTTTAGGCTGAGGTGATTCCTCAAGCAGCTGATTGATGAGAAAAACCACGCTGCTGCGATCCAAAATCCATAGCACTTTTTTTGCTGCTGATCATAAAGCATAAAGCACAATGCAGTGGTTGTAGTCATTTGTGTTTTCCTGGTCTTCTTTCTGTAGACAGGTGTGGGCGGTGAATGTGTGGGAATTTATTACTCAAAGGAGTAGGAAATGCTATCCCATTCTTCCTGATTCCGTTACCATGGTAACATGAGGAAGCAGGGGCTATGCATTTTATATGAAGTGCGGATACTGACCATTTGCTTTGTTTGAAATGGGGGGCTTGAAAGGGTATGATAATCTAAATCTAGATCATATTTGCACAGGACCAGAATTGCCTTTTGTCCAATTTCAGATGTCTCATGAGAACAGAATGTGTAGTAATGCCTGTCTCTGTGGTTGAAATATGGAAGAAAACACCTTCTTTTTGTGTGCAAAGTTCAGTCTAAGATTGATTATGGTGAGCTGCATGAAATATCTTCACAAAAGATGACATTTCTGGGTGGCAATGATATGAAGTGACCTGTAAAAAGAGTGTCATTATCCTTTAGGCTATTGCAGCTTTTACCCTGCTCTCATTCTGTGAGGCTGGGAAGTGCACTTCAAGTCAATATGATCACTTTGTTTTTACTAATGTCGATAGTGATGATGATGATGCTTTAATGTCACTGCAAAGAGGCAAACCACTCTTTTGCTAGTCCTCGAGAGCGCAGCACTCTGGGTAAGACAAGCAGATGGTGACCTGCTTTCTGTCCTGTCTTATTCTATCACTGGGTTGATTTATCAAGCACTGTACTGTGAAACTGTGACGGCACCATATTTTCAGATACTTGGACCAAAGAATCTTCAATTGCTGTATGATCCCATGGTGATGGACAGTTTAGTAGAAAATGCTGCTGTGAAAAAGATTATTTAATATTGCTGTTGTTAATAGTAGTGTTTGGATAAAGTATTGTAGCTTTTTTTTTTTCTAAACTGCCCGGCCAAAAACAGTCACAGTTTGGATTTAAATAGGCAAATGCTTTAAGAGTCAATGATTGGATCATTATTGCTGTGATTATTATGTTTCTAGCATGTTATATGTTTGGCAACAGTTCTTCTAACCCTAATTGATGGAGTGTGTAGCTTTTCATCTCTTAAACAACCATGTAGGAAGACACATCATGGCCATATTCCACACTGACAATGTCTAGATTCATCAGGCTCAGATTGTGAAAGACTGGTTGGGAGGGAGCATGAAGAATCATTTTCACACATGAATTGGCACCTCTGAGTCCAGACCTTAAATTCATTGAAAGTCTTTGGGATGTGCTGGAGGAGACTTTATAGAGTGCTGGAATCTTGCGTTGACAATACAAGATCTTGACCAAAAATTGATGCACGATGATGGAAATAACATCACCACAACATTTATTTCCACTTAAGCATTTGCCTATTTAAATCCAAACAGCAGCTTTTTTTCGGCAGGGCAATGTATATATAAAACGTACCTGTTATCAAAGTGCTTTTCACAGGACTGCAGAGTTTCTAAAGAGAACACTTGAGTTGAATGTCTGATTGGGACAGAGTCGTTTATTCTCCAATAATGTGTGTTTCCTTCAGTCATAGACTGTGCAACATATACAATATCTTGTCTTTAGAATGTGATATGATCCATTGTAGTCGACACAATACTTTTTCCTCCTGCCCTCCAGGAATCGTTTCACAAGTCCCGATATTTATGTCTTTGCATTTACATTTTTCAAGTGTTTTCACTTCATTGGAAATACTTACACTGGCTACATTTCTGCTGAACTGCACAAACGTACCTATACATTTCATTGCAGTTTCCACCTGAAATGAACACTAGAGGCATTAAAAGCAACAACAACATTTATTCCTTTTCACACATATTATGATAACAGTGGCAGATTAGATTATTGATTAATAAAGTTTATTTTTGTGCAGTTTCTTAACAAATACACAATACTGTTATGACCTCAAAACACTTTTTTACCATAGTGTATGATTTGTAAACTAATACATTTTTACGTTTGAATCACATGACCAGCTCCATATGTATTGCTTTTTGGATGTAGTAAACTTGCTTGGTACAGTAGTTCACCTGGTATGCAGAGCGCTCAGGTTCAGGTCCCGTGACACACAAGTCTCGTCACTTGATAAAAGAGGTCAAAGTCTTGTAGAAGTGAACTAAAACAGCGTTAATTAACCATCGTAATCAAATGTTGCCGCAATCATGTTGAACTGTTTCAGAGAAAATTAAACACTCTATTTAGCACCAGTCACTGGACATTTCACCTGCCGTTAAACATGCTGCAAGCAACACAATATCATTTTCATCACAGGCAAATTTTTCATTAAACTGGGCTGTTTAATAAACCTGCATCTGCAATGTAGAAAACAATTATCGCTTATAGCGCCTCTTGTGGCCGTGCCACCAACATGTAGGGATGCATGATATATTGGTACCATCTCAGTTATTGGCCAAAATGACTAATTCTTTTACATTTTTTGATACGATCCCATATTAGATATATATCGGCAGATATTTGATGCTTTATTTAACTGGATATTTGCCCTATTAAGTTAATCCTTAGTAGCTGGTCTCCAAATTATTATATGTACATTATAATGATGTGATGCCTAAAACAGATATCAACCATATAATAAAAATAATTATTGGCTTCAATCAATATTGGGCAGAATATCATTCCCTACATGCACACAGACCTCTGTCCAATATTTGGTCTTGAACTTGAAAGCTACAAATAATGGTCATTTATTTTGAAAGATTGAAAGCTTGTGTCTTTGAACGCTGACATGTACAGCACTAGAGGTGGTATATATAAATATAGGCATATTTTTTATATCAAGTATCTGTCACAGAAAGGGAGTGCTCTGAGAAAAGGCCACTGTGTTCTGATTGATTGGTCCCTCAGAGTGAGGATCTAGTTTAGCTTCTAGTTTAATTTCCTCCAACACTGTTATGTCAGCAGGGCACCACTGAGCCACAAAATGAACAGATGTCCTCTACTGGATTTCTCACAGATTGAATTACTATGCCTAGGCAGCCCAGGCTCTTTAGAGACTGCATTGTTGCAAGGCTGAAAACAATCCGTTTGATATTGGCCAAGGTTTTAATATGGTTAAAGCAAGAAGAGAAGAATGTGTTACACATTTTGGGGCTAAATATTTCTGAATAGGCGAATTATCCTCCAAAAGCATCTAAGCCCCTGAAGCTCATGCTTGGCCTTATCAGGTTACAGACGGTGCGTTTGGGATTTAATTTGTTGCATGGTTTGATTTGAGTTGTTCTTACTTCTGTCTACACAACCTGCTTTTGTTTGGCATGACGCAGACAAGCCGACATCTGTGTAGAGGAATATTACGAGTTCAAAACAACTTAAGCTCTGTCAGAAGCATCTGTCGGTTGCTGCAGGAAATTATAAACTCATTGAAAAGACAGAATGAAAGTCTATGTGGTGAATATCCAGTACCGCAAAGTTATAGAGTTTAAGTTGAAGTAACCTTTCTTTTAGTACATCAGATTTTTATAGTCCTAGGGCTAGGAATGCCTAATTAGTTATTGGCAGATATTGGAATTTTTTTTTTTTTTTTTTTTAATCAGTGTCAGTTGATATAAGGCCATGTTGTATATTTAATTGTGCATGCTCATTTTTCCTATTTTAACATTTACTTTAGCCACCATGATCCAACACTCACTTAAAGTGAAAAAAATAAATTAAATGCATGTTTGAGCTGTCCTGACTAAAAGCAACTTGCACTGACATTTCTCAAAATATGTCACTGCCATTGTTTTGTCTCAGGATGCACATCAGTTATGATTTTTAAGGCACGTTTATAAAAGCTGCTCAAATGTCCTAATTTAACTAAGGCCTAGTCCTGGCTTAGTCTAAGCCCTGTCTGTGAAACCAGGCCTTTATGTATTTAATCTCACTTTATCAACCAATGTGAAACCTGGCCTTTGATTTCTAAGCTAAGCTCTGTGCACTTCCAAGGCTCTTTGACTGCTCTCTATTGTTGTATTTTGCAGACTATACGAAATGGAAGCAGGTAAGGTTACTGACTGTGTTTATGCAACACATAGCAGCACATGACCATTTTAAATTAGATAGGGTAGACAAAACACAGAGTTTCTTTCCCATACTGTTAGAGATGATGTTAACTGACGTTCTTCTCATTATTAGCTCTGGCTCAGCTATGGTTTATTGTCATTACTGGTGAGAATGACCGTGCTCTTTCTTACACTACCCAGTGGACCTCTCACTTGTGTGAGACAAACTGCGACCAATAAGCAAAGCACTTGGGGTTCGGGGACATACTGATATAATTTCTCGGAGTGACTTTCTTGTGAAATGCTCTTTGGTTATGCTATTAAAATGCTATATTGCCACATGAGTATCCAAAGGTCTGTTTAGCTGGTGCCAGTGTTCAGTTCTCTGCAATCTTTTCAAGGACTCAGCAAGCAGTTTTTTATTCCTCTGTGATATTTAGTGATGCAGGTCAACACAGATTAAGCTTTTTTTGTGTCTCTTAAGATTTGGAAGTACATTGTGATCTTATGTTTTTGATGAGATTTAGGGCTGGAATGCAATACACTACTTTTAAAATCTGAATCAGATTTTAAAACACTAGGAGCCAGATTTACTAACAGCTTGCGCTTGTCAGGATTTACTAAAGACACGCAGTGATAAATTAGCGCTGAAAAGGGGTGGACAGTTATTTTTGCGTCTGACCTTATTGCATATGTATTTGTAGGAGTTTCCCTTTTCAGGCGCAAAATTTATGGGAGGAGAGTATTTAAATGAATCACGCAAGGTGATTTACAAAGGTTTGCTCTCGTAAATTTACTGGTGTTTGCGCTATTATTTACTGCCCAAAAAAGCACGTCTTAAACCAGACGCTAACTGGTAGATTGTGTTATTATTGAAATGATCCGGCTGAGTCTGTGTTCTTTAATTTGCGCGTCGTCAGTAGATCACGCGCAGAACTGTCTACTCCCATCGGCGCTTTTATGGAATAACGCTCTCATGCTAATTTGCCCTGTTCATCATACACTTGCCGACTTTGTAAATGGTCACAGAGGAAAAACTGGGCATCAAACACTAAATGGCTGAGGATCATACTGTACCAGATTTTCAAATTGTTCTGATTTGAAAGTCTGGTACTGGTACTGAGTTGACCACAGTAATTGTTGTAACAACTCTGTCTGCTAAGTCGCAAAAGAAAAAAGAGCCAAGCACACTTGGATGCGGTCTTAGACGTGGTTATTATGGACTCTACAGATTACAACGGGAGTTAGAGGTGAGTGGCGCAGTCAGTTGTTTTAACTGCTGATCAGTCAGATACTGAGGCTAATTTGTTACACATTTACTGTTAATTTACTTTGTTTTGTTATTGTTTTTGTATTTTATTGCAACACCGGTAGATAGAAGACAGCTTCGGTTTCAGTAGCGATGCGCCATACACTATGATATGTGTTCTAAAATCAGCTCAAAATATCAGACATATTTTGATATCCTCTGACTGGATGGAACCAATCAGTCTGTGAGATTTACGTCAACTATTGTTGACTTCTAGACTGTAAATCATCTGAGCAA
Source organism: Coreius guichenoti (assembly GCA_039654105.1). Classification (NCBI taxonomy): domain Eukaryota; kingdom Metazoa; phylum Chordata; class Actinopteri; order Cypriniformes; family Gobionidae; genus Coreius; species Coreius guichenoti. Next base: position 5,170,947 of record CM077181.1, on the reverse strand, counting down.
AAGTCATAGTGTATTCCAGCCTTTAGATGTACTTCAGAAGTGTTTTCTATTCTTTCCTCAGTGGAATGTTGTGGTAGTCATTCCACTTCAACTGAAATGGCTACAGCAGTTCTTTAATCTGTGCTTGGAGTGGAAACATAGTTATTTTAATCCTTAAGATTACTAGCCAGAGCAGCAGTAACAATAACATTCCTTTGCTTGATAAAATATATTTTTATCTCTGTGTTCTTCTGGATTGTTGAACCGTCAAGCCTAGTTCATTACTACAGTTGTGTGGTGGTTGTCCCTTCTTGTCCTGTCCCTTCCCAGACCTCCCATAAGCATTAAGAGATGCCCCATAAAGCCCAAAAAAATTAACATGGCGGGATCCCCCATGGTTTTTCATAACTAGAATACTAGAAACATTTTTTTCCAAACAAATTATCACGCTGACACAAAGGGACATTGTCTGTTAAGCAGCTAATCCAAATTAGAATTTCGTCTGAAAAATCTAAACCCGCTCAAGTAGGCCACACGCTGTGTTCTGAAGGAATGTACAGACAACAACATCGCTGAGTGGCACTGTCAATTCTTCTTTATTTTATGATTGTTTGGTACATCTAATTTACTGATATTGATTAAGCATCTTAGAACCGAACAGTAACTAGGTTATTATAATTTTGATATGCAAGTAGTCTTTATCTTACGCCAGGTGTGTCCAATCCTGCTCCTGGAGAGCCACTGCCCTGCAGAGTTTAGCTCCAACCCAACCCATCCCAAATAAACACACCTGATCATCTAATCAAGGGCTGTGTTTGAAATCGTCCCCTATACCCTCATACTATTCCCTACATTACTCCACTAATATAGTCCACTTAAAGGAGCGAATGAAAACGAGTGAGTGAATTCGGACACTGCCGCTTTTGCCTAGTTTGTGCTGTTTAATAATGATTTGAAATTTGGCAGCTCCAGTTGTAAGGAAAAGATTTATCTTGAATTATGGAAACTAGCATGTATAAACCTTAATAAAACTATTTATTAATGAATCAGAAAGGAATTTATACCTGTATGATATTACGCTGTACCCACATTGGATCAGCGGTTTGGAAAATACTGTAGATGGATGGATGATTCGCCATCTTCTGGGGAGATGTGGGAATTCATTTAGCACGACCCTCACAGTGCACTATGGGTATTCTCTAGCCGTTGAGCGTACATCAGTTGTACACTCGTTATTGCGGTGCATTATGGGATTGAATGAGTGCACTCAATAACATCCTCTATGGTTTCGGACACCACTACAGATGGCCGTCCCCTCAAATAGTGCCCTATTTAAGGGTATAGGGGGAGATTTCGGACACAGCCCATGTCTTACCTAGCATACTTGAAACTTCCAGGCAGGTGTGTTGAAGCAGGTCGGAGCTCAAGGACCGAGTTTGGACACCCCTGTCTTATGCAATGTTAGCTCACACAGTGGTAATTAGCCTTATTATAATTAGATATGCACCGATGTATCAATAATCGGTATCGGCCGATAAAAACTATTATTTTCACTATCGGCCATCGGCAGATTGTTTAAAAACAGCCGATGATCAGGGCCGATGGTATCCTGTCAATCAAAAGGGTATGGAAAAACGTGTCTGACTGCAACTCATACTGTGTGTGTGAAGAAAATGTCTCATGTTAAATTTAGGGCAAGTTAACGTGACAATACCGCATTAACAGTTAAATAATAGCTACATAAAAGCAGGCTCTATTTGACCCTATGAATCACCCTTAGTTCAAGCCAGGGTTGCCAGGTCTGCAGTTTTTCCCTACACTTAACACTATTTGTAGCGCGCCTCTCATCCAATAATCGCAAATAGCACTGTGCCTTGTTACTTCTAAAAAGAAACAAAGTGTAATCTTTCAAATTCTGTCCATTTTATCACAGAATTCAAACAATAAATGGTTTTGACGCTCCTAAATGTGTCAGATCACTGTAGCGCCTCAGTTCAAACGGCAGCGCGGAGCATGAGTCATCTCTTCCTTTAATACAAGTTATATCTCGAAAAACATGTATGAATATCAAAAGGTATGTTGAAAGAGACACTACAACTTACCGAAATCTGTATCATGACTCATGTAATCACTCAATCAGTGTCTCAACCGTGGAAAGACGTCAGTAAAACAGCTTATAAACAATAGGTCACTTAACACTGTATTTAGCCTACCTCAGGAAAGTCATCCGATGTTCACAGTTTGTTAGTTAGCAATACAGAAACAGTAGAGAGGAGCTTACTTAATCTTAATAATTTGGTAAATGAAGACAAGTGCTTATGAAATGCAACTGAGTTGTATACAAACATGTCAGTTTTTTTATTTGGGTGTAATTAGCTTATTATATCTGAAAATAAATAGCAGTTTAATTGACTTCTTTCAGAAACATATTGTCCCGACCCCAAACTTTTGAATGGTATTGTACTTTTTTGATGCACATTCCTCCTGGTCTTATTGTGACTGATTCATTTGTGTATTTCAATACAAATGAAAAAATAACACATCTTTAATGAAAATATAACTTGCTCTTCCTCTGAAATAACTTTCTTTTTCCGCTGAAGTCACTTATGTTAACTAAAATGTTAACTAATAGTTGTTTTAGCAAACTTGTATTTGGTCTGGCACAATTTTGGTATTTAATGGCCAGATTTCACAATCCAAACACATCCCAATGGATATTGGATTGGCTTGACTTTAAGGAGAACCAGTCAGCAGCCCACACAGATTCTGTGCTGATAATGAGGGAAAATTGCTTCCAAATTCTGTGAAATAAATGTAAATATAGTCAAATATGTTAAAGAGAGTTTCTGCAAAATATTTAAAGCTTTCTGAGAATATCTGTAGGCACTTATTCCATGTGGGAAGATAATCAGTCCAGTTTTTCTGTTAAATTGAGCAGAAGTGGCTGCGGTGGGAAGCTTATCTGGTCATTAGAGCATGACTGAAGAATGTTCTGCTAAATTCATCATAACTTATGATGGTGGTATAAGAGTTTGGTATATGCCCTGCTCATAAATGGGGGCATTTACAGTCAGAACCTCATAAAAGAATCATTAATGGTGACTTGCAAGCCTTGGGCAAAACTGACAGTGTTTCAAATAGAAGCACTGTTTTGACGCAACTATGGCTTTGTAGCAGCAATAAATGTGCGCTCATAGTAGATCATTGTGTGGTATGTGTGCCGGTGTCATGTTTCTTTGGCAGTGTGAACACATATCTCTTTCATATTTGTTTCAGTGGTGGTCTATGGCTGTAATTCATCGCTGAACTTGTTGCATGGCAGTGTTTGAGGGTGTAGTGATGGAAGCGAGACAAAGAAGTACAGTAAATCTCCAAAATTAGCTGTTTTATCTTTCACATCTGTTCACTTCAGTGCTTTCGCTTGAATCCCTCTTTTTATGAGCTTCTAGATAATAGGGCTTGAAGATAGATATAGTGAATGGGATTTTAGCACACCAGCTGGTGTGCAGTGTAGTTTACTGCATAGATATCTCACATTGATTTTCCATTTTTATTTTGATGGTTCAGACAATTTTTTGCCTTTTAAAACATGTTTACATTAAGAAATGAACAACACTTTTGAGAAATGATGAGATTAAGACCATGAAGTATGACTGACCAAGTTGTTACTACTACTAATAATCAAAATCACAGTAATAATAGTTTTACTTTTAGACATTACTCTGAGTGCTTTAGGAAGCATAAACATAACTGTAGTCCATCGTGATGATATGGATCAGCATGTGTATAAGATGAAAAGTAACAAAACGGGTTGTAAAGTGGTAGCAGATAGTAAACAAACTTCATACATCCACACCACTAGGTGTCGTATTGTATAGATAGTCTAAAACCACTAAAAATGAAGAGCCAGCGAATTGTAAATCAAGTCATACTAGGTGCGTTCCGATCAACCAACATGTTTTCATAAGTATTCATGTGTATTTTTACGTAAAGTGTGGTTCTACCATACATTTACCTAAGTGTCCAAAGCACTGAAACGTCAATTATTTACGTATGAACATTTTTACAGACATACAAATGTGTATGAATCGTTAATTATGAATATTAAAATCGTGCCATTAATATTTTGATTCTATTGTATTCAGTTGTCATATCAATGACATTGTTTTCAGTCGCATTTATTAAACGGTTTACTTATCTAGTTATTCATATGAAATGATAACATTTCACTCTTTTCTGTGTGACTTCTGCTGCAAACTCGCTTCGAAGGATTACGTACTGTTAAACAAGACTACACTTTAGACATTAAAATGAATAGCTTTTCTGTAATCGTTTAACCATTATTTATCATGTATTTATTTTGTTTGCTGTTAGTCTAAATTTAAACTGGGAGAGTGTGTCTGAGCCCCGAACATTATCAGGAAGGCTATTCCAGAGTTTAGGAGCCAAATGTGATAATGCTCTCCCTCCTTTAGTGTACTTAGATATCCTAGGTACTACCAAAGGTCCACAGTTTTGTGATCTTGAAGAGCGTCATGGATTGTAGGGCGATAGAAGATTGGTTAAATACACAGAAGCTAAAGCAGTTAGGGCCTTATAGGTTAGTAGCAATACTTTATTGATTCGGAACTTAATAGGTAACCAGTGCAGGGATGATTAAATTGGGATTATATCATATTTTCTTGACCTGGTAAGAATTCTAGCAGTTGCATTTTGGACTAACTAGCTTGTTTATTATTGAGGATGCAGGACAACCACTAGTAATGCATTACAGTAATCCAGTCTAGAGGTTGTGAGTGCATGAACGAACTTTTCTACATCAGAAACAGATAACATAGCGATGTTTCTGAGGTGGAAGAAGGCTGTTTTTGTAACATATGAAATATGATTTTCAAAAGTAAATTTGCTGTCTAATATAACACCCAGGTCTTTTACTGTGGAGGATGAAGTAACAGTACATCCTTCTAGATGCAAATTGTATTCTAAGAGATTCTGTGTACAGGTTTTTGGTCCAATAAGTAATACCTCAGTCTTATCCAAAGTTAATAGAAGAAAATGGTCTGGTCATCCAATATTTTATATCTGTAACACAAAGGGTCCTATCATATACCTGGCGCAGTGTTTTTTGCTAGTTTCATCCCGACGCAGTTATAATTTTCACGTCCAGCGTCACGTTGTTTAGATAGCAAATGCACTTGCGCTCATCTGTTCGCCCATGGGCGTGCTGGTCTGAAAACAAGGTGTGTTCAGGCGCATTGTTGGCGCGTTGCTATTTTGAGGAAACTGAAAACGACTGCGCCATTGACGAACAAATTATTTTTTGTGTTATTTAAATGGCGCGTTAGTAAAATGCACTTATAGGTGGGTGCACAACGCACGTACACTCTGCTTATTACACACGCAGGGACGCGCAGCAGCATACAAATATGTTTAAATATAAAAAATAAAAGGATTCCTCTCTGGAGAAGCGTTCAGTCTTTCCGCTCGCAAATTCCTCCATGTAAATAGCGAATCCGCCATGGTGCAAGCGCAACTGGCTTTTAAAGGGAATGGGAGATGAAACTCTGATTGGTTTATTGCACGTTACGCCCAAAACACACCCATGACTCATTAAGAGACTAGGTACAACCCTTTTAGACCATGTGCCTGGTGCGCCGACCATTTTTTCTGTCGTTGAACTAGCGAAAGTGTATTCGGATACGCCCTAAGTGCACCTGAGCCATGAGCTTCAGACCATGCACTCAGATCGTTAAAATAGGGCCCACAATGTCAATTTAGATAATTTAGAGATTTCATCTGGACGTGATGAAATATATAACTGAGTATCATCAGCAGCATAGCAGTGGAAATGAATTCCATGTTTTCTAATAATATTATAATATCACCAAGGGGCAGCATGTATATTGAAAATAGCAGAGGGCCTGTGATGTCAAACGCTCATGGGCTCTCACCTGCTTCGTAACAGATTGCACAGCACAACTGCTTTTAACATTGACAATATTAAGAAATGTTTGCTGAGCACCAAATTAACATATTAGAATGATTTCTTTAGAATAATGTGACACTGAAAATTCAGCGTTGCCATCACAGAAATAAATTACATATTGAAATAGGAAACACTTATTTTAATTTGTAATAATATTTCACAATATTACTATTTTCACTGTATTTTTGATTAAAAAAAAAAAGCAGCCTTGGTGAGCATAAGAGACCTTTCAATAACATAAAAAAATCTTACTGATCCCAGACTTTTAATGGTAGTGTACCTGCAGGTCATTGTCAGAGGGGATGTTCAGTGTGTCAGTTTCCTGTTTCATCTCCCATAAGCAGTGAAGAATGTAGGCTATGCACAGTATGCAGCCAGCTTCCTGCTCATGCACACATTAGAAATACTGTCTGTTTGTTTTTTACATTACGTAATACAGTGGCCTTAGTTCCCTCTGTTTACTGTCTGTTATTTTGAGTTTGCTTGCAGAGAGGCCTGGAATGGGTGGAGGGAGTTTTCTATCCTTGATTATTTTCCTGTAATTTTATTTATTTTAATTCAAGGCCAAACATGAACATTACTCAGACTAATCTGGTTATCTCAGCTGGTTTAACATAACAAAAATGTAATCACAAAACAGACTGACATCTCCTCCAGTTGCTGATATGCCTGTACGTGCAGAGTCTTAAGTGATAGTTTATGTACAGTGGGGAGAACAAGTATTTGATACACTGCCGATTTTGCAGGTTTGCCCACTTACAAAGCATGTAGAGGTCTGTAATGCACTTGCTGCATTAAAATTCTTCAACTGTGAGTGACGGAATCTAAAACAAAAATCTAGAAAATCACATTGTATGATTTTTAAGTAATTAATTTGCATTTTATTGCATGACATAAGTATTTGATACATCAGAAAAGCAGAACTTAATATTTGGTACAGAAACCTTTGTTTGCAATTACAGAGATCATACGTTTCCTGTAGTTCTTGACCAGGTTTGCACACACTGCAGCAGGGATTTTGGACCACTCCTCCATACAGATCTTCTCCAGATCCTTCAGGTTTCAGGCTGTCGCTGGGCAATACGGACTTTCAGCTCCCTCCAAAGATTTTCTATTGGGTTCAGGTCTGGAGACTGGCTAGGCCACTCCAGGACCTTGAGATGCTTCTTACGGAGCCACTCCTTAGTTGCCCTGGCTGTGTGTTTCGGCTCGTTGTCATGCTGGAAGACCCAGCCACGACCCATCTTCAATGCTCTTACTGAGGGAAGGAGGTTGTTGGCCAAGATCTCGCGATACATGGCCCCATCCATCCTCCCCTCAATACGGTGCAGTCGTCCTGTCCCCTTTGCGGAAAAGCATCCCCAAAGAATGATGTTTCCACCTCCATGCTTCACAGTTGGGATGGTGTTCTTGGGGTTGTACTCATCCTTCTTCTTCCTCCAAACACGGCGAGTGGAGTTTAGACCAAAAAGCTCTATTTTTGTCTCATCAGACCACATGACCTTCTCCCATTCCTCCTCTGGATCATCCAGATGGTCATTGGCAAACTTCAGACGGGCCTGGATATGCGCTGGCTTGAGCAGGGGGACCTTGCGTGCGCTGCAGGATTTTAATCCATGACGGCATAGTGTGTTACTAATGGTTTTCTTTGAGACTGTGGCCCCAGCTCTGTTCAGGTCATTGACCAGGTCCTTCCGTGTAGTTCTGGGCTGATCCCTCACCTTCCTCATGATCATTGATGCCCCACGAGGTGAGATCTTGCATGGTGCCCCAGACCGAGGGAGATTGACCGTCATCTTGAACTTCTTCCATTTTCTAATAATTGCGCCAACAGTTGTTGCCTTCTCACCAAGCTGCTTGCCTGTTGTCCTGTAGCCCATCCCAGCCTTGTGCAGGTCTACAATTTTATCCCTGATGTCCTTACATAGCTCTCTGGTCTTGGCCATTGTGGAGAGGTTGGAGTCTGTTTGATTGAGTGTGTGGACAGGTGTCTTTTATACAGGTAACGAGTTCAAACAGGTGCAGTTAATACAGGTAATGAGTGGAGAACAGGAGGGCTTCTTAAAGAAAAACTAACAGGTCTGTGAGAGCCGGAATTCTTACTGGTTGGTAGGTGATCAAATACTTATGTCATGCAATAAAATGCAAATTAATTATTTAAAAATCATACAATGTGATTTTCTGGATTTTTGTTTTAGATTCCGTCTCTCACAGTTGAAGTGTACCTATGATAAAAATTAAAGACCTCTACATGCTTTGTAAGTGGGCAAACCTGCAAAATCGGCAGTGTATCAAATACTTGTTCTCCCCACTGTAACTATTAAATTTCTGTCATTTACTCACCCTCATCTCTTTCCAAACCCATATGCTGGTATTGCTTATGTGGAAAACAAAAGGAGAATTGGGTAACACTTTAGAATACTGTTCCGTCATTAATGAATAACTACACAGGAACAAATGAGTAATGCATTATTAACATTCTACTATTACCTAACAAGAAACTCTGATTAATGAATTAGTAAGTAATAGTACTCAGCTGAATGTGGTAGTTCACTATTAGCTAATCAGTAACTACTATTTTTTTCACACCTCCCAGAGGATTACCAAGAATAACTATATACAGGTTCATAATTAATGTGAATAATGCATAATGTATAATTAATTCTAAAGTGAAGGTCATGGAAACCCACTAGTAATGAGTCTGACTCAAATATTACCAAATCCTTCAGAAGGAATTAATAATTATTTGGATTAGTATTCTAAAGTGAAAAACATGGTAACGCCCTTGTATTTACCGAAGTCATTGTAAGCTTTTGAGGTTTTGGATAATAATGACTAAATTATTACTACATCCTTCTAAATGAAGTACTAATTATTTGGATCGGTATTCTAAAGTGAAGATCATGGTAACCAACTAGTAATTACTCAAGTGTTACCAAATCCATCAGAAGGAATTACTATCCAAAACGTACAAAAAGCTTACAATGACTTCAGTCAATATTAGGAAGTTATCATGCTTTTCACTTCAGAATACTAATCCAAATAATTTAGTAATACGTGAATCATTCTTAGTGGGTTACAATGACCTTCACTTTAGAATTAATTATACATTTATGCATTATTCACATTAATTATGAACCTGTATATTGTAGTTCTTAGTAGTCCTCTGGGTGTTATGCAGTTATTGATTAGCTAATAGTGAATTAGTATTCTGAAGTGTTACCGAGAATTGTTATTCAGCTCATGCCATACAAAAGTTTATAGTAAGGAAAAACTCCCTCAATATTCTAAGTCTTTTGAGTCCACATGATAGCCTGAGGAACAGGCTGAAATTGCTATTCATTGAAAAGCTGCATAATGATTCTTGAAAAATTGTTACTTTTTGTTTTCCATGAATCATAACAGCACCATATGAGTTTGGAGATACATAATGGTAAATGATAACATACTTTATTTAGGGGTGAACTAATCTCTGAAAAGTTATCTCAAACTTGCTGATGTAGTTATTTGGATTTTCCAATATTTTTTATTGCTAAAGGATTAATTTGTTTTCTCATTAAATTTGTTGACAGGATTCAAAAAGATTACATAAATCTTATTTTTATGGAGTATTCATCAATGACTTATTTGTGTACATCATAATTCATGTGTCCTCATAATATTTGACAATCTTTCCACAATCTTTCTATGATCCAATCAATTCCCAATGGACATAACACCAACAAAATCCCATACATTTTTTCTTGTTCAATAAGTTGTTTCACTCGAATACACATCACAATATTGAAGAAAAGTCCGTCGCAATTTCTGGTTCATGCTGACATAATGTGGTCTTGAAAATGGTAATGGCTACAAATAAAAACAAGCCATCACGAGTAAATGTTATTGAATTATTTTCATTGGGGCAGATGAAATATTGCATGACTTGATGCTCAATTGACCTTGTAGACCGTTTTTTTTTATTCCTTGTCCTATTTGGCACCTTGTTCCTCAGTGAAACATATCCAAATATTTTTGAGAGAAATTAAGCCAAATATATGTAAATGAATGCAAATGTATGCCAACAACCTGGCCACCTGCTGACTGAGTGATTTGAAATCCATGATCCAGTTACATAATGCAGGTTTAAATCCTGCTAAATAACCTCTCAAAGTAGACCTCTATTATGGTGATGTACTCTGTCAAGAGATGAAGCAAGACTGACAGGCATGGAGAGCGAGAGAGTCGAATGAGAAGGAACACTGAAGACGACGTCGATGTGCTGATAGCTGTGATTGAAAATCCCATTTCTAACCTCTTATAAAGCTGTTTCAGAAGACAGCCGAGTTTCATTCTCACATATTATGCTTTCCTGCTTAACCCTTTGCAGTATATCTTCTACTAGCTGCCTTTGGACGAAAGGCATGTTGTTGAGGATGAATGGGCATTAGAAAGCACTCAAGCATCCGATTGCGTGATGCTGATGTTCAGCATCCCCACGAGAAAACAGCTTTGTATGATTTTTTCTTTTAAGCAAATTGGAGCGCTGTAATAGCCTCCAGGAAAGTTCACTTCCATCAATATAATTTTGTATGAAAAGAGCATATTTGTGTCAGGAGGCTTTGATTTAATCTGTCCTGGTAGAAATTCTCATTCATAGATCCAGATTCAATTGAAGCCATTCTTCTTAATTTGCTGTTTATTGCCTTTTCTACAAATATAGAAAGGTACAAACAGAAACACACAGCTTGGGAGGAAGAACGCTCACTGACTGATTAACATAATTGGCAATTGGAAAAACTCGCAAATTAGATTATCATGAAATGTACTGAAAACATTTGCGCCGCTTGTTCATGTTTTGCCCATGTTTTGTTAATGTTATTAAGGGGATATGAATTGGGAGATGTTATTGTTAACCATTATGAAGCACCATAAATTAAATGCTCTTATTATTGAAACTGTGTTGAAAGGTTTTTAATGGCTAGATGAAAGACGTGATAAACCTTTAGTTTTCGCTGACCTACACACACACACACACACACACACACACTGAGTTCAGGTTATTTCAGGTAAAGGAAATAACAATAGATTATAAGGAAATTGACTTTTGTTAAAAAAAAAAAAAAACCTGACAGGACGCTGAGTCACGACTGCTGTAATTTAAAGCCTTGCAACTTACAGTATACTGTCTTTGACTATAATAGTATATTATAGTATATACGATATAGATTAATAAATAACAGTATATACAGTATATTGTTTTGAGGATATACATCACCAGATAATATGCACAAACCTCTGGTCTACACATACAGGTTTTTCTTTTTAGTTATTTTTCATTATCATTATTATTATTGTTATTATTATTATTATTATGTGTATACACCAAACAAATCCTTGGTGGCGATTTTTAAGACAACTGTGAAAAACACTTGTTTTCACCTCCTTGCCGAGTGACATTATGTGTGTGTGGTGATATAAAGTGTGAGCGAGGAAGAAAGGGAATGAGAGCGCAATACAGACTGAAGTGTTATTCTTTGTTTTTTTATATTGAACAACAAAAGAACAATAGGTGTAGTGCTTAGGACATGATAGTGTTGTCAAGGGAAATATTGTTTTCAAAATTTAGAGTAGGTTCAGTGTACTTGAGTCACATGCACTGTGTCCCAATCCTAAATATTATGTAAGATCAGAATTACGAAGTCAAGAATCATTAATATTAGTATGCCAAAGGTGGTCAGATGGTATACTGATTTACAAAGTGTGCATCCATTTAAGACCTTATCTAGTAATCATGGTTGAATAATGGAAAAAAACATGCAAATTCATTAAATTGGGACAGTGTGTTCTGTGATGTCAATACTCATTTCTACATAGTCAAAATTTTACTTTCCCATCTAGTTTTAGTATGTGAATTGGGAGACAGCCAGACACTCTTTTTGAAATGGCATGCTACCATAGTATGCTTGTGCTAAATTTGATGGAACCACTGATCTATTTAAATGACTGGATTGCTCATTGCGTTGTAAACTGCCATCAGACGGTGAAGCCACCGGAAGTGTTTTCGAGCGGCCATCTTACTATTCCCTACCGACAGGGCATCATTGACTTACAGCCAAAACATTGACCTAAAATCACAGATTTGCAGCGTCTCAGTCTCACAGGATTAGTTTTACGATATATGTATGTAAATTAATAGTTACTTCAGATGTTATCTGTAATGTTTATAGTCTTTTCGGAGAGGATAAGTCATATATTGAAATCGTTGATGTGGGTGCGTCAACTGCACACTGCCGACACATTAACTGACCGAACACAAAAAATGTATTTCTTTATGTATATAATTATGGAGGAAATACTAAACATTAACATATATCTGTGTTTAGCTGCAGAAATTGATTCGAATAGCCTATACAGTAAATATTAATACAAGCCTCTGTTACTATATTGCACTATATTGTATTAAAATTCAAAGTTTACCATGCATCATCTTGGAAATAAAGCAGTCCGCGTTATTTGTCTGAATAAGTAAGGATGATGTGTGTATTTTATTTCCTGATTGCATAACATCCTTTTAAACTCTTAAAGACAGCGCAATGCCGTTTACAGTTTCCATACGAGTAAAGTGTTATGTATGCCATGTTGTTGAATTCAATATTTATTTAATCATCGTTTAAATCATTAACTGCTTCGAAATGCATGCTGTTAACGAAATCATTGTTGAAACATTTGCAGTTAGCCTACTGTATGAATAAAAACAATACTACAGCACAACAAATACATAAACACAATAGTAGAAGTCGATTTCAGGTTACAAGGCATAAATCTTTTTTCCGATTTCAGAATGCACGCTTTGACGTTTGTAATACATACGCTGAAGTGTCTCGTGCGCCCGCAGAGCTGATCTTCACTACTGTAATGAATATGAACGTAACTTTTTAATGAGCAGGGAAAATTTCTGACTTTAAATTAATAACCATTTACATGCTTAGGACATTTGTGTTGTAAGAATGTACAGGGAGACTTCTGATATAAAAACGGTGTCTCCTTGGGCAATGTTTTCTCAGAAATAACATATTTCCTATTAATTCAATAGAATGCGTGAGTTTACTAGGGAATACCAATATGGCGGCGTTGCGGCTTCACTTTTTATGACGTCATGAGCAATCCAGTTCTCTATATAAATCAGTGGATGGAACTCCATGCATTCATCACCATTCAAACTGGCTTTTAAAAATCTAGGGATGCATCAGGTTGTAGATTGTGTGATTACAACTAAACACTTTGCCATTTGAATCATTTATAGTTGAATCTATTGCACTTTTGTACTGTATGCTATTAGAACATTAGTATACAATATGTGCTTGGTAGACTTATTATGCTGTACAGTAAAAACCTATAAAATAAAATGTCATAAAATATAGAACACATTCAGCTTTGCTTAGTTGTGTCATAAAGCCACAGAAAGTCAACATGAATTGCTGTTTACAACCCATTTTACCTTTTGTAATATGACATTTCTGAGTGAAACGGGACAGAGAAAAGAAGTGAAAAATGTAGGGAATTGTTCGGATTGTAAAAAGTAGGCTTTATCTACCAGAAAGGAGCCAGACTGAATGGCGATTTGCTAAAACACGGCCTATTTTGGCTATTGGTTAACGTCCATTATCCATGAAACATTTACAGATCAGGGAGCAGAAAGGAAGGAAGTAAATAGCGTTCATTTTTATTTCATGTTGACTGTCCGAATTAATTTGGAAATGAAAGTATGCATACTTGTTGATGTCTTAACCCAGCTCTAACCTAAACCTCAGTAATGATTTTCTTTCTAAACTGGCTCTGCGAGCTGTTGGTGACAGCAGACGGCACTGGCAGAATGGTGAAGGGTTTTTGATCAGTTGCTTCTGATGCTTGTCTTCAAGCATCTCTGAAATTCTCTGTGGAGCTTCACCCACCACACCAGTTCAAAAGCATGACTCATAAAGCTGTAGGGCCGTGATATCACTGCTAAAAAGTTGCTTCACTTCTAAAAAAGCAAGCAGGATTTAGCAGTGAGGACAGGTCAAAATATATCAATATATCATGTCTGTTGATGATATGCTTGCAGTCAGCGCTTTTCAGTGCTGGGATATAATGCAATGTCATATGTCAAGAATGCTTCTCAGTTTGGCAATTTGATTGCAAAAATTAAGCCCTTGCAGCATGAGAAACTGGAAATTCAGGCTTTTTTGTTGTGAATACAATACAGTACTCTGTGAAAGAAAAAAATATAAACCTTGTATTGTTTAACCTGAGAAATAGATCTTGCACATTTTCAATTATTTGACGTTTTGTCCCTGGTAACATTGATGTAATGGTAAAGGTACATTGATGTAAATACCTACAAATAAACTCTGTTGTGTTTGTGCCACTCTGTGGGGGCTAAACAGATAATGGTGTATGTGTCAGTCTACAGCTCTGTCAATATTCCAGGATTAGAGTCCAAATAGCCTGAAACTGTTGCTACAGGAGACCAAATGTCATTGGTGGAGACTCTTGCTGATGGCAATTGCACAATTATTGATGGTTGAGGTGAGGACCATAAAAACCTGCCCACTCAAGAGGAACATTTTGTCTTTTCATTCAAAGTTTATGAATTTTGTTAGGTTTGAGATGGAGAAATCAAAGGTTTCAGACACTTAACAGCTGTAATTTGTGAGTCTGTTGCTATTTTAGGCCGTCTTATCTTCTTGCTTCATTAAATTCATAAGCTGTAAAAGACATTAGGCTTCAGCAGAGGTGCACTTGTGTTTTCGTCTCTCCCGCTGTGAAGTTGTAAATGACTAGGATCACTCACTTTACTGTATTGTTCACACTCATACCCCTTTTCCACCAGAATGGTTCGCGTTCTGGAGCCAGAGCCTCGCTGGCCGCGTGTTTCCACAGACGTAACAAAACCAAAAAAACATTGTGTGCCTCAGTGTTTGTGCAGGCAGTGTGGCACAATACCGCAGTGAACCAGCAGTTTATGCAAGCTCTCATCTGTCCTTTTCAGAGATAAATTGAAACTCGCAGTAAAATTCACTCGCTCTCTCGCACGATGGGTCTCTCTTGTGCACATAGTTTTATATATTTAGATGTAAAGAGACTACGCCAGTTCGAGACCAGCAAGTTTTGGGGGCTGGAGTTGAACTGATCTATCCATCTATGATTGGCACCTATTATACATTGCCTAATATTTAGTAATGGCTTGCAAAGGAAAGCCTGACATGAAAAGGATATCATTAAAGATATTGGAATACTAATTTTAGAGGATAATAAGCCTTCACCTCGTAATGAGGCAACAGAGAGTGATGGCAAAATCATGCTGAGGTCTGCTGTGTTTGTAAAAAGTACAGTCTTCAGTACGATATAAGGCTTTTTAAACTTTTTTTTCCAAGACTTTCAAACAAGTTGTATTTTATTAAGCCAACATTGAAAGGTTGTCTTGATAAGATTAGCCACAAAATTGTGGCAGCAAAAATTGGGATTTAAGAGATTTCCCAATTGAGTTTTGAATGGTGCACGATCCTGTCATACAGCATTATTGTTTTGAAAAAATTACAACCTTATTTCTAAATATAAAATCGTATGAATTGACACTGCAATATAGATATGGTGTCAAGCCACAGCATATGTGTGAAAACTGCAATTAATATTTATATTAATTTTAAATGAACAGCAGTCTATGTACTGAATCTGCCAAAAACTCTAGTACTATTGGAATCAGCTTTTTTAAATGGCTGCATTTGTTTTTACATTATTTTACAACTTTTTGATGATCTCTCCCCCCGTTCAAGCCAGCCATTCAGCTCCAATAGAGAATAGTCACAGTGAGTTGTGCCAGAGGACATGCAGCAAGATTTGGTAAGAAACTGGAGAGTTCCTGCTCTGTCACTGATTGTTGTTCCCTTGAGCAAGACACTTGACCTACAATTGCTCCTGTGGTTGGTGTGCTAGAAGTCACTTTAAAGGAAAGTGTGATTTACTCAATGACAAGGAACGAGTAAGTAGAGTGATCTGAGGTACTGGAATGGCTCAAAGGCTGTGCTGGTGATGCCAGAATGTGCAGCCAATGGTCTTCAACATCCTGATAGTGCACTGTTAATGTCTGTTGCTGTGCTGCGAGGAGATCCGGTGTCATTTGTTGTTTACTTCAGCAGAAGAAGTACATTGGTCGAAAGATCAGGCATATGCTGGGAGGGACAAGATGTTTGAGTGGCTTTTTCTTCACACTTTCATCACATTAGCACGAACCAAGGCTTAATGAGCTGTCAGCAAGCTGCTGCCACTCATGGGGCCAACCTCTTCTGAACATCTTGGGAGGGAGGCTTTCCGTGTGTGCGTTCGTCCTGCCATCCTCCACTTGGTGAAGAAGGGTGAAATGGCTTAAGACAGAGTATTATTATTATGGCACTCTAACCATTTCCAAACAAAGCTGAATCATCTCCTCTGCAAATGTTTTGATTTCAAGGCCATCTATCTCTGCATGCTTGGAGGGCAAACGACATGAGTTTCACTGGCGGCGCTTCACACACCCACTCAAAGAGAACAAACTAGTCTCGTATATGTAACGTCAATAAGTGTGATCCTTTCGTCTCTCAATGCCTGTAGAGTTGTTCATTTGTAGTCCTAAAACTCTGAAGAGTATTATGGGTTCCCTTAGGAGTTTCTAGAATAGTGTTTTTTGATTTATGAGTAAAATAACATTTACAAAAAATTCACATTTTGTACAACATAAATTGATTCTGCAGCTACAGCGAAGATGTGAGTTTTTGTCCTTATGTTATGTAACGGCTCAGGGTCTGAAATTAACTTTTTAGGCTGCCAACCAAGGTGGATGTAGCAATTTTAAATTGGGAAAAAAAAAAAATTTAGGCTGCCAACCAAGGTGGATGTAGCAATTTTAAATTGGGAAAAAAAAAAAAAATTAAACCAATCTCTACGGCAATTATTGTTAAATATTTAGGTGTATTATCTACATTTTGTGCACTAAGCAAGGGATAATATACATCCAGCTGATTTTTATCGCAAAATAGACCTAGACAGGGTGATCAGTCTTGTTTATCACCCTTAATGGGTTTATTTTGCAATAATAACTGGCTAGAGGCAAATTATCCTGCTTATTACATGACATGCCACATAAGTATATACTTAGCAGTGTTGGGGAAAGTTACTCCCTGAAAAGTAACTAATTGCGTTACTTAGTTACTTTTTATGGAAAGAATGAAACGAGAGAGAGCACATCTGCGGTGTGATACGAGAGATATGAAGAACACCTGGCCTGGATGAGCGGTCATTATACAGCTATTGACGACGGTCATTATCGGGGGAATAACTGAACTCAAAAATGTAGCAACTGACCAATCAGAATCAAGCATTTCGGAGAGCCATGTAATAATAATGTCATATTGTTTGCTGAGGCAAACTCATATTAATGTGCTTTACCAACGGAGACAATGTAAGAATTCATACCTATGCGGCGGACAAAACAGAAAAGGTCTGAAGACAGAAAAAAAATAAGTGTAACATGTTAAACATCAGTACGGTATACACAAGTTGGAAAGATTTGATGATGGAGAAAATCCTGAGTAGTCATGGCCAAGTTGCTTCTTTTTTTGTTGGTAAGGTAATTAATTATTATATAGACTGCTTTCTAAAACTCATTAGTATGAGTGTAATTCACTTAAACTCAGAGACGATCATGCTGAACCACGTCAATATGACAGCGCAGTTGGTAACACCATTGTGGTGTCGGTACATGAAGACTGATGCTAACGCTAGCTAAATAACTGAATGGTCCTTTAATATTTGTAATATAAAATGCATATAGCTTTTCACAGTTTAAAATTACACTTTATGGTCATTCCTCTAAACATAGTAACTTGTTGGTATAATTTTATTGTCTTTATTATGATGATTCCATTATGGTATTTTTCCTGCATTCATTTGGTGTCCAAATATCCCCCCACCCCCCCGTTCAAACCTGTATGATTTTCTTCTGTGGATTAATTAATTGACAATTACCATCGCACACCTGTTGGTAATAGATAGGTGTGTAGGAAAGAGGATAAACAAATCCAAAAATCTCAAAAATAAAAAGAAATCCCGCACACTATCGATATCAAAAAGTTTTTATTAGCAACGTTTAGGTCTCATGACCTGCATCAGGCATATCTTCTGTGAATTAAATTTTTTTTTTTAAAGAATTTTCTACCTGTTTTGCCCATACAACACAACATTGGACCCCATTGATTTTCATTGTAGGGACAAAACTGTTTTTAAAGTATCTTGTATTCCATTTTTTGGTGAAAAATATCTTTAAGTTTAGGCACACAGCTTTTTCAAAATTTAGGCTACATTTGAGGTACAAACCCGATTCCAAAAAAGTTGGGACACTGTACAAATTGTGAATAAAAACAGAATGCAATGATGTGGAAGTTTCAAATTTCAATATTTTATTCAGAATACAACATAGATGACATATCAAATGTTTAAACTGAGAAAATTTATCATTTTAAGGGAAAAATAAGTTGATTTTAAATTTCATGGCATCAACACATCTCAAAAAAGTTGGGACAAGGCCATGTTTACCACTGTGTGGCATCCCCTCTTCTTTTTATAACAGTCTGCAAACGTCTGGGGACTGAGGAGACAAGTTGCTCAAGTTTAGGAATAGGAATGTTGTCCCATTCTTGTCTAATACAGGCTTCTAGTTGCTCAACTGTCTTAGGTCTTCTTTGTCGCATCTTCCTCTTTATGATGCGCCAAATGTTTTCTATGGGTGAAAGATCTGGACTGCAGGCTGGCCATTTCAGTACCCGGATCCTTCTTCTACACAGCCATGATGTTGTAATTGATGCAGTATGTGGTCTGGCATTGTCATGTTGGAAAATGCAAGGTCTTCCCTGAAAGAGACGACGTCTGGATGGGAGCATATGTTGTTCTAGAACTTGGATATACCTTTCAGCATTGATGGTGCCTTTCCAGATGTGTAAGCTACCCATGCCACACACACTCATGCAACCCCATACCATCAGAGATGCAGGCTTCTGAACTGAGCGCTGATAACAATTTGGGTTGTCCTTGTCCTCTTTAGTCCGGATGACATGGCGTCCCAGTTTTCCAAAAAGAACTACAAATTTTGATTCATCTGACCACAGAACAGTTTTCCACTTTGCCACAGTCCATTTTAAATGAGCCTTGGCCCAGAGAAAACGCCTGCGCTTCTGGATCATGTTTAGATAAGGCTTCTTTTTTGACCTATAGAGTTTTAGCCGGCAACGGCGAATGGCACGGTGGATTGTGTTCACAGACAATGTTTTCTGGAAGTATTCCTGAGCCCATGTTGTGATTTCCATTACAGTAGCATTCCTGTATGTGATGCAGTGCCGTCTAAGGGCCCGAAGATCACGGGCATCCAGTATGGTTTTCCGGCCTTGACCCTTACGCACAGAGATTGTTCCAGATTCTCTGAATCTTTGGATGATATTATGCACTGTAGATGATGATAACTTCAAACTCTTTGCAATTTCTCTGAGAAACTCCTTTCTGATATTGCTCCACTATTTTTCGCCGCAGCATTGAGGGAATTGGTGATCCTCTGCCCATCTTGACTTCTGAGAGACACTGCCACTCTGAGAGGCTCTTTTTATACCCAATCATGTTGCCAATTGACCTAATAAGTTGCAAATTGGTCCTCCAGCTGTTCCTTATATGTACATTTAACTTTTCCGGCCTCTTATTGCTACCTGTCCCAACTTTTTTGGAATGTGTAGCTCTCATGAAATCCAAAATGAGCCAATATTTGGCATGACATTTCAAAATGTCTCACTTTCAACATTTGATATATCTATATTCTATTGTGAATAAAATATGTTTATGTGATTTGTAAATTTTTGCATTCCTTTTTTATTCACAATTTGTACAGTGTCCCAACTTTTTTGGAATCGGGTTTGTACATGGAACATGTAGTTGATATAATAGTAAATTTAATAATTGATTCAAATAAACCACAGACCTTATTTTATTCACAAGACCCCTCAAAAATCCCAAAGGAACCCATAGTAAATTAGCCTCCCGGGTTGGTCTACATATTGACATCATGACTGAATGTCATGACTGAATTTGTGTGAACTGTGGCCTATCACGTTGGTCAAAATAAGAAAGACGGTCTTGATGACCCTTTTGAGTAATGCTGGAGGGTTGTTTCCTGCCTGCAGTGGTATGAATCACAGTGGTGTCTGGTTATTATATAAAAGTCCAATTAAGGTGGCAGCTTTGTATGCTTGTTTCAGTGTGTTAAATGTGCAGAAGCTTGTGTGTATGCGTATTTCCTGTTGAAAATATAATTATTGTCTGTGGTGTATGCACTGTGTCTTGAAATTGAACAAATTGTTTGGTCATACAGCGATCCATCAATTATCTCATAATATTTCAAATGTCACCAAGATACTGTGGCTGATGTCCTGTCTGATGTCATTGTTTAAAGAGATTGCAAGAGTCCTTTCCCCATAATGGACTTTTTTACAGCTAGTGCTGACAGGGTGTCACTTTCTGGCACCTCGATGAATATTGTGGATGGATGTACAACTTTCTGGTAGCATCAGGCCTAATGTCATCATGTCTCTAGGGACTGTTGCTGATCTGTTGATTAAACCAAATGACAGCTTCTGTATTATTTATCAGCCAAAAGGGGAGACATCTAATGTCAGTGGATGATCTTATATAAGACCTGTTGACTGTCTGCAAGAGTCTCGGCTGGATTTGTTAGCACGTCCACCTCCTGTGCGTTTGGCTCAGTGTGACGTGGATCGACTTTGCATATTATCTGTATTGATTTTGTCATTGTACAAAGATATATGATCCGTGCAGGCAGCGGAGGCACGATGAGTTCCTCTGGGAGTGAGAAATGGATCAGTGCACAACATGCTAAATGTAACAGATTGTGCTGAGACATTTTAATCAGCTACTTCATTTACATAATACCACATAATTCACAATAAAATACTGTTTCCTTCATTTCTTTCCTGAAGCAGATGCAGTAGCATTGCATGTTCAGTTAAGCTCACTGGTATTATCTGATTAAGGAGAACCAGTTAACCAATAAATCCTGAAAATGAATGATTTTCATGATGTTCAGTTCTGTTAGCAGTTCTTGAGCGGTTCTTGAACGGTATGATTATACACTTGTAGGTTGGCGTTCTGTTAAATTGGTCAAAAAGTTAATCTTTAACGTTAATCAAAAGTAATCTTTAGCAAATCTCAAAATGATTGAACATTTTTCATACTGTACATTTGTAATGCCTTCTAAAATGAAACCCTATGATAGTCCCTGTCATTTAACATTTTAAAGTAATATATTTTTTGTTTTTAGTGTTTAATTTTTTATTTATTTGGACAAAATAGTAGTAAAATAGTATGAGTGAAGCCCTACAAAATATCTCAGATATCATTTCCGCCTGTACATTTTTTTTTTTTTTGCCATTTTGGATTTTTTTAAAAATCTAATTTTTCAAACTCCTCCTAGGCCGTTGGTCTGATCTTCACCAAAATAGGCACACAGCAACTATGGACAGTGCTGGCAAAAAGATATCAAAAGAACTTTGGTTCGTCAAACCATTGCAAAGATATGTTAATTAATTGATGAGGCAATACCCATTTTTACGAGTTGACCTATAGCTGCTGAATGCAATGTCCAATCTTAACGAAACTTGACACACAAGGACAACAGGACATTCTGAGGGCTCACACCAAGTTTTGTACAATTCTCCCAATAGGGGGTGCTACAACTAAAAAACAATTGTAGTTCTAACCAAATGATCTATAAAGTTGAAAATTGGTATGCATCTTCTTTGGTGTACATCCTAACAAATGCTCTAATATGACTCGGATACTTCAAATAACATAACCGCCAACTGCGGCTAATAACATCAAATCGGAATGTCCTACCATTCCAAAAATTGATTTATTTGTACATTGTGTGAAAATAAATATATGTACCAAATTTTATGAAAATCTGCTTCAAGGTGGCGCTATAATAGGCATTTTTTTGGTAACACTTTACTTGAAGGGGTGTGCATAAGACTGACATGACACCTTCATAATCATGACATGACACCTTCATAATCATGACATGACACCTTCATAATCATGACATGACACCTTCATAATCATGACATGACACCTTCATAATCATGACATGACACGGCATGAATATGAAGGAGTTTTTATGCATGTTTATGACAACTGTCATTAAGTGTCATTCGCTCAATTATGTAATTTAATTCAAAGATGACATTATTTGAGATGTCTTTGTCATGACAACTTGACATTACCAAGACAACATAACCTGTCATAAACATGACTTAAAGGATTAGTTCACTTCAAAATGAAAATTTCCTGATATTTTACTCACCCCCCCCCCCCATCTCATCCAAGATGTTCATGTCTTTCTTTCTTCAGTCAAAAAGAAATTAAGTTTTTTTTTTGAGGAAAATATTCCAGGATTTTTCGAAGGGCTTCAGAGGCTCTGAGCGATCTCAGACGAGGAATAGGGTCCTCCCTGAAGCCCTTCGAAGGACTTTGAAACTGCATTGATTTGGACCTTCAACATTTTGGTTGCCATGGAAGTCTGTGATGGGGAGAAAAATCCTGGAATGTTTTCCTCAAAAAACTTAATTTCTTTTTGACGTTGGCTGTCATGAGGCCATTATAATGTCATGATTTTTTTATGACCACTTTTTTTCAGTGGTACAAGTTGAATTTGTCATTAAAATGTCATTAAGTGTTAATACTCTGTCAAATTATTTTATAACAGAGTCATGAATATTTTTCAGTTCATAATGTTTTTTTTTTTTTTTTTTAAGTTTCCTCCAACAGCTCCAACAGAAGGTCAGATAATAGACAATTTCAAATGTCTTAAAATAATGAATAGGTGTTAGAGAAATAAAATCAATCATCCAATAATAATAATAATTAAAATGGATAAAATTATATTTTATTGCATTTGGAGAGCTTGTCACCCAAAATTAAATGAAAACAGTACAATTGTGGGTTAAGCCATGCAGCGTTTGTCCATATCACTGCAAAAACCGTTAATTACAGCATCCCACACATTTATATTTTCTTGAAATGCTTTTTTACATCATGGACAAGTCTACCTAAGACACACCTAACCAGTGGTGCCACTCTATCATTTTGAGGTGAGTTTTCAATGACTCAGGAATACGATTTCCTCTATGACACCATAGTTTATGTCAAGAAAAATATTTATGACACTGTTATAAAATAATTTGACAAGAGTATTAACACTTAATGACATTTTAATGACAAATTCAACTTGTACCTCCGAAAAAAGTGGCCATAAAAAATTCATGACATTATAATGGCCTCATGACAGCCAACGTCAAAACCAACCACATGACAGTTTAATGTAATGTTAACCCATAAAGCTAAGTAATTTCTTAAGTTTGATAATTAATCTGCTATATCATGTTTATGACAGGTTATGTTGTCTTGGTAATGTCAAGTTGTCATGACAAAGATACTGACAGGTTATGATGTATTGGTTTGTCAAGTTGTCATAACAAAGACATCTCAAATAATGTCATCTTTGCATTAAAAATGACATAATTGAGCGAATGACACTTAATGACAGTTGTCATAAACATGCATAAAAACTCCTTCATATTCATGACATGTGTCATGTCAGTCTTATGCACACCCCTTCAAGTAAAGTGTTACCCATTTTTTTTATTTTAGCTAATAATTCTGTAGCCCTGTGTGGCAGAATCAAAATTCTTGTTTCTTCTGAATTCTTGCTTTAAGCCCCAACAATTGCAAATTAAAAATATTGCTGTCCATTTAAAATGAAGAGACAATTTTATGTCTTTTTCACAATATTATATATTATACAATTTCTATAAAGACTCTTATTTTTTGATGTGGTATGAATAATAAAATAAACACTTATGTGTTAAACTGCAAGCATAAGGTTAGAAGGCAATACATAAACAGTAGAAATGAGAAGGAAGTTGAGATAAATGCTTCAGATAAAGTTTTGAGCTCACATTATTTGAAATGGTCCTGTCCATGCGTTTCATCAATTTAAATGTTGAATATGCATCCACACATATACATCACATGTATTTTGATCAAACCATAATTATATTCAAGATGGACCTTGCTATAAAAACCACAACATAAAATATCTTTCAGTTGAATTGCTAATCATTCACATGGGCCATTGGTGCTTGGACCCCAATGACTGCTGCTTGCAGCTATATTTGATTATGTATGTATTTATTTATTTGTTTGTTTGTTTGCATGTGCCTAGCAGTCATTTGCTGATGTATAAGGTCATGCAATCACAATCAAGAGATTTTCAAGAGACGTATTTGAGATGCACGTTCATATCCGCAGTAAATGTCGGTCTTGTGATTGGATTGTCCAAAGTGAATGTAAACAGAGCTTACAAGAATGTAACCATCCAGCACGATTTTCAACGTAAAGGACACTAGAAGCTGGACACATAATTTTTAATTACAAATAAGATAGAATTGATACAGTTGCATAATTACTGATCTGAATTTGACATCACTTATTTTTTGATTAGTTTCTGCATGTAAAATGCTTTGTCTTACAGGTGTACCAACACAATGCAGTTGCCGCTTAGCCTCTCAGTTGTGTTTCTGTGTAAATAAAGGTAATGTTTACTGCTGAGCTCTGCCAAGGGAGCCAATGTCTCAGCTGGGTGCATCAACAACGTTCCACTTTTTTGGCCTTGTGACAGTAAGCTCTTGTGACAGACCATGAAATGGTGTAGGAAAACTTCTCAAGCTCAAACAGATAGAAATACTCATCATGACTGTCCTGATGCAGCAAATGTAGGAAATTCATGTCCAAGTAGCAGGAAATGCCCTTTAGTTTATCACTGCTGATGTCTTTTTCATGGCTCTGTACTATGACTGTGAAATCAGTGCTGTGATGATTATGTAATTCATTAAAATTGTGAATGTGTAGTATTAGCCACCCATATTAGTGCATTTTACTGTGAAATGTTAATAAAAGTATGAGAGACAGAGTGTTAATGAAAATACCAATTATAAAATGAATGCTTCCTTAATGATCAAAGCTGTGCGTGCTGCAACTGGAAGTTCTGTTGTAGTATCAAGAGACTTTACTAATATCTTTAACCAAGAATATACTGCAGCCTTGTGCAAATATGTTCCACCACCCAATAATGGCATGTTATTAATGCAGTCTGCTAAATGGTGCCTGAAATTCATGTCTGAAAATGGAGGAAATTACTCTTATATGCCCCCTATTTTAAAGGGGTCATGACATGAGAAATCAAATCTTTTGATATACACTCACCTAAAGGATTATTAGGAACACCATACTAATACTGTGTTTGACCCCCTTTCGCCTTCAGAACTGCCTTAATTCTACGTGGCATTGATTCAACAAGGTGCTGAAAGCATTCTTTAGAAATGTTGGCCCATATTGATAGGATAGCATCTTGCAGTTGATGGAGATTTGTGGGATGCACATCCAGGGCACGAAGCTCCCGTTCCACCACATCCCAAAGATGCTCTATTGGGTTGAGATCTGGTGACTGTGGGGGCCATTTTAGTACAGTGAACTCATTGTCATGTTCAAGAAACCAGTTTGAAATGATTCGAGCTTTGTGACATGGTGCATTATCCTGCTGGAAGTAGCCATCAGAGGATGGGTACATGGTGGTCATAAAGGGATGGACATGGTCAGAAACAATGCTCAGGTAGGCCGTGGCATTTAAACGATGCCCAATTGGCACTAAGGGGCCTAAAGTGTGCCAAGAAAACATCCCCCACACCATTACACCACCACCACCAGCCTGCACAGTGGTAACAAGGCATGATGGATCCATGTTCTCATTCTGTTTACGCCAAATTCTGACTCTACCATCTGAATGTCTCAACAGAAATCGAGACTCATCAGACCAGGCAACATTTTTCCAGTCTTCAACTGTCCAATTTTGGTGAGCTCGTGCAAATTGTAGCCTCTTTTTCCTATTTGTAGTGGAGATGAGTGGTACCCGGTGGGGTCTTCTGCTGTTGTAGCCCATCCGCCTCAAGGTTGTGCGTGTTGTGGCTTCACAAATGCTTTGCTGCATACCTCGATTGTAACGAGTGGTTATTTCAGTCAAAGTTGCTCTTCTATCAGCTTGAATCAGTCGGCCCATTCTCCTCTGACCTCTAGCATCAACAAGGCATTTTCGCCCACAGGACTGCCGCATACTGGATGTTTTTCCCTTTTCACACCATTCTTTGTAAACTCTAGAAATGGTTGTGCGTGAAAATCCCAATAACTGAGCAGATTGTGAAATACTCAGACCGGCCCGTCTGGCACCAACAACCATGCCACGCTCAAAATTGCTTAAATCACCTTTCTTTCCCATTCTGACATTCAGTTTGGAGTTCAGGAGATTGTCTTGACCAGGACCACACCCCTAAATGCATTGAAGCAACTGCCATGTGATTGGTTGATTAGATAATTGCATTAATGAGAAATTGAACAGGTGTTCCTAATAATCCTTTAGGTGAGTGTGTATATATACACTCACCTAAAGGATTATTAGGAACACCATACTAATACTGTGTTTGACCCCCTTTCGCCTTCAGAACTGCCTTAATTCTACGTGGCATTGATTCAACAAGGTGCTGAAAGCATTCTTTAGAAATGTTGGCCCATATTGATAGGATAGCATCTTGCAGTTGATGGAGATTTGTGGGATGCACATCCAGGGCACAAAGCTCCCGTTCCACCACATCCCAAAGATGCTCTATTGGGTTGAGATCTGGTGAATGTGGTGGCCATTTTAGTACAGTGAACTCATTGTCATGTTCAAGAAACCAATTTGAAATGATTCGAGCTTTGTGACATGGTGCATTATCCTGCTGGAAGTAGCCATCAGAGGATGGGTACATGGTGGTCATAAAGGGATGGACATGGTCAGAAACAATGCTCAGGTAGGCCGTGGCATTTAAACGATGCCCAATTGGCACTAAGGGGCCTAAAGTGTGCCAAGAAAACATCCCCCACACCATTACACCACCACCACCAGCCTGCACAGTGGTAACAAGGCATGATGGATCCATGTTCTCATTCTGTTTACGCCAAATTCTGACTCTACCATCTGAATGTCTCAACAGAAATCGAGACTCATCAGACCAGGCAACATTTTTCCAGTCTTCAACTGTCCAATTTTGGTGAGCTCGTGCAAATTGTAGCCTCTTTTTCCTATTTGTAGTGGAGATGAGTGGTACCCGGTGGGGTCTTCTGCTGTTGTAGCCCATCCGCCTCAAGGTTGTGCGTGTTGTGGCTTCACAAATGCTTTGCTGCATACCTCGGTTGTAACGAGTGGTTATTTCAGTCAAAGTTGCTCTTCTATCAGCTTGAATCAGTCGGCCCATTCTCCTCTGACCTCTAGCATCAACAAGGCATTTTCGCCCACAGGACTGCCGCATACTGGATGTTTTTCCCTTTTCACACCATTCTTTGTAAACTCTAGAAATGGTTGTGCGTGAAAATCCCAGTAACTGAGCAGATTGTGAAATACTCAGACTGGCCCGTCTGGCACCAACAACCATGCCACGCTTAAAATTGCTTAAATCACCTTTCTTTCCCATTCTGACATTCAGTTTGGAGTTCAGGAGATTGTCTTGACCAGGACCACACCCCTAAATGCACTGAAGCAACTGCCATGTGATTGGTTGATTAGATAATTGCATTAATGAGAAATTGAACAGGTGTTCCTAATAATCCTTTAGGTGAGTGTATGTATATATATATATATATATATATATATATATATATACATACACTCACCTAAAGGATTATTAGGAACACCTGTTCAATTTCTCATTAATGCAATTATCTAATCAACCAATCACATAATAATTGCATTAATGAGAAATTGAACAGGTGTTCCTAATAATCCTTTAGGTGAGTGTATATATATATGTATATATATATATATATATATATATATATATATATATATATAATATATAAATCTTTTTGTGCAAAAACTTTGTGAACCTCAAGGAACATTAAAATAAAAAATGCATGTCATGACCTCTTTAATTATAATTATATAGGGTTTTGATTGCAATTATACATGCTATTTGGTTATAGTATAACAAATTCTATATAGTAAAAAACTTTTTTTTATATATTAGGACTTAGCAACTGCACCAAATTGCATATTTTTGTTCAGTTTTTTTTTCAAGTGTTTTTTCCTTAAGTATGAGCTCCATATTCTCCTATACCATACTATATGAACCATAAAAGCCTGATGTATCAAATTATACTCAACAAAAATGCATATACATTTTTTTTTTTAAATGTTTTTTTTTTTAAAGGCTCAATACACTTATATTATAATATGTCAGGCTTTACAGGGTTAATCATTGTTTTCTCCCATTCATTTTTCCACAAGTGGTCTGTCTCCTTCCTCTTATTCTGTCTCTACTAACATTTATGTTGTTGTTCTTGGCAGAGATTTCCTGACCTGACCTTTAAAAATGAGTGACACATACATTCAAATCCTGTAGTCGTAAAAATAGTTGGTTTAAATTTTACAATGGCAGCAGATATAATCCTGAAAAAGGAGACCTCACTGCTAAATCAATTATCGGATATCACTGTAATCATAATATATGAAGTATAAATATGTATATAAACATGTAGGTCAAGCTAACCATAACAAACAAAACCATAAGTGACTGATGCACAGAGAATGTCTAGAGAGAGGAGGAGAGATTTAACAGTTGTGCTGTAAAGATGGAGTCTGTTTTAAGTAGGTCTCTTCAGCAGCTGCACTAGCTGCAAAATTTATACTGCTGTGCAAGTTTATACAGTGCAAGCGAGTGGAGGGGCAAGGCAAGCCCAGACACCACAAAACTAGATCGTTTGCAGTGTAAACATTGAGTAAAACATGCCTTTTGTATGTCAAATTAATACATACATTGAATACCATTAGTTGATAAATGTCCACGACTGTACATTTTCTACAGCATTGTAAACTGAGCACCTCATTAGTTATTTAATCCACTTGTAGTTTTAACCAAAATGTTTATTTGCATTTCATCCAGCAGTCCATCTTTACCAGACGTTGAGTGTGAATGTGTAAGAAATCTCTTGCTTTACTGAGAGAAATTCAGTTTGTGTAGCAGCAGCCATTTAAGGAGCTCTTCAGTGCTGGTACTTGAAGTAAATTGAAATCGAAAAAAGGAACTGGTGTTTTTCAAAATCAGGCCTAGAAAAGTTTGCTCCGGCTGGTAAACCACCATTGGTTTGTGCCGATTACGTAATAGTTCGAACAGCCACAAAAGGCCGCCTACTCTCCAGAGACCCAAGTTTGGTTTGAAGACGAAAAACATACCAAGCGCAATGTTCTCTCACCATTCCTGATTTCTAACACACACACAGCGTTCGGCTGGTCTTGGGGCTGTCAGAGCAGAAACGAAAGCTGCTGCTCTCCGTATTTTTTTTTTTCGTCGTCTCTGGTCACGTTCATATGTAAATTGCTCAAGCTTATTTTATCCATTATATCGAAAGATCTGAAAAAGCCCATACATTTACCCGCCCATAGACCCTCCCCTTGAAGAAATCGGGACAGAAGTGGTTGAAATTGGACAAAAGAGACAGAGTAAAACACCAGGTGTAAACGGGTACGTGTCTCCCTCGTCTACTTGTGATCCAATCGACCAAAACTCATCTTAATACCAGGTGTAAACAGGGCCAATAAGTTTGTTATACAAACGTGATAATGCTGACATTTACACTAGCTTACATTTTAAGAGAGAGAACATTATATGAATAAATTACTTTGTTAGCGGACCTTTTGCTACCTGTCCTAAACAGCACGGCTCTGTGCATGTCAAATATAATCAGTCATAATAAATAAATGTAATTTCTTTTGAATTTATTAGTATTTATTTATTGATTCTTATTCACTTCAAATACAGTTTCTGAATATTATTTTGGCCTACATATAGAAATACCTATTATGTTATTCATGATTGAGTAGTATTGTATTTAATGGAAATGTATTTTTACCGTTAGTTACGTGAGGCAAAAGAAGTTAGAAGGAAGGATAAACTGAAATTCACCGCATTTAAACAACTTCTGCTCTTGTATTTGAAGGCTGCTATTGGATCATTGAAGGTAAATGTCATTTTATGCGACTACGCATTTTTTTACGAAGAGCTTACGACCTGCTACGTTACCGTTAAGAACAAATGGTGCAACCGTATAAAGTACAAAGTTTGTTACAAACTAACTATTAGTTACTAAGCCTCTAGTGTGATCTTTACATTCCAATATAAGTAAGAACTTGCGAATCACTGTTGCAACCCTACCTTGGTCGATGTAACCCTATCCATGTTGCTATAATCAGATGCTTTTGATGTTGAAAGGAAAGTGCGCAGCACATATTTACATATCATCTAAATGTTCACTAACAGTTATACCAAACTTCTTTTTACCCCTAAGTGAAGAACGAAAAATAACTTTTTGCCGTGGGTATATAAAGATCTAATGCACTATTTTCATGACATTAGAAGTTCCTTTAGTCTAATTTCAGTGAAGTCAAAAGTTTACTAAATTGTGGCCATGTTCTTATAATTAATTTCCTTGTTTTAGTTGAATCAAAACAAGGGAATAAATTAGTTCAACATGGCTGCAAATTAATTAATTGCGGGAATTAATTCATGGCCATGATTTAACTTAAACGAGTGAACGAATTCTTAATTCATGACCACAATATATATATATGTATATATGTGTGTATGTGTGTGTGTGTGTCATGTGCGGGGCTCTGTAGAAGTAAATGAACTGAAAAGCAGCTATCAGTTTGACATTTGTGTGGCTTCGGGTGTAATATTTTTTGTGCCAACTTGTGCAGCAGCTGGCTAGCATCAGGAAGAGATTCCTTGCTTTGTTTTTGTCATGTTGATACAGACTGTCAATTAGAGGCCTGTTCCTTTTAGCCTGCAGCTTATTTGCCCTTTTCTCACAACACTCCCTGCCTTAGTCAAGAGGACGACTGACATGATTGCAGCAATTATTGTAGGAGCAACCCAATGGACTCTGGGTGTAGTCTGATGATGGTTCTCAACTGGTTTTGCTTCTAGAACCAGATTTTACATTGGACGGCCAGTGGCATATGGAAAAAGTATGGAGAAATGTTTGTGGTTCCAGACTATTGCCCGTCTTCAGTTTTCTAAACTATAAAATTAAGAATTTCTCAGAATAAATTTATCATACAAGCAGAGAGTTTTCATGTGATTGTCAAACATGACTGAATTAATTCAAGGCACATATTTTCATTACGCAAAACTGTTTGTCTTTGCCATAAGCGAGTCTCTTTTGAACTTCACTAAACGAATGTGTGTGTGTGTGTGCCACTCAAACCAGCATCAGATAAAGGAGCAGACGATCATCTAAATCTGTACTTTGCTGTTTGGTAATCGTGCAACATCAAACCACATTTGCAGTGTGAAACTAATGGTGAGGTCATAATATATGCAGGTTATAAAGTGTTTTAGGTTTTTCTCATCATGTAAGCACATGTTATCACTTTGAGAAAAAACTATGAAAAAAAGCCCCCAGAGAAAATAAAATATTTACAGATGCCTGTATAGCAAAGATAATGCTGAGGATAATGCTGTATGAACCATTTATGTTAAATGTGCATAGAAATCTACAGATAGTTTTGGATATTTGAGTCTGGATAAGTATGGAATTTTGAAATAGAAAATGTGTAGAAACCTTGATTAATGGGAGTATCAGCCATATTACCAAGTGAAAGATGAATTTGTACCAAAATACCATTTAGTTTAACCCTCTGGAACTGCTTGCGTGTCGGTCAAAAATTACCGTTTTTTTATTTTAATGAAATGATTGTACTATATTTTAGTTCGATAATATTTTTTAGCATTTTTAGGGGATTTTATGGTACTAAATTATATTTATGCAGGAGTTATAATTCATTTATTCACTTTTTGAGCATGGACCTGAAAATGAAATTTCCAACGTAAATGGTCCTAAATCTTTAATGCTTTGGAGCACAGACTTAAGTTTGGTCTCTTTTTAAAGACGACACTTGGCAGATTATTGCTGAAGTGAAAAAAGTTTTTAAAAAAGTGAACTTGAAAAAAGTTATAAAATGTTACATTTATTATGAAAAATGCACAAAAATACAATTTTCAGTTATGTAAAATATATGTTTTCCAAAACACATTTTACTCTAAAACAAAATCAAAGCCATAAATCTAAACAAGCTGTGTTCCAAATTTGAGGTTGATATCTCAAAAAATGAGCTTTCAGTAAGATTTTATTTGGGGCGCAGTACCAAACGTTTCCACTAGATGAAATTCGTCTCCCATTCATTTCCAATGTGGTAATTTTTGACCGCAAACAATACAAGTGTGACTATGGGCCCTATTTTAACGATCTGAGCGCATGGTCTAAAGCGCATGGCACAAGTGCAGTTAGGGCATGTCCAAATCCACTTTTGCTAGTTTAACGACAGGAAAAATGGTCGGCGCGCCCGGCCCATGGTCTAAAAGGGTTGTCCCTAATCTCTTAATGAGTCATGGATGTGTTTTGGGCGTAACGTGCAATAAACCAATCAGAGTCTCATCTCCCATTCCCTTTAAAAGCCAGTTGCGCTTGCACCATGGTGGATTCGCTATTTACACGGCGGAATTTGCAAGCGGAAATACTGAACGATTCTCTAGTGAGGAAACGGATCTGCTCGTGCACGAGGTTAAAGCGCACAAGCAGACCATCTACGGGACAAGCCGGATTCCACCAAAGCTACCTGAGCATATGACATGTAGGCATTTTTATATTTATGTACACAATAATAATCTTTTACATTTTAATCCTTTAATTTTTCATTTTTAGAAATGTTTGTGTGCTGCTGCGCATCCCTGTGTAATTGTGCACCGCCTATAGGCGCATATTACTAATGCGCTCTTTAAATAACACAAAAAATATTGCGCTATTGACTTTAGACCAGGATTCAGTTGGTCAATGGTGCAGTCTATTTCAGTTGTTCCGATGAAGTAAAAAAAAACGTAAAATGTAAAAATGACCGAACAGCACCAGAGGGTTAGCAACAGTACATTGGGTTGTAGCTGTTTGTTAAAATGTGCAGATTTCAATTATATTGTGTATAAAATGCATTTAGAATGTGCTTTGATAAAGGGCTTTTTAATTAAGATGTTGTCGTGGGTGACGAATGCCATTCAGCCACTGCACAGTCTTTATTTGAGGTGTGTACTTATCAAGAGTTCTGATGAATACTCTGAAGATGAATTATAATTGAATGCAAAGTCAATAAGCCACAGATCCTACGGAACAGCACGCTTTGAGACTGATGTAGTCACTTTGCTTCTTGAAAATGATAAATGGTTTTTCTAACAAAGGTTGCCTTGCTATAATTATGCATTCATTTTTCAGCTAGGTTTGATATTTTATATACAGGTTTCAGTAGTTTATCTATTTATTTGTTTTTAATAATATTGTTTTGCACATCCCTAGCAGTGATGTATTAAAGGGGACATATTATGCTCCTTTTCACAATGTAATATAAATCTCTGGTGTCCCCAGAATGTGCCTGTGAAGTTTCAGCTCAAAATACCCCCTAGATAATTTATTATAGCTTTTTAGTCAAATCTTGCCCCTATTTGGGTGTGAGCAAAAACGCGCCATTTTTGTGTGTCCCTTTGAATGCAAATGAGCTGCTGCTCCCTGCCCCCCTTCCAAAAGAGGGTGGATCCTTTACACAAGCTTCGGATACTCTGTCAAAAACAAAACAGGCAAATCTCACTCAGCCAAAATGTCAGAAATAACCAGTTGTGGAGTGCAGCCTTACATGTTTGAACCAAAGTCGGACACAGATGGAGAGACTCAGGAAGAGGTTGCAACTTTTAGACTGCACCTGGACGTTTCTGAATGGTTGGTGGATACATAAACAACGTTAGTTGTTGTGGAGTTGTATAGGTGCTCGCGTGGGAACGTAAAAAAGACCATCACCTGACTATACAATGCATAATAAATGTGCGTTTATGAATAAAACTAACGGGATAAAACTATAACGACATAGCTCTAGTCTCTGTGAATACAGTCAGAGACTATGGTAACTTTAACCATATTAGCGTTCTAGAAAGCTCATTCAGAAAGGAAATTTGCAAACATTCACAAAATATGAGGTGCCGTCCTTACTTGTTCTGGATATGAAGTTAGAGTACGAAGCGTTGATATTGACCCATCCTGCAGAAACAAATTTTTCGCAAATCCAGCACTGTGCAGACCCTTGTTGGTGAAGCAGTCGTGTGTAAAATGATTTGCGCAAATATATAATTCAAATATAATTCAACCATGGTGTCCTCAGTGGCTCAGATGCCGGGAGTCTATGGAGACTCATATGTCCGTTGGTACATCCAACAATAGAACATTTGTAATGTTTTTTGGCGCAGACATTGTAATACTCTAGCTAGCTGATACAGTGAGTAAACAGAAATGGCGTCTCTGTGCTTCTCATTCAGGGGTGTGTCTATGCTAAAAGGGCAGATCATTAACAGTCATGGGTGGGGTTTCCCTACTCTTACGTAGGAGTAGGGGGAAATATGAAACCGCACATTATGAGAGAGATTGATAATGATTGATGGTGATTATAAAAAAGTTTTTACCGTTATAGCTGGTTGGTTACACACACTGTGAACACACATCTGTGTTCAAACACCTTATAAAAGTAAATTTTGCATAATAGGTCCCCTTTAAAGTGTCGCAATTTTTAACCCGTTTTGTATTGTAACAATGTCAGTGGTATATTTAAATGAACAATGTTTACTTGTTCTCCGTGTTACCGAGAAATTCACGTTTATTTGTCAGTAAAAGTTTGCCTGATGACTTTTGACAGCTCCAGGGCATTCGGGAAAACTACATATTATACTTCTGCATTTTTGTATCCACAGGCAGTCAGATCGACAGAGTTATTAACAGAACAGATATTGTAACACTGAAAATTGTATCATACTTTGTCTACTCTTTAAACAGCATTATGGTAAAAGTGGAAACACAATTGCAACAGTGTACACAACGGCGTTTTGCTTCGGGGGTTTGGGCGGAACTGACAGAACGGCAGTTTCTTTCAGTTTTCCCCCTCCGTTTGGCCTAAAACACTGTGTTTGTGGTCATCCAGTTTGTTGACTTTTATCATTTTGGGATTCTCTGTGTTTACGATTCTTTGCAGCCTTTATCCACTGCCTACAACGCGCTGAATCCTTCACTGGAAACTGAAAGTAACTCACTCCTGCTAAACGTTAACTCTTTGAATTCTTGCACCCGGGAACAATAAAAGTTTGTGAAGAAGTATTTCCTACTAAATCAAGGTGGTATTTGACTCTGGTAAGCATATCAATATCAGACTAGTGGGAGTGGCCTTGGATGGCATCATGCCCCAGTGCATTGTGGGTGTTGAAGTTTTCCTACCTATTTGGCAAAAGGGAAGACAACATCCTTTTTTCTCTCTTTTCTGTAGTCAGTTCGCATTGATTTCATCCCCCCCCCCCCCCCCCCCCGTCTTTTTACTGTACAGGCAGTAGAAAGCCCATTTTGCCAGTGGTGAAGTTCTACTTTTAAGTAATGTCACAAAATCAGAGATCTTCTCCTTAGTAAAAAACAATTACAAGTGGACTCAGGACGCATATTTAAGATGCACGTTAATATCAGCTGTAAATGTTATTAATTAATTTATTTATTTGTTTGTGTATTTATTTATTTATTTGTTTGCTTGTTTGTTTGTTTGTTTGTTTATTTGTTTCTTTTTAGCTCTGGCAACAATTTCTTCTTTTTTTTTCTTGCCTGTTCTAAATTACTTTAATCATTTGTAAATCCATAATGTTTCACGTATATGTATTGCAGTTATAAAATTCTATTCAGAACACATGCTATCATGATCATTCTCATTGTCATATACATGTTTAATATCCCCAACACACTGATGCTAAGGAGATGCTGGTGGGCTTTTGTCCTTCAGCTAAATTTCTTCCATTCACTCACACAAGCGCATACTTGTCTGTCTTTCCTGCAGTTGCAGTGTGTTGCTGTTTAGCAAATCTATTAATATTTAATTCCTCCTTTATATACTCACCACCTAAGGCTTGGGATTTTTTAAATGAACAATGAAGCCTTTGCTTCATCTTTCCATCTGTCATTAGCTTCAGAATTCTATATACAGTAGCCGCACTTTAAAATTCACCATCACATGGAGCCTTTAACCTGACAAAGCCAGACGATAAAACTTGCACATGCCCGCGGGATCTTTAACTTGCATCAAAGGCGTGATTTGACCGCCAGAAGGGTAACAATGGGGTGAGTTGTCAAGATGAACAGAGCCTCGTCACAGAATATATACTTTCAATAATGAGGGGGGGTGCCAAATGCGCAATCTGAGGGGTTGCTAGGCAACTGCATCAGCATCACTCCAGCAACCTCATGTCAAGAAACACCCTGGAACCACGCTTTTGAATGGCGTCGCCTGGCTCGTTTATGTGATTTGCAGCACATTGATTGAAGCATGGCCCATTGCCTGCCTATTATCCGTGATGGTAGATTCACACACACAGGCTGAATCGCTTCGTAAAGGAAGTAATGATTCATTGCCATCACCAGTTCAGCACAGTTGGCAGCATTAGTGTGACTGTTGTGGATTTGGTGTCTACTCAAGTCTTTAGTCACAAAGTATCACAAGTTGACAAATGAGCATGTTTCACGTTTCAGACCTTTCCGTTGCCCTTCGTCTGTAGTATGTAATGCTATGAACAGTTATGAGCAGCCCAGCGTTTAGAAGGTCTTGCTGTGTGATCATTAGTTAGTAATCAGTAGAACATGATCAAACTGTGAACTGCGTCGTTGCTGACGGCAACAGAGCACACATATAAAAGAGAATCTGTGCTCATTAATTCAGATTTACAGCCCTAGCAGATTATACATTTATATACTTATAAATAGGCATCACAAAACTACTATTCCTACCAGGATTTAACACTAGTCTTTTCATCTTCCCTCAATTTAAGTTTTCTGTCCAGTTTTCCTGTGTGTAATGATCAGCTGATGTGTGTTTTAAATGCCGACACCAATAGTTTTGCTTGATAATACACAAAGCTTTCGCAAAAAAGAAGCGTCCACACACCAGATACTGACCGCTACTTTTAATATATTGACCCCCTCTCGTTCAGGGACTCATTCCATTTCTGTTAATCAAATGTCTGTGAAATTTGTTCCATTTATGTCTCGGTTGTTGAATCTTTTTATGTTTATCCACTGAATGTATACAAATGTTTATACATTAAAAAATTGGCTGGAAAAAAAGCAGTTGAGATGTTTCTTTTTTTTGCTGAGTATATATGTATTATACACTTCCCGGCCAAAAAAAAAGTTGCTGTTTGGATTTTTCACCTGTCATAAATAACATCATAGCATTTATTTCCATCAAGAGGCGCATACATTTTTGGTCAAGATCTTGTATTGTCAATGCAATCCAGCACTCTGTACAGTCTCCTCCAGCACATCCCAAAGACTTTAAATGAATTTAAGGTCTGGACTCAGAGGTGCCAATTCATGTGTGAAAATGATCCTTCATGCTCCCTCCCAACCAGTCTTTCACAGTTTGAGCCTGATGAATCTAGACATTGTCAGTGTGGAATATGGTCATGCTGTGTCTTCCTACATGGTTGTTTAAGAGATGAAAAGCTACACACTCCATCAATTAGGGTTAGAAGAACTGATGCCAAACATATAACATGCTAGAAACATAATAACCACTGCAATAATGATCCAATCATAGACTCTTAA
Source organism: Coreius guichenoti (assembly GCA_039654105.1). Classification (NCBI taxonomy): domain Eukaryota; kingdom Metazoa; phylum Chordata; class Actinopteri; order Cypriniformes; family Gobionidae; genus Coreius; species Coreius guichenoti. The sequence goes on along the minus strand of CM077181.1, from coordinate 5,133,068 downwards.
GCATTTGCCTATTTAAATCCAAACGGCGACTTCTTTTTGGCCGGGCAGTGTATATGACTTCTCAGAAGTTTAGGATCGGTAAGACTTTTTTTGTTTTTGAGTCTGCTCACCAAGGGTGCATTTATTTGAACAAAAATGCAATAAAAACATTAATTGTGAAATATAAATAAAATAACTGCTTTTTTATTCAAAATGTCTTCAGTGTCACATGATCTTTCATAAATCATTCTAATATGCTGATTTGGTGCTCGGGAAACATTTCTTGTTATCAATTTTGAAAACGATTGCCACTTAATATTTTTGTGAAAATCATGAAAATTCAGGATTTTTGAACATTCTAATGAGCTGTATTTTAAAAAGTAAATTGTGTAAAAAACAAAAAAAACAAAACAAAAAAAATGTATTCTCACTTTTGATCAATTTAATGCTTCCTTGCTGAATGAAAGTATTAATTTCTTTAAAAAAAAAAAAATCCTTACTGACCCCAAACTTGGTAGTGTATATATTAATTATATATTTATTTAGTTATTTACTGTATATTGCACATACTGTGTGTGTTTTAACCAGTGCAGTTCAAACAGAGGCAGGAAGCTTTCAACCATTATTTCTGATTAATACCTTTTATTATTCACAGCATTTAAATTACATGTTCTATCTTTAAATTAGTAGCCTGTTTATCTATGATTGATTAAGTTTCATCTGATGGTTTTGATAGGTTCGTTTCATCAGTCTTGAACAGTGACCAAAAATGATTGCAATGTGTTGCAGTGATTGATTTGATTTATTCATTTATTAATGCATTAATCTATAATTTAATTCCCAATTTTATATTTTAAAGCTCTGCTGGTCTAATGACATATTCATTAGTACTGAAATGAATACTATGCTTTTTTTTATATACTTCTACATCTTGCGGTCTGAAGATCACACTAGTGACGGCTGTACTTTTCAAATCTACCCCTCTTTTTGCTCTTGTAGCTTCCTGAACACCTTCAGGCTCAGTAGTGCTGGAGCCTCAGACGCATATCATCCTTTTCCTAATTGATTGTGACGCCTTGCTCCTCTCTCCCTCTGCTGAGGGAGCACTTGCCGTCTGTACCTCTTCTGTCCAGTACTGAAAGCAGGTGACTTGAGTACAGACACTGAAAGACAGTCCTTCTATACTCACAAGTTTCCTGCGCCTTTTCATTCACCTGAGATATCATATTCCTGCAGACCAAGCATGCTATAGTTCTGTCTACATCTGACATTCAGATGTCCTTTTTCTACAAAAACTACATTTGTGCCTGGGGAACAAACCTATCTGAAAAGTAATGTCCAAATAACAAGAAATTACATTGCAGACATTAGAAATAAGGCCACAATTGCGAGATATAAAGTTGCAGTGGCTTGTGTCCACTCATAGAAGTGCTGTCCCTGAATTGACCGCAAACGTGCAGCAGGAACTAAGGAGCTTGTCAAAACCGATACTCTCTCATGTGATGTCTTTTTATTGCCTTTTTGAGAGCAAAATAGAATTGATTCCCTTGAGTAATCCTTTGCCTCATAGAGATTCACTGTCATATATAGGCCTATATGCACAAAATTAATTACATGTGTTGATTAATTAATCTAATTAATTGCACATCAAATTTGCCTGAGAAATTACCCCCGAAAGATAATTTAAAGTCATTATTGTGTTAAATGAGAAAAGCATAAAATAGACATTACAAAAAGTGGATTTAGAAATAATTATTTGATTTGATTCAACATAGAATTTACTACACAAACCTTTAGACTACAATGGCCATGATTTTTTTTTTTTTTAGACGCTGCATATGAATTGGTGTTCAGATATATTTACAGACTGTTTATTTCAGCTCAGAGGTGGCATGAATGCATTTACACTGCACTTACATCTGAATAAATAATTCCATGTGATTGATGGGTTTTAAATGGTTTTAAAGGGATAGTTCACAAATTCTGTTATCATTTACTCTCCCTCATGTTGTTTCAAACGTGTATGACTTTCTTCTATGGAACATAAAAGATGATAATTTGAGAAATGCCTCAGTATTTTTTTTGTTCATACAATGGGAAGTCAATGGTAACCAATTGGGATTTAAACTCTTGAGATCTGGCAACCGCAAGCATGAAAGCTCGTAGTAGAGGCTTGTACAGCAGTCTGCAATATATAAAATATAATAAAAACAGAACTATATATAGTTACACTATATTGCCAAAAGCTTTGGGACGCCTGCCTTTACATGCACGTGAACTTTAATCCCATCCCATTCTTAATCCGTAGGGTTTAATATGGAGTTGGCTCACCCTTTGCAGCGATAACAGCTTCAATTCTTCTGGGAAGGCTTTCCACAAGGTTTAGGAGTGTTTATGGGAATTTTTGACCATTCTTCTAGAAGCGCATTTGTGAGGTCAGGCACTGATGTTGGACGAGACGGCCTGGCTCGCAGTCTCCACTCTAATTCATCCCAAAGGTGTTCTATCGGATTGAGGTCAGGACTCTGTGCAGGCCAGTCAAGTTCCTCCACACCAAACTTGCTCATCCATGTCTTTATGGACCTTGCTTTGTGCACTGGTGTGCAGTCATGTTGGAACAGGGAGGGGCCATCCCCAAACTGTTCCCACAAAGTTGGGAGCATGAAATTGTCTAAAATGCCTTGGTATGCTGAAGCATTAAGAGTTCCTTTCACTGGAACTAAGGGGCCAAGCCCAACCTCTGAAAAACAAGCCCACACCATAATCCCCCCTCCACCAAACTTTACACTTGGCACTGTGCAGTCAAGCAAGTACCGTTCTCCTGGCAAACCCAGACTCATCCATCGGATTGCCAGACAGAGAAGCGTGAGTCGTCACTCCAGAGAACACGTCTCCACTGCTCCACTGGCGGCGTGCTTTACACCACTGCATCCGATGCTTTGCATTGCACTTGGTGATGTAGGGCTTGGATGCAGCTGCTCGGCCATGGAAACCCATTCCATGAAGCTCTCTACACACTGTTCTTGAGACAATCTGAAGGCCACACGAAGTTTGGAGGTCTGTAGCTATTGACTGTTCGCGTTAGTGACTTCTGCGCACTGTGTGCCTCAGCATGCGCTGACCCTGCTCTGTGATTTTACGTGGCCTATCACTTCGTGGCTGAGTTGCTGTTGTTCCCAATTGCTTCCACTCTGTTATAATACCACTAATAGTTGACCGTGGAATATTTAGTAGTGAGGAAATTTCACGAATGGACTTATTGCACAGGTGGCAACCTATCATGGTACCACGCTTGAATTCACTGAGCTCCTGAGAGCGACCCATTCTTTCACAAATGTTTGTAGAAGCGTCTGCATGCCTAGGTGCTTGATTTTATACACCTTTGGCCATGGAAGTGATTGCAACAACTGAATTCAATGATTTGAAGGGGTGTCCCAATACTTTTGGCAATATAGTGCATTTCACAATGTTACTATTTAAAAATATTTTAACACATTTTTTTTTTTTTTTTTTTTTTACTGTGATTGCAAAGCTACATTTTCAGCAGCCATTACCCCAGTCCTTAATCCTTCAGGAATCAGTACATGATCCTTCAGAAATCCTCCTAATATACTGATTTGGTGCTGTCCCCAATTTGACTGCAAATGTGCCACAGAAACGAAGGATCTTGTCAAGACTGGTTATATCTCATGTGATGTGGTTTTACTGCCTTTTTGAGAACAAAATATAATTGATTCTCTTGAGTAATCCATTGCCTCACAAGGGAGTTCACTGGTATTTCAGGACAGACTGATGCGCTAGAGGATTGTGCATAGTAAAGATCTTGTTAAGAAGAATGAGAACTCCATTCCCAGTGCACACACGAGTACATGCATGAACATGAAGTGTCAAATCAGATCTGATCTTGTTCTCACACTCCTCTTCTCCTCTGTAGACTGCTGGAATGGCATCTAAACCTCATCCGCCTCTGATGAAGAAACACAGTCAGACCGATCTGGTGAGCCGACTCAAGACTCGCAAAATCCTGGGCGTCGGTGGAGAGGATGATGATGGAGAGGTGCACAGGTCAAAGGTCAGTATTTGTATCTTGCGTCCTTGTAAATTTCCTTACCCAAGTTCCATGACTTGCATAGCAACTTAAACACAAGGACATGCATGTTAATGTTTTGCATTCTGTTGTTGCAGTGAAATGGATGTTCATATTGTCAGTGTGCGATTATGAGCTGTACAAAAACCAACAATGCAATCTGCTTGAAATAGTTGCACTAATAGGCTCATTTAGCCTCAATTCTACCTGCTACTTTTTGAGTAGTGTGTTGCCATTAGTAGAGTTTTACAAAATTCTAGTCCAAAATTTGCCAAAATGTGAGTAAAATTTGGCCTTGTCGAATAAATACATTTTACTCAACCTTAAATTGTAAGATTATAATACATGGCTATGTCAAATTAAATTATTATGCCAAAGGACCTGTTGTTGATGTTAGTGACATGCACGATTTAAAGCAGACATACACACCGTCTACTAAAGAAAACATCATGACTCGCACGTCTTAAATGCGGAAAATTTATCTGAAATTTATTTACCTCCAGAACACGACACATGAAATATTCTTTGTAATACAGCAGCAAAACTAAATTATAAGGAATATGATTAGGATTTTTGACCTGCAATGTTTAAGATGCATATCAGCCCCAAAAAAATATGTTAAATTGATTTGCCATAAGGGCAAAAATATTTATTATTTATCACCAGAGTTCTATTTAAGAGTTCAAAACTTCTTTGTTACTCCAAAAACAGCTTTTCTTTTTAAAACAAGCTGGCAATATGACCCGTTTTCTGTTTCTGACTGAATATATCATCACATGACTTCCTGGAAGAAGGATTATTTGCGTTTGTGCACTCATCATACACGACTGTGAACGACCTTTTATGCAATGGGAGTGGATTTAAATATAATGCTGTAATCAACATTTTTCACCATTGGTTAATCTTGACAGCTGTAATAGTACAAACGTACTAAAAGTTTTCAAAAGAGTTCCTCATGTAATGCTTATTTCATATTTCATAGACAAAGTTACCTAATCACAGCAATGGGCTTTTATTTTGAAGTCTTAAAGGAGACCCGTCCATTTAAACAGTGTTCGAATTAACCCTCTGAGCCCTGAGCTGTTTTCTGGGCCCTGGAGGTGTTTTGACATGCCCTGATATTTGAGCTTATTTCTGTTACTTGTAACATTTTCATGGCTAAAGTCTGATTACACTGTATTCAGCACAAACTCTGCTACAATAATATGTGAGCAGCATGTATGTAAAAGTTTGTAGTTTTGAGAAAATGACGTTTATGCGTGGTTGTCACTGTTGTAAGGCTATAAAACCGATACTGAATATTTTTTCACAAGACTTTTGAAAACTGGATCATGTAGGCTAGAATTTTTGCTTCAAGACGATGTAAAAATCACTCTGGCCACTCATTCACATAAAACAATATACTGATTTAAAATTTGTAAAACATGTTTTGTGTCAGGAAGGCTTATGCGGGGAGGGCGTAAATCATCATGAATATTGATGTGTTTCACACCTGAAAGACAATGACACTCCCCTAATCCTAATGGCCCTATATCAGCTGAATGACTGTGAGGGAACTAGAACAAAGAATGTGAAGAGATTAAAAGAATGGCTTTTTGAATTATTTGCATTTATTTACAACACAACATAATCCAAACATACACAACAAAGGACAAAAAGTGGGACAAAAATAAGGGACAATCGTGGTTCTTTATAAGGGACACTCAAAGTGTATGTTATTTCAGTGTCTGCAGTTAAGTGTGTGTATAAAAGGTTCTCAGATATAAACACATTTGATTTGCTTAACCTATTAATGCACAATTTAATAAAAAGAATTTTAACGTCATAGAAATAAATGTAAATTGTTACACACAAACCATCTAAAGCTTTTGTAGCATTATACACTACCGTTCAAAAGTTTGGGGTCAGTAAGAATTTGTTTTAAATTAATTAGTTTTATTAATAATTAATAATTTAAGAAATTAATAGTTTTGTTCAGCAACAATGCAGTAAACGTATCAAGAGAGACAGTAAAGACATTTTAATGTTACAAAAGCTTTCTATTTCAGATTAATGCAGTTTTTTTTTTTTTTTTTTTTTTTTTACTTTCTATTCATCAAAGAATCCTGAAAAAAATGGACACAACTGATTTCAACATGGATCTCGATTTGCATGTGAATCACATTAAAGATAATGAGGCTCGCTTCAGGAACTGTACCTCTCGCTGTTTTCATACGGATTACATAAACAGAGAATATTTGTTTTTTATATAAATTACTTCATTTAAAAGTAAAGACATTCCAGGCTTTCTAAGGAGATATCTGTCGTGTGTGTGTGTGTGGCAAGTATTCGCTGAGCTACAGTTCATTTTCAGACGCATTTCAGGGTGGACTTCACAGAGAGACAGATGGGAGAGCGCGCATCCTGTTTGTTTTCTTTATTTAGCGAAAAGCACAACATTTAGTTTTTATTTTGAGTGTACACAAATAAAAGTAGACACTTTAAGCTTTGTAAAGACATATCTTTCATGTCTGTGAGGCCAAAAATGACGGAGTATTTTAAGTTGTTTTACACTGTCATGAGGAAAAATCAAGCAAAACGCGCCCTCGCGTTCTTTGGGTTCAGAGGGTTAAAGGAGCAAAAAACAGGGTAGAAAATTGCTTTTATTTCTAAATGATGGCAGTTTTTAATGTACAAATACTACTAACGTTATAAGTGCACCTCAGGAAACATTACAAAATGACATGAGAAATCAAATTTACCTTGATCTTTTAACATATAAGAAGTATTTTACCATTAAAACACCCTGCAAGTTTCATAGCTTAAAACATCCTTCTCATTATAAACAAAGCATTTATTTAATCAAGCTCCAAAAATGGCTCGTTCTGAAATTGGATGCCCTGTGATGTCACATGGGCAAATACATTTGCATATGACTGCCTCCAGAGGAAGACATCGACGAATAGTTCTACATCATCACACCATAGGCCCCGCCCACTGGCGTTCAGTCGCTTAATGGCTGACATTTGCCTACACTGGATTGTGTGTCATGTCAAAAGCAAATAGAAGCCATTATAATCACTGACGCTGTCTACACTGATACAGTATACAGATGCACGTTCAGTTTCTGACATACACACGCTTGAGTCTGTAGACAACAGGACAAATGGAAGAGTGAAAAAGCGTTCACTTGGACGCTTTGACCAGTGTCAAAAGTTTTTTTCACTTTGACCAGTTTAAACAGCTCATTTGCGTCTCTGTACAGATTTCATATGGGCGTCAGAAACAAGTGGATTTTAATAGCATCCCGGATCGTGTCGGATGATTATATGTTTGTTCGGAGCATTTTGTTTTGTAAACGAGGCACAGTGCAATGGAGAGTTCGCAAAGAAACTTTCACAAACTGCAAGTAAATGATTTCATAATGCTATATGGATTATATGGACAATGTTTTCAAAACACTCACGTGCAATGACAAGTGGGCGTTGATACTTTTCCTTATGCAATGACGTTAGCCAATCATAACAGTGGCCGTTTACTGACAAGCCTTAAAAGCGCCGCCCCTAAAAAATTTATCATTTCAGACAGAGGGCCAAAATGAAGGTTGAAAAGAATAGTTTTTCCACAGAGATGTTTTTTTTTTTTTTTTTTTTTTTTTTGTGCATTATAAGTGAACCTCAAGGAACATATTAAAATAATAAAAAAATCCTTGTCATGACCCCTTTAAAAAACTGTTTGACCTCAATGTTATTATCTGATAAAAATAAACACAAAGAGTTTAGTGCACAACGTAATACAGCATCTCTTGGGTGATATGAAAAATGTAAACATCTATATACTTCCATGCTATATATATTTATAGTGCTCATGTTCACAAATATGCTCTGTGATGCTTGTACCCATTTCTGAGGCGGTTTGTCCTCGCTCGTGAGCTCCAAAATTGTTTTTCTGTTTTGGAAGAGAGGAAGATGGACCTATTCACAACTAAAAATAAATGAAGGAAGCACTCCATTTTATTTTTCACTCGTCCTTAAGCTGTACACCCACAGGAAAGTGATGCAGTGAAACGGCTGTTGTTTTCTCCATGAGCAGGAGGGTTGAGTTTCCTGTATATAGAGTGAAGGGTCTTGGTTTGTGTGGAGACGTTACAGTTACTCAGAGCTGTGGTATATGGGCCCTGTCATGCACTTCCCCTTTCAGCACATCTGATTCAGCTCTGTGGTTATTTCATATATAGGGTCTTTTGTAGGATTTAACAGAGCCGTTCAGCAGTATTTCTGGTAAACACACTATGGCTATTCAGTCTAATTTGAAAAGACTAATGGAATTGTATGATTTAGGCATCTAACAAGCTCCCATTTGCAGAGATTGCAATGAAAGATCTTCTGGTTTGCACAACTTGGTCCAGTGTTGAGGAAGCGACTTTAAAAATGTAGCTTGCCAGTTACAGCCTCATGATTTAAATTAAACTTCAGTCAAGCTATCCTTATGAAAAACTACTACTTTGAAGCTGCAGTGTATTTTTAAGTAAGCAAAGAGGCTGTATATATTAATCAGAGCAGTATTTCTCTGACTCAACAATAATATGAATTTAAATGAATTAATTTCGACAACTAAACAACTCAGGGTTCCCAGGCTCCTAAAAAGTACTTGAAAGTACTTGAATTTCAGACACATGGATTCAAGGACTAGATAGTATGTGAAAACAAACATAGGTCCTTGAAAATGGTTGAATTTAATATGAACTAAAATTTTGTTAGAGTAGCATGGTGCTATTACAAAAATGGGACAATTTGGTTAATATTGTAAAATATTATTGCAATTTTAAAATAATTAAAAAAAAATTCTATTTTAATATATTTTAAAATGTAATGACAAATTAAAATTTTCAGTGGCTCATTTGTCTTACTTCAGTGTCATGAGATTATATTATTATAATTTCTGATTATTATCAATGTTGAAAACAGTCGTGCTGCTTAATATTTTTCAGGAAACGGTGATACATTTTTTTCAGGATTCTTTGATGAATAGAAAGTTCAACAGCATTTACATAAATTTACTTTTGATCAATTTATTGTGTCGTTGTTGAATAAAAGTATTAATTTCTTTTAAAAAAAATCTTACTGACCCCAAACTTTTGAACATTAAAAGGTATATTTTGAGCCAAAAATGTTAATTTTGTCATTATTCACTCACCTTCATGCTGTTCATTCACCTTCAAATTGCATGACAAAAGAAGATATTCTGAAGTTTTTGTCTATACAATGAAAATCAATGGTGTCCGAAACAACACTGGACGCCATGGGCTTTCATTGTATAAACAAAAAAAATTAAATATCTTTCTGTCTTTTGTTACACAGAAGAAAGTAAATCATACAGGTTTGGAATGACGTGGGTGAGTAAATTATGACAAAAGTTTCATTTTTGGGTGAACTATCCCTTTAGAGTGTTTTTTTAATTATCACATCTTGTTTTGTTGTAAAGGTGGATTTACACCGCTGTTTGTTGGTAGTTAGATTAGATTAGAGGTTACAATAGTACTCCCTCACTGGCTCACATCCTTCTAATGACAGATTTACTGTAGGATTTCTGTTGCTTTCCTTTCCCTGCTTTGCAAACTTTTTCCTTCACACATGTGCCGGTGTTTAATGAAGAATGAAGGAGCAGGCGGTCACACAGAGCAGATTATTCTCTCCAAAACAGCATTGTTTATTTCTTCCTCTTCCTGCCTTCCCTCTGCCTCTGTTCGCTGGCCTGTGCCACTCTATTCTGCATTATTATTCCTGATAAATGCGTCGCACGCTCATGATTCAGGTCTGCTTCCTGGAGTAGGGTCTGTTCCTGTGAAAGCCACGCATGTTAGAATGACTGTACAGATGCATGATTCAGTAATGTCACAGCAACCAGAGGCCAAACTCCGTTTCAAACAGATGCACATGTCAGAACACATGCACAATCACATGATACACACCTAGTGAAGCACTGTTTTTATTTGTGCATGGCCTTTTGGTGTGCAAGGCCCGCTAAGTATCCTAATGGAAGTTTGTATCAGCAGTTGTTTTGACAGCAGTACAAAGAGACTGAGCCAGTGTAAAGATGTGGTAATAAACCCACTGATCCCTCCATTTTCTTTTCTAATGTTTGATATCCTCAAAAGCAAAATTTATGTTTTTATATCTTCCACACAAGTGGACCTGGGCTTTGGTTATAGCTCTCATGAGATCACTCTCATTGCTATGCCTGGCTTTTATATTCTGTGTACTTCTCTGACCTGCAGTAGCCTCTAATCAGGATGTTGGTACTCGCTGAGAATCTCTTGCCAAAGGCCAAAGCAGTCAGCAAATTGAAGTATTTGTGCTGTTTTAGAGCTCAGAAAGGTCTCGGCTGCTCACACTGCTTGAATAAGATGGCCATCACAGAGCCAACCACCTAATGAAATGCAATTTGCAGTTAGGCAGTTGGGAAAACACACTTTAGAGACTGAAATCTTTACTGCTGTGAATCTTAATGAAATATGACAGCTCTAAAATTAAAACCGGATTGGATTTATATTGGTCTTATCATCACTACAGTTGATCACCTCTGACCTGGAAGCAGAAGTTTCTGCTTAGTAATGTAACTCTGTGTAACTTCTTTGTAATCCTTGTAAGTTGCAGATACATTTTATGTATTTTATTTATTGCCATAACCTAGTTGTCTGGAATTTTTCCTGGTGAACTCAACAACAATGATAGCATGCACTAAAAGACAATAAACGCATATAAATACATAGAATGAGAAAAAAAAAACACACACACATACATACAGGGCTTGACATTTAACTTTTTTGCTCATCAGCCACTGTGGCTAGTGGTTTTCCAAAGTTACTAGCCACTCAGCATTTTCACTGGCCACAATTTTGACATAGATACCATGGGGAAAATTGTTATACTGTTAAACATGTGTTTTCTTTCTCAACTGTTTACGTTAATGACTGTGTTTACATGAATACCCGCCAAGACCATCATTTTGACATTATTTTGTGTTTATTTGACTGTTTAAGCGTGATTTAGCAGCGAAAAAGAACTCCTTTTAGTCCTGAGACCACTGCATTTGTCGGGTTGGCGGCTGTTAATGTCAAGCACTGCATGCATACATACATATATATCCCATCAATTACAAGGAATAAAATTCAGATGCATAAATACCAAAGGAATTAAGAGCATGAACAATCCTACAATAAGTGCTGTTCAAAAAACATGTGGACTTAGTTTTAATTACTCTGAGGCGTCTGCCTAAAGGTAGAGGGTTTAAGAGGTGTCCGGCCGGATGTGTGAGATCTTTCAGAATTGTTAGACCTTTTCTCTGCAAATGTGAGACATAAATGTCAACAATGGTGGAAAGATCACAACCTATAATTTGAGGCAGACCGCACTATATTACTGATCTGACTTGCACTGAGCTGTGGAGCTGCCAAACCACTCTGTAATTGAAAAAGTCAGCACACTTTCTATCAGAGATCTATAAATGTTGAAAACCAATTTAGATAAGCTAGACTTTTTAAACTGTCTCAAGTGTTTAATGGGATTTTTTAATAATGCCTCTTAGGTTATCATCCCACTTCAACAATGCAGAAATGCTGGTGGTTCGCAAAAAAACTTAAGGCTCAGCACATTCTCACTGCTAACTCATCACATTTTGACGTTTGGTCAGGACCCCTCGCTGTCACTTTTCAACACACAGGGTACCATTTTTCGATGTGCAGGATACTCCATTGCTTTCAATGAGAAACATTTAGCATGGGAATTTTATCGTCATGAATGGGGTATAATTTTACCATTATGACATATGTTGGGGTGTGATTTTCAATTTAATCAGCCAGTATAATTTTATTTACATTTATTTTACTTTTTTATGTTTACTATTTAGACATGTTTGAGCACATAACCCAACCCCTACCCATAAACTTAGTCACAATTTATTCAAAGTCCAAACGATTGATTTGTGTGAGAAACAGACCCAAAAACCACTGTCAAGCTCAGGTCCTGTGCACACACATTCAAAAATTGCCACCAGAAGAAGAGTTGCATCAGCTTTGATTGTGAATTGGCATTGGCTCTTGTGTGTCTTGTGACCGATTGCATCATACTAATGTTCGGGTGTATCTTTTGAATGAGATATGAGTGTGTGCTTTCATGGAGTGGGATCATTTTCAGTGATTAAAACCTTAAGTTCCACTCTGTTCGTATGGCTTCAGAAGACTTGGAATGCAACATGAGTTGTTTGTAATACTTTTATACTGTTTTTTTGATCAGTTTTTGCAATAAATACCTGTGACTATAGTACTTTTATTTGCTTGTTACGCATTTTATATAGTTTATAAGTGGGTAGGAGTGGGGATAGGTGCTCCTGTAATATCTATTTATAAATATTTATAAAATCATTTCCTCATTTACAAATGCTTGATCTGACGCATAAGAAAAAACATCTGAAAGCTGTGGAGTACCTCGCACGTCGAAAAATTACGCTAAAGGGTACACCTTCACGGAGTGAATCGGGATAAGATTTTCAGTGGTTAATAACTTAAATTCTGCTCTGTACCTCATACAAAAATATTATATACCGCCCCAGAGATAAATAAACTATTGTGATTTACACTTGTCTGTCTGTTATGTTTTTCTTTATAATTGTAAATATTTTTAAGAAATGGTTATGGGTAGGTTTCAAGGTAGGAGCGGGAATAGCAGCTCAAAATATCTTTTTAATGCTGTATTGTCAAGCTCAAAGCCAAGGATACATGAATAAATCATATTTCAGAATCCTTTTTTTCTTGTGAACAACCCATTTTCAAGGTATGATACAATTGGATCAAATTACTTGAACAACATCTGACCTTCTGTACGAAGATCAATGATCAGTGTCAGAATGTAACAAAAATAGTCCAGAATCTGAAATTTTTCTTCTTCATTTTACTTTTACATTTAACTTTTATTTGCTTTTTACGTTTCAAAATCTTAAAGAACCTTTCACACAAAGAACAATAACTAATTAAGATAACTATAATGATAACCATTAGCGTCCAATGCACAGTATTGTTGTTTATTATAAGCGTGCGCTGCAGTTATGTCGTCTGCTGCTTTAAATGCTGAAACTCTTTAAAGGATCAATGTTTTTATCATTAATCAGCTGGAAAAAATAATTCTGAAAGTGATTCCAGTGGTATTGTGTCTCTTTGCTGTTATATTTGGTGTGAACTCGGGCCTTGTATTTTGACGTTTGCACCCCATTCTATGTTGTTACATTTATATTTATTCATTGTGTTGTATAGCTTGACACTTTTTGTCTTGTCATGCAGAAATCTGACTTTACTCTTTGCTCTTTCAGCACTCCTCACACTCTCAAGCGGAAAATTAGTCTGTCTGTTCGCTCTTTGAAAGATATTATGGTATTGTGTTGTCATTTCATTAACTTGAACAGTCCCTCAGCAGAGGCTGAGTTGAAATACATGTTGTGTGGCAGCACGAGACGGCAGTATCGGGTGTATCGAAAAAATTGCTATTATTTCTCTTGTTTACTTTGGGTGATATTGGAAGTTGTGGTGATTGTTTGGGCAGCTCTGTGAGTCTACATTCTGGCAGTCACCAAATCTAATTTATTTTGGTGTCATTAGCACATCCCGGTATGAATCCCAGCAGCAGCGTCTGCTGTATCTCTGTGGCAGGATCTAGGGACCTGCACAATCACAGCCCTCATAGTGGGCTTTCTCTCTTTATCTCTGCATGCTTATTTCCACACCTCTCTGCGTCCATTCTGTCTCTTACAATCAGTTTCTCTTTCTTATCTCCCTATTGCGCTCCCTTTCTGTTTATTTCACAGTCTTTAGGGAAATCCATACAGTGGGATTCTGGAGCTTTTTATCGACATTAGCTGAGCACCCGCTGAGAATAAATGAAACACACGCAGCTTCATATATGTCACAGCATTTATAATGTCATCAATCAGCAAACCTGGATTTGTGGCTCAAATTAAAATGCTTCTTCCTTGCGCAAATCAATAGAATAGCAATCAGTCATGTGATTTTGGTTCTACTTACCTCCCATCTCAACAGACCTTGTAGCATTTAGGCCACAAACTAAATACAAAGACATTCTGACATTCATGCTGACTTTAACTCAGATTGTTATGCTGAACATATACTCTACCGTTCAAAAGTTTAGATTTTTTTTTTTTTTTTGTGAAAGAATTGAATGTTTATTCAACAAGGACACAATTGATCAAAAGTGACAGTAAACACATTTGTAATTTTACAAAAAAAATCTGTTTAAAATCAGTTGTTCTTTTGAACTTTCTATTCATCAAAAAATGTATCAGTTTCCACAAAAAAATATTAAGCAACATTAGCAATGTTTTCTGAGCAGCAAATCAGCATATTAGAATGATTTCTGAAGGATCATGTGACACTGAAGACTGGAGTAATGATGCTGAAAATTCAGTTTTGCAGAATTTTAATAGAAAACAGTTGCAAATAAAATTGCAATAATATTTCACAATATGAAAAACTTTACCAAACCTTTAAATGAGATGAATATACTGTAACTTTTTAGGAGTGAATTTTCAAACTGCAGTGGAAGGAGTGTGTATTGATAAACTTCCAGATTCAATTCCGATTCACAAGCTCTTGATTCAGTTCAGTTTTTCGATTCCATTTGATTCAACTCCCATTCATTTTCAATATACAAACCCGATTCCAAAAAAGTTGGGACACTGTACAAATTGTGAATAAAAACAGAATGCAATGATGTGGAAGTTTCAAATTTTAATATTTTATTCAGTATACAACATAGATGACATATCAAATGTTTAAACTGAGAAAATGTATAATTTTAAGGGAAAAATAAGTTGATTTTAAATTTCATGGCATCAACACATCTCAAAAAAGTTGGGACAAGGCCATGTTTACCACTGTGTGGCATCCCCTCTTCTTTTTATAACAGTCTGCAAACGTCTGGGGACTGAGGAGACAAGTTGCTCAAGTTTAGGAATAGGAATGTTGTCCCATTCTTGTCTAATACAGGTTTCTAGTTGCTCAACTGTCAACTGCATCTTCCTCTTTATGATGCACCAAATGTTTCCTATGGGTGAAAGATCTGGACTGCAGGCTGGCCATTTCAGTACCCGGATCCTTCTTCTACGCAGCCATGATGTTGTAATTGATGCAGTATGTGGTCTGGCATTGTCATGTTGGAAAATGCAAGGTCTTCCCTGAAAGAGACGACGTCTGGATGGGAGCATATGTTGTTCTAGAACTTGGATATACCTTTCAGCATTGATGGTGCCTTTCCAGATGTGTAAGCTGCCCATGCCACACACACTCATGCCACACACACTCATGCAACCCCATACCATCAGAGATGCAGGCTTCTGAACTGAGCGCTGAGAACAACTTGGGTTGTCCTTGTCCTCTTTAGTCCGGATGACATGGCGTCCCAGTTTTCCAAAAAGAACTTCAAATTTTGATTCATCTGACCACAGAACAGTTTTCCACTTTGCCACAGTCCATTTTAAATGAGACTTGGCCCAGAGGAAACGCCTGCGCTTCTGGATCATGTTTAGATATGGCTTCTTTTTGGACCTATAGAGTTTTAGCTGGTAACGGCGAATGGCACGGTGGATTGTGTTCACCGACAATGTTTTCTGGAAGTATTCCTGAGCCCATGTTGTGATTTCCATTACAGTGGCATTCCTGTATGTGATGCAGTGCCGTCTAAGGGCCCGAAGATCACAGGCATCCAGTATGGTTTTCCGGCCTTGACCCTTACGCACAGAGATTGTTCCAGATTCTCTGAATCTTTGGATGATATTATGCACTGTAGATGATGATAACTTCAAACTCTTTGCAATTTTTCTCTGAGAAACTCCTTTCTGATATTGCTCCACTATTTTTCGCCGCAGCATTGGGGGAATTGGTGATCCTGTGCTCATCTTGACTTCTGAGAGACACTGCCACTCTGAGAGGCTCTTTTTATACCCAATCATGTTGCCAATTGACCTAATAAGTTGCAAATTGGTCCTCCAGCTGTTCCTTATATGTACATTTAACTTTTCCGGCCTCTTATTGCTACCTGTCCCAACTTTTTTGGAATGTGTAGCTCTCATGAAATCCAAAATGAGCCAATATTTGGCATGACATTTCAAAATGTCTCACTTTCAACATTTGATATGTTATCTATATTCTATTGTGAATAAAAAATATATTTTTATGAGATTTGTAAATTATTGCATTCCTTTTTTATTCACAATTTGTACAGTGTCCCAACTTTTTTGGAATCGGGTTTGTATTTCAGTTTTAATGTCCATTTGACTTGCATTTAAGGAAAAATCCCTCTTGACTGCTGTATGCAGGACAGCGTTTCAAACAAGAAACTTTCATTTTAAACTATTCATTAAAAGAACCTAGTTATTTGTTTCATAAATCAGATTACATTGGTAATGTATGTTTTGATTCATCGAAAAGAACCTTAACTCATTAGTCATTTGTTCATGAATCTGACTGCAATGAAGCTCTAGTGCGACTCCTTACAAAAGAATTCTCTTATGGGTTTGTTCTTTTAATGAATAGTTTCTTGGTTCTTAAAGGGATAGTTCAGCCAAAAAAATTAATTCTGTCATTAATTACTCACCCTCATGTCGTTCCAAACCCGTAAGACTTTCGTTCATCTTCGGAACACAAACAAAGATCTTTTTGATGAAATCTGAGAGCTTTCTAT
Source organism: Coreius guichenoti (assembly GCA_039654105.1). Classification (NCBI taxonomy): domain Eukaryota; kingdom Metazoa; phylum Chordata; class Actinopteri; order Cypriniformes; family Gobionidae; genus Coreius; species Coreius guichenoti. The sequence goes on along the minus strand of CM077181.1, from coordinate 5,116,277 downwards.
TCTATTCCATTGACAGCTACGCAACTACCACTTTGACGCTTCAAAAAGTTCGTAAAACTAATCCATATGAATTGAGCGGTTTAGTCCAAATTTTCTGAAGACACTCGATTGCTTTATATGATGAACAGATTAAATTTAGTCTTTTATTCGCTTATAAACATTCATCAACTCACACATCAGTTGTGGTAAACAGAAGCTCAAGCATGTTCGCTTGACGTGCGAGAACCAATGAGGTTCATTCTCATGCTACAAGAACCAATGAGGTTTGTTCTCGTGCGTCAAGCAGGTTTGGTTGAGCTTCTGTTTATGTTCGCTGATCAATGTTTATATGTGAATAAAAAGCTTAAATTTAATCTGTTCATCATATAAAGCGATCGAGTCTCTTAAGAAAATTTGGACTAAACTGCTCAATTTAATATGGATTAGTTTTACGATCTCTTTATGAACTTTTTGAAGCGTCAAAGTGGTAGTTGCGTAGCTGTCAATGGAGGGACAGAAAGCTCTCAGATTTTATCAAAAAGATCTTCATTTGTGTTCTGAAGATGAACGAAAGCTTACGGGTTTAGAACGACATGAGGGTGAGAAATTAATGACAGAATTTTCATTTTTGGGTGAACTATCCCTTTAAGTAAAAGATTTCCTTAGGAACCAAAATTCTCCTTTAGGAGAAATGAAGGCTCTTATATTTTATTAAACTGTTTTAAGCAGCCATATGGGAATGGGTGATATGCCTCTAATGATAGTACAGGCTCACCTTTCAAAAAAGTGATTAAACAAAGGTGGAGTTTGCCAACATTTTGATTTCCTTGTAGTGTTGCCATCTTTATTTAACAGCTATGAAGAAGTAGGTGGCTGCATTGAACGACAGCCATAAACCTGAATATGTGTGAATCTGGAAATCATCAGAGACTCAGTGTGGGTGGCTGCATTTGCTAATTTATCTTCAAATTGGGTTTCATGCTAAATATATTGTGTTATTAATCCACATATTCACTGGTGGCTACCAGGCGTCAATGTTGACAACAGGTGTCTTCACTTAAATTAAAGATGCTTTCATGATTCGCGCCACATCACTGTAGATAACTCACCATGCACTATTAATTCATCATGCTTTAGACTGATTTAGTTGTTTTTGTGCATCCGAAGTGAATTCAGAATGGAAGCTTCTGTTGCAAATGACTCTTCTGCTAGATGTAACAATTTTTTATTATTCTGAGTGTCACGTTTTTCTCCCTTGTGTCTTTTTCTCTCTCTCTCTCTCTCTCTCTCTCTCTCTCTCTCTCTCTCTCTCTCTCTCTCTCTCTCTCTCTCTCTCTCTCTCTCTCTCTCTCTCCCCATCTTTCTTTATTCCTCACTTCACTTCGTCCTCTTCTCTCTCAGATCAGTCAGATGCTGGGGAATGAGATCAAGTTTGCGGTTCGAGAGCCTGTGGGACTGAGGTAAGAAAACATCCCTGTGCTCACTGTGGTGCTTAGGGGAGATTGCGCTCATACACCTCATTTATTACATTCTGCCTTGGGTCACCAGTGCAGAAAATAGCAGGCCTTTAATTAAAGCACAGTTATTTTGACAGACCGCAGCTGAGCCAGCTGAACCCTGAACTCGATAATTGCACAAATTCAGCTTCTGTTTAAGTAACGTGTAGCGTTTTGTCTTTCTTCGGACACTAAAGCAAGTGGTTTATGTAAGAAGAATCCCCTGCAATATTATTAGCTCCTAATTTATGTGCATTAGCTGTGTCATTCGTGAAGTCTCCATACCTCAGTTTGAATTTTGCACCATTCAGTAACATAACACATTTCTACAATGTATTCAGTGGGGTCCAAAATGCTACTATTTCGCATTTTTCTTATTAAAAGCATTTTTAAATGATAATTTACACTATTGTTCAAATATTTGGAGTCGGTAAAAATTGTTAACGTTTTAGTTTATGTTCTGTTAATGTTATTTATTTGATTAGTTACCTAAAATAGGGTAGAATCTAAAATATTTCTAATTAATATTTTCATTTTATATTAAAGGGGTCATGATATGAGAAATCACATTTGTCTTTGTACCATTATGTCACAAACTGTGTATTTAGTTTCACTCTTTTGTTCTTTTAGTTTGGTTATCGTCAGTTTCCTGTCTCCTTTGTCCCTAGTTTCCCGCCAGTCATCAGTTGGACACTCATTAATCATCACAGCTGTTTGTCATCATCTCATTATCACTGTGTATTTAAGTTCCTCTGTGTGCTCACTTCAGTGTCCAGTATTGTTGTGTGTTAAACTCATGTTACCTGTTCATTTATCTGTGGATCACTTGAGCTTGTTTTATATCAAATACCTTTGTTTTGGAACCTTTTGAATCTTCATCTTTATCTTTATCAACTGGACCTAGACGATACACATTAAAACATCCTGCAAGTTTTATAACTTAAAACGTCCTCCTTACACTCTAAAAAACACTAAAATACACCCAATTTGGGTTGTTTTCAACCCAAGGACAGAACACATGTTGGGTTAATTTTACCCTGCAAATTGGGTTATTTAACCCAGCATAGTTGATTGATTTTTACTTTAATAATAGTTTTTTTTTTTTTTCATACATGAATTAATGTTTACGGATTAACTTAAATCCTCTATACTTTAAAAAAAAAAACTTAACACAACCACTGGTTTGCATGATAATTCCTTTATTTTCAATCATATTTTACAGTACAGCATATTGTATATCATTTTTAAATACATATTGCCAACATTTAAGGTCTTTTAACAAATATTAGAAGTAAAAATTAACCATTTAGAAGTAATTGAAGTGTAATCGACCAGTCTCTGTTGTCCTGTTTCCACCGTAGCGGTGCTGGATCTCATGCTGGAGCTTGTATCATGTTCAGTGGGGGAACTTCTTACTTCAGACCGCCGCCCTGCGTTTCACTCGTAGCCGAAATATGTGGTGACTGACTCCATAACCTGTCCATAAACAATCATTGTACATTTCTGAGAACACATTTTAAAGGAATAGTTCACACAAAAATGAAAATTAGCCCATGATTTACTCACCCTCAAGCGATCCTAGATGTATATGACATTCTTCTTTCAGGCGAATACAATCAGAGTTATATTAAAACTGTCCTGGCTCTTCCAAGCTTTATAATGGCAGTGACTGTTGGGTCATTTTTGAAGTCCATAAAAGTGCATCTGTCCGTCATAAAAGTGCTCCACACGGCTCCGGGGGGTTAATAAAGGCCTTCTGAAGCGAAGTGATGCTTTTATGTAAGAAAAATATCCATATTTAAAGCTTTATAAAGTAAATTATCTAGCTTCCGGCGAATCGCCTTCCGTATTCAACTTATGGAAAAAGTGTAACGCCTCTCGCAGTTCAAAATGCTTACGCTACGACATCTGACGACATTGCACACCAGTTACGCTCGTCAGATGTAGCGTAAGCATTTTGAACTCTTTTTTTTTATTTTATTATTTTTTTTTTTTTTATGAAATCATAAACTTTTATGCAAAGCATTAGGCGTTTCCATGATGCGAAAAGACTGCTCTCTTCTGAAGAGGTCGCAAAAAGCCCGCGGTAAATAACTCAAGCCCTGGGTTATTTCTGACCCAGGATCTGGATAACATAAAAACTACCCGAACACTGGGTTGTTATGTCTGACCCAGGATCTGGGTAACACAAAATTAAACAAAAAAGAAAAAAGAACCCAAGATTTTTTAGAGTGTATAATAAACAAAGCATTTGCATATGACTGCCTCCAGAGAAAGACATCGATGAATAGTTATGCATCATTGGACCATAAGCCCCATTTCAGTCATTTAACAGCTAACATTTGCCTACACTGGATGTGAGCGTCACGTCAAAAGCAAACAGAACCCATTATAATCACTGACGCTGGATACACTGATACAGTACACAGATGCACGTTCAGTTTCTGGCATACTCCACTTGAGTCTGTCGACAACAGGACAAATGGAAGAGTGAAAGAAAGTTTGCTTTGACGCGTCCAGTTTAAACAGCTGGTTTGCATCTCTGTACAGACTTCAGTAGGATCCCAGCGTCGGAAACCAGTGGATGGTTTATTTAAATGCCATCCTGTATCGTGTCGGAGGATTATGTTTGTTCAGAGCATTTTGTTTTGTAAACGAGGCACAGTATAATGGAAAGTTCGCAAAGAAACTTGTTGAAAGATGAAGCAGCCGACTGAATCTGACAGCAGCTGCATCACAAACCGCAAGTGAAGGATTTCATAACGCTTTGTCTGCACACTACAAAAATATAGGCCACATCATTTTATTATAATAAAGCGGCCAACAAACAGACAAAAGTGCAAAAGGGTTGAACCCGAAAACGTTCTGCTGCACATTGCACTTTTTGCACTTTTGCAAAGTTTCTTTCAGTTTCCAGGTTTAAAATTTGAATCCCAGATATTTGGTTTCAGGCTTTTAAATCCCTCTGTATAGCATTGATAAACAGCCTATTTTAGAATAGAGAATGCGCAATCAAAGTGAGCAGTTTTCTCTACTGACTCTGTTTTTTTCTTTCTCAAGGTTATGGATTCTCTTTTCTGCAGTGGTTTTCACAGTCATGGCCCTTATGGTGAGTTTCAGTACTTGAAGCTCCATAAGTTCTCAGGACCATTGCTTTCTTACTATTTTCAGTGTCACAATGAGTCTATTCATCATTAAGTGATTTTGTGTGTGTGATTTATAGGCCCTGGCCTTCCCTAACCAGCTGTATGAGGTGGTATTTGATCAGGAGCAAACAGCCACCAGTGTCTCAATACGTCTCTATGGAGGAGCCATTCTCAGTAAGTCATAATTATCTCATTCTGTGTTTTTAATAACGCAGCATTACCTAATGATCTATCACAGCCTTAGTTAGTTGTTGTCATGTGGCCAGCGCATCTATTGATGAGCTGTAAACAGACTCCTCTGTCTTTTTACCCTTCTACTCAAGGGGCTCTTAGGACGTGTGTTTTTGTGTTTAAGCGAGTAAATGGCCAGTCAGCCATTGGATTGTGAAGAGAAGCGAGGAGGAAATATTCCCTGCAGGACTGCACGCTCTCCGCTGCTCATTCATTTAATTGCACATTAAATTGGACTCGTTCTGGCCCACTGCAAACCACAAATTTGCACAAATTAGTAGTGCAATTATTCCCCTCTCTACCTGCTACCTTTTCATATCTTGCCATCAAAAATTAAATAGATGAGACATGTTTTTTAATATTACTCATTAATCCTCCTGGTAATTGCTAAGTCTGTCAGTACATGTCAGCCACTGTTCTTTTGTGACTCGAGGTGTACAGGAAGTAGAGCTGCATGATTCTGGATAAATTGAGAATCACGATTATTTTGTTTCAAACAGAGATCACGAGTCTCCCTCGATTCTGAACAGACAACTAAACAAAATAACGTGAAATTTACTAGAGGTTCTGACATAATTGCTGCAGTCTATTTAAAATGTTTAATTAATCTGAATGAATTATTAAAAAAAAAAAAAAAAATCGGTTTGAATGAATGATTTAAAGACTCACTCATAAAGACTTCACTTGTTTCATTACTAGATGAATCAGCGATTTTGAACGAATCTCTTGAATGAATGATTCAATGCAGGGTTTCCGCGGGTCTTAAAGTCTCAATTTGACCTTCTACAATTTTAAGGCCTTAAAAATGGCTTAAATTGGAGCAAAAAATCTTAAATTCAATATCATGGCAATAAATTAGAGCGCTATGATTTCTGCGATGTGGAAAACGGGTATGGAATCGCAGAATCCATTCATAAAAATGAAATTTAGAATTTGGTAAAAAATAAAATGGAATTTAAGAAAAAATTAAGTTTATTTCATAGGGCCCTAAAAATAATTTTTTTGTTAAACTTTTAATAAATTGCTGTTAAATTGTATGTTTCATGATTTCAATTAATTCGACTATTTATTAATTTAACCATTAAAAAGGAAAAAAATAAATAAAAAGGATTTCATAGGGCTCTAAATTAAATTTCAAAATTAAAAAAAAAAAAAAAAATTTGTTTTCCAGTACAAATATGTAAACATCCTTAAATCAAGATACATTTACTTGAGATGCAAACTGAAGAAATTAAGAGAAATTGAACAAGATTAAGTGAGTTTATGCTTAAAACAAGAACAAATATCTGTCATTGGGTATGAAAATTACTTTTTTATATGATTACTAATTAATTTGAATTAAGTTATTTTTCTGAACCCATTGGCAGATATTTGTTCTTTTTTAAATCATAAAATCACTTTTACAAGATCACAAGATTTCACAAGATTTCTTCTTATGTCATTTTGCTTCTCAAGTAAATGTATTTTGATTTAAGAATCTTTTAGATATTTACACTGGAAAACAAGACAAACCTACTGAAAAACAACACTATTTTTGCAGTGTGATCAGACGTTACATTAAAAGTTATCTCCATATTCTCATGTTTTTAGGAGCAGAGCTAAATATTTAGGCTATTTTTTTTTTGTCAAATTAATGAAAAAGTAATTGAGATCTGATGGAAATTGTATTTTCAAACTTTGAAGTGTTGCTAATACAACTCATTGTGTGCTTCCTAGACATTCACATTTAGATAACATATTGATGTATGTTCCCCTCAATTTATTCCTTAAATTTATTTAATCGGTCTTAAAAAGGTCTTAAATTTATCTTCATAAAACCTGCAGAAACCCTGCAATGACAAATACATTTGTTTAAAAGTCTTGTCGAAACCTGGTGGCGTAACAATGTAATCGATACAATCATGGAAGCACCATGCTACTGTTTTAAAAGTTGATTTAAAGGTCTTTTAAAGGTGATTTAAAAGGTTTTGATCGCTGAATAATAGTATTATTTTCTTTTAAAAAATGTTACTTAACCAAACTTTTGAACGGTAGTGTATATTTCTCACACTACCTCATTTTTTGCTCTTTTTGGCAGGTCTCTCTCTGATCATGTGGAATGGCTTGTACACTGCTGAGAAGGTTATCATCCAGTGGACGTTACTTAGCGAGGCCTGCTACTTCGCCATCCAGTTTTTAGGTTAGTATCAATGAGAACTAGAGTCTTATGTATGCTGTATTTTGTCAGCTCTAGATGGGCTCTGAAATGTTATGATGACACTGCCCTCTAGTGGTTGTGGTCTCTCAATGGATTCATTCAATACAGTACATACAGTACACATACATGATATATTGTAATGTACATTGTCTGAGGATTTTTACACATATAGTAGGTTGAAAAGTTTCAAGAAGTAATATTAGTTTCTATTTTTATATATAGTAACTATATATAGTACTATATATACAGTACTAACATATTGTTTATATTGAGCAAATATGGTAGTACAATAGTATTATCAACAAATAAACTTCCTGACTGTAGTTTTCCACCTATTACATGACTACTTGCCAAATAAATAAATGAAAAAATGATACTGAAATTGTTTTATTCATCTGTTTATTATCTTGCTTTATGAATTTGCATTAATAAACTTTTTCTTATTAGCTTTATTAACTTTTATTATTTACAGTGTAACATGTAGTATTTAATACTGTTAATATCAAAAACAGAAAACCCTGATATGTTGCAGTGGACAACAGTGAAATAGGTTAAGGGTTAGTGTCATTATACAAATATACTGCCACAATTGACCAATCAGAATCAAGTATTCCAGAGAGCTGCGTAGCATTTCAAAATGGTATGAGAAATGGTTTTTTTGAAAGAAATTTATATTTTGATATAGAAAGGTTTCTGTAAATTAATCAAAAGTGACTGTGAAGACAATTATAATGTTACAATTTTTTTTTTTTTTTTTTTTAAATATGTAGTTCTTTTGAACTTTCTATTCATCAAAGAATCATGAAAAAACAGTTTTCAACATTGATAATCAGAAATGTTTGATAATAATCAGCAAATCAGCATATTAGAATGGTTTCTGAAGGATCATGTGACACTGAAGACTGGAGTAATGATGCTGAAAATTCAGCTTTGACATCACAGGAATAAATGACTTTTTAATATATATTCTAATATAAACAGTTATTTTAAATTGAAAAATATTTTTTTTACAATATTACCGTGTTTTGATCAAGTAAATGCAGCCTTGGTGAGCATAAGAGACTTTCAGAAACATTGAAATGTCTTGCTGACTCCAAATATTTGAGCAGTAGTGTAAGTCTAATTAGTAATCGTGATATTTATAATCATTTACCATGTGTTTCCTCAAAACTATCTTGATATTTGGATCATGTATGTCTGTGTTACAGTGACCTCCGTCACTCTGGTGGAACTGGGCTCCCTTCCAAACACTGCCATCCTCCTCCTCCTCAGTCGCGTATTCTTCCTCATCGTCACGCTTTCCTACTACTATCATCTGGGACGCCGGCCCAAGAAGATCTGAGAGACCCCGCACACATCGTTACCACACACACCTGGTGCTTGGGGAGTTGAGTGACGCTGAGCTGGAGTTTCCATCAGAAGCTTTGAACAGTGACAGTCAAACAACATCAACCTGTTCATCTGGTGTTGAGCCTTACCGCAAGGACCACGCCAACCAGGCCTTTATTTTAATTTCAATTTACACACAACACAGGAGTTTGCCTTTACAGAACAAACTTCTTTTTTTTTCTATAGGAAATGCTCACATTTTTATTTCTGATACACAGTGTAGCCCTCCTCATTCAGAGTTTATCACGTAAAATGTTGCACACCATAGCCTGGTGTAATTGTCCGTAGCTGTTATCAACAAAACTGTAAATCATTTCATGTAATAATGCCAATGACTTTGAGCTTGTAGTCATGTGACGTGCGTGAGGGTGGCTAGTAAACACTAGAACGTGTGTTTTCCGTGCAGGTCATTCAGTATTTGAGCAGTAGGAACATTGTTACTGGTTGGTGTATCTGTGTCACACTGAACCAGGAACAACGTGGAATGAGTTCTCATATGGGAATGATTATGAAAAGCTGCGTTATACCTTATGGATGACAGACACAACAGGTTAGTTTGTTTGGCTAGCAGGTTGGTGCATTGATCTTGAAACCCCGTTTAGTTGCACTGTTTCAGGAACTTCATTGTTAATAACTAATTATTCACGTTTCAGATAAAAACTTTATCCATATTCTTTCTTACTGTCAAGTTCGTTTTCATCAAGATTTCCAAGTGTATATGAACAAGAAAGACTTTTTCTTGTAGTAGTGATGCCACAGAACATAGTTTTGTAGCACAATGGCATGTTTCATTCATTTTAACAAGCAATGTAGCAGTATTTTCCCTCACGTTTCCCTAATATTGCCTTAATATGCTAAACTGCACAAGCGTTCCACATGTCAGCACACTGCCAGTTGTTTGTATTCATCAAAAGAACTGTATATGTATATATTTTTTGTTGATTTGCAATTTTCCAGTTGCTTATTTATTGGCCTGCCCAAAAGTTTTTGCATACAGTAGATTAGGTTTATGGTATCACGTGCATGTTTATTGTCTGAGTTGTTCAGTCATTGTATGACAATTCTTCTTGTGTGAGTTCTGCTGAGACACACTGCAAAATCAAAATGAGTGTGTATTTACACGTTTGCTGCCTTGTGTGTATTTGCTATTATTTTTGAAATCGTCCATTAGTTACAACAGTGACATCTTCCGCTGAAAGTATAATAGAATTGGAAGCATTTTATAATTTTAATAGCATAACTTGGATATTAGAAAAATGTTTATTGGATATATTGAAGGAAGCAATACTTTTAGCAAGGAGACAGGAAATGTCTGTTAAATGTTGCGTACAATGTTTGTTGGTTGTTTTCATATATGATAGAGCTTCAGTGGAGAAAAAAGTCTGTTTGTGTACAGTATATGGACAAAAGTAGCAGTGACTCTTTCCAAGGTTTAATTAGGTTTTTGCATTTAGCTTAATAAAGAAGTCCAGCCTTGTAGAGGCTCACGCTTCTTTCACAACCCGGTTTGATTTAGTCTCTTTGTTGTCTTTACTTGCGAACAGGTTCATAGTTCAAATCTCAGTACAAACCTTTCATCTTACTGTCCTGAAAATAAATCGTCTTTGACCCAACCAAACCAATCCTAACTAGTAATTCAGAATAGGCACGGCTGTTACTGTATGTTCTGTTCCTCTCATTAAAAAGCAAGCTCTCGTCCCTCTTAACACTCGCCCAGCTAAATATGATGACGGCAAATGGCACACATGAATCATTTGTTATTCACGTCTCCAGATGAGAATTGTGTTGCCATGCTATTAGAAATAAATATCCGTATGCTAGTGGCTTCAGCTGTCTGCCGATGGTATACATAATGCCTCTGAAGGGATGTTAATGTACTTTTTAAATGTGTGTAAATATTTTATTGAGAAAAATGTTATTGTTATGGAACTGCATCGTTATCTTTTTGGAATAAAGAAAATGTACATTTATTGCAACTGTCACTCAGAGTCTTTTGTTGTTGTTGGATAATGAGCTTCCACCTCACACTAGCTTTAGCTTTTTTTGTTGGCATATACAACTGAAATCTTGCTTTGAACTATTACCAAAAGAAAAAAAGAGACCTACTATGGTCTCAATTAGGTCCTTGCTGAATTAAAAAGGTTATTTGTTATGACCTTAGCACTTTGTAACAAGTATTCCAGGGACTGTATTTTGTAGCTTTTCCAAGAATTTGTACCCCCTTGAGCTTTTGTATTAGTAATTTTTCAGAAAATGCAGCTCCAGAAACTTTACAGATTATTTATTTGTAATACTAATGGTAATGTATTATCATTGAGGTAGATAGATAGATAGATAGATAGAAAGAATTTTGACCATTCTTCTAGAAGCGCATTTGTAAGGTCAGGCACTGATGTTGGACGAGAAGGCCTGGCTCGCAGTCTCCACTCTAATTCATCCCAAAGGTGTTCTGTCGGGTAGAGGTCAGGACTCTGCAGGCCAGTCAAGTTCCTCCACACCAAACTCGCTCATCCATGTCTTTATGGACCTTGCTTTGTGCACTGGTGCGCAGTCATGTTGGAACAGGAAGGGGCCATCCCCAAACTGTTCCCACAAAACTGTGATTTTGTTGTTGTTCCCAAAAAATTGACTTTGTTGTTGTTCCCAATTGCTTCCACTTTGTTATCTTTTTGGAATAAAGAAAATGTACATTTATTGCAACTGTCACTCAGAGTCTTTTGTGGTTGTTGGATAATGAGCTTCCACCTCACACTAGCGTATACCACTAACAGTTGACCGTGGAATATTTAGTAGTGAGGAAATTTCACGAATGGACTTATTGCACAGGTGGCAACCTATCACGGTACCACGCTTGAATTCACTGAGCTCCTGAGAGCGACCCATTCTTTCACAAATGTTTGTAGAAGCGTCTGCATGCCTAGGTGCTTGATTTTATACACCTTGGAAGTGATTGGAACAACTGAATTCAATGATTTGGAGGGGTGTCCCAATACTTTTGGCAATATTAGATAGATAGATAGATAGATAGATAGATAGATAGATAGATAGATAGATAGATAACATGCATACATACATGCATCACATACATACAGTTGTGGTCAGAATTATTGGCACCCCTGCTAAATATGATCAAAGATGGCTGTAAAAATAAATCTTGTTTATCCTTTTTATTCAAAAATTCACAAAAATCTAACCTTTCATTGAAGTAAAAGAATGGAAAGTTGGGGGAAAATTATGAAAAATGTTTTTCTCCAAAACACGTTGGCCACAATTATTGGCACCCCTAGAATTGTTTATGAGTAAAATATCTCTGAAGTATATTCTCATTAATATTTACATTTTTTTTTAGCACACCAGGGTGACTAGGAACATGAAATTGTCCAGCTATGATGTTTTGTTCCACAGGAGTATAAATATGAGGAAACACAAAGGCCAAATTCCCTTAATCATTCATCACAATGAGTAAAACCAAAGAATATAGTTCTGATGTGCAGCAAAGGAAAAATTATAATGGCTGTAGGAAAATAGCTAAAGCATTGAAAATTCCCATTTCCACCATCAGGGCAATAATTAAGAAGTTCCGATCAACTAAAGATGTTACGAATCTGCCTGGAAGAGGACGTGTGTCTATATCGTCCTAATGCACGGCGAGGAGGAGAGTTTGAGTGGACAAAGACTCGCCAAGGATCACAGATGGAGAATTGCAGAGATTAATTGAGTCTTGGGGTCAGAAAGGAAAAAACCTACATCACCACATGTTGTTTGGGAGGGATTCAAGAAACATCCTTCTTGCTCATCCAGAAACAAACTCCAGCATATTCAGTTGTCAGACACGACTGGAAATTCAAAAGGGACCTGGTTCTGTGGTCAGATGAAACTATAAAAAGAGCTTTTTGGCAGCAAACCCACCAGATGGGTTCGGTGCAAACAGGGATATAAAGAACCCCATGTCCACGGTTAAAAATACCGCTGGAGCTTTAATGCTGTAGGCCTATTTTTTTGCTGGAGGTCCTGGACATCTTGTTCAGACACATGGTATCATGGATTCTAGCAAATACCAACAGATAAAAAATCAAAACCTGACGGCCTCTGCTAGAAATCTTATAATGGGCCGTGATTTTCCATCAGGACAACGATCCAAAACAAACATCAAAATCAACACAAAAATGTGTCACTGAGCACAAAATGAAGCTTCTGCCATGACCATCCCAGTCCCCTGACCTGAACCCTATAGAAAATGAGTGGGCTGAACTGAAGAGAAGAAGCACCAACATGGATCTGGGAATCTGAAGGATCTGAAGAGATTCTGTATGGAGGAATGGTCTCTGATCTCTTGTCAGGTGTTCTCCAAACTCATCAGGCATTATAGAAGAAGACTCAGAGCTGTTATCTTGGCAAAAGGAGGTATTGCAAAAAGTATTTCATAAAAGGGTGCCAATAATTATGGCCAACGTGTTTTGGAGAAAATAATTTTTTTTATTTTTACCCCCCCACTTTCAATTCTTTTACTTCAATGAAAGGTTAGTTTTTTGCGAATTTTTGGAATGATAGATCAAAAGGATAAACAATGCAGATTTATTTTTACAGCCATATTTGATCATATTTACCAGGAGTGCCAATAATTCTGACCACAACTGTACATACATTACATGCATACATACATACATACATACATACTGTAAAGGAACTTTTTAATTAATCATAACTAACATTCCTTTTTCTGCAGGATTAACATTTGTATGCTTTTGAAAACTAAAGGTCCCCAACACTTGGGCCAAAGTCAGTGTGTGTAAAAGAGGAAACAGCTGTCTGAATATCTAAATATATACAAACCCGATTCCAAAAAAGTTGGGACACTGTACAAATTGTGAATAAAAACAGAATGCAATGATGTGGAAGTTTCAAATTTCAATATTTTATTCAGAATACATCATAGATGACATATCAAATGTTTAAACTGAGAAAATGTATCATTTTAAGGGAAAAATAAGTTGATTTTAAATTTCATGGCATCAACACATCTTAAAAAAGTTGGGACAAGGCCATGTTTACCACTGTGTGGCATCCCCTCTTCTTTTTATAACAGTCTGCAAACGTCTGGGGACTGAGGAGACAAGTTGCTCAAGTTTAGGAATAGGAATGTTGTCCCATTCTTGTCTAATACAGGCTTCTAGTTGCTCAACTGTCTTAGGTCTTCTTTGTCACATCTTCCTCTTTATGATGCGCCAAATGTTTTCTATGGGTGAAAGATCTGGACTGCAGGCTGGCCATTTCAGTACCCGGATCCTTCTTCTACACAGCCATGATGTTGTAATTGATGCAGTATGTGGTCTGGCATTGTCATGTTGGAAAATGCAAGGTCTTCCCTGAAAGAGACGACGTCTGGATGGGAGCATATGTTGTTCTAGAACTTGGATATACCTTTCAGCATTGATGGTGCCTTTCCAGATGTGTAAGCTGCCCATGCCACACGCACTCATGCAACCCCATACCATCAGAGATGCAGGCTTCTGAACTGAGCGCTGATGACAACTTGGATTGTCCTTGTCCTCTTTAGTCCGGATGACATGGCGTCCCAGTTTTCCAAAAAGAACTTCAAATTTTGATTCGTCTGACCACAGAACAGTTTTCCACTTTGCCACAGTCCATTTGAAATGAGACTTGGCCCAGAGGAAACGCCTGCGCTTCTGGATCATGTTTAGATATGGCTTCTTTTTTGACATATAGAGTTTTAGCCGGCAACGGCGAATGGCACGGTGGATTGTGTTCACCGACAATGTTTTCTGGAAGTATTCCTGAGCCCATGTTGTGATTTCCATTACAGTAGCATTCCTGTATGTGATGCAGTGCCGTCTAAGGGCCCGAAGATCACAGGCATCCAGTATGGTTTTCCGGCCTTGACCCTTACACACAGAGATTGTTCCAGATTCTCTGAATCTTTGGATGATATTATGCACTGTAGATGATGATAACTTCAAACTCTTTGCAATTTTTCTCTGAGAAACTCCTTTCTGATATTGCTGCACTATTTTTCGCCGCAGCATTGGGGGAATTGGTGATCCTGTGCCCATCTTGACTTCTGAGAGACACTGCCACTCTGAGAGGCTCTTTTTATACCCAATCATGTTGCCAATTGACCTAATAAGTTGCAAATTGGTCCTCCAGCTGTTCCTTATATGTACATTTAACTTTTCCGGCCTCTTATTGCTACCTGTCCCAACTTTTTTGGAATGTGTAGCTCTCATGAAATCCAAAATGAGCCAATATTTGGCATGACATTTCAAAATGTCTCACTTTCAACATTTGATATGTTATCTATATTCTATTGTGAATAAAATATAAGTTTATGAGATTTGTAAATTATTGCATTCCTTTTTAATTCACAATTTGTACAGTGTCCCAACTTTTTTGGAATCGGGTTTGTAACCTCATGACTTGAATAACAAGCTGAAATAATCAAGTCGTCCAGATTTGTTTTTACCTAGTAACAGAACGGTAAAGAGTGCATATTTACAGTGCTGACCCTTCCTCTTCATAACCTATGCAATTCACTCTGGCATATTACTCTGGAATATCAACTTCTGGGCCAAATCCTGATTGATGGTGATCCAGCCTCTTGTCCACTCACCTTATGAGGACTGACACAGGTTCTCTATGGGATTAAGATCCGGGAGTTGCCTGGCCACTGATCCACTTTCTCATTGCAAAGATCTCAGAGCCACTTTATAATCACTCTTGCCTTGTGAAATAGTGCTCCATCATGCTGGAAAATGCATATATCATCACCAAATTGCTCCAGGGGCATTGGGAGAATGTTTTGATGCAATTCTTTATTCGTGGCAGTGTTTTTGGCCCGAATTGTGAGAGAGCCACTCACTTGGATGAAAAGCAACCCCACACATGGATGTTCTCAGGGTGCTTCACTGTCAGCACGACACAGGACTCATGGTAGCCTTGACCTTTTCTTTTCCAGATAAGTGATTTTCCAGATGTCCCAAACAGTCGGAAGGGGGCTTCATTAGAGAAAATAACTTAGCCCCAAACTTCTGCTGTCCAATCGTTGTACTTCCTGTAGAATTTCAATCTGTCCTTGATGTGGAGAGAAGTGGCTTCTTTGCTGCCCTTCTTGACACCAGACCATTGTCCAAAAGTCTTGGCCTCACTGTGCAGATGCATCACACACACACACACCTGCTGCCGATATTAAACAGCTCTGCACTGGTGGTGGTGACATGATTCTGTAGTGACTCCTCAGGAGGAGACGCCCTGGCACTTGCTGGGACGTCCCGTAGCCTAACTCACTGCAGTTGAACCTCTCTTCATGAAGTTCTTGAAGATTCTGTAAATGGTTGGTGGAATATTCTTTTCAGAATTTCCTTGCATGTGAGGCCATTTTGATGCAAAGTGATGATGGCTGCATGTCTTTGATTAGAACACATCAGATTATAATGCTCGTATAATCCAATTAGAACGATAGAGTGATTTCACCTGACTAGTACCTATTCACACTTTCCCATGTGCCGATGATGTGATTAGTGAAATGATGTGCCAGGGCCAAATAACAATGATCTTTTTGGATGAATAATCTTGCTCAAGATGTTTCCACTTTTGACCTGAGGAGGGCAGTATTGTCAATACAAAACATTACTCCATTACTGATCATTTGCATTGTAACATTAATGGGGTCAGACTTCATCAGTTGGTGGGTAAAGAATCCCTCAAACTATTAGTAAGTAGAAATTACATTCATGTCTTATGTGAAATAAAATTTCTGGGGAGACTCGTTCAGTTAGTTTGGTATAACTGGTGTAAACCCTAAATTTAAATGTCATAGGTCTATATAATATGTTATTTCATTGCATTTTAAAGAGACAATATTTTCACCCCAAAATTCAAATTGTCATCATTTACTCACTCTAAAGTTGTTCCAAACCTGTATGAATGTCTTTCTTCTGTTGAACACAAAAGATGAGATGATATTTTGAAGAATGTCTGTAACCAAACAGTTGTTTTTGTCCAATTATGGAAGTCAATGGCTATACCATCAACTGTCTGTTTACCCATATTCTTCAAAATATCTTCTTTTGTGCTCAACAGAAGAAAGAAACTCATACAGGTTTAAAACAACATGAGGGTGAGTAAATGACAAAATGTTCATTTTTGGTTGAACTATCCCTTTAGGATACATACAATGCTAGCTATAAAATTAGCCAAACAAAAGGTGTTAACATTGTGATTTTTATTACCATCCTGTTTCTGCGGAAATACAAAAACTACTTTAAAAAAGGAGGAAACATGATATTTGCCAACTCTGTCATAAAAACGCAATTAAATAAACAAAACGGTCCTGAAAGCGTTTTTTTTTTTTTTTTTTTGTAATTTTTGAAAGAGTTCCTTTTAGTTTTTTTTTTTACAGTAGGCAGCGCAATAACTAGTGATTGTGGCAAAGGTCTGACTTGGGCGGAAACTCTCCGTGGTAACTTGGTGTTCAGTCAGTCAGTCAGTCAGGGGCAGGGCAGTAAAGGGTTAAAGAGGGGTTTCTTCTCATGCTGGTGCTCTCGTCTTTTTGTTCAGACTCCAGTGGCACGACAACGAACTCACTGACATCTGTTCAACGGATCTTCCTTGAGACTTGACACAAAAGAGGTAAATTAATTTCCCTTCCATCTAAAATGACAGTACAAATCGTAAAAAATGTGATTTCATTTACTAATGGCGTGCCAAAAAGGGAATAATATTAGTTAATAAGGTACTGATGAACTTTGTACCTTATTCGCGCTTTCTTTCATAGCAAACTAGTTCTGTGTAACTATTTTTGAGTACGTTTTCTTCTTTGTGTATAGCTTTAAACATCGCTGATGTGGCACTGACAGCTTTCATCATTTTCACTGCGTTCCTGTGAACAATAGCAAACAGCTGAATTTAAAGCAATTTACTCAACACGCACATTCACTTCGTTCACACGTGAGGTTAGCCAGTGCGTTGCAGCTGTGGTTTTGCTAGTTTTTAATTTCGATTAGGCTTGTTTAGAAATTAGGAAGCTGATGATAACCAACAAGTTGTCTACTTTGAAACAGTGAGCAGCGAGACAGCCTCGTTGGTGTTAAAGAAGCAGCGTTCTAGTAGTCGGTGTAGTATGGCAAGCCGTTTTAACATTTAATCCTTAATACGTACTAGTATCTATTTTCATGCTACTAGTACTTATTCATTAGCTACTAGTGGTTATTGAGTCGAAACATGTCAGACCACAATTCATAAGTTTTCTCTTTCAAGTAAACTACTAGCTGTTTTGAACAGTTTGCAAGCAAAACTTTGAAGAGAATCTCGCTAAGCAAGTTTGTTAAAACCAATAGGCCTATATTTATTTTCCCAATAACACATATGGTTTAATGGCACAAATATTTGTAGGTAACTCCATATCATCTTCCTTAAGTATTTGTCACTGCCAGGGCTACGCAAAATGCATATCAAATATACACAACATTTGCCAAGCCTTCAGATCTTACATATTAAAGTAAAATACGTTTCTGATCTTAGGTTCAAATGTCTGAGCCATTAAAGAGATGGTTCACCCAAAAATGAAAATTCAATCCTCAGGTTGTTCCAAACCTGTATGAATTTCTTTCCTCTGCTGAACACAAAAGAAGATATTGTGAAGAATATGGGTAACCAAACAGTTGATGGACCCAATTGACTTCCAGTATGGAAAAAAAAATACTTTGGAAGTCAATGGGGTGACAAATCTCAGTACTCAAGGAGTTAACTAAAAATATTTGTGCCATTAAACCGGATGTATTCTTTTCATATAACATATTGACATTAGGTAACCTGTTTAACAAGATTCTCTTGAAACTGTTGCTCTGACATGGCAGTACATGTCCTGAATGAGAAAACTGACAGAAAAACATTAACATTTAATAAACATGCTCTGGTATTGGGGCACTGGTTTGCTGTCAGAATGGTGTAATTTGCCTGAAAACAATGAAAATGAAAAATGAAAACACAGATGTGAAAATTGGTCAGAATTGAGTTTGGGCTAAGTACTGGATGCTTCTTCAGGTCCTTAAAAGGTTAAGAGCTGGCAGAACTCCCAGGATGTGTCTTTGACTGGAATGAGCCCACTGAGAGAGAGAGCCAGGATACAGATGTTCCTCTTCTTTTACTTCGAATTTTCCTTGCTGGAAAACTCCTGCTCTTGGAGCCAGCTAAAAATGGGATGCCACTGTGTGTTTGAGAGCGGCCTTTGCCAAGACAGGCCCGCAGCAGAAACTTAATAGGCAGCTCTTTTTCATAAGGGGAATTTAGGTTTGGGGGCTTTCTAAAAAAAGATTTAATGTGGAACAACATTTCTTTTTGCAAACCAGTTGTAGCTTTGCTTGCTTGTTAGTGCACACTGCATTTGAACGTAGCATTCAGTAAAATGTCATTTTCCAATTCTGATTTCTTGTAGGCATAGTTATAAGGTGTTTAAAGTCAGCATCAATAAGAAGTTACTATAGTCTTTTCTTCCCTATTGTGACACATCTGAGTGAAACTGCTTCTCGAACAAGAAACACTGTGGGGGGGATTTGATTTTGTTCATCTGTAATTGATTGGATTGTTGTGATTTGCTATTGCTGTGATCTCATGTAAGTGACAACGAACCCTGGTGCGATTGCTCTATTAGTGCGGTTCATTTGAATAAGTGTGAACGCTGCCATCCGAACCCTGGTGCACACCAAACAAGCAGACCGAGACAGCCGAAAAGATGGGTATCGGTCCGCTTCCAAACGAACTCTGGTGGGATTCAAATTAAATATGAACGCAACACGGACCAAAGACATGTAAACAAACCAAAAACAGGACATGATGTCACAAGATACTAAAAAGGACAGAATGCTCAAGCATACCTGTTTTTTCTCATCATAGTCGCGATGTTGCCCATCACAGTTCGGTACAGGCGTCAGAACCGCGTCTCCTCGCAGCAGATCTTCGTTTGTGTGTGTGACGGAGGGATTCCTGCCCCGGTTTTGACTCCTTTACACATTTTATAAGTTCTTCACGAGTTCTTTTTCTAACTTCGCTCGGTGTTTCACTTATGGGAATGGCTTTGGGTGTGACCAACTACGGAAGCTCCTATGACACCACGTCTGTCTTTGACAGACAGGTCGACTATCGAAGTCATTCGCGCTTTCTTCCCGTGAGGGACTACAACAAGCTCTCTCAGCACGTCCGACTTCGTCGCTGATTTCGGTAAACTGTTCAACAGACGGACCGTCATTGGAATACGCCACCGAACGCGATATCAGTAGATTGGACTGTGTTGAGTGGCAAGGTGAGCTATTCTGTTCGGACTATCGCGTATTAAATTATGACAGTAGGATTTTAAAGTCATCTTTAGGCTTCATGCGTTAAGGCGAGCCGTTGAAAGGGCTAACTACCCTACGTGAACCATCAGACTAACGTGTTGTGACGAGTCGTTGAATCACTCTTTCTCCAGCCATTATGTTAACGGTCATTACCCCTGCCAAAGGGAATGAGTCTAAAAGCAGGGAGGCGGCATCCCACCCGTGTTTATCGTCATGTGGAGCAACCATCTCGGGCAGGGACCCCCATCCTATGTGCATCGTGTGTATGGGCACAAAGCACGCTTAAACGTCGCTTGCGGACCCACAAACATGCATCCACTGTGCGTCAATGCCGGTGAAAATTCTAGAGAGAAGCCTGAGAGTGGCGGTGGCTAGCCAGCAAGACCCATGTCTGTCCGGAGCTGAGAAACCTAAGGCTACTGACCATCATATGCGAGCTACCACGAGCTGGGCTGAAATGATGGAAGCCGAATCCCCGGATATGCCTCCTCTGTTCGATGGCCTTCTCGCACACGAGGAGGAAGAGCCGGGTGACGAGGACGCAAAGGGCGATGCTAACTCTGACCTCCTCGACTTGGACATGGATGACGAGGAGGAAGATGACAACTCTCCCTTCCCTGTCCAACAGTCTAGACCCCCTAGCACGACTGACTCGGGCTCTGAGGCAGACAGTAACCTGCACGAGGTGTGCAAACGAGCCGCGGCTAAACTGGGCCTAGCGTGGCCCACGGCACAGGATGCAGAAGGAGCAGAGAGGGACCTTTACGACGGAAAAAGGCTGCCGCCTGCTCAACCCACAGCTAGACAACTCCTACCCGCCGTGCCGGCATGCATGAAAGAGATGTCCTGCCATTAGGGTAACCCCTTTAAGAGCAAGCTCCCGGCCAAGGGATGTTCTAAGCTGGAGATGCAAGGGATGGGAGAGCTGGGGTTTTTAGTGGCCTATCACCTTCATCCGAATCGACGCTCTATTTCTGCCTCCTCCCAGATTTCCCCAGCACCCTCAGGAAACAAGAGGATGAAGCTTTTAACCTCTGTTTACCACGCAAGCAAACACCGCGACCACCCTCTCAGCCAGCGTGGCAGGGCTTTGTTGCAGCCGCTGCAGCAAGAGGTATACAGATGCGGGGGCCAGGAATGTCTGCTGGGAGCAGGTCTCACAACAATCTGGCCATCGTCCGAGGTCGGATGGCTATGGACCATGGGGTAGGCATTCATTTGGCCCACCCCACCGCGAGGAACGGAAGAAGCGTGCGACCTGACACGCGAATGTTCCCCTGCACTTCTCTCTCCACCCGCAAAGAGAAGGAAGAGGTCCAGCCCTGTTGTTCTGAGTTCAGTAAGGGCTCTCGCTGTAAGTTACCCAGTTCAAAAACAGGGAGAAAATGTTCAACAGTGTCACCAAGCACTCACACGGTGTTTTCAAACGCCCATCATTTCAGGGGAATACTTAATAAAGAATGCACTATCGCATCCAAGCCACGAGCTAAGGGCGATATGCTCCCCGAATACAACAAACACACTAATAAATGTTTCACTATCGCAGCCAGGCAGACAGCCGAGGGCAATAGATTGCAAAGAAATCCAAAGATTAAAACGTGTCTCCCTAGTTTCAGCGCTGGAGGGAGCGCACGCTTCTCCAGAGGGGGTCAGCGCAGAGACGGTAATGACATCATCAAAGCGCGCCCGCGAGGGAGAAGTATACAAGGGACCCCTCTCGGCTCGCGTACTCAATTGGCGCGCATGCGCAGCGCATCCGTTGGTTGTAAACACAATTTTACGGGGGGATACAGACTTCAATTTGCCATGAAACCGCCCAGATTCAATGGTATGATAGTCTCAGTGGCCGAGGGAGAATCAGCTCGCATCCTGACGGCCGAGATAGACACTCTTTTAGACAAACGAGCCATCAGAGTGGTGCCAAAGGAAGTGAGCTGTCAGGGTTTTTACTCCCGTTACTTTGTGATTCCAAAGAAAGGGAGCACATCTCTGCGTCCAATTTTAGATCTCCGTGTGTTAAACAAGCACCTACGGAAGTATTCATTCAAAATGTTGACACACAAAACTCTTTGTCGATCCATCCGCCAGAACGATTGGTTTGTGACGATCGATCTGTCAGACGCGTATTTTCACATAGACGTTTACCCGTCTCACAGAAAATAACTCAGGTTTGCATACTGAGGCACTGCTTACGAGTTTCAATCCATTCCATTTGGTCTGTCCTTAGTGCCAAGAGTTTTCAGCAAATGTGTGGAAGCAGCGCTATTTCCGTTGAGAAACAAAGGGATAAGAATATTGTCGTGCATAGACGATTATCTGATATGCGCCTCGTCGAAAGAGCAAGCGATCAGAGACGCAGACATGGTGTTAATTCATCTCGACAGCTTGAGATTCAGTATAAACATGAAAAAGAGCCGCTTAGAGCCAGCACAGTACACAGAATATCTAGGGCTCAGTATAAACTCCCTCTCTTATCGGGTCACTCTGGCAGAGGGGAGGGTCACGTCCTTCACTCAGTGTCTCTCCCGTTTTCAGACGGGGAAAATTGTCCCGTTCAGACTGTGCCTACGAATGCTGGGTTTAATGGCCTCAGTGATTTTGGTAGTACATCTCGGGCTACTTATAATGAGAGAACTTTCAGCGCTGGGTCGCGCATCTGCGTCTGTGTTCTCGGCGACATCTCAGTCGACCGGTGAAAATAACTCATGCGTGCGTCAGAGCGCTCAGACATTGGAAAAGCCCCGCGACTCTCAGAATGGGGATTCCCTTGGGGGCGGTGTCGTCGAGAGTCACTATGACGACGGACGCGTCATTAACAGGCTGGGGAGCAACTCTAATGGGCAGAGCGGTGAACGGTATGTGGCCTCCACAGCTGATTCACAAGCACATAAATTACTTGGAATTCTTGGCAGTGTTTCTAGCGCTAAAACATTTTCTGAGCTTCATCAAGGGCCAGCATGTTTTAGTGAAAACAGACAATTCTACAGTGGTTTCTTATATCAACCGACAGGGAGGCACACGCTCTCTTCAACTGCACCATTTAGTGAAAAAGCTGATCGTGTGGTGCAACACAAGGCTTTTATCCATCAGGGCAACCCATGTTCCAGGGATATTGAACAGGGGGGCAGATTTATTGTCCAGGGGAAATCCTTTGTACGGGGAGTGGAAGCTTCATCCCCAGGTGATGAAACAGATATGGCAGAAGTACGGTCAGGCTGCCGTAGATCTCTTCGCCTCGCAGGAAAACGCTCAATGTCCTCTGTATTTCTCTCTGGTGGACGGAAATGCACCATTGGGTGTGGGTGCTTTAGCCCACCCATAGCCGAACGTCCTGCTGTATGCATTCCCTCCTCTAGCCAGGGTGAGGGAAATGGGATTTTCACTGATACCGGTAGCTCCACGTTGGACATCCAGACATTGGGTAGCCGAGATAGTTCAACTACTGTCAGGTCAGCCGTGGCCCCTCCCTCCCTCCCCGGAGGGACCTCCTGTCACAAGCAAGGGGGGAAATTTACCATCCTCACCCAGACAGGATAGCTCTCTGGGCCTGGCCCGTGAGAGGTGGAATTTGAGTGCAACAGGTCTGCCCCCATCAGTCATACACACTATACAGAGTTTCAGAGCCTCTTCCACTCGCTCACTTTATAGTAATAAATGGTAAGTCTTTGAAGAATGGTGTGGACGGAGTCATATTGTCCCTTTTCAATGCTCAGTGAGGGACATATTATGTTTTCTCCAGGATCTGTTGGATAAAGGGAAGGCTTTTTCTACATTGAAGGTATATTTAGCAGCCATTTCTGCTTGTCATGTTGGTTTTGGTGACAAGACGGCAGGTCAGCACCCTTTAATAAGTCCTTTTATGAAAGGGGCATGGCGTAAGAGGCCAGTGGCCAGGCGGATGGTCCCGTTGTGGGATTTGTCTATGGTTTTAGAGGCCCTTTCTCAACAACCTTTTTGAGCCATTAGAAGGCATAGGGTTAAAGTTACTCTCTCTTAAGACAGCACTGCTGTTAGCGCTGGTGACAACTAAGCGTGTGAGCGACTTACAGGCCCTGTCTATCAGCCCGTCTTGTTTGCAGTTTTCTCCAGGGCTTATAAAGGTTTCCTTTCGCCCTAACCCTGCTTTTGTACCTAGAGTAGTGGACTTGTCTTATAGATGTCCAACTACAGAACTTACAGCTTTCCACCCTCCTCCGTTCTCTTCTCCAGAGGATAAGAGATTGAATTCTTTATGTCCAGTACGGGCGCTTCATAGGTACGTGGAAAGGACAGCAGGTTTCAGAAAGAATGACCAGCTGTTTGTGTCTTGGGCTACTCCTCACAAAGGGAAGCCGTTGTCGCGTCAGTGGCTGTCCCATTGGATTGTAGAAGCTATATCGCTAGCATATAAATGCAGAAGTTCTCAACCTCCTGAGGGCTTAAGGGCCCACTCCACTAGGGGCATGGCTACATCATGGGCCTTACTTAAGGGAGTTTCAGTTCAGTGCGGTTTTGTGCGGTTTTATAGACTAGATGTGTCTGAGCCGTCCAGCATGTCAGGACCCATATGATTAGGCATAGCGTACGTTGTGTAATCTGGGAGTGGTCTATATCTCCCATAAGTGAAACACTGAGCGAAGTTAGAAAAAGAACGATGGGTTACTTAACGTAATCCCGGGTTCTTTGATTAACAGAGTGAGGTGTTTCGCCAACACTTCCCTCCTTGCACAGGAACGGGAAGAAATCTTTCTATAATGACTTCGATTGTCAAAGACAGACGTGGTGTCATAGGAGCTTCTGTAGTTGGTCACGCCCAAAGCGATGATTTCAGAGAGTGAAACATCTCACTCTGTTATCAAAGAACCCGGGATTACGTTAAGTAACCCATCGTCAGCTGGTCAAAATACCATTATATGTAGGCTACGCACAGCCTACATATAATGTAGGTAACATGCGCGTTTAGCCCAGCACACAGCATTGTTTTGGATGTTTGGTAAGATCTGTCGCGAAATATATGTAATAAAAGTCGACCAAGTAGGTTGTGAACAGATCCCTTTGCTTTTAGATTTGGTATCTTTAGGTTCGGTGTTAAAATGCCAATGTGGACACTAAGTGGACCTGACCGAACGAACAAATCGAACCGAAATTACAAGTGTGAACACATCTTTAGTCTCACATTCATCTGCCTCCACTTTTGAGCACAACAGCCACATATCCAGTCAACAACCGATGCATAGAGCAATGTCAATAATTAATTGCACTCAAATTTACATCATAATATGGAAGAAAAGATGCGACTACTACGATTTTATTGCGACTTAAAATGAAAGTCCTATATTGCACAAATGGGTTTTCATACTCTAGTGTGGTTCACTAATGAGGTTTTAGACACAAAGGCCAATTCACACCGCACAGACAAACGCCAACACACACGTCAGTTGGAGTTTGTTGTATTAGTGTGATACCTCTGTTGGCGTTGGTCGGGGTTTGTTTTCTCCCGACTGAACATGTTCATTCGGCGTTTGTTGGGTCGTGGAATGTCTGAGCAGTGTGGTATGATTTTTCCAACAAATGACAACAAGCTCATGTAATCTGACCTGGACACGAACCGTTGCCATGACGATGAGGCAAGTCCCTTGCAAAGACTGCGTGTAGGTGCTGGACGTGCTTAGTAAATTATCCTTGTAGTGAAGATGGCAGGTTTCTGGACAAATCAGAAGACGATTCGCGCACATGTAAGATCTGAGCAAAAGCAGAGCCATTTGAAAGCACGCGTCCAGTAAGTTTTGTACTAGAGTGAAAGAAGTCCGCCTGCGAGTGGAGAGATTCGTTAGATGGACTCTCGCGTTACAATAATGCGCTCTCGACATTTAACGACATAGAAATGGCCTCAAATGAACTATAAAACATGTCTGAAAGCTGCAATCTTTTATTTTTATTGGTTAAAATTAATGGAGAATATCTCTTTTTTTTTTTTTTTTTTTTTTTTTTTTTTTCCCCTTGGGAGCTCGACCATTTCCGTGGGTGCTCGAGTTTGTTGGTGTCTGTTGGGGCAGTGTGAACATGACATTTATTTTTCATAAAATTTTAAATCCAACAGCCAACTTGTTTGTTGGTGTTTGTTGGCGTTTGTCTGTGCGGTGTGAATTGGCCTTAACAGAGCAATTGATCCAGAGTTTGTTTTAATGGAACCAAACATGCCAAGTGAGAGCACACCCTAAAAGTGCATCAATGCAAAGTACCGTAATGGGCCAGAAATGTTCAACAGACTGTCCAACCCCCTGAAACTGTGGGAGGCTGCTTTGTGAGTGTTTGCAGAGAATGATGTAGGATTACTAACATGTGTTGACAAATATAGCACAGGAAATTTAGTTGGTGGTGTAATAGATAATTGTTTCCGCTTCTATGATTGTAATGCTTGTGATGTGGCTGTTGAAGACCCGGCTCTCATTTAGCTATGACTCAACCTTCTTCTTGATGGAGGGGTGAGAGGGGGGCACTCATGGGTAACTGGGGCGTGAGACTGTTTCCCCTCTTAAGTGGAGCATTCACGCTGCCTCAATTATGGTTGCTATAGGAATGCCCTTAGAGTATAAAAGATGTTGGCTGGGGCGAAATCATAGGGTTATGCAAAAATAGTGTCTTGTGTGACCCAGAAGGGGCAAATTAGTACTTGGTTAGTAATTTGGGTCTTTGGGAATTTTCGTATTTTTGGAACACAAATGAAGATCCTTTTGATGAAATCTGAGAGCTTTCTGTCCCTCTATTGACCGCTACGCAACTGACACTTTGACGCTTCAAAAAGTTCATAAAGAGATCGTAAAACTAATCCATATGAATTGAGCGGTTTAGTCCAAATTTTCTGAAGAGACTCGATCGCTTTATACGCAGCACATTTGGTTTGATTGATTTGATATGTTGCGTATTTGATTGATACAGGGTACCTCAGCTTCCAGATCGCAAAAGCTTCCTGCAACTGAGGTCACTATAATCCTGAGAGAGATTGTAATGTACTTTGGCCTTTTAAATGGGATTGTTCTTGTGGCTGAGGGTTCTGATGGCTGCTGCAGTATGTTTTGTGAATGTGAATCGTTTGTGCTTTTAACACCGTAAAATGCTGGATAGAAAGCCAAATCATCTGGAACCTGATGAAACTTGCATTTGTTGCCATTTGTACTTCCCCTTCCAAATTTAGGATTGTTTTCTCAGGCTAAACTGCTGAAGGTTGAAGAATAAGAGAAAGTCAAATCTTGTGTAGTACAGTATTTTTGGCATGACTGTGAACATGTGGAAACAGGGGGAAATACATCGGCTGTGTTATTCCTCTGAACTCCCCTTTGTAAATTAATAAAATAGAGAAAAAGACTGCATTCAGTGCAGAAAAGTCCAGACTCTGGTTTAAAGCTCCCTGGAGTACTCAGAAGAGATGAAGCCAAGTAAGCTTGGCTCTCTGACTCTCTGGCTTCATATCCAGATATATTGCTTATTACTCTGGGTTACTGGATTGTGTGTGTGTGTGTGTGTGTGTGTGTGTGTGTGTGTGTGTGTGTGTGTGTGTGTGAGTAAGAGAAACAGTCCAAGTGAAAAATGAAAATGTCATGCACTCATGGTTGCATTTTGAATCCCCTCACAGAAATCTCACACTTCACAAAAAATTCCCAGGGTCTTCATAGAGAACTTTTTAAGAGAGTGCAAATATTTTTAAGAGCAATTTCGTTATGCCCTATAAATGTTAAGATTGCTCCGATGGACTGGTTAAGTCAGTAGTTCTCAACTAGATTTGTTTCAGGAACTTTTTTTCGTTGTACATCAAGTGGCAACCCATCACAGAACCAAAATTGTTTATTGTATATGAAAGCAAAAGTGTCTTAAGAATCAAACATTGAAATGTATTGACATTATGGCTGTTTACACCTGGTATTTTGTCAGTCTGATCACAAGTGGATGACACTTTAGACACTTTAACACATTCGACCGGATTGCTTTTGTAGTGTAGACGCTCTTAGTCTATGTGTTACTCTACTCTCCACCTACTGACTTAATGCGTAAACATTGTGGGAAGCGCGCTAGCCAGACGGGATTTAAACTTTGTCGGCTGGAGACCCAAGTTTGGTTTGAAGACAAAAAACGTACCAAGCACAATGTTCTCTCACCATTCCTGATTTCTAACATGTATTTACAATGTTCGACGTGGTCTTGCGTTGCTCTCCGTATGTGTTTTCGTCGTCTCCGGTCGTGTTCATGTGTAAATTGCTTGAGCTTATTTCATCCATTAGATCGAAAGATCTGAAAAAGGTCATACATTTTCCCGCCCATAGACCCTCCCCTTGAAGAAATGAGGACAGAATTGTTCAAACATGGACAAAAGGGATGGATTAAAACACCACGTGTAAACGGGTATATGTCTCCCTCGTCTACTTGTGATCCGATCAACCAAAACATATCTTAATACTAGGTGTAAACAGGGCCTATGATGAAGTGAGTATTAATTGCAGTGCAAATCACATTTTACCATTGTACACAAAAAATACCGGGAAGTTGAACATACAGGTTTTGACATCAACAATAAAAGATATGGAAAATGTTTTCTCTTTTCAAAAGATAAACCTATATTATTATTATTATTTTTTTTTTTTTTAACCCATTTTTGGACCTTCAACCCACCAGTTGAGAATACGTTATACTCCTGAGATATATTTGTCCAAAAAGAAAAGTCTTTTGATGATTTAATTGTGGATTATCCTTCCTTATTTGCTTTCAGCTGGCACACCAATACTAATTATACCTTTGCATGATTCTCTGACATGTGTCAGAGACAAACAAGAAAATGCTGAAATATTTTCCCCAAATAGTTTCCTGAAATATTTTTATTGTGTGATTCATTGCACTGGAACTTAATCGGAAACCCTACAAATAAATGGAAGGCTAATTTCTATAGAGTTATATTAATATAATTCATAAATGGAACTGAAACTCCCCAGAATACTTAAAAACTAAAAACTACATTGCAGCTGTGATTTTATAGAACTGTTGTTTCCACTTTATATCAGCAAGAGATTACATCTGCAGACTATTTTTAACGATGTGCAAGAGAGAAACTCTCTAATTATCTTTGTCATGTCCAAAACTGGTCTCAATCATCACTGGTGTTTTTCATTTCTCTCAGAGTTTTGATGATAATTCCTCTCTTTTACAGAGCAGCAGTCATGGGGAAAGGATGCATTGTCGCCACCAAGTACTTCCTGTTCTTGTTCAACCTCCTCTTCTTTGTAAGTGTATACACTCCTACACCTTTATTCTGTATCTCAGGAGGATCTCTGCCCTTGAGCTCGGCTTATTAGCCATGTGGCTCCCTGTCATTAGCTCTGGTCTTCAGGTCTACCATGAGCTAATGCAGGTTGAAACGGAGGTTACTATTGAGAGTGGAATATTGGAAATCTGGAAGAAAATGTAAATATTTAAAGACGTTTCTGACCACTGATGCATAAAAAAACGCTTTTTTGCATACACCTCAATTTATGTAACAAATTATTTTAAAAAGAAAAGGAAAAATAGACTGCTCAAATTATCATCCGAAATGCAGAATCGCTGACAACATTAACAGCTGAAAACTCATCTCTTCCGTGAGCACATAACCTCATCTTAAAAAAAAAAAAAAAAAACACTCAATTTTTCCTCTATTCTCTCCCTATTCTAGCTTATGCTACTCTAAGCAATGTCCAAAACTTAGTATTTCAGGCACTTTTTGTGATTTTTCGCCTCTTCATAACGGATCGCTTCCTGTATTCCTCAGTTGTAAGTCGCTTTGGATAAAAGCGCCTGCTAAATGAATAAATGTAAATGTAAAATCATTCTATGGCAGTTGTCATTTAATAACAAACATTGTTGGAACTAAAAGTCAGCCTTTGAAGAAACCAAGAATATGATGTTTTAAGTCAGATCTCATATCATAATTGGCTAAACAGGGTCGATTATATCGTCAATCAAACGGTGTCAGACTGCAACTGTGTGTGAAGAAAATCTTGTTGAATTTAGGGCTGTCGAGGGAAAAAAAAAATAGTAATGTTAAATAAAGCAGGCTCTATTTGACCCTATGAATCACCCGTAGTTCAAGCCAGGGTTGCCAGGTCTGCGTTTTTTCACTATACCAAACATTATTTGTAGCGCGCCTCCCATCAAATTATCACAAAGAGCTTTGTTGCTTCTGATCTCATCTTTCAAATTCTGTCCATTTTTATCATGAAATTCAAACAATAAATGACGTTTTGACGCTCTAATGTGACGACAGATCGCTCAAGTCTTTTCTTCCACTTTAATACAAGTTATACCACAAAAAACATGCATGAACATCAGCGTTTTAAGATGTCAATAAAACAGACAATTAACATTGCATTTACATCAGGAAAGTTATCCAGTGTTCAGTTTATTGAGAGCGTATTTATTGTTAATTATATATGCATGTTTGAATACGTTTGTCATGAAGACAAGTGTTTATAAAAACTACCTACAGTTTTTATTTGAGTGTATTATCAAATCAGAAATAAATAGCAGTTGAATATAATAGTTTAGGCTATTTCATTAGAGGAGAAATTTACCATTTTGCCATGACATGACAAACAAAAATACCCTGCAGTGTAATATTTTGGAAATCCCTGTTAGGAAATAGTTTAAGCTCAGTAAGGAAGCAGGGCTCTGCTCTCTGTTGCATTTCTACAACCTTCATCTAGACATGTTATAAAGGGTCAAAGGCTAATGAAAAGTGTATGTGTCTCTCTCTGATTCTCCCTCCTGAAGGCCCTTTAATTGTACAGTAGCCTGGTGTTTTACTGCTTCCCTCTCCACAGTTGCTTAGAGGACAGCCCTCAGTGTTAGAAGCCACAGACGCCAGACTGTTACAGGGGAACTGCCCCCTGACAAGAGGAAATTAAACTTCTCTGATCCAGTTTATTTAGAGGACACCTTGGATCCATTAGTTTTGAACTTTGTGGCCGGAATGCATGAGAACTCAGTTCTGTGGAGAGTTGCTGTCTCTCTTTAGAAAATCTTAATGGCAGCACAGTGTTCTCCTCCACAATCCAGTCACAGTTCAAACTAAGATCAGCTGTGAGGAACCAAACAGGTCCAGAATGAGAATGTTCGTTGTGTTTGTTCATACCTGTTTCTTTTGCCCCGTAGATTTTTGGAGCTGTAATCATGGGCTTTGGACTATGGGTCATGCTGGATAATCAGAGTTTCATCATGGTTTTGCGTAAGTACAAAAACAGTAACATAATTTCCTGTTCTGATGTATGTGATAGTGTCCCTGTTAGTATATGTTATTAAAACCGGTTACAACTCAAGGCTGATATTGGTCAGAAATTGAAAGTTCAGGATTTGTGATGATAGCACAAATGCTTTCTCAAAAACTGAGAAAACATTTGTGAAAAAAAAATGCTCTCAAAATGTGGGTTTGAATATTTTTAGGATCAGTTTGAGGTCAGTAAGGTGTTTTTATACTTACCAAAAATACTTTTTTTCAGCAAGGATGCATTAATTTAATCAAAAGTGACAGTAAAGACATTTTATAATGTTATTTCCTTAAAAAATATCCAAATATTAAGCAGCACAACCGTTTTCAACATTGATAATAAGAAATGAGCAGCAAAAATTTCTTGAGCAGCAAAACCGCATATTAGAATGATTTCTGAAGGATCATGTGACACTGAAGACTGGAGTAATGATGCTGAAAATTCAGCTTTGCATCACAGGAAAAAAACTGCATATTAAAATATATTTAAATAGAAAACAGTTATTTTTAATTGTAGTAATATTTCATAATATTGCTGTTTTTACTGTATTTTTGATCCAATAAATGCAGCATAAGACGCTTCTTTCAAAAACATTTTAAAAATCTTATCGACCCTAAACTTTTGAATTGGTGTATATTCTGGCTATGTGTCTCTTCTCTTTTTATATCCTGTTGTCTGATAGAAAGTTAACTGTATTCATTGAGTCAAGAGCATTAATGTTGCTGGTTATACATTTTTCTGTCTTCACTCTTCAGTTCAAACTGGTGTTTATTTGATATACATGGGAATGCACAGTACAAGCAGCTGCTATACGTGCGCTTGGCATGGGGAGTTTTCATTTTTTTTGCCATTAACCAAGTTTTTCCATAAACCCCCTCCCACACTGTACTCTGTGTTTATACACGCACACATGCGGCCACACAGATGTTAAGTAAACCATCTGATGCCATCTGATGCTCACTTAAACAGAGAGCGAAAGTTTGCGAAATAAGGGAAGAGAGATATTAAATATTAAATGAACGAGATACAAAAGCCGAACAGAGATTAAACATACATGATTTGTGGTGAATCATACTCAAACCCATACTGCCTCTGTCTGGACAGCCAAAGCCATGAAGACTCCATGCTAAAAGAGAGTGGAACATGAAAACGAGGGTGGAAATCTAGCATAAATCTTCTTGATTTGTTATTAATGCTTCCAAACTCTTCAGCACTGATTTAGCATTGAACAAAACTTTTAAAGGGAACATTCAGAAAATTCTGTAGTCATTTACTCCCACATGCCATTCCAAACCTGCATGTCTGTCTTTCCTCTGTGGATCAGAGTTGTCAATTTTTTGGAAAGGCTACTCACTGTAGCGCCAAATGGGTGGAGCTTGATGTCCAGTTCCCCCTCTCTAGGTGTAATGGGTGGGGCTTGGAGGTTAAGCCACACCCTAATCTTACCCTATCCCCTATCCCTGAACCTAATTAGGTTAAGCTCCACCTATTATGCCCACAGAGGTGGAGCTGAACTGGGCCAAGCTCCACCCATTACGTCCAGATTAGGGGAGCTGGACGTCATTTGGCTCTGCAGTGAGCACCACTTGTTTTTTTTGTGTCGAAACAATGAAAGTCAGTGGGCACCTTTTTGGTTACCAAGATTCTTCAAATTATCTTCTTTTGTGTTCCACATTAGAAAGAAAGAATGATGTGATGGTGAGTAAATAACACACTGTAAACCCGAATAAGTTGGCAAAACTCAAACTTTAAATTTCTTAACTTTAAATTTGATAACTGATTGCCTCAATTTTTTTAAGTAAATAGAACTTGCAAATTTTGATTTTGTACTCATACATTGTAATTGCTCAACTTCAAATATTTGAGTAAGCTAATTCGTACATTTAACTTAAAATTATCAACTTAAATATTTTTAGTAGTGGAAACTTGGCTGTCTTTAACTTGCTAATTCAACATATGCCACCTTGCTAATTGGTAACACTATGCTTTGATGGCATTAACATAGCATAGCATTTGCTGAATGAGTACAGCAATATAGAACATTTAACATACTGTATATCTGTTCTCAAGCTAAGCTCATGCTCCACTCGTATGACCCCCCACAAAAAACCCAACATAACAGAAACTCTTCTAAACATTAAACACTACTTAATCTCCCACTTAACAATAATCTTGCACAAAAAATATCATATAACACTTAATTTTAGCATTTACTCTCCCTTTTTAAGTGTCATGGCAAAACATGCTGGGAAATAGAAATCCCAGCCCAGTTTCAGTTAAATTTTAAGTTTGTCTAAATGAAAAGAAACAAGGTCATATAACTCATAACTCAAAACAATGGAACAGTTCAGATACTTAAAATGTGTCAATTTTGTGAACTCATAAGAAAAAGAAAGTTCTAAATACTCAACGTTAATCTGATTGAACTAATTTGTTTAATTTGAGTTGGCGCTACTCAGTCAATTCATTATTTTGAGCATTAGGGTTTACAGGGCAGAATTAAAATTTTTGGGTGAACTATCCCTTTAAGCTAAAAGTTTTTTTTTTTCACACCATTGCTAAAGAAAACTTAATTTCAGAATTGACTGAAGTACAGTGTTTTAAAATAGACATTTAAAATTAAATATTTTCATAAGATCAAGCCAAATTCCCTCAGTCAAGATTATAGAGGTTTAGAGAAGTCTATATATAGCACATGCTCGGTTAAACAAATTACTGCGGGGAAATATTTATGTGAAGCTGACAAGCTCCAAAATTGTTTGCCAAGCTGGTCACACCGCCATTCTTTCCACTCACTTTGTCTGTTCCAGTGTCTCCAGATATCACAGCGCTGGAGTCTCTGTTATCGTGACCGTTTTTGGAAACATTGTTTTTCTGATTCAGCTGTTCCTCTGGAGATAGCAGGGAATATCTTAGGATATCCTCATACGTCGGGTCCCTCAACTCCAACCTTGGCTTTTTGCTAACACATGGTCCATTAGTCCTGTAGGGGTTTATTGGTGGTCACTCCCACACTGTGCTGCACGAGGAGTTTGTTTGTTGACTTTGTTAGTCTGTGGTTTAAGGCCCTATTGAGCACGAGAATAACGGGAAGGTGTGTTCTCTGATCTCGGTGGTATTTTCCCTTCCTCCCAGGTTGTTTTTTTTATAGACTTCCACACAACTGCATGGCTATAAAAGGGAGTCTTGGGAATTTTATCATTATCTATATTGCTGTGCTCTCATCTCTATTTTTCACATAAAGGTTTTACTTCCTTTTCAAATAGCCCATTAATTTGTGAGCAATAGTATAACTCAATACCTAGAACACGTTACAGCATGAGTCAGTGTTTGGTTTGAAGCCTCGGAGGCTGGTACGTAAATTTTCAACTGTGTACAGGGTCTTAAAGTTGTACATGTTTGGGTGTGTTTACATTTGTAGTTTGTTTCTCTTGGTTCTTTTGGTCCGGACAAAAAAAATTATACATTTAGTCTTGTTTGCTTAGCAATCATTCATTGTCTTTTTTAACACTGAACCTAAAGGCCGGGACACACCAAGCTGACCGTCGGCCGTTGGGCAGTGTCGGGCCGTTTTGAGCGTTGTTCGTCTTCGTTTTTCCGGTGTGTTCCACCCCGTTGGCTCTAGTCAGACGCTGTCTGGGTTTTTTGGGCCGATTCAGCATGTTGGAAAGCGAGCAAAGAAGTAAAGATGGTACAGACAGAATCTTACCTGAGCATTTGAATGCACAAATATTTTTATAATGACATGAGCCGACTGGAATGAAGAAAGTGATCAGCGTGATTGATATTCAAAATGGTAAGCAAGCACTACTTTGTTTACGGTTTGTATATCTGCAGTCCTAGTTTCGTTTTCCTTTTTTGAGTGACAAAAATAGACTATTGATACCTGCTGATATAGACAGATATTCACTGACACGCAGGAGCAGAACGCACATGCTAGTTGACAGTCGCCTTTAGTCCTTTTGGCGTGTTCAAGCGCAGCTTTTTGGCCAAAACGCAGTCGACGAGAGGCGACAACACGGTCAGCTTTCATCGACGCTAGTTCGTTGACGTCGGCTTGGTGTGTCCCAGGCTTAAAGATGCAAAACAAAAGGCATAAGGATAAGTTAACAGCCTCATTGGACAGCTTTTATGACATATATTTTGCAACGCAACTTACCGAACATCCAAAACAATGCTGTGTTAAATGTGTGTACATATGGTTGGATTTTTACCAGCTAAGAACTCACAAAGAGCTTATAAAATGTGTAAAGGAGTCAAAACAGCGGCTGGATTTCCTCCGTTAAACACACGAACAAACACAAAGGTCTGCTGCAAGGAGACCGTAGTCTCGACGCCTGTATCGAACTATAATGGGCAACATAGTGCCTATGACGAGAAGAACCAGGAAACCTTAAGCATTCTGTCCTTTTTAGAGTCTGTCCCTTTTCATCTTGTGGCATCACATCCTGTTTTTGGTTCGTTTAGATGTCTTTGGTCCGTGTTGCGTATATATTTCAGTCAAACCACATCAGAGTTTGTTTGGAAGCGGACTGAGACCCACCTTTTTTTGGTGCGCACCAGGGTTCGGACGGCAGCATTCACACTTTATTCACACCTGTCTTGTTTGGTTCGATTGAATCGAACTCAAGTTCGTTTCCCCCCTTGGTGCGGATCTTTTGGGCTGGTGTGAATACAGCAATTGCACTCGGGTGCGGACCAAACAACCATACCGAGACCCAGCTGAAGAAGAGGTCTCGGTCTGGTTCCAAATGAACTCTGGTACCTAATCCGTCTTCTGCGCAGTGCCACTGTCAGCATGCCATGGTAGGCGCACACAAGTCTGTGTCATTATTCTAACGTTATTTTTGTTGCTTGTTACGAAATAAAAAGTCTCTCTCACCTCAGAAAACCAAACTTTCCTGTCCTGTCAGCCGTTATACTGTGCTCGTAGCGTGCACTCTTCAATTGCGGCGCTGTATATCACTTCATATATAAACCGCAAGAGAAACTACGAGCATGCAATGTTATGTTGTCAATTAGTAAGTAAATGAAATAAAAGTAAAGTACCAATAAATCACGTAACTGGTATGACGTGTGTTAGCTGGGAAGGATTTGCATGCAGGTATGACGTTCATTCTGTTTATCAGGAGCAGTTTTTCATGTTTCATTAACAGTTCATGTTGGTATTGTGTATTCACCATGGTAACATTTCCATTACCCCAAAATGCCACTTTATTGTCACTTTAGTTATTTTGTATATTTTTAAATTAGTGTGGTGGCTACTTTATTGTATTATCAAAAACTAGTTTGGGACTGCTATTTAATAGCCTTACCTTATAGGCCTATTTATTCATCAGTATTAGTCATATTTGTACAATTTATGTGTATGTTAAGTAAAGTGGGACAGTACTTGCGTGTGTGTAGTCAATTTTTGTGAAATAAATTTGCTTGTTTTTAAAAAAAATAAAAAAAATAAAAAAACATACGTATACACACACATCGAAAGATCTCCATGATTAGCCTGTTTTGCACTTCCTGCTTTTCCCTGCTTGAGAATTTCTGTCCAATGATTGGATGACCTTAGCACACGTGGTTTTGTTTACAAATTTTGGTTTATTGCAGAAAGGGCAGTGTGAAAGCGAACCACACCAAACAAAACAAAAAAATCAACATTGTATTTGGTCTGGACCAAAGCAAGTGACCTAGCGGCCTTTCCTGGTGTGAATACACACTTATTCAAATGAACCGCACTAACAGAGTAATCGCATGAGTTTGTTTTAATCAATGCCACACCTGAACACACCCTTAAATGCAATAAATCAATAAATACTTTTTTTTTCTTTGACAATTTAATGACAATTTTTTTTTTATTATATTTTACTTTCATAGCATGTAAATTTGCATTTAAGATTATTTTTCCAGTGGAAAACTCTGCTGATGTACAGGGGTGTTTGCCATATTATCTTGAGAACATCACAGAAACTATGAGCAAGCACATACTGAGGTCGTGGAAACTTATTTAAAAATTTACCCTCGCACAGATGTTATGTGCTAGACAGGAAGCATGTGTTTAGAAATGTGACGCCGAATTCTTGCTTGAGTTGAGAGGTAATCTACGGACCATTTATTATTCTCAGTTTATTAAACAAAATAGTTATGTGTCACAAATGTGATGTCA
The DNA here is from genome assembly GCA_039654105.1 of Coreius guichenoti. Lineage (NCBI taxonomy): Eukaryota > Metazoa > Chordata > Actinopteri > Cypriniformes > Gobionidae > Coreius > Coreius guichenoti. The sequence continues at coordinate 5,079,064 of CM077181.1, read as the reverse complement.
CAGTTTTGCTTTTAAGGTCATACAAGGGCAACATAACCTCATAGTTGGGCGGGTTGCCAGATTGATGGCGCGCAACAGGTTTTTTTTAGTTTACAGGATTAGATTTCCTAAATCTCAGCAAACATGTTATGGTATTTTTATGCTTTAGTACAGTCAAAAAAATGACACAACACTTGTATTTCGTTTTTACTAAATCAACAAAAAGGGACATTTTTGCACTAAATCAACATGTTAAATTGACAGCTCTACTTTCTACTCACATGCTAGAGAAACAAATGTGAAATCCTAGCAGGTTTATGTGGTTATAGAAGTTTTGACGGTTCCTCAGAGCCACAAGCCAAGCTTGTTTATCTTTTAAAGAATTCTCCTGAACAACTACGAGCAGCTGAACTCGTTTCTGCTTTGAATTACAGGAGGGACGTGCACTCCCTGTCTGTGGAGAGACATTACTTTCCACTTTCTTGACTGCTAGTTTCATGTCTTTTAATTACTCTAAAGCTACTGATTTGTATGTAGCTAAGGATAGTAAGAACATCCTGCCACTCGCATGAGCACGACACCTCAGTGCCAACTTTAATAAGAGATTGAGAGAAAATACATGATGACAAATTTCCAGGCAATAATTTTAAACCACTTTCACATGCGGAGCCAATATTAAAGCATAGAAAGTTTTGCTGTGTTATGAGGGTGTTAGCCATACCGATAGTGGTGATCGTAAGTTGGTTCGGCCATTTATTTTCTCTTGCTCATTAAATTAATTTAGATCAGGTTCTGAACGCCTTCTGAACATTGTTATTAGACAAACAAAATTCAGTTTGCATACTTCTAGGTCACAATAAGACCTGCATCCATTGTTTAAAAAAGTGAATATGGTGAAGTGCAATGACATTTTGATTACTGCACCCAACAGCTTTTTTTTTTTCTTCGACAGTATTTTCGTGTCAAAGAGACTTCTTCCTCCGCATACATTTGAACTTGCTGCTTTGAGTTGCAGAGCCTAAAGCAAGACTGATGTGTAGAAACCATCACTGCTACTGTCTAAAATCTGCCATTCCTTCACCACCAACCCCAAACTCTGTTTCATTTTCAGCCTCTCTGCTCCTGTTGGTCTGAGTAGCAAAACTCACATCTGCTGCATGACTGATTGTTACGTTTATAGTGTAATATCAAATAATAATAATCACATAAGAGAAGTGATCTTAATTAATTCTTATCATCTAAATGTCTGATGTTACTTTTTTTGTACCTTTCCATCATGAAAATAGTTTTTTAAAGTTGACCTTGTCAGAGAGTGTGACTGGTGTCGTCTGTGTTTGTCGTCCATGCAGACGAGTCCTCCACAACGCTGAAAGTTGCCGCCTACATCTTGATTGGGATTGGATCTCTGTCCATGCTCATGGGTTTCCTGGGCTGCATCGGTGCCATTTATGAGGTCCGCTGCCTTCTTGGACTGGTGAGTAATTATAGAGAGTTATAGAGTCTTTTATTATTTATTTATTATTTTATTTTATATCACTTTATTTTGCATATTTATTTATATATAAATAGCTGCTGACTACATCAAAGCCAGCCAGTTTTGGTCTCTGTGCTTTTTATTTATTTATTTATTTTTAAGTTAATTTTTATTTTAATTCATTTCATTATTTTTTAATTTTATTTTGCATATTTATTTATATATAAGTAACTGCTGACTACATAAATAGCTGCTGATCTGCTGAATACATCAAAGCCAGCCAGTTTTGGTAACTGAATTTTTTTTAATTTCATTCATTTTAATTTATTTTTAATTTCATTTAATTTCATTATTTTTAATTTAATTAATTAATACTACTATAGCCAGCTCATTCTGTTCTCTGTGCTATTCATATAAATTATATTTCGCTTCTAACCATATTCAGTAGCAGCAAAAAGCATTACGTGAGAATTATTATATTATTCTATTATTATATACATTAGTTATAAAATAAAATAAAATTATAAATGTCTGTTAATAGCTTTAGGTTTTGCGGCACAACTTCATTGACCACTGGACCATTCACAGAAGCCGCCATGCGTAGAGTTGCTGCTACGCTGTCGTAATCAGTCACAACAAGGCCTGACTTATGTGTGCCCAGACCGTCTGCTGAGCCAGGTTCATAAAGCCCTTCCCATTAGCATGATAAAGAGTTAGTTTGAAATGGCTCTGTGAGGTTAATGCTGCTGGATTTACTGAGCTGGAGTGACAGGGATAAGCCAGTCAGATTTAGGGGATGTCCGTGGAAGAACTGGGGGCCTTATTAGCACCCAGAAGATCACTGGATAGTGGATAAGCTTAGCGGTCAGCAAAGGTCTTTGTTAAACAGTTTGACCCATTTAGAATATAATGTTAGCTAGCTGTCGTGTGCTTTTATGTAATCATGCATTGTTGTAAGTTAATATGTCCAATAAACAAATGAATGTGTTTGTCTGAACTCTAATGACTAAGATATCAGCTAGAATAAAAGGTTTGTCAAGACAAGCTTTTTGGCTTGAGAAAAACTAGCCAGAAAGTTTGAAGTAGTTTAAAAGGTTCTTGCTTTTGTTTGAGTGTCCAGTAATTGTAAATTGACATTTCTGTTTGCAGTACTTCACCTGTCTCCTCCTCATCCTCATTGCCCAGGTGACAGCCGCTGTCCTCATCTACTTCCAGCGAGACCTGGTAGGTTACCATATCTCTGAAAGTGTACAGTATGGTTTTGTTATTTTCAGTTTTGAGGTAGCGCAAGTTATGTAATCAGATTACTTTTTCGAGTAAAGTAACGCATCGCTTTTAAATTTACAACAAAATATCTGAGTTACTTTTTCAAACAAGTAACGCAAGTTGCTTTATTTTCCAATTTATTGACTGACAGCTCTGCAGAGGCGTTTTGTGTGAACATAATGGTTATTGTAGTTCTAGACTAAATGTGAACATGCATTTACTCATCTCACTTGCACAAAAACATTATTCCTCAAAATGAATAAAAACAGCGAAATGCAAACTCAAAATATTATGCAAACCTGCAGTAGTTAAATGTTAAATAACACAAATATACTTTGTGTATTTAATCTCACTTTATTAACCGATGTCTTTGATCCAATTCAACCATAACCAAAAATTACTTAGACATATACATCACATTTGTTTAATTTTTTTGTTTTTATTGCTGGAGTAAAAGTGTTGAACTTTCTTCCCCTGCATCTAATTCTTCTCCAATCCAGAATGGCAGCACGCAAGCAAGCCCAGCCCCGGTAAAAACGTAACGCAAAAGTAACACATTACTTTCCATAAAAAGTAACTAAGTAACTCAGTTAGTTACTCTTTAGGGACTACTGCAATATTGTAACACATTTCTTTTAAAAGTAACTTTCCCCAAACCTCTTAATTTAGGATTATTTCTATATAGTATAGATAAAAAATTATAGTAATATAGAGTTTTTATTAATTATTTAGATTTTTCAGTTTTCATTTTAATTTTAGTTTAAGTTTTAGTAATTTTATGTCACATGCTTAAAAAGATTTTACCACCTTAAATATCTTTAGTGTAGTTAGCTACACTTTGTTAATAGCTTGTGGTGTAGCCAACTTTTTACTGTAGTTTAAATTAGCGTTTAAAAGTAGCTTCTCCAAAACTAGTCTGAAAACTTCTGATTTAGTTCACCTGGAACAGTGTTAATATATAAATATTTCTTACATTTCTCTTGGCCTAGCAGTATGAATAGATGTGTTTTGATGGAGTTTCTGATGTTTGCATATCACTGCTCTGTTTAAAAATCATGTTTCGTGCAACGGCGTCACAAGCTTTCAACACATTTTCTAGTGAACTGTGACCATTTTGTAATTTCTTAACTCTTTGATTTTAGCCCGTCGTGTTAGGTGGCAACAGGAAATGTGTCAGAGCAAGATAGCAGGTGGTGTAGAAACTTATGATTTTAAATTAAGGAGCTGTTAAAAGTATGAGCGTTCACTGCTATATTCCACTTCCTAATTAATTTGAATGGAGAAAGTGGAACTAATTCACTTTCCGAGGCACAACATTCACCTTTCAGACAAGATGGTGTGTGTGTGGCTTGACAAGATGTTTCCGTGAGTAACAAAAACAAGAGGCGTGTTTGATGTGGGTGATTCCACTGCCTGTGTGTGTGTGTGTGTGTCTCTCTCTCTCTCTCTCTCTCTCTCTCTCTCTCTCTCTCTCTCTCTCTCTCTCTCTCTCTCTCTCTCTCTCTCTCTCTCTCTCTCTCTCTCTCTCTCTCTCTCTCTCTCTCTCTCTCTCTCTCTCTCTCTCTCTCTCTCTCTCTCTCTCTCTCTCACATGTGAAACTTTTCGACAACAGTGCCCTCTTCAGGAACAGAAAAACACACAAACATTTCATACCAAACGGCTTTGAGATGATTAAAAAAAGGCATCAAGGTCTTAACAGCCTTTCTGTAGTATTAGGAAGGATATATACATCCTCTAATGCAACTTGTGTTTAGTCAGCCTTTCTTAAATCAGTTTTAGTTAAGTAGCACCAGGCCTAACCACAGCCATAAGCTCATGCTTAATGCTCAACTTATTTTTTTTTTATGTCCATATTATCAGACATGTGCATAGATATTTGACTTTTAGTTATAGTGTGTTTAGTCTTCCTGTAGAGCAGGTAATTGGAGTCTGTGCTTGGGCATGCTCTGTTTTCTCTTTATACTTGACCACAGGGCATGGTGACTGCTTTCCCAGAACAGGGCGAGGTTCACAGCCATCTCTTACACCCTATCTGCATAAGCAGTGTTTTGCACTTTCAGAGTGCAAGAGTTTTAGTTCATCATTGTTGTAGCCCCCTCATAGCTGCACCTCCACACCTCCTCCACACGCAAACCAACTTCAAACAAGCTCTTCTCAAGATAAAGTTCAATTTAACAGTAATTTGCTGTTGAAAGGTTTTCGATATGTTGAAATTGTAAAAGGTGGTTTTTAAAATAGTTTATGCCAATTTTATCACTTGCACGATGTTCAAAAACTGTCCAAAACTACTCTGTTTAAAAGTTTGGGGCAGTAAGAGTAGTTTTATTCAGCAAAGATGCATAAAATTGATCAAAAGGAACAGTAAAACCATTTCTAATGTCTTGAAAAATCCTGGTTTCCTCAAAACTATTAAGCAGCACAACTGTTTTCAACAATGATAATAATAAGAAATGTTTCTTGAGCAGCAAATCTGCATATTAGTATGATTTCTGTATCACATCATGTGACACTGAAGACTGGAGCTGAAAATTCAGCTTTGCATTACATGAATAAATTACATTTTAAAATATATCATAATAGTTTATGTATTAATATATTAAGTTATTTTAAATTGTTGTTACTTTTTCACCAAATAAATACAGCCTTGGTGAGCATAAGAGACTTAAAATATTTTTTAAAAAAAATTAAATTAGATAATAGTTAAATAAATTAAAAAAAAATCATAGCTATAAAATATTTTTGCTTCAATTAATTTAACATAAATGCAAAAAATGATGCACAAATATTTAAACATTTAAATTGTAGAGTATGAATATACTTGTGTTTCCAGCAATAGTCCTTTTTCAGCGGCGCTGGTTAAAGTATTTTTAGTATAAAAAAAAAAAAGAAATGTCTTCATTAAAGAGTTATGAAGCCATAAACTAAGCCAGTCAGCTACGAGGTGAATCACAACATTACAAACTTTGGTTTGAAGCAAAAAAGATTTTAAAATTGGACAAAAAGACAAAGCCTGTGTACTTAACAGCGTTAGTGAGGGAAAGAACTACAATCCCATGAGGCATTGCAAACCATATAATCAAATTAAAAATTATGGAGAAATATAAAACATTTACAAATGTTGATTTTATTTATTTTAAATCATTGGCAGTGCTTCATGAGTGGGCGGAGCTAAAGAGCTATTTTGGTGTGTTGCTTTTTTAGACCCTCTGATTGGTGTAATTTTCTGTATAGCATCATGGGTAATGTAGTTTTCATCATGAATTCCGCTGTGTTAAAAATAAGCTGAAATAATGCGGGCTGACGAAGTACCATTGATTAACAACCTCGGAGCTCACAACAGGTGTTTCTTTTATAAGTTATTGTTCAAAATCAAATAGTTTTTATTTCCAGAACCCGACTGTTGCACTTTAAAAAGAATGTTGATTGTTGAAATATCAGATGTTTTTACAGTGTGTCGTTCAGTTCACAAGAAAGTTCAAATTGCAGATCCATCCTAACATTTCTCCATGTGCTTATTTTCAGCTGAGATATGAGATTTCCACTATTGTGAACACAATTCTGGTGAACTACACCGGTCATAACAAGACATCTGAGCTTGCCTGGGATTACCTCCAGAGAACGGTGAGCGTGAGGTTTTCCTTCAGCTATTGTCTGCCATTTCCGTCTTCACTGCCTTTTTCCATCATTCCCTTACAGTGAAACAATAATATTTTTCAGATGAAAAAAGATTGTGACTAGTATTTTTATCATGGCTTTTTATTTCTTGTTTAACAAGCAGTTGTTTAAAGTTATTTTTATTGAGTTTAATAATAATTTTTTGTTGTTTTTACTGTAGTGTAAAATTTATTTCCTGCTTTTTTTCCTTTCTCTCACAGATGAAGTGTTGTGGTTGGACTGGACCATCGAACTGGACAGAGAACGTGTTGATAAAGAGTCAAAAGAACAATTCTCAGATTCTGTATCCATGTTCCTGCAGAAATGTGTCCATCGGTGGCACGGATTTTGAAGAATCAGGCCTGTGTCAGACTTTGTCCCCTGATTGGCCTGTCTTCACTATGGTACAGACATACAGTACAGCTTTAATGCATACATTGACACATCCAGATGCAAATTCCTGCATAAACTTTCCTGATTCTTGGACCCAATAGCTAAAGCTTCAACCCTTGTAGCGCTCACCATTATACACACACGTGCAAACACACACACACACAGCTTCTCATTGCTAGTGCAATAATTCTCTCTCAAACCTGCCGTTTGTGTTTTATACCACTAGTGAGAAATCCCTCTCCATCTGTGCCGCATTCTCTCCCTCCTTCATTTTGCTTCTAGTGCAACATATGGATTTCCTTTGTAGACCGGATATCAGCTTTTCTCAGCCTGCTAACCATTCGGTCCATGCCAATATTTCCCCAATATGTCCCCATTCAAACATTTGGCACTTTTATTAATAATGAAGTGATTTATGACTCTGATACAGGTTGTGCTTCTGCTCATTAGGTCTCAAAGGCCGGGCCAGTTTTCAGACCTCCTATATTTGCATATTTACATAGCACAGGCTACTTGCATTTAAAGGGCAATTCTGAATGTTTTTCCATTATGCTATTACGTCAAATCATTTGGAAACTGTATCATATTAGGAGCATATACACAGTCCAGTTGTTCAAATAAGCGAACAAAGCGTTTGCTGTAAATCAAAATGTAGTTTCCTGTAAACTAGACCACTGACTGTTCTAGAGTTTGGCCTAGCTTGAGTTTGGCATGTTCAGTTTGTCTCTTCTGATGTTATCTCTGCAGAGCTCTGTCTGTTTAGGATCATTTCCAAACCATGCATATCTTGTTTCACTTTTTTCCCCCAGTTGTTCTGCTTATTTCATTTCTCTCCATTCCCTGTTTGCAGGGCTGTATATCTAGTGTGGAGGACTGGCTCCTGAGGAACTATGGAGTTGTTCTTGGAGTCTGTGTTGGAATAGCAGTGATTGAGGTAAATGTAGAAAGCGTATCTTGTGAAATGCATTCCCAATTCATGATTATTCCTTTCTAGCTGTGTGTGTGCGTGCGTGCGTGCGTGGTATGGCTTTCGTTAACCTTCATTTCTGTTATTTTTCCAGAAATACTGTGCAACTTGGTCCTTTTCTTCTTTTTTTTTAGCACATTATACACTAAAAATATTTTTGTTTGTATTTATATTCAATTAGTTGAAATTATTGTTCAATTATTTAAAAAAAAATTCAAATTTGAATCAAATATTTTTATTTAATTTATAGCTCATTTAAAAAAAATCAAAAAATGGTCAAACAAATATTTTAATTAAATGTATTGGAAATATACACTATTGTTCATTTTGAGGTTGATAAGATTTAGAAATCATTCTAATATGCTGATTTGGTGCTCAAGAAATATTCCTTATCAATTTTGTTTAAGCTTAATTTTTGTGGAAAATGTGATACTTTTTTAAAGATTCTTTGAATAGAAAGTTCAAGAGGAACAGCATTTATTTGAAGTAGAAATCTTTTGTAACATTATAAATGACTTTACTGTCACTTTTGATTAATTTAATAAGTTGTTGCTGAATAAGAGTATTAATTACTTTAAAAAATCTTACTGACCCCAAACTTTTGAATAGTGCAGTATGTGTGTGTGGTATCGCATTTGTTAACCTTCTTATTTTAGTTTTTTAAGCATAATCAGTTTCATTTATATTCGATGAATTTAAGTAAAATAGTTATTTAATTTGTATTAAATATTTTATTATTTAATGATTTGTTAAATTATTTAACTAATTTAATGATTAAAAAAATTATCAAAAATATTTTCATTTAATTTATTGGTTTATCAATAAATACAAACCAACATCTTATTAAAAAACTACTGGTTCGTTTGTAGTAATTGTTATCAGCTTTATATGAAAACAATAAAAGTCTTTACTACATTTACATGTAAATAATGTTTTACATACTTTTGTCCAAAGCGACTTACAATTGAGAAGAACTATAAAAGCAAATCAAACCAACAATAGGGCAACAATATGTTAGTGCCGTGACCAGTCCCAGTTAGTCCAGCACAACACATATTTTTTTGGTGTTGTTGTTAAAAAATAGACGGAATAGAATAGTTAATGTTAGTATTAATGTGTCAAATGTTGGCGAAAAAAGCATTTTTAGCCGTTTCTTGAAACTGTTGAGTTAGGCAGGTCATTCCACCAGCATGGAATGGAATACAAAGGTTACGTTCAGACGGCAGGTAAATGTGGCCCAAATGTTGTTTTTTTTTTTTTTTTTTTTTTTTTTTTTTGCTCACATGACTTTGATCTGTTTTTCTCATGACAGTGTGAACAGCACAAACCACATGGAATCTGATCTTGTCAATTCTGATTTGTGCCACTTCCATATGTGGTCCTAAATCTGATACAGGTCAGATGTTTTGCAATGCGACCTCGGTCTGAACAGTCATATCGGGATTCATGCGACTTTTAAGTCACTCTAGATCAACATTCGTCACAATTCTGTGCTCATGGGAGTCACTTCAGAGATTTTACACACCCAGAGTTATCAAGACAGTTGCGTAAGGTAGTCAGTGAAGGACAGTGAAGTGTCAGAGCTCATATTACAGTAACCGCTCTGTATACAAGCAAAACATGAGGGCTCGTATCATAAATGTTTAAAAACTCTGCTCTCTTTTTTTGCATCCTTGGCTTTTTGTTTTTTATATTGCCTGCACATAAATCCGCTGGTTTCCACAGCAGATCACACTATAAATAAACATGTAATTGCTTACTTTAATGTCTCTGTGTTTACTTCTGTTTTACAGCAGTCTGAACGTGACCTTTGTATTCTATTCCATGCTGGTGGAATGACCTGCCTAACTCAACAGTTTCAAGAAACGGCTAAAACTGCTTTTTTCGCCAACATTTGACTCACTAACATTTACTATTCTATTCCGTCTATTTTTTAACAACAACAACAACACCAAAAAAATACGTGTTGTGCTGGACTAACTGGGACTGGTCACGGCACTAACATGTTGTTTTGATTTGCTTTTATAGTTCTTCTCAATTGTAAGTCACTTTGGACAAAAGCGTCTACTAAACGAGTAAAATATCTTTTAATTATTCTTTTGCGCATGCGGGTCAGTTCAGGAGTCATGATCTGTTCACACTGCAATCTGATATTGGCCACATTTAAAACAACAACGTGAACAGCTATACAAAAAAAAATCTGATCTGAGCAATAAATCGGGATTGAGCACTAAACCTCGAAGTGTGAACGTAGCCTAAGTCCTCATTTAGCTTGGTAGCTTGTAAAGATGTGTTTCTGTGTGTGTGCTTTGAGAGAGGTGGGGGACCAGATTGTGATCTTTGTCTATTCTGCTTACTCCAGCTTTTAGGGATGATCCTGTCCATGTGCCTGTGCAAGAGCGTCCAACAGGAGGATTACACCAAAGTACCTAAATACTGAGAGCAAACCCCCCTCCAGTGACTCAGTGTTACAGCCTCCACACACCAGCAGAACAACTGGAACAAAGCAGGCCAGACGTCATCTGGTCACACACACATACACTTTATTATCCCCTTTAAACATTGAAACATCACCCTGTTTAGGATCAACGGTTTTTTGATGAGGATTGTTGTATCTTTTTTTTTTCTGTTGTATCTTTTTTTCTTGTTAGGGTCTAAATAGCTTTATATTTGCTATCTCACTCTTTGCTACACTGTTGCGTTTATGGTTTTCATCGTTAGTTGAATCTGAGAGCACTTTAGTGAATAGAGAGTTTGATATGGGATTATTAGCTACTTTTAAAATATTTGTATAAAACATTGGAAAATCTACACCTGATTATTATTTTTTTTTTTTACCTTTTATAATTTTTATTTGTATGAGAATTGTGTACGTTCAGTTCAGTTATGTATATATCAATACGAATGACATACTTCAGTGAGGTTTGTTCGGAGTGAATAACTACATCCTAGTTATCGCAGCACTTAATGATGGTTTTCTGTGCGTGTTATTAGCCGGGTTGGGTCACTCAGGGTGGAGGCAGGAGCGGTGAGGGTAAAGATGGCTGCGGTTGAGGAACATTAGGGCAGATGACAGGCCTGAAGGCTGGAATGGCGTAGTGTAGCGTTTCTTGTGGTTTACATGTGAGTCGGCCTACATCGCTCTGTGGATCAGGGTGTGTATGTGGATTTAGGTTGTGCGCGTATCCCACAGTTCCTCACTCTGTGCTGGTGTGGGTAAAACAGCTGTGCAAGTATGTCAATAACAGGCATTAGATAAGCCTGCAGCACCAGAGCGAAATCCACAGATGTGACATTACTGACTCATTTCAGCTGAACCAAAAGTGTGTGAGGCTTTTTAATATCTTTGTGTTTCTTCTTTTTAAATATTTTTGTGTCTATGGAGTATTCGTGTGAAGCTGATGTAAGCTGGTCAGCTTTTTGAAATAAGTAAGCCTGATTTTGTTTCTATCAAAACCCGGCTTGCTTAATTCATGCCGTTTTAGTGCTGTCAGTGTTAGTCCAGAACAGAAACAACCGAAGCTTCCTCTGAGAAGAAAAGAGAAAGGAATGACCCGGCTGCTGTCTGTAAGGCCATTTCCAAACACTTTGTTGCTTTTTTGACAAAGAAATCTTCTTGTTTCATAGATCAGTCCTTTACAATAAACTGCCGGTTGTATTGTAATGTGATGGACCTAGAAGAGAGAGAATTTAGTCATTTATCTTTATGATTTTCAACATTTAAAGATCTATTAATACTTTTTGTCAAAAGTCTTTTGTATCTTGTTAAGATGCCGTCTCCTCTAGAACTCTAGTTATTTAAGAGCATTTTTTTTTTTATTATCTGAAAACATACCAACGCTGTGCGGAAGCTTGTTTCCGCCACAAATAGAAAATAAAAAAGGTAATTGCGACTCTTATATCTCACAATTCTGACCTTTTCCCCCCTCAGAATTGAGGTATAAATTCCGAATTGCGAGATATATATTTTTACTCGCAATTGCAATTCTGACTTTTTTTTCGTCTAGAATTGCGATATATAAACTCGAGAAATGAGTGACTCTCAGAATTGCGAGTTATAATGTCAGAACTGTAAGATATACACTTGCAATTGTGAGAAAATGTCAGAATTGTGAGCTGACTTTTTTTTCCTCAGAATTGGACTATAACTCACAAGTGCAGTTTATATCTCACAATTCTGACTTTTTTCTCTCAATTGCCACTTTATTTCTCAGAATTGCGAGAAAAATAGTCAGAATTACCTTTTTGTTTTTTGTATTTTTGTATTCCGTGGCAGAAACAAGCTCTCATAATATTGGGATAATTGTGTATTTCCGAGGTAAAGTGAAGGGCTTTTTCTACTTATACAAAATGTTATGTTTAAATGGGAAGCCATGTTTATGTAGTTTTACCGGCTGCTTCATTAGTACAAAACATGTCTATGCAATAGTTAACAGTTGGATTAAAAGAAAACTTTGACACAATATGCTTTCCATTGTCTTTTTTTATTGTCTTATTTCAGTTTGAATGTAACACTGGAGTTGTACTGTAATGGTCGGTCCGTTTTTTGTTTTTGTTTTTGAAAGATGTCTCTTTTGCTCACCAAGGCTGCACTTATTTGTTCAAAATTACAGTAAAAACAGCAAACAGTTTTCTATTTTAATATATTTTAAAATATAATATATTACAGTGATGCAAAAGCTGTATTTTCAGCATCATTACTCCAGTCTTCAGTGTCACATGATCCTTCAGAAATCATTCTAATATGATGATTCACTGCTATAGGAGAAGAAGAATTGGCTAAACTCGTTAAATCATCAAAATCAACAACATGTATGCTCGACCCCATACCGACTAAACTACTAAAAGAGATGCTTCCAGAGGTCATAGATCCTCTCCTTAATATCATTAATTCATCCTTGACATTAGGATATGTACCGAAAACTTTTAAGTTGGCTATTATTAAACCACTTATTAAAAAAACGCAACTTGATCCTACAAAATTAGTCAATTACAGGCCAATCTCAAATCTACCCTTTCTGTCAAAAATACTAGAAAAGGCAGTGTCCTCACAATTATGCTCCTTTTTAGAAAGAAATGGTATCTGTGAGGATTTCCAGTCAGGATTTAGACCGTATCATAGTACTGAGACTGCTCTCATCAGAGTAACAAATGATTTACTCTTATCATCCGATCGTGGTTGTATCTCTCTATTAGTGTTACTCGATCTTAGCGCTGCATTCGATACTATCGACCACAATATTCTTTTGAATAGACTCGAAAATTATGTTGGCATTAGTGGAACTTCATTGGCATGGTTTAAATCATACTTATCTGACCGTTATCAGTTTGTAGCAGTAAATGAAGAGATGTCACACCGAACACAAGTTCAGTATGGAGTACCGCAGGGCTCAGTGCTAGGACCGTTGCTTTTCACCCTGTACATGCTACCACTGGGAGATATTATTAGGAAGCATGGTGTTAATTTTCATTGTTATGCTGACGATACTCAGCTCTATATTTCTTCACGCCCTGACGAAACTTACCAATTCACAAGATTAACAGAATGCATAGCTGATATTAAAAATTGGATGACTAGTAATTTCCTGCAACTTAATTCAGAAAAAACTGAATTTTTAATCATTGGACAAAAAAACTCCACAAGTAGTAACCTAGAATACTGTCTAACACTCGATGGCTGCTCTGTCAAGTCCTCGTCGTCAGTTAGGAACCTGGGTGTGCTCTTTGATACCAATCTCTCATTTGAAAGCCACGTTTCTAGCATCTGTAAAACTGCATTCTACCATCTTAAAAATATATCTAAATTACGGCGCATGCTTTCAATGCAAAATGCTGAACAGTTAGTTCATGCGTTCATGACCTCAAGGCTAGATTATTGTAATGCTCTACTGGGTGGTTGCCCTGCCCGCTTAATAAATAAACTGCAGCTGGTCCAAAACGCAGCAGCTAGAGTTCTTACTAGAACCAGGAAGTATGACCATATTAGCCCGGTTCTTTCAACACTGCATTGGCTCCCTATTAAACATCGTATACATTTTAAAATCTTGCTGATTACTTACAAAGCACTAAATGGTTTAGCGCCCCAGTACTTGAGCGAGCTCTTAACGCATTATACTCCATCACGTTTATTGCGGTCTCAAAATTCTGGCCAGTTGATAATACCTAGAATATCAAAATCAACTGCAGGCGGTCGGTCCTTTTCCTATTTAGCACCTAAACTCTGGAACAGTCTTCCTAGTATTGTTCGGGAAGCAGACACACTCTGTTAGTTTAAATCTAGACTAAAAACACATCTCTTTACTATGGCATACACATAAAACATTTTTAATTTCTGTTATTCAAATCAGTTAAATGATTGTTTTAGGCTGCATTAACTAGGTCAGCCGGAACCGGGAACACTTCCCATAACACCTGATGTACTCGTTACATCATAAGAAGAATGGCATCTACGCTAATGTTAGTCTTTCTGTTTATCCCGAGGTTTACTGCAGTCGGCCGGATCCGGGCCGTATCCAGACCAGATGGTGGACCTTAGCCTGGACATGACGACCATATCCCTGAAGTGTCTGTAGAGACAATAGTGTCAATTAAACTCCCCCCTGTAAATGCCGCATCGACACGACATCCTAATTAAACCCGTCCCCGGCGTGACAACTCCAATCTTTCGAATAATCCTACGAATATCTATTTATCTAATATGACTTCTGACCTGTAATGTTGCCAGAATCATAATCATACACTATTTGTTCGTCGGCCAGAGGAGAACTGGCACCCCGACTGAGCCTGGTTTCTCCCAAGGTTTTTTTTCTCCATTCTGGCCCTGAAGGAGTTTTGGTTCCTTGCCACCGTCGCCTTTGGCTTTTGGCTTGCTCAGTTGGGGACACCTAAATTTCAATTATATTACTGATCCGCCCGCATTGACACTATATGATAATTGAAATGAGCTGGATGACATCACCGTTTTCTCCAGAGCGGCTGTACAGCCGAATCAAATTCCGTTGCATTATTTTCCTGTTACCACTGTGAAGCTGCTTTGAAACAATTGCCATTGTAAAAAGCGCTATATAAATAAAGGTGATTTGATTTGATTTGATTTGATTTACTGCTGAAGAAACATTTCTTATTATCAGTTGAAAATATTAATTTTTTTTTGTAGAAACATACAAAAGTTTTAGATCGGTAAGTTTTTTTAATGTTTTTAGAAGTCTCTTATGCTCACCAAGGCTGCATTTATTTTATTAAAAATACAAAAAAACTGTAATATTGTTAAATATTATTTAAATGTAAAATAACTGTTTTCTATTTGAATATATTTAAAAATGTAATTTATTTCTGTGATGTAAAACATTTTTTAGGATTATTTGATGAATAGAAAGTTCAAAAGAACAGTATTTATCTGAAATAGAAAGCTTTTGCAACATTGTACTACCGTTCAAGAACTTAAAATAATTAATACATTTATTCAGCAAGGATGCAATAAATTGAACAAAAGTGACAGAAATGACATTTATAATGTTACAAAGGATTCTATTTAAAATAAATACTGTTAAAAATTCTATTGATCAAAGAATCCTGAAAAAAGTGTTTTAAACAACTGTTTTCAACATTGATAATAATCATAAATGTTTCTTGATCATATTAGAATGATTTCTGAAGGATCATGTGACACTGAAGACTGGAGTAATGATGCTGAAAATTCAGCTTTGCATCACAGGAATAAATTACATTTTAAAATATAATCAAATAGAGAACAGTTTTTACATTTTAATAATATTTCACAATAATTTTTTTTTTGTTTTTGTTTTTTTGTATTTTTAATACAGTAAATGCAGCCTTGGTGAGCATAAGAGACTTCTTTTAAAAACATAAAAATCTTACAGATCAAAAACGTTTGAATGGCAGTGTACATTTGTTTTCAGGACTCTTTGATAAATACAGTTAAAATGAACAGCATTTAATTAAAGTGTCAGTAAAGAGTAAATTGCTACCAAAAAAATTAAAGTATTAGAAAATGAAAGTATTAGTAATTAAAACTATTAATTTATTTATTTAAAAAAAAAAAAAGAAAAAAAAAAAAAAAAAAGGACCGTCTTCATTCTTGCTTCTGAGAGCTGCATTGACGGTTGTAACCAGAAGAGGGCGCTATTGGAAAACGAGAGGTTCCCAACTGCTGAAAGCCCTGGACCAATAGGTAGGTTAGACGAGTTCCTGGGTCAACATATTTTTTTGATCCTGGAACGGTCTGAAAATTTAGCCCTAATCATAAATTATCCCTAAAATCAGATTGAAATTATAGGTGAATAACACTGATGTTGAAGCACCCAACCCTGGTTGCAAGCTTAAACTGTAAACTTGTCCCTCAAATCTGATTGGTTGATTGGAATTTTGCTCCAGGATCAACAAAGATGTTGTTCCAGGAACATGTTGTGCTTGGTTCTGCTAGGTATATTCTAGTACATGTCAATATTGAACTTTAATCATTTGATTATTGGTTTTCATGCTATTTCATGTCGAATTGTTCAGCATGGCGTTTTAAAATCATTCATTTATCTCACAAAGATATATTAATAATTACAGACAATATACAGAATTTCCAATTCCTTCTGATGTACTTATAATTAAAGGGTTATACATGTTATTTGTGGTTAATAATATATTCTCAGCTTCCCAGAAGAGATCATTCGTTATTCTCATCTGAGATCCAGTGGTCTATTCTAATGGGAGAAAAAGAATGTGGTTTGAGACGACCATGAACCTCTGCGGTCCCATCGAGAGAAATGAAGAAACCGCTTGGCTGTGTGTCACGAGTGACCTCAGAGCCGCTGCCAGGAATTCTGGGTCCGTAGTTACATTGACAGTATCTGAACGCAAGCTGCTGGTTTGCTTTTGCATATGATCTAAATCCATGACCCAAATTCAGTTATTCAGTTCCATATCCAATAAATTATGTAAATGCTGCATTTTTTTCTTTCCTTTATTTAATTTGTTGTCTTCCTCTACACTTTGCAAATCTGCATTGCTTTTCAAATGACTGTGATTTGTACACCCACAGGTTGTAGTTGCGAATAGTAGCAAATATTGCATATGTTTTAATTGAATCATTTTCAGCGATTAGTTATGTAACACCCATATGAATGGAGCTCTGAAAGTAAATGCAACCGAATATGGAAGTTGGCTCATAAATGTGTGCTGCATCCTTTGTGTGCTCTTTTCCTCAGTCACAGACTTTCCTGGAAATGGTTTTACTCATCCACAGCACAGGAGTCACCTCCTCCACCTGATGGCCTCTTCCTCATCCTGCCGGAACGCCCCTGCTGGACTTCCTGTTTTCAGTTATTGGTTGCCTGGCATACTTACTGACTCGTACTGTGTGTGGAGCTCTAGTCAATGACAAACTCATATCGACTGTAAGTGAACTTTAAAGCTTACACATCTTGGCATCCTTGAATGCCAAACTCATATGGGTACTTTGTGACTTTTTTTAAACATTTGTATATTTCCTTTGAGTCCTTGTCCAGTTTATTTCAAAATATGAAATGAATGAGTTGTTTGAATTTGAATGGAATTGTCACCGCTTTGTGATTTTGCCAAGACGTTCCTGGACATATTTTGTTGATCCTGGAACAACATTCCTGTCCAAAAATTGAGTCCTAATCCTATCCTTACCCCTAAACCTAACCCTATAAGTTATAATAAGTTATCCATAAAATCAGAGGGAAATGATGTGAATAACACTGATGTACACCGATCAGGCATAACATTATATCTTGTAAGTTACGAGGTGTGGCCTCCATGGATTGGACTTGTTTGTTCAGCACACCCCACAGATGCTCAATTGGATTGAGATCTGGGAACATTGGAGGCCAAGTCAACACCTCAAACTCATTGTTGTGCTCCTCAAACCATTCCTGAACCATTTTTGCTTTGTGGCTGGGCGCATTATCCTGGTGCCATGTGTTCCCCAGGTAAGCGACGCACATGCACCCGGCCATCCACGTGAAAGAAAATGTGATTCATCAGACCAGGCCACCTTCTTCCATTCTTCCACACGTGATGAAGAAATAATCAGTGTTATTCACTTCACCTGTCAGTGGTCATAAGGTTATGCCTGATCTATGTAGAAGCACCTAACCCTGCTTGTAAGCCTAAACTTGACATAAACTGTAAACTTGTCCCTCAAATCTGATTGGTTGATTGGAATGTTGTTCCAGGATCAACAAGGATGTTGATCCAGGAACATGCTGTACTTGGTGAAATCATGTTCACTCACCGCTTACACTATAGTGAATTGACAAGATGATTAACATTGTCACAAAACTTCGGCCCAGCACACGTTTTGCAACTAATCAATAATATGGTATTTAATAATGTTGGCCCTTTCATGTTGTTTGAAGACTTGGAGGCAAATTCAATCAATCTGGCAATGTTTTTTTTTTTATAATACATTACCGTGTTTGGGTTAGTTTTTTTTTTTTTTTTTTTTTAATTAATACTTTTATTCAGCAAAGATGCATTAAAGACTTTTATTGTTACAAAATATATAAATGATTAAATAAATTATGTTCTTTTGATCTTTATATTGATCAAATATTACTTGAACAGCAAATCAGCATGTGGCACTGAAGACTGGAGTAGTGATTCAGAAAATTAAGCTTTGCATCACAGGGATGAATTACTTTTTAAAATATATACAAATATAAAACAGGTATTTTAAATTGTAATATTTCCCAATATTACTGTATTTACTGTATTTTTGATCAAATAAATGCAGCCTTGCTGAGCATAAGAGACTTTTAGAAACATTAAAACGTTTTTCTGACCCAAAAATTTTGAACGGTAGTTTAATTATATAATATATCAATTAAATAAATGTTTATATAGGTGACATTTCAAATATGGTTAATATTATTCAACAAAAGTATATACAGTGCATCTGGAAAGTATTCACAGCGGTTCACTTTTTCCACATTTTGTTATGTTACAGCCTTATTCCAAAAATGGATTAAATTCATTATTTTCCTCAAAATTCTACAAACAATACCCCATAATGACAACATGAACGAAGTTTGTTTGGAATCTTTGCAAATGTATTAAAAAAAAATAAAAAATAAAAAAAAATCACATGTACATAAGTATTCACAACCTTTGCTCAATACTTTGTTGAAGCACCTTTGGCACCAATTATAGCCTCAAATCTTTTTGAGTATAATGCTACAAGCTTGGCACACCTATTTTTGGGCAGTTTCTCCCATTATTCTTTGCAGGACCTCTCAAGCTCCATCAGGTTGGATGGGGAGCGTCAGTGCACAGCCATTTTCAGATCTCTCCAGAGATGTTCAATCGGGTTCAAGTCTAGGCTCTGGCTGGGCCACTCAAGGACATTCACAGAGTTGTCCTGTAGCCACTCCTTTGTTATCTTGTGCTTGGGCTGTGTGCTTAGGGTCATTGTCCTGTTGGAAGATGAACCTTCGCCCCAGTCTAAGGTCCAGAGCGCTCTGGAGCAGGTTTTCATCAAGGATGTCTCTGTACATTGCTGCATCCATCTTTCCCTCAATCCTGACTAGTCTCCCAGTTCCTGCTGCTGAAAAACATCCCCACAGCATGATGCTGCCACCACCATGCTTCACTGTAGGGATGGTATTGGCCAGGTGATGAGCGGTGCCTGGTTTCCTCCAGACATGACGCTTGCCATTCAGGCCAAAGAGTTCAATCTTTGTTTCATCAGACCAGAGAATTTTGTTTCTCATGGTCTGAGAGTCCTTCAGGTGCCTTTTGGCAAACTCCAGGCAGGCTATCATGTGCCGTCTGGCCATACAGGCCTGATTGGTGGAGTGCTGCAGAGATGGTTGTTCTTCTGGAAGGTCCTCCTCTCTCCACAGAGAAACGCTGGAGCTCTGTCAGAGTGACCATCGGGTTCTTGGTCACCTCCCTGAACAAGGGACCATTCGCCCCGATTGCTCAGTTTGGCCGGGCGGCCATGGCAACTCTAGGAAGAGTCCTGGTGGTTCCAAACTCTTCCATTTACGGATGATGGAGGCCACTGTGCTCATTGGGACCTTTAATTTTTCTGTACCCTTCCCCAGATCTGTGCCTCGATACAATCCTGTCTCAGAGGTCTACAGACAATTCCTTGGACTTCATGGCTTGGTTTGCGCTCTGACATGCACTGTTAACTGTGGGACCTTATATAGACAGGTGTGTGCCTTTCCAAATCATGTCCAATCAACTGAATTTACCACAAGTGGATCCAAAACAAGTGGTAGAAACATCTCAAGGATGATCAGTGGAAACAGGATGCACCTGAGCTCAATTTTAAATTGAATGTGAATTCTTATGTACATGTGATTTTTTTTTCGTTTTTTATTTGTAATAAATTTGCAAAGATTTCAAACAAACTTCTTTCACATTGTCATTATGGGCTATTGTTTGTAGAATTTTCAGGAAAATTATGAATTTAATCCATTTTTGAATAAGGCTGTAACATAACAAAATGTGAAAAAAATTAAGCATTGTGAATACTTTCCGGATGCACTGTAATATTGCTATTATTTAACATTAATGGAAATACTCCATATGTTGTGCATATGCTAACATTCAGTTCATACTGAAAAATAATATAAAAAATAATGGGAATTCTCATTTTAATTCTGATTGGTGCACATCAAACAGAGCATCAAACATTGACTACACAGCAACAGCTAAGAGATTTCCATTACTAAAACAAGTACGAAGACTCTTTACAAGGCACATGTGTATCATAGTTCAGTATAAAGTGATAGGCCAGACCATCGGGGTGTACTTTCCGGCTTAAGGGTCTCTGGTTTTGCAGTATTTCCACAGTTTTTGAGTCAGGCATTAAATGAGCTGACTCTGCTGATAACTCTGAAACGAATGTCCACATTTCCACTGTAAAGTAGGTAAAAGAATTTGTTGAATCAGGATTTTTTCCCCCTCACATTTGTACCTCTGTGGTTTGAATGTAAAGAGTCTGTACTGCTACTTCATCACTGTTCAGCCACATGACCATTTCTCCACTGTGTAGAAGATAACATGATTAGCATTACTTTTGCATACCTGCACATTATCACTTGTGACAAATGCGTTGTGTGAGTCCTGTGCACTGGGTTTCGCCATTTAGCAAATCCTGACAGTTCCCCCCCCCCATTTAATGGTTACTCCTAATATCTTCCTTTTTTTTGAGTCTCATCTGTCGTCTGCCTGTATGAACTCATTTTGTTGATGGACACATGGGGGAGGAGAGTGGGAGATTGTGAAAAAGTGTTTACCTGCTCTGTGTGTGTATCCTAGGAGACCGTTAAAATGCTTATTAAATCCATAAATAAGCTTGTTATCTAAAGATGATGCCTTAAGATAACTAATGCAGAGAGATTCAATTCAATTCACATTTATTTATATAGCGCTTTTCACAATACATATAATTTCAGAATAATTCAGAATAATTTAGAATTTTTTTTGTTCAAAATTAACAAAATTTAAATGAGTCAATGCATCATCAATACTTCTTCCAAAACATGTTTTGATTCACTATGGTAAGCTTGTTATACGTGTTTATATTTTAGACCTGCGGGATGGTTTTTGCGGGAAATTGCGTATATGTCACTCGCCTGTGCGTTTCTCGTCATATCCGTAAATAGATGAAAGTTGCGGTTACTTTGACGAATCGCCTGTTTTAAACAAACACCGAACAGAGGAGAGTTTCGGGCAAAAAGAGAACGAACGATTCTTATTCACGATACAGCACTATCCTTGAGTACCTTATTGCTTTTTTAAAATGGTTACCACACAATACAAATATTAAAGCCAAAAAACATGTATCAATGCAACTTTCATGAAGTAAAATCCCTAAAAGCATTCCTTCTGCTGAAAAAAAATAGTACCTGACCGTGAACCACTGATCTATATAAATGACTGGATTGCTCATTGCGTTGTAAACTGCCATCAGGCGGTGAAGCCACCGGAAGTGTTCGAGCAGCCATCCTACTATTCCCTACCGACAGGGCATCATTGACTTACAGCCAAAACATTGACCTAAAATCACAGATTTCTTCTCAGTCTCACAGTATTAGTTTTACGATATATGTATGTAAATTAATAGTAACTTCACATGTTATCTGTAAAGTTTATGGTCTTTTCGGAGAGGATAAGTCATATATTGAAATCGTTGATGTGGGTGTGTCAACTGCACACTGCCGATACATTAACTGACCGAACACAAAAAATATACTTCTTTATGTATATAATTATGGAGGAAATATTAAACATTAACATATATCTGTGTTTAGCTGCAGAAATTGATTTGAATAGCCTACAATAAATTATGTTTTATTAACAAAGTTCGGGAGGAGCATGTTCAAATTATCTATCCAAACAACTCGTCATCAGCAATTATCACATCTATCCGATCAGCATGAGAGGAAACCTATATAGGCCTATATATACACACAGTCGACTCACCGACATCCCTCGACTGATGTTTACTACTGTAATGAATATGAACGTAACTTTTTAATAAGCAGGGGAAATTCCCGACTTTAAACAAATAACCATTTACATGCTTAGGACGTTTGTGTTGTAAGAATGTACAGGGAGACTTCAGATATAAAAACGGTGTTTCCTTAGGCAATGTTTTCTCAGTAAAATCATCATATAATTTTCTATTAATTCAATAGAAATTCAATAGAGTACCATTATGGATGCGCAGTAGCTTCACTTTTTATGACGTCATGAACAATCCAGTTCTATAGATCAGTGGCGAACAGCAACAGAAGTTACATTATTACGCCATTAGATGGCGGCAAAGACTGGCTTTATGAGTGAGTCAGTAGCAAAGACTTTTATGTTGAAAGAACTGAAACTTGTTGTGAACGCGGGAACAAGACGCAACTGACAAATGCTTTGACTAGCGCTGTCAGTGTCAGCACACGGGGAAACCCATTAACTGTTAAAAGGACAAGATATTGCAGCGGACATTCAAACTGATTTTTTATTATGAACATAGGACTGGAAAAGGAAAATGCTAAATCTGTATGCAGGTAATCTCCCTCTCTCACAATACTCTTCTACATAATACAGTAAGCTGCAATAAACAATATCAATTTGAGAACAAAAGTATGTTTACATTGCTAAGAGTGGTTGCTAAGGGTGTTGTGCAGTGATACACAGAACCCTTGGGTGAAGCGGTAGCCGTGTTTTATCGTGAATAAAACACAGCTATTGACCAATCAGAATCAAGGCCTGGAACTATTTAGAACTTTATCAGATGTTTTTTATGTAATGTTTTTGAGAGTTCCTTGTCGCCATCCACTTCTCATTGCAAAGAAAGCAGTGTGAACCTTCATCAAAACATTTTCTTTCTGTGCTCCACAGAAGAACGAAAGTCATACGGATTCACTCTTAAAAATAAAGGTTCTTTATTTGCACCCGTGGTTCAGTGAAGAACCTTCAACATCCATGGAACCTTTCCTTTACACCAAAGGTTCTTTATAGTGTAAAAACATTCTTTAGATTATTAAAAAGTCCTTAGCACTAAGAACAAAAATGTTTATTTTAAGATCTGTTCACTGAAAGGCTCTTTGGGGAACCAAAAATGGTCCCTATAGCATCACTGCGAAAATTTGTGAAAATTTAGATGCTTGGAGTGTTTGGAACAACATGAAAATGAGTAAATAATGACATAATTTTTATTTTGAGGTGAACTACTCCTTTATTCAGTGTGATTTAATACAATATGTAATCTGATCCTTATTCTCACTTTCCTTTTTTGTAATTTAAAAACAAATTTTCTTATTCACACACATCTGCAAATGATCAAATTAATCCACATAAACCTGTCATTCATAACCTTGCTGGTTTTGGTCCAAGCCTATCAAATTTGAAGCTTTATAAACGTATTTGCGGCAATAAAGTATTTTCAGTGGCTGAAAGTGATTTGAAATAATTTTTCTCCCTATGCTAAGCAGATGTCATCTCTCTCTGTTTATTCACAGCAGACTCATTTGCTATCTAATGTATGCATATTGTATGCTCCCTCTTGGCAGTTTTGCTATCATTAGTTCACAATACACACTACCCACAGTAACAACATTTTTCAATTCAAAGTCTTTAGAATAATATGATTACCCATCAGCCCATTGTTTTAGTCTGAGACATGAGGAGAAGCATAGAAGAAAGATATGGAATAAAAGAAAAAAGATGAGCCTAACATTAATGACGTATAAATAAGTATGTTTTTGCTGTATAATAAAATTACTTTCTGTCAGTTTCATCACCTGAAACATTAACATTATATTTTTGCTATCATGTTAGCACTTATCTTTCTTTTAGACTTAAGTCTTCATCGCAGAACTCCACAGTCTGTTTCTCAATATTGCTCGAAACAACATTTTCTTCATATTTTTGCCTCTGTCATGAACAATGTTGCTGTGGCCTTTCACTTATCATTTTTGCTTCAGTGGCCAACAATAGCAAAATGTCAATGGGAAACTTTGCTTTGTGTGCAGATGTAAAGCGATTACATGCTAATGATGCAAACAATTGCGTGTAATCCATTTCCAATGCCACAACTGAGCTTTGTTTTGCATCTGAGACATCTCATTATTTCTCTATGTCTCTTATTTTGTTTCCTTATTCTGATATTAGAGCAGATGACTAATGATAATGATTGACAATGCTAATTCCAAACCTCTTTAGGGTGATTTTGTGCATCTCTTTCAGTGTATTTCAGTTGCTAATGGGGAAAAAATGTGCTACGGTAAAAAGGAGCCTTACATCCTGCTTACATTTTGTTCAGCTCTGACTTACACTAACTTACTTTTGACAGCAATTAGACTGATTGTGAGTTTTGGAGTGAACATGCAATAGTATTTTCTTGTAAAACGTACTCCAATAAACTTTGTTTCCTTTAGAGACACTATTTCAAAATTCCACGTTTAATTCAATGTGTAACTGTTTGCTTGCAATTTCGGAGAGAAAATTGTTTCAAAGCTGTTTTTTTCCCCAGTGTACACGAGTTTTGCTCCGAATTTGTTTGTCCTGGTTTGCAGTTTGGAGTTGATGTTAGTTGGCGAAAGTAAGAGCCAGTCTGCAGATTTTGGGAAGTCACAGTTGAAAATCGTATAGTGTATGATGGCCACAGACTCACAGCTTCAAACTATGAATCCATCCAGTCAGAGGATATCAAACATGGAGCCGTATTGTTTTCCGTTCTCATGCTCTCCTAACAAAAAGGTGCACGTTTGTTGTTTTTGGAACGACTTGAAAGTGTGATCCTCAGTTGTTCACTCTGATGCCACGGACCCCCTATATATAATCAGTCTGATGCAATAGACCCCCTATATATAATCACTCTGATGCCATGGACCCCCATATATAATCACTCTGATGCCATGGACCCCCATATATAATCACACTGATGCAAGAGACCCCTATATATAATCACTCTGATGCCATGGACCCCCATATATAATCACGCTGATGCAAGAGACCCTTATAAATAATCACTCTGATGCAAGAGACCCCTATATATAACCACTCTGATGCAAGGGACCCCCATATATAACCACTCTGATGCGAGGGACCCCCATATATAACCACTCTGATGCAAGAGACCCCCCATATATAATGACTCTGATGCAATAGACCCCCTATATATAATCATTCTGATGCCATGGACCCCCATATATAATCACTCTGATGCAAGAGACCCCCTATATATAATCACTCTGATGCCATGGACCCCCATATATAATCACTCTGATGCAAGAGACCCCCATATATAACCACTCTGATGCAAGAGACCCCTATATATAATCACTCTGATGCGAGGGACCCCCATATATAACCACTCTGATGCAAGATACCCCTATATATAATCACTCTGATGCCATGGACCCCCTATATATAATCACTCTGATGCAAGAGACCCCCCATATATAATAACTCTGATGCAAGAGACCCCTATATATAATCACTCTGATGCCATGGACCCCCATATATAATCACTCTGATGCAAGAGACCCCTATATATAATCACTCTGATGCCATGGACCCCCATATATAATCACTCTGATGCAAGAGACCCCTATATATAATCACTCTGATGCCATGGACCCCCATATATAATCACTCTGATGCAAGAGACCCCTATATATAATCACCCTGATGCCACAGACCCCCATATATAATCACCCTGATGCAAGAGACCCCCATATATAGTCATTGTGATGCGAGGGACCCCATTTGTAATCACTCTGATGCCAAGGACCCCCATATATAATCACTCTGATGTGAGGGACCCCCATATATAATCACTCATTATTTCTCTATGTCTCTTATTTTGTTGCCTTATTCTAATATTAGAGCAGATGACTAATGATAATGATTGACAATGCTAATTCCAAACCTCTTTAGGGTGATTTTGTGCATCTCTTTCAGTATATTTCAGTTGCTAATGGGGAAAAAATGTGCTACGGTAAAAAGGAGCCTTACATCCTGCTTAAATTTTGTTCAGCTCTAACTTACTTTTGACAGCAATTAGACTGATTGTGAGTTTTGGAGTGAACATACAATAGTATTTTCTTGTAAAACGTACTCCAATAAACTTTGTTTTCTTTAGAAACACTAGTTCAGTCTTTCTACTTTAAAATTCCACATTTAATTCAATGTGTTACTGTTTACTAGCAATTTACTTGCAATTTCGGAGAGAAAATTGTTTCAAAGCTGTTTTTTTCCCCATTGTACACAAGGTTTGTTCAGAATTTTTTTGTCCTGGTTTGCAGTTTGGAGTTGATGCTAGTTGGCGAAAGTAAGCGCCAGTCTGCAGATTCTGGGAAGTCACAGTTGAAAATAGCATAGTGTATGATGGCCACAGACTCACAGCTTCAAATTATGAATCCATCCAGTCAGAGGATATCAAACATGGAGCCGTATTGTTTTCCGTTCTCATGCTCTCCTATCAAAAAGGTGCATGTTTCTGTGTGAGTTTGTTGTGTTTGAAACAACTTGAAAGTGTGATCCTCAGTTGTTCACTCTGATGCCATGGACCCCCATATATAATCACTCTGATGCAAGAGACCCCCTATATATAATCACTTTGATGCAAGAGATCCCCTATATATAATCACTCTGATGCGAGGGACCCCTATAAATAATCACTCTGATGCAAGAGACCCCTATATATAATCACTCTGATGCGAGGGACCCCCATATATAACCACTCTGATGCGAGGGACCCCCATATATAACCACTCTGATGCAAGTGACCCCTATCTATAATCACTCTGATGCGAGGGACCCCCATATATAATCACTCTGATGCAAGAGACCCCTATATATAATCACTCTGATGCGAGGGACCCCCATATATAACCACTCTGATGGGAGGGACCCCCATATATAATCATTCTGATACAAGAGACCCCTATATATAATCACTCTGATGCGACGGACCCCCATATATAATCACTCTGATGCCACAGACCCCCATATATAATCACTCTGATGCCACGGACCCCCATATATAATCACTCGGATGCAAGGGACCCCCATATATAATCACTCTGATGTGAGGGACCCCCATATATAATCACTCTGATGCCACGGACCCCCATATATAATCACTCGGATGCAAGGGACCCCCATATATAATCACTCTGATGTGAGGGACCCCCATATATAATCACTCTGATGCCACGGACCCCCATATATAATCACTCTGATCCCACGGACCCCCATATATAATTACTTTGATGCAAGGGACCCCCATATATAATCACTTTGATGCGAGGGACCCCCATATATAATCACTTTGATGCGAGAGACCCACATATATAGTCACTGTGATGCGAGGGACCCCATTTATAATCACTCTGATGCCACGGACCCCCATATATAATCACTCTGATGTGAGGGACCCTCATATATAATCATTCTGATGTGAGGGACCCCCATATATAATCACTCTGATGCCACGGACCCCCATATATAATCACTTTGATGCGAGGGACCCCCATTTATAGTCACTGTGATGCGAGGAACCCCATTTATAATCACTCTAATGCCACAGACCCCCATATATAATCACTCTGATATTTATGTTTTAAATATTTTATTATTTATTTATTTTAATAAATAATTCACCTTGAAAACCTCTAGTTTAGTTTATATGATGCCCAATCAGCAACTGTATCATGCCTAGTGCTTTAAAATCTGTTTTGATTTTAAAAGTCATGTAGTGTATTGAGCTGATGTTCAGTTGTGTCTACATTGTTTATGTCCCAAAAGAAGAACCCAGACAAAGGTTAAGACTCCGCCATCAGTATCAAGTGCAACAGCCTGCATGCAAAACAGCCACTTTCCCTGGGTGATTTAATCAAGCCTCTTAATAAAAGGAATTCAAAATTTATGCATTAGTGCTGGCACAGTCTAAATGAAAATGAGGGATGACAAGGGGGTGGGGAGGAAGCTCAGCACAGGGCTTGTGGAGAATATTCCTGGAGACTGATTAGAGAAGCAGTGATAGCTAATGATATTCATTGGCACAAAAATGAAGCCCTTGGTGTGCCACGTCTCTTCTTGTCCCACATCTGACTCTCCAGACTCTTTATGAACTGGCAAAAATATTTTGTTCAGAGCAGGCTCATTCATGTGGGGATCACTTCTTCTGATCACCATGTTGATGTTGTACGTTCAGTGGTGCCAAGAAATTGTACGTGTCCTTTTAGTGCTTGCCCGCTGTAGGGAAGGAAGAGACAGGCAAGGCTCCCTGGGACTTCATCTAGCAGCAGCTGTGGTGTGTCAAGTGGGCTGGTGATGAACGTGTCACTACTGTTGGGGTCCCTCTGTGGTTTAGTGCTTACAGATGTGTCAGCTCTCAGAAGATGCTCATTACTGCAACAAACCACAAACTGATATTGATCACCAGAGTACTCAAATAACAATCAAGTACGTGTTCTGGCTTAAAAACTTCCGTGGCTGTGTTTGGAATAGAATAATAGTTTACTGAATACTGTGATGTATACAATCAACACGTTTTCCTTCTTTTTCGTCCTTAGCTAATCACATGTCTGACTCTAAATGATGCCTGTTTTTAACAAATAGTGAGGGAAACTATACGCATCATGCAATGATAAATTGTTGTCACATGACACCATCATCTGTGGCAGTGTGATGAAATAATGAGTTAAACATTGCAGTTGATATTACAGGTACTGGCTGATTATTCTTATATATTCTAGTTCATTCATCATCACTGCAAATGTAAAGCCGAGTGTGGGATACTGTTCTGTTCAGTGTGCCTTTTATCCTGAATATTTTGACGCATGTCATCTGGGTAATCTATGCATGTTAAAAAACTGCATACTGTACACAGCATACATACTGCGGCAATAAGTAAGAGTAGCATGCTAATATGCTGGTTTGAACATAGCCTTTGTCTTTCTGAATACTCTGAAAAAATTGGGCCACTTTTTGCCATTCATTTCAATGACAAAATGTGGTCCAATTTACCTGAATTCACCAGGGGGCTCATGGTCTGTGATTTACAATGAATATTCCAAAAGTCTGACTCCTTTTGGGGATAATAGTTAATGAGATGAGATGGGGGAGTTATAAACGAGGCTTCTAAAATTGTAACATGATGAGGAAATTCTGTGAGTCTGAGAACATTAGTGACATCATATACGAACTAGTTATTTGAGGTCAGTAGTGACTTCACTAATTAGTGAATGACCTCACCAGAATCCACTTTGATCAGATCATCAGTGACCTGTGATCTCATTGAATAACTCAACAGTCATTTGATGGCCTCAGTGTTTAGTTAGTTACCTCATCAATGAACTTTCTGCTGATTCCAGTGATTAGATCAATATTAAAGGGGGGGTCTAAAGCTATTTCATGCATTCTGACTTATTTACACTGTTAAAGAGTTTGGATTCTCATGCTAAACATAGCCAAAATTTAAAAAAACTAGTTGGACGTATGACTGTATTTCTGTGCCAAATACACTCCTTCAGGAGTCGAACAAGTTTCGGAAAGTTCGGAAAGAGGTCATAAAGGGCATAATTCCTTATATGAGCACTTCTCCCGGATGAGGGCGTGCACACACACACACACACATCAACCAGAGCGAGAGCAAGAGCGCGCCCATCAACGAGCTTCGCTCGGGTTACAGAAGCCGTCGGCAGCCCTGTCATTTTGTTTTTAGACCACGAAATCAACAATGTCACTAAAGAAGTGTGTTTTTGGTTGTGAGGGAAAGATCACCTTGTTCAGCTTCCCAAATAACCCAGCGCTAAGGAAATAGTGGATGTAGTTTGTTTTTCCGGAGCAGCAACGGAGTTCTGCAAGTGTGTATGTTCCCGGTCAGGAGTGGAAACCGCAGGCGGTGAGTGAAACTGCATCAAATGTCTGTGTTTTGTTGGCAATCGGCGCGCAAGTGCATATAATGGAAACAACACGAACGTATTATCCAGGGATAATGCGATGATGTATTGTGTGTGTGTGTGTTTGCGTGCGTGCTCATGACTCTTTAGCTCCGCCCACTGAACTCCTCCACGAATTCGGCTGTTTTCGGAAAGAATCAGTACAGCGTATCTGTCTTTTATAAATATGATAAAACTAAAGACTCTTCGGAGATATGAAGGATGCAATACTACTCTAGAGGTACTAGATTGACAGAGACTGTGTGTGTTATGTACCGTTTAAATACATCAATCAATCACAACTAATCTCTGAATAAAATATATAATTTGTATAGTATTTTTTTTCAACCTGTGCCATAGATCGGGTTTCTGTGTGAAGAAAAAGCAGCATGTTAACGATTTCCTTGAACACATTCAATTGGTTTATTCAAG
Source organism: Coreius guichenoti (assembly GCA_039654105.1). NCBI lineage: Eukaryota > Metazoa > Chordata > Actinopteri > Cypriniformes > Gobionidae > Coreius > Coreius guichenoti. Next base: position 5,048,460 of record CM077181.1, on the reverse strand, counting down.
GGCTGTACTCAAAGAAGCGTGCGGCAGGAAGTAAAGTCTTGAAGATGAGAGGAGGAGACCAGGAAAAGACCCAAGGGCATAGTTTACACACAATGAGGTTGGAGTGGATACCATTATGTCAATATAATGCATAGTAAGCAACTCTGGAAATAGGCCTCAAAGGACAGAGGTACCCATTTAAATCCTCCTGTTGAGATTAAATTACCTTCGAATGGTAAAGCAATTCATTTTCTTATTCAATTAAATGAACTCCTTTAGCGTATACTGATTCTCTCTCAAAGCTGAAGTGTGTGTTTCTGTGAAACTATAGAGTCACCCAAATGAATTGCAAAAATAATGGCCGTTTTCAAACAGGTTTCCCTAAACACTCCCCTCATCTGTTATTGGTTGGACAAACTCACCATTAGTTGCACCAGTTTTGCTGTGTTGGGCTGGTTGAGATACTCAAACAAACATTGACTTATTTGGTTGTCTCTGACTGAACTGGGATTGGAGAAAGTGTTTTTATATCGGAAAAAAATACACACTTTAGCTTTAATAAAGCAATAAACAAGATAAAGTGAGTACAAATGGTATTTTCAAGGATAGTAGAGTTTCCATGAAAAATAAACCAAAGTGGGTCACCATTCAACTGAGTTAACTAAAGAGAGACGTGATGCAAGAAAATGAATAACTGCTCATTCCTATATTTGGATGTGCTTAACGGGCCCTGCAAGTCACAGGAATTCAGAGCTCTGATTTACTTTCCATTGACTTAATGTTAACAACAGCAGACTCGCGTGGCTCTTTAAATCTTTTCCCCCATGCACACACAGATGTCTCCTCAATCTCAGCGTCACCTCTCGTGTCTTTTTGGCTAAAGTTGCAGTGCTAACCTGAGGATTTGAAGGACAAGTCTCAAATTTTCTCTCAATGGATCTCGTTTGACACTGAAGCAGAAATGAAGATTTAAGTAGGTTTGCAGATTACAAGATACTATATTTATAAACATTTTGAATTTATTAAGATTCAGGCAAAACTCAGAGGTTATAAATAGCAAAAAATAATCAAATTCATGCACCATATAATGATTGTTTTGCTTTCGTTTAAATGACTTACAGTTAGTTACCCACGGCTCTATGCAATTACATTAAAGAGGCATAAAGACCCACAGAAATAACCACTACAGCCTCCAAATCACTTTCCTGATTGCTCTTAAAATTCATGTTTGTTGCATGACTGAACACATTATTGAACCTGTAAACTGAAGCCACCCAGGCATCAACCAGATGACTATGGCATCCTAGTGATAAGCCAATGAAATCTCTCAGGGTGTTTTTACAAGCCGAGCTCAACTAGCAAGACAAAACAGAGCAGAGGGCTTATAGTTTTATGCACTTTATGGGACTGAGCTCTTCCATTACAACCATATTAAAACTGCAGTTCCCTAAAAGCGGTTTATTTTTAAAAGATTCTCATGTCCTTTAGCACCTGGTGTCCATCTATGAGAGCATGTGAGGATAGAGCCTCTGGCAAACTCTTTTTAAAAAATTTTTTTTTAATGTTTTTCAATTGAAATTTAACTACGAAATACACTGTTTCGAGAAAGTGCGCGTAGCTTCACTGCATCTGACAGCATGATGCATGTATGAGCCACCAGTCGATGTGTCTCTCCCTATGGATGTGATTAAGGAAACATTCTGTGCTCTGCTATAAAATCCTTGTGACACAGGTGTGCTTGGAAGAAGATAGATTGTGACTATTCCCTTTTAATTCTCAGCAGAAGCAGTTGGCCATTAATTGAAATGTCAGCTTTTTATTACTGTTGTGTTTTCTTTTATGGCTGCAGCGGCCACTTGCAGGATAATGTTTTCATTGAGAATACGCCTGGTAAAACTCCCTCATCAGCTGTCTTTCTCTCTCCTTCTCTCGTGCTATGTAGAGACTGTCCTGTAGAAATGAGAGGAAAAGTGACAGGGAGCAGACAACATGAACTCCCACATCTGTCCCTTTGCCTCATCATTGTGAGTAATGATGTCCAAAATAAACCAAACTGATTGTGGCACGCTGGCATGAACATTGCCACTAAGGAAAATGAGGTGGCCCACCTGTCTGACAGCACCTGTCAAGCTAGGCCTTGTTTGTGGACTTTGCGAGGAATAGAAATGCAATAAAGACATTACACCAACTGCTGCTTGGCTTTATCTGTCACATTAATTTATAGACCAAACTCGTTTACATCACATAACCTCTATAAACCTCTCAGAATTACAGTAGAATGCAATAAATCTGCTGTGGCAATTAAACTAACTTGGTCTTTTTAACAGGAAAGGGCCATCTTTTATTCTTTCACATTCTGTCAGTAATTTGTAGTGTATGACGAATAGGTCATTTTTTATTCAACGCTCCATTTACTGGGACATCCACTGCTCACTATCTCACTTTCTCACTTATCTTTTTCTCAATCTCTCACTTTCTCTAATATCTGTGTGAAAATGCGCATTTCAAGCAGACTTCAAGCAGTATTCAGTGGCAAGTCATTGTCCCCATGAATAGTTCTGCCAGACTAGTGCACTTTCTTGCACTCTATTTATTTAAAAATAACCTTTAAATTTTTTTACAATATAGCATTCAATATTCTTTCTGCTTTATTACAATAAATTATACTTAGCCTTGAAATACAAAGCTGTTGCCATCAATGTTGTGCTCTTTAATGTCAAGTGTGCTGTTTTATTCCGCTTTTCATGCGCTATGTGCTCAGCAGTAGTAGGGTAGGAGGTAGGAAGACAATAAGGCATGTCCGAATCAAATAATTGTGTCACATCCTGTTTACTAAGATACCTTCATATGATTAGGGATGTGACGGTGAGGATATTTTCCCACCGGTTAATCGATGTGACAACACCGGTAATACCGGTATCACCGGCGGGGGCTTTTAAATTGCTTATTTAAAAGCGAACGTAAAATGTGCACATCCGCATGGGCATTCATAACGGTTCATAAGTTGAGCTTCCATAGGAATGAACTGAAAACGCTCCCTCTGCTCACGCATTTTACTTAAATCAGCGCGAATTTGGGGGTGGATTGCTTGAATGGCAGGTCATTAGCCTATTATTCTTAATGAAAAACACAACAACAAAACAGTACAATGACAAACTCACTTAAATAGGCGCTTTTACATTTCGCGTTGAAAGCAAATCTTCCGCCGTTAGTCAGATCCTCACTCTCATGATAAATGAAATCTGACTCCTGCTGCTAGTTTGTGCTGCGACTCTCGTTCGGCTCACGCTGTATTAAGCAGACACGTCCAGTTTTTAATTTTAGTGTCTGTTCTCTGACTTAACTAAATGATTTTATTACTATTAAAAAATCTAAACGATGGTGGGGGCGGTGTCACGGTGGGCAAGTGATGTAACCGGTGTTTCGGCTGAACACCAGTAACACCGTCAACACCGACTATCGCAGCAAGCCTATATCTGGTTGATTTTTGAAGGCAGCATAGTAGTGTTGTCAAAAGTACCGACTTCGGTACCAAGTCAGTACTGAAATTTAAAAAATGTGACACTTTGAGCGCTGGTGAGCTGGAATCGTAAACACCTCTGACTGGCCATTGTGCTCACGTGCTCATCGGATATGTCTGTGATTGGCTACAATGATCAACTCACGGGAGCGTTTGAAAGCACACGGAAGTGTTTGAAAGTGTTTTGAAAGCGGGCGCGGGACCGGTCCGCTGATAGATGCCTGCATTAAAATGCTCCCGTGTGTATCTGTGTAAGCGCTCTGTGAAAAGCGTCATTGATGTATATTTACAACATGTTTTTGAAGCGCTGATCATTGTAGCCAATCACAGACATGCCTGATGAGCGTGTGAGCAAAATGGCCAGTCAGAGGGGTTTACGAATCTGCTCAACAGCGCTCAAAGCGTCACATTTTTTAAATTTCAGAACCGAAGTCGGTTATTTTGACAACACTACAGTATAGATGTATTTTATATTCATAGCGAAAAGACTTGAACGAGTTGTTTTCAACCAGGTATGATCTTTCTTTTCACAGAACAACTAGCTGGACGATTACTAATCAGGTTTTTTAAGCGGTCACTTAACCGAAACCGCCTTGCTGTTGGTTACGGAAGCTCTGTGGATTGCAAAAGCTGATTCCAAATGATCAGTTCTCATTCTGCTAGATATATCTGCAGCTTTTGACACTGTTAATCATCAGATCCTTCTGTCCATCCTCTCATTACTAGGCATCATGGAAACTCTGGGAACTTTGCTCGGCATCTCGGCATGGATGAAGGAACATTACCTACTCAACTCAACCTAGAGAAGACAGAGATTGTCATCTTGTATAGCACAATTTCACCATCCAGCTAGGTTCATCAACAATAATCCCATCAACTTTGGCCAGAAAATCTTGTGGTAATTTTTGATGACCAGCTGATCTTCAAAAACCACATTGCAATGACAGCACAATCATGCAGGTTTGCATTGCACAACACCAGGAAGATCAGGCCCTTCCTAACAGAGCATGCTGCACAACTTCAGGCTGGACTACTGCAATGCTCTTCTGGCTGGACTTCCATGTGCAATCAAACCTCTACAAATGATCCAGAATGCAACAGCACGACTGGTCTTCAATGAGCCCAAGAGAGCCCACGTCCCAACTCTGCACTCTCTCTGCACTGGCTACCAATTACGGCTAGTTCTAGTTCAAGACATTGATGCTTGCATATATAACAGCCACGGGCTCCGCACCCTCCTACCTCCACCCACTCTTACGACTCTACATCCCCTCCAGAAGCCTGAGGTTGGTAAGTGAGTGACACTGAGAGGCACAAAATCACTTTCCAGAATGTTTTCGTTCACTGTTACTTGCTGGTGGAATGATCTTCCCAACCCTATCAGGAACACAGAATCCTTCAAGAAACAGCTGAAAACTCATCTCTTCCATTCTGCTGAAAGAAAGAAAATCTTCCCCTATGCTTTCACTATTCCTTAATCCCTCCCTGTTCTAGCTTGTACTTTTCTAAATGATGTCTGAAACTTTGTTTTAGCACTTCTCGTGTTTATTGCCTCTTTGATGAATCGCTTGTTGTATTCCTCATTTGTAAGTTGGTTTGGATAAAAGCATCTGCTAAATGAATAAATGTAAATGTATCTTTCACTGTCTATGATATCCCACAACCCTGTGTGTTGAATTCCATAACAATTGAGTTCAATTTTAAAATTATATGGCATCTGAAAATTGTGGTTGTAAATTTATATATATTTTTTTGCCTACTTTTCCCACTTTTGATGTCATTTCTAGCGAGAAACTACTATCGTAGTAATTCAATATTTTCTTACTAAAGCTCTCTCTATTTTTTGTAGATCATTCAACCATTACGCTGCCTCAGAAGTCTGTCCAAAATCAATTTTTTGAGGAACATTCATGCGCAAAGTCAGATGCCTAAGGTTTCAGACGCAGCCTATATAAGATCAAATCACGCTTCTGCTTCAGTGAAAAAAATAAAAAAGGTAATTTTAAACAACACGAGGGTGAGTATAAATGATGAAAGAATGTTCATTTTTGGGCTAACTATTCCTTTAAGGGGCTTGTACACCAATGATAAAGTGGGTTCTTGCTCTCTATCTGCCTTATACATTTTCTACATTTCCAGAATGATTCAGATCAACTAAATGTCAATCTACAGGACTGACCTGACTCCAGAGGGACTTGACTCCAGAGCATCAGAGTGACTGTAAATCAATCATGACATAATTTTACTAACTGTCTGATTTAAGAAGCACATGTAGATACATGCACACACACTGTGCTGTGTAAAGCTCATACCGGCGGACTGTAGAAGCATGTGAGGAATGATGAGAGGGTCCACACTTTAATGGGCCCCTCTCCTCAGACTGTTTTTCTAGCTCATCTGGATTCTGTTAAAGAGAGGCTGTCTGACCGCTGCTGTCAGAGAGAAAGAGGGAGGAAAAATGAATGGAAGCAAGTGAAAAGAGCAGTGATAGGCTGAAAGAGAAAGGAGAGAGGGTGATAACGGAAAACAGAAATAAACAGACAAGAAAAGATCACCAGAGAACATGATTACAGAGAATATTTAGCGAAAAAGGTCCTCTAGAAAGCGCTGCTAGAGGCAAATTGACAGAAAATCTGCTTATAATGACTTAACACTAAAAGACCAAAAATAAAGCTGTTCAAATCTTTTCTTAATGCTTCTGATCAGAAGGATCACACTGTGATGAAGGTGGACAGTGAAAGCTGGTGCTTTCCTCTTCAGACAGCGTCTGCCAGGCATGGGCTCCTCTTGGCTCAGTAACTCGGCACTCATGCCATGGCACCAGGCTGAGTGGAAATTTCTCCCAGCTCATCCAAATCTGCACACTCCCCACAAATCATTTCAAGATGGATGTTTCAGAGATTATAGACAGAATGAGGAGAAAAGGATAGTGAAAGAGAGATAGAAACAGAGCAGCATTTTACTGAATGCTCAGGATGTTTCAATAGGGTTCTTTCAGAAGAACCTGATTCCCAATTAATAAATTCCAACTCATTCTCAGAATGGATCTGTTTTTATTTAACTTCACCTAAACATCAGTTAGATCACATCTTTAAATTGGTTTGCCTGAGCCATGTTCCAAGAGCACTGATATTTTTCCTAAACGCGTACATAATTGCGTATGGAAGCCCATTTCCTCTACATCATGGTTCAAAAATCATGGTTCGATTAAATCATAATTATGAGATACTAAGACATAATTACGAGATAAAAAAGTCAGTATAAAGTTTTAGCTAAAAAGTTTTAGTCATGAATTAACATTTAGATACATTTTTGACGTCACAATTATGAATTTTTTTAAGTTATGACTTATCTGACCATTTTTAAATTATGAGATCAAAACTTGAAATTGCGATAAAAAAGTATTAATCCTGAATTAAAATTAGATTAAAAAAACAATTATGACAAGTCAAAATTTTAAGTTATGACTTATCTGACTATTTTGACTTTATCTGACAAAAAGTCTAAATTATGAGATCAAAAGTAATAATTATGACATAAACAGTAATAATTATGACAAAAGTCAAAACTTTTATAATCGTTAAATCTCATAATTTTGACTTTTTATTCAAAATTATAACAGATAAAATTTTGATTCATTAATTGTAATTATGAATTTTTAAATTCTGACTTATCTGACAACTTTGACTTTATTTCATAATTATGACAAAAGTCTCAATTATGAGATCAAAAGTAATAATTTGAGATAAAAGTCATAATTATGTCATAATTGTGACTTTTTACCAACTTTGACAGTGCTGCATAACAACCCAGGTACTGAAACTGGTGCAACTTTTATGTGTCAGACTGCAGACTCGTTCTCTCGTTTCGTACAAATGCAACTGTCAGTTATCGATTGTAGTAATGACCTCAGAGGACTTCAGTATAATCCTACTGTAATATTGATGCTTTGTTCATCTTGTTTCTAGGCTAGTTAAGATGATTAAAAAATATACTTAAATTAATATGTCCTCGTATTTATTTTTTTGATGAATATTCATTATGCTGCGTTAGTAAAAAAATATTTGAAATTAAATTAATAAAACTGGCTCCATGAAATAATTGTTCACATTCAGCACCTTCTGAAATTCTTTCAAATCATTAGTAATGTAAATGTGACTGCAAAGGTCCCCGGCTCTTTTATAGCTCTTAGAGTGTACATGTGTCACAGATGAGTGACAGTTAAACTCAAGTCAATTTTGGTTAGGCGGGCTTCTTATGCAGCACTGTTGCCAAGCCAACAGCTTTTGTGGGTCAGGCTTAATTGGTGACCTAGACGAGCAAGACTGGATGAGTTGAGTGATGTCTCTCTGTGTGTGTGTAAAAAAGAGTTTTTAATCCTTGCCCTGATTCCTACTGAACTCCAAGCGCTATACGCATCTCTCAGCAGATGTGTGTCTGTTTGCACATGTGTGTGTCTTCACATTCTTCACCAAAGCCTGTCTGGATATTCCACTCTTGCTCTTGTCTGGAAGTGGGTTCTGCGTGAGAAATACATTTTAACAGCTTTTCCACAACTCTGTGCTGGAAGTGTCATGTTTAATAATAAATCAATTTCAAGCCTATGCCTTTGTTAAGACCCAACATCTCTCTCTGAGCCCTCGTCTTTGGTTTGTTTTGTAGTATATGGATGTGTTTCTTAAACTACTGTTTATATACTGTTTTTGGCCTGTACTTTTCACATTCTGACTAGTTTATACAGTTTATCTGCTATGTCCAACAGTGTGTTGAGAATTAAAATTTTTTCCGAAAGACATGCATGAACATTTCCACCAGAGTTTCATTTCCGCCACATCTTAAAGGGGTCCTATTATGCCCCTTTACGAAGTCTTGATTTTGTTTTTGGGGTGTACTAGAATAGGTTTTCATGCTTGATTGTTCAAAAAACGCATTATTTTTCACATATTTTACATTATTGCAGCACCTTACTTCCCAGTCTTTCTCAAATGCTCTGTTTAGTTCCAGTTTCGATGAAGCCCCTCCTCCTGAAATACGAAATGTGCTCTGATTGGTTAGCTGGCCCAGTGTGTTGTGATTGGCGAAGCGCTTTGAGTGAAGAAATGACATTTTAAATTTTTTTGGGATAAAATGCCTGTCTTTGTCTTTCTAAGGCTAATTGCAGCAATTTGTGTATCTTAAATAAACACAAATAACATTTGTACCTTTTAAAAAAAAAAAGGGTTTTTTTTGCTTTTTTTTTTTGCATTTTGCATAATTTGACAAAATTACAGGTTAATTGGAAATTACGAAATATATTCCGTTCACAAGTGATACTTTCATTACCTGGATGTCACAACTGAGGGACAGTTTTAATCTTTGAAGAATCAATATTAATCATAATTTACATAAATTTTCATATTTTAAGATTGAAAATCGGAGTATGCGACATGGGAAGAAGGCATTTTGTAAAAAGCAAAAATAAATCAGGAAAGCATGGTAAAACAGTTTAATTTGAACGTCACCCAAGATTGAAAACAAACAGATTTAAATCTATATATGTTACATGTATATGATTGTAGCAAAGTTCGGTATAGGAAAGGAAGGAAGGGTCGGCTTGACTGAGACTCGTGGTATTTATTATAAAAAATAAACAACTCAAACAAAACATAAACAACAGCTCAGTAAGTTTGTATTTCTTTCAAAAAATGCTCTCCAGAGCTTCCTCAGTCCCTCTGTGCCACGAGTCTGCAGTCAGTCTCTCTCCCCCGCATGTCCTCTTCCAGGTGGCTTTTATCCGGTCTCTCCATGCCCACTACTGGAACAAGACACCGGTGTTCATCATTTGCACTTAACCCACTTATACCACACTCGTTTCCCAACTCTCTCTCCCATCACAGAACTTGCTAAACCACGCCCCCCCCCGGCACATACCCCCACCGCCCGACTCAGGCCGGGGACTCAGGCCCCTCCCCCAAACCTTCTGTAATATCCCGCCAGCCCCAGGAACTGTCTCACCTTCTTTTTGGTCTTGGGTCTCGGGCAAGTTGCAACTGCTGCCGTCTTATCAATTTGGGGACGCACCTGCCCGTGACCCAAGTGGAAGCCCAGATACCTGACCTCCACACGCCCAACTGCACATTTCTTTGGGTTGGCCGTCAGCCCGGCCAGCCTCAGTGCTCTCAGAACAGCCCTCACATGCTCCATATGTCGCTGCCAGTCATGACTATAAATGACAATGTCATCCAGATAGGCAGCGGCATATGCAGCATGGGGCCGTAAAATTCGGTCCATGAGACGCTAAAACGTGGCCGGTGCCACGAACAACCCAAAAGGAAGCGTAACAAATTGGTGAAATCCAAACGGCGTTGTGAAAGCGTTTTTTTCTTTGGATAGAGGCGATAAGGGGATCTGCCAGTATCCTTTAGTTAAATCCAGTGTCGAATAAAATCGAGCGGTGCCTAGCCGATCAAGCAGTTCGTCAACCCTTGGCATTGGATACGCGTCGAATTTCGACACAGCATCTACTTTGCGGTAATCCACACAGAAACGCACAGAGCCGTCAGTTTTAGGAACTAAAACTATCGGGCTTGCCCAGTCACTGTTGGATTCTTCTATTACCCCCATATCAAGCATCGCTTCTAATTCACCCTGAACCACTTTCTTTTTATGTTCAGGTAGTCGATACGGCCGGCTGCGAATCACCACGCCCGGCTCTGTCTCAATATGGTGCTGAATCAGATTTGTCCGACCGGGAAGGGGTGAGAACACGTCGGCAAATTCTTCCTGCAACTTGGCCACATCAGTGATCTGGTACGGCGAAAGATGATCTCCTCCCAGGGCCAGAGCGATAGATTGTGTGTTAGTAGTCACTTCTGGCCCGAGATCTTCTTCTGCCCCAACTACCGTCACCAGCATCACTGATTCCGCCTCACTACACTTTTTAAGGAGGTTAAGGTGGTAAATTTGACGTGCCCCTCCCCTAACCGTGCGTACAACCTCATAATGGAGATCTCCAACTTGCTGTGTGACCTCAAAGGGTCCTTGCCACTTCGCCAGTAATTTAGAGCTTGATGTAGTAAGCAATACAAGGACTTTCTCTCCCGGTGTAAATTCTCTCAGTTTAGCACCCCTGTTATACAGCCAGGTCTGTTTGTCCTGGGCCTGTAACAAATTCTCCATGGATAGCCGCCCCAAAGTGTGGAGTTTTCTTCTCAGGTCCAGGACATACTGAATGTCATTTTGACCGTCAGAAGGTCCCTCCTCCCAAGTTTCCTTTAGGACGTCTAACACCCCGCGTGGTTGACGTCCATAAAGAAGCTCGAAGGGGGAAAACCCCGTGGAGGCTTGTGGGACTTCGCGTACGGCGAATAAGAGGGGTTCTAACCATTTGTCCCAATTTTTGGCGTCTTTGTGAACAAACTTACGAATCATGGTTTTCAATGTGCAATTAAATCGTTCTACTAGTCCGTCTGTTTGTGGGTGATAGACGCTGGTACGAATCGATTTAATGCCCAATAATTCGTATAGTTCGCGTAACGTACGTGACATGAACGCCGTGCCTTGATCAGTGAGGATCTCTTTTGGGATCCCCACTCGGGAGATTAAGCGAAACAGAGCGTCCGCAACACTTTTTGCTGAAATGTTACAGAGTGCTACTGCCTCGGGGTATCGCGTTGCATAGTCCACTATCACTAATGCAAAGCGATTCCCCCGTGCGGATCGTTCTAATGGCCCGATGAGGTCCATACCAATTCTCTCGAAGGGGACCTAACGGAAGGGGGCGCAAAGGCACTTTTGGGGCAGCCGGCGGATTTACCAGCTGAAATTCACGACAAGACGCGCACCACCTGCGCACGTTCTCGTGAATACCCGGCCAAAAAAAACGGGCCATGAGACGGTTTAGTGTTGTTCCCTGTCCTAAATGTCCCGCCATGGGGTTAAAATAAGCCGCCAGGAAAAGCATTTCCCGGCGGCTTTTTGGTACTAATAATTGGGTTGTATTTTGTTTTGTCTGAGTGTCTTGTGTCACTCGATACAACCGATCCTTTATAATAGCAAAATATGGTAAAGAGAGCGGGTGGTCAGGCTGGAGAGATTGGCCATCGATGGAACGGACCTGTTCGAAAGCATGTTTTAATGACTCATCCTGAGGCTGTTCCAGGGGAAAGTCATCGCTCTCTGAGAGGATCAGCCTCTCTATTGCACTCGGTTCCCCTGATTCAGCACTCAGTGATCCTGGCTCAGTCTCTCCCACCTGCACAGCTGCTGCCTTTTCCTGCTTTTTCTTTTCACAAGAGACATCCGCACATAAATATCCCAATAAATCTCTAAAAGCTGGCCAATTGGTTCCCAGAATCAGCGGATGTCGGAGGTGCGGGTTAACTGCCACCTCCACATTATGCTTTTGTCCCCTAAATTGAATCATGACTGACACTAGAGGATATTTAACCACGTCCCCGTGCACGCACCGCACCTGAACCATGCGGCTTGTATCCAACGCCTCGGGCTGAATCAGGCTTTGGTGGATTGATGTTTGGTTACATCCTGAATCCACCAAAGCCGGATAGGTACCCCCCTTAATACTCACAGGTATTTGATACCAGCCAGCCTGACCGGGGGCAGCCTGTGGGACATCCAGGACCCGGATCGTCACCCCACCTCCATCAGCGGACACCTGTCAATAAAATGCTCTGGGTTCCTGCAACACCAACAGGCCAGCCCAGACCTACCCGCCACCCCAGTGGTGGTAAGTGGGCCCAGCGATGGGCGTGGAGAGAGCGGGGAAGAAGGAGCGGCATGGGTCCCGGCTGGGCTCGGCCCCGCCCCCCTGGGCGAAGCTCGCGAACTCCCAGCGAATTCCAGGCTGGGTCCACCCCTCCCTCGGGGTGGAATCCTAGGCGGGCCTGGAGGACGGGACCTGGGGAGAGGGACAGGTTTGGGAGCAGAGGGGGGGACGGGAAGAAAAATGGGGAGATAGAGAGACAGATGGTAGAGGTCCGCCGACCCCTGGGCACGCCACCATATGGTCCTCCGCCAGGTCTATGGCTGAGTCCAGCGACGTCAGACGGTGGCACTGGACCCATCCGGCCGTTTTCCGAGGCAGACGGGTGACGAACTGCTCCAGTGCCACCAGGTCGATGATCTTCTCGAAGTCACATCCCTCAGCCAGCAGCCATTTGCGGCAGGAGTCCCGGAGCTGTTGGGCCATTACGAAGTACCGGCCACTTTCGCCCAGCTCCAGCGAACAAAAATCGCTGATGATCGTCGAATACCAGGAGGTTCTGGAAAGGGAGTTGTTGTGCCACGGCCTGCGCCTTCCCCGACAGCAGGGGAATGAGCCTAAGCAGCCATTAATCCCGTGCCCACCCACCTGCTTCAGCCGTCTTCTCAAAAAGGTCCAGGAAGACCTCCGGGTCATCCTGTGGCCCCATCTTATTCAGGGGCAGGTGGGTGGTTGTGCTCGGGGCTGCTGGCGCCTCTGCCCGAACCTCCTGGTCCATCCAGCTCCGGAACCTCTCGCAATCCTCCTGCTGGGCCTGCACAAACGTCTGGAAGCGGCGCTCCTGGTCACTCCTCAGGTCGAGCAGGACCTGGTGTTGTTCTTGGTGGAGGACCGCGAGGGATAAAATGACGTCCGCAAACGGCGTTGATGATGGCGGAGATTGCTTCTTCCTTCCCGGGTTTCGACACCACTGTAGCAAAGTTCGGTATAGGAAAGGAAGGAAGAAGACAGGGTCGGCTTGACTGAGACTCGTGGTATTTATTATAAAAAATAAACAACTCAAACAAAACATAAACAACAGCTCAGTAAGTTTGTATTTCTTTCAAAAAGTGCTCTCCAGAGCTTCCTCAGTCCCTCTGTGCCACGAGTCTGCAGTCAGTCTCTCTCCCCACATGTCCTCTTCCAGGTGGCTTTTATCCGGTCTCTCCATGCCCATTACTGGAACAGGATTTGCACTTAACCCACTTATGCCACGCTCGTTTCCCAACTCTCTCTCCCATCACAGACCTTGCTAAACCACGCCCCCCCGGCACAATGATGTATATATACAGTGTGATATATATATATATATATATATATATACTATATTGACAAACGTTTTGGGATGCCTGCCTTTTACATGCACATGAACTTTAATGACATCCCATTCTTAATCCGTAGGGTTTAATATGGAGTTGGCTCACCCTTTGCAGCTATAACAGCTTCAACTCTTCTGGGAAGGCTTTCCACAAGGTTTAGGAGTGTTTATGGGAATTTTTGACCATTCTTCTAGAAGCGCATTTGTGAGGTCAGGCACTGATGTTGGACGAGAAGGCCTGGCTTGCAGTCTCCGCTCAAATTCATCCCAAAGGTGTTCTATCGGGTTGAGGTCAGGACTCTGTGCAGGCCAGTCAAGTTCCTCCACACCAAACTCGCTCATCCATGTCTTTATGGACCTTGCTTTGTGCACTGGTGTGCAGTCATGTTGGAACAGGAAGGGGCCATCCCCAAACTGTTCCCACAAAGTTGGGAGCATGAAATTGTCCAAAATGTCTTAGTATGCTGAAGCATTAAGAGTTCCTTTCACTGGAACTAAGGGGCCAAGCCCAACCCCTGAAAAACAACCCCACACCATAATCCCCCCTCCACCAAACTTTACACTTGGCACAATGCAGTCAGGCAAGTACCGTTCTCCTGCCAAACCCAGACTCATCCATCGGATTGCCAGACAGAGAAGCGTGATTCGTCACTCCAGAGAACACGTCTCCACTGCTCTAGACTCCACTGGCGGCGTGCTTTACACCACTGCATCCGACACTTTGCATTGCACTTGGTGATGTAAGGCTTGGATGCAGCTGCTCAGCCAAGGAAACCCATTCCATGAAGCTCTCTACACACTGTTCTTGAGCTAATCTGAAGGCCACACGAAGTTTGGAGGTCTGTATCTATTGACTCTGCAGAAAGTTGCCGATTTCTGCACACTGTGCGCCTCAGCATGCGCTGACCCCACTCTGTGATTTTACGTGGCCTACCGCTTTGTTGCTGATGTTCCCAATTGCTTCCACTTTGTTATAATACCACTTACAGTTGACCGTGGAATATTTAGTAGTGAGGAAATTTCACGAATGGACTTATTGCACAGGTGGCAACCTATCACGGTACCGCGCTTGAATTCACTGAGCTCCTGAGAGCGACCCATTCTTTCACAAATGTTGGTAGAAGCGTCTGCATGCCTAGGTGCTTGATTTTATACACCTGTGGCCATGGAAGTGATTGGAACACCTGAATTCAATGATTTGGAGGGGTGTCCCAATATTTTTGCCAATATAGTGTATTTACTATATTTATAGTGTTTTTTTTTTTGTTAGTTTTTTTTACTTCATATATATGTAATATATATATATATTTAAATCTGTTTGTTTTCAGTCATGGGTCATAAAAAATACCCCAAGGTTGAAGAAGCACCAATGAATTAAGTTGTTTTTCTGCATGTTTAACTAATACTCATAATCACTATTTGTCTTATTTTATCCCACTTTTCTTATAAGTTGACATCCCTTCCCATTTAATTAAATATGAATTAAGCTCTTTAAGCCTTGCAGAGTGTGAATGTGTGTAAAAACAGCAAAACTTCAGACTTTTAAATCCGCTCATTATTGTGCTCTCAGTGCCGAGAGTCACTCAGTAAATGTGTGAAAGAGACAGAAAAACCTTTTAATTAGAGGAGAGTCGTGTGCAGGAAAGGGAGAGCTGGTCTGGAAGTCTGCATTTAGTAGAAGTAAGGAAACACATTTTGCTTGATTAAAGATTGTGAGAGAAAAAATGAAATATTCTTCTCCTTTTAATTGGTCTCCCCTGTCTTTCCCTGCTTTAAAGAGGTTATCTTTCTCCTGCAGGTCTGCTGTGTGGTGTTTGAGAAATGGATTTCTATCAGAGTGGGTTTGGTAATTGTCAATGTCTAACTCAAGTGACTTCTCCTGAGCAGAGCTGTGCTGTGCTACCAGTCATTAATAATACTCAACGCTTGTCCTTGGGCATCTTGTCTTCCCCCACTCTCTCTTTCCTTTGCTCTTTTCCCTTTTCTATCTTGCTTTTACCGTCTCCCTTAGGGAAATGTCAAAAGCAAAGAGAAATCATGTTTCTGCTCAAAAATGTCAGTCCTGGCAGCCTTATCTCAGTATGCAATCGCTCTGTGTGTATATGTGTGTGTGTTCACATGCCTCCTTGTCAAAATCTTTTCATCTCTACATATTTGACAAAAGTAAATATGCCACATATAGCTTTTAAGAATCCATCACCAGCAACAGCCCAATATTTTTCAAATGTTTTTTTTTTTTTACCTTTCAGTAACATATATAGTGTACAGTGTGCATATATACAGTGTGTGCATAATTATTATGCAAGTTGATATTCTGATCATATTTTTTTTCCAAGCACATTTTATCAATTCCAAACCACATCAATCTTAATAACTACTATTAATTTTGTATTTAATCATTTATAAGTGATATATAATTGTTAAGGAAGGCTGGAAGTAAATTCAGGTGTGCATAATTATTTAGCAGGTTTTCTTTTACATGTAAAATGAGCCAAAAAAGAGATTTTACTCAGACTGAAAAGTCAAAAATTATTAAATGCCCATGAGAAGGATGCAATACTAATGCAATACTAGAAATAGCCAAATTAAGGCGTGACCAATGGAAAGCAAAACACTTATTGGTTATTGGAATTGTGCTTGGAAAAAAATATGATCAGAATATCAACTTGCATAATAATTATGCACGCACTGTATATATATATATATATATGTATATATATATATAAAAGCATGTATGTACTTTGTACACAAAACTGCCACATGATGAGCCAAAACATGACCAGTCACAGGTGAAGTGTTTTGCTTCTTTTGTTAGCAGAACGCTCTGCATCAGGAGCCATATAGCCCCGCTCTGACTGTGAACTCTGTTGTCATGGCGACAAAGACACAGTAACATGTATAGCTCTTAAACACAAGCTCACAGTGCTGCTGTATCTTTATGAGTATAGAAACCATGACTATAAATATTAATATGGTTTTTGTAGCTGATATTGTTTCATTTTGATCTGCACTTCAAGTATTTCAATGTGAAAGATGAAGCATGTGTGCATATATTAAAGAGCTTGTTAACCTCTTTTATATTAATCCAGTCTTCCAGAAACACCCACTCTAGGGCTTCCTCTGTCACTTTGAATGTGCTGATGATTCTGCGCATTGAGTCGCTAGTCCGCAATCCAGAACACATGATTACACTGAAACCTCTTTAACCTTTTCTGTTTCTGGGTTCTGTCTTTATCTGCTCACCGCAGAGCAGTAAATAAACGTCTTGATATTTCAATTCAACAATCCTGAACAGATATCAAATGTTTCCAGACACATTTCTGTCTTGCATGCATAACACTTGTACATTTAGTCTTATTCCTTTGTGTTTGTCTCTGAATTCTGTATTTCCACTTCATCTTCGCCCTGTTCTGCCTCTTTCTCTGCCTTCATTTAGTCCTCCCTCAATACTTAAAAGTGTGTCACATTATTTAATAGGATAGTACAAAAAAATAGGCTCTTCCTCATTTGCAGCCTTTTTAAATGGACTCATGAAATTGAATAGAAGATTTTTTTTGAGGAGTTAGGCGGCGTGTCTTTCCATTTTAAGTAATTGCTATTTTAAGTGGACTTGATAATCTATAACTGTCATGAATTAAAGTAGTTACATTGTCATGTGATCACAAGATTTTCACTGCAGACAGTACAATCTATAATTCCTCGGTTCAAAAGGAAATATGTGCACAAATGCTTAATACAGTGGAATAAAGAAGTCTGGGAACACAAGTGAAAGGGCTTATATTGTTTTATGATGAAATGTTTCATTACAAATTTCATAGCATAACAATTTGAGTGAAACGTTGATACAAAAAATATATCACGGCTTCCACAAAAATATTAAACAACTGTTTTCTTGAGCAGCAAATCCACATATTAGAATGATTTCTGAAGGATCATGTGACACTGAAGACTGGAGTAATGATGCTGAAAATTCAACTTTGATCACAGGAATAAATTACATTTTAAAATATATTGAAATACAAAACAGTTATTTTAAATTGTAGTAATATTTCATACATTCATTACATGTGGTTTGTCTCCCTTGGGTGTACTCACACTAGGCACGGTTGCCTTGTACCGTGCCCGAGCGTGATTGTCATTCACGATGCCACTTTTTTGAAGAAGAAGACAGGAAGAAATGCGCTTTCGCTAATAGACTGCCTAATAGATTTATCATTTATACCGCGCATCGATTTTCACTTGATTGCACTGCACGTATCAGAAGATTATTACGGAGGCAGCTGACTTTACTCGCAAACTACAATTCATGTTCATCAATAAGGTGAGAACCAGGCCCGTTATAAACCTAAATATACTTGAATTAATTGAAAAGTGTACCAAAGTAGTAATAGTTTGGTGTTTGCTGTCGTAATGATGACAGTAGCACACAGCTGTTCCATGCTCCGGCGCGGTTAGCGATCACACTACATGCGTACCGCGCCCGAGTCCAACTGAACCGCGCTCTGGCCCACCTCTTCCAAGCGGGCCAGGGCCGGCTAAACGAACCGCGCCCGGGCACGGTTCATCGCCTGGTGTGAGCACACCCTTTACATTAAAGGGTTAGTTCACCCAAAAATGAAAATTCTGTCATTAATTTCTCACCCTCATGTCGTTCCAAACCCATAAGACTTTCGTTCATCTTCAGAACACAAATGAAGTTCTTTTTGATGAAATCTGAGAGATTTCTGTCCCTCCATTGACAGCTATGCAACTGACACTTTGATGCTTCAAAAAGTTTATAAAGAGATCGTAAAACTAATCCATATGAATTGAGCGGTTTAGTCCAAATTTTCTGAAGACACTCGATTGCTTTATATGATGAACAGATTGAATTTAGGCTTTTATTCAACATTGATCAGCGAACATAAACAGAAGCTCAACCGAACCTGCTTGATGCGTGAGAATGAACTTTATTGGTTCTTGAGGAAGCTCAAACGTGCTGCGTAACACGAGAATGAACCTCATTGGTTAAGCTCAAACGTGCTGTGTAACACGAGAATGAACCTCATTGGTTCTTGAGGAAGCTCAAACGTGCTGCGTAACACGAGAATGAACCTCATTGGTTATGCTCAAACGTGCTGTGTAACACGAGAATGAACCTCATTGGTTCTTGAGGAAGCTCAAACATGATGTGTAACACTAGAATGAACCTCATTGGTTAAGCTCAAACGTGCTGTGTAACACGAGAATGAACCTCATTGGTTCTTGAGGAAGCTCAAACGTGCTGCGTAACACGAGAATGAACCTCATTGGTTCTTGAGGAAGCTCAAACCAATGAGGTTCATTCTCGTGTTACACAGCACGTTTGAGCTTAACCAATGAGGTTCATTCTCGTGTTACGCAGCACGTTTGAGCTTCCTCAAGAACCAATAAAGTTCATTCTCACGCATCAAGCAGGTTCGGTTGAGCTTCTGTTTATGTTCGCTGATCAATGTTGAATAAAAGCCTAAATTAAATCTGTTGATCATATAAGGCGATCGAGTCTCTTCAGAAAATTTGGACTAAACCGCTCAATTCATATGGATTAGTTTTACGATCTCTTTATGAACTTTTTGAAGCGTCAAGGTGGTAGTTGCGTAGCTGTCAATGGAGGGACAGAAAGCTCTCGGATTTCATCAAAACTATCTTCATTTGTGTTCTGAAGATGAACGAAAGTCTTACGAGTTTGGAACGACATGAGGGTGAGTAATTAATGACAGAATTTTCATTTTTTGGTGAACTAACCCTTTAATGGCAGCAGCACTCAAGCTGCACTGAAGTTTGTCAAACCTTATCATAATCTCTAGCATGATTTGAGATGACCCAAAAAACATCTTAAGCTTCAGTGGAAGAAGAAGAACTGAACTAACTGAATTAATCAAAATAAAACAGACGTCAGTCAACCCTCATTTGTGGGTTCTCGTTATTTCTGATTCTCACCTGGTGTCGAGGCAGGGAAGAATGTACCATGGCTTGTTCCCGTTTTCAGCCTTGAGTGGATTGTCACATAATCACCAAGAGAGCGGGAAATGTGCCTCAATTATTAAGCAGGGCCCTGTGGCAGTACTGTCCGTTAGTGCTAGCAGTAATTAACAATGTGTTTTCGCCGGTGTAAACGGCTTAATAAGAGGAAGAAAGTCTCAACGGGAGCGTCAGATTAGAGGTGTGAGGTACGAGTTCATTTACAGATGCCCTCTTATAAAGCTGTTAAAATGAGCTCCTGCCTGCAGCCGTCTTTTAGAGATGTGGACTGCAATTCTCATATTAACTCCTTATTAGCTGCTAATAGGGAGCTGGCTTCAAAGACAGCATCATTACTGTATATATGTGTGTTTGTGTTACAAAAGATTTTAATTTCAAATAAATGCTGTTCTTTTGATTTTTCTTTATTTAAAGAATCCTGAAAAAAATATTAAGCAGAACAACTGAATTCAACTGAATATAATTGAATATTCAATTGAATATAACAAGAAATGTTTCTTGAGCACCAAATCAGCATATTAGAATTATTTCTGAAAGATTGTGTGATCCTAGAGTAATGGGTGCTGAATTGTATAATGTTTTTCTGTTGTTGAACAGTAAGAAAGGAAGGCAGCATGCAAGCACAGGAATTAAATGACCCACCTACTCATTTAAAAAGTCAATATATCTGTTGTCTTGAAAAAATTATTTATTCGGCTCCAAACTATTGATCGCTGTCTTTGCAATTTACCGTAAGCCTGAGTCGTCTATGTAGATAAGCAGGAGTCTGTAGAGAGCTGAAATGTTTGTCTCTGTCTCTCACTAACACACTCACACATACATCCCCCACACAGGAGCTGCCATAATGAATCATATTACAGAAATTTCGCAATTTTATTTTGGCTCGGTGCATGACAAATGTTGTTTGGGCATTCCCCTTAGAGGCTGTTATTATTATAATGACTCATATCAGTTTCAGCCTGCCAAAGAGGGGTTGAGCTGAATCCCAGTCCAACAATGCTGGAGCTGTGTCTGAACAGGAAAGAAGAAACACGTCCAAGTGCTCGTTGAGCTCAGTGTAGGCAAGAATTCCTTTTTAAAAAAAGGAACATGTGTTTATGTACTTTTATGGGTCATTTCCATTCTGACACCATTGTCTTTTGCTGATGTTAACTGCTGTTGTCTTGTGTTTTCCAGGTTGAGTATACTAACAATCTCATGGCTGTTCCCAAACAACCGAAAATTATTTTTCAAAGTTGTTAATAAAACATATATTATTGATATAAAATACTATTCCAGTCTCTCTATTCAAAATTTCTATGTGTTACTTGTAGGGGTGTAACGACACCCTCATGTCACGATTCGATACATATCACGATACTGACCTCACGATACGATATTATTGCGATACTCCAAGACATGGTAAAAGGTTAACAAAAAATGTACTGTTGATTAAAATGCTAGGTTTGGTATTACATTGGGGGTGGAAATGAATAGGCTTGGACTTAGTGCTGGTAACACAATGCACAGGACAACGGTGACACCAGAATAAAAATATTCATGATTCTGAAGCTCAAAATACAGAATTATTTTAGATGAATGTGATTGCACTCTGTCACTGACATATTTAAAAAAATTCAGGCCACTTTTTACTGGTAACAAAAGACATTTGGCATTATCAGGACTCACAAATATTCCCCCATTGCATTATTATACATTATATTAAACATTATATATAGTAGTTTAATGTACTGACACTAAAACTCTGTGAACTGTACACAA
This sequence comes from Coreius guichenoti, assembly GCA_039654105.1. Classification (NCBI taxonomy): domain Eukaryota; kingdom Metazoa; phylum Chordata; class Actinopteri; order Cypriniformes; family Gobionidae; genus Coreius; species Coreius guichenoti. Next base: position 5,027,142 of record CM077181.1, on the reverse strand, counting down.
TACAGATTGTCACTATCCACGATACATATTGTTGCATTTTTGTATTGCGATATATTGTGACACGATATTCCCCTTTGTTACACCCCTAGTTACTTGCCATTTCTTCGTAATTACCTGTGATATTTACTAGCGATTTCTAAATGAAACTAGTTTTGAAGTAAATCATACGCCAATCTTTTTTTATTAGAGTATATGTTGTTGAACATTTAGTCTCCATGAAATCAATGACAATTCTAATTTGTATTGAATATTGCAGTATTTATTATAAATGATTTGTCTGTGCACATATTTTTTTTAAATTCATGTACCCTCGTACTCTTTAAAGGAGCCCTATTATGTAAAATTCACTTTTACATGGTGTTTGAACATATGTGTGTCGGCAGTGTGTGTACACAACCACCCTATAATGGTAAAAATCCACCCACTCCTCTTTTTTTAATCCCCATAAATCATAAGCAGTGTCTCAGAACAAGCCGTTTGCAGAGTCTAACTTTTGTGAAGTCACATTGCACAGGCCCCGCCCACAACTGCTGACGGACTATTAGCATAGACCCTGCCCTGAGTGAGCTGTACACAGTCCGCCATGTTTATCTCCTCGCCAGAGCATTTAACAGCATTCAAGAAATGTATTCTTATTAAAGCTACTAAAGTTATTCAGTCAAGGGCAGTGAGTGATTTTCTGTTTTTCTTTTATTTGATTCATATTAACAGCATATATAGCAGTAGGTACTGTATATTACAGTGCTGTCACTTTAATACACAGATTTAATATACACATGCAATTTCTTTACTTGCTGTTTACGTTCACAGACATAACCGACAGTTTAAGCACAATTTAGATGTGAAAGAGAACTTAGTTTAATACTCTTTATAATTTAGAACTTAGATAATAAAGTTTCATGATGATGAAGAACTGCAATGTCACGTGAACACGATAGAGATGATAATCAAAACCAAACAGATGTTTTAGTTTTTGGCAGAGTATCGGAGGCAGGAGCTGTACAGGCTCTTCTGGAAAGCGGGGCAGGGAGCAGCAGCTCATTTGCATTTAAAGATACATGCACAAAGATACATGTTTTTCATTCCACTCAAAAATGGCCATTTACCACATGGTATAATAAATGATCTGTGGGGTATTTTGATCTGAAACTTCACAGACACATTCTGGGGACACCTGAGACTTATATTACATCTTGTAAAAAGGGGCATAATAGGTCCCCTTTAACCAAAATAACGTCCCCTCCCTCTTGCAGCGACATCTCTTCTCTGATTTACTGTTTGCTGGCGTGAGGGCGGGACGAACTGTCACTCACATGAGATCCACCAATAGCAAACCACAACCATCCAACATTCCAATCAATTCCTGATGGACAAAATGAAGTGCCGCCCTACATTTTTTCTTGTTTGAGAAGCCGTTTCACTCACATATTCATCACAATAGAGAAGAAAAGACTATCGCAGCTTCCGTTTCATGGCGACTTTGATTTCCAAACCACGAGCATTAATACAGATTTTGTTCTCTCTTTGTTGTTGCAGTATACAGCTTAGTAGATGTTGGAACATGGCTGTATTGAATTCTGCTGAAAATATTTGTTTAATGAGATTGCATGGCCTTATGCTTGATTTTATTTAAAGGTGTAGTTGAAACAGGCAAACCCCTCAAATAAAACGGGGTGTCCACATATATTTTGGCCATATGGCAGCATGTATTTTCTTTATGCTTGATTGACTGAAGGCGCAGACAGGTAGTGCACAGATGAGCTCAGGAGTGCAGAGTTGTAATGAAAAGTGAGTCAGCTCTCTTCCACTGACAGCTGTAGCCAACTGTGCACACCTCTACCAGATGTAGCCGTCGGCGATGTTGTTGCTAAGGAAGTGCTAGTATCTAAGCATTGAATAGCAAGTTAACATCCTCAACATAGTTTGCTCCTTTAACTATAGTGTGAGTAAAGACATAATCAGGTATTCTTATTATGCATTTACAGTAAAAGTGATGAGATGAAGCAGTGTTCTTTATAGAGCTGTATTAGGATGTGGTGCATCTGCTTTTTTAAAACCTTATTAAAATAAATGAATCAATTTATAGAAATAAATCACCCAACTAATACAATTAATAAATTAAAATTCTTTAATGAATAAATATAAAAAATTACTAATCTATCATATATTGCTTTTATATACACTACCGGACTTGAAAGAAGTCTGTGCTACTTTTCCATTGGTTTTTCAATGTAGATGTGCTAGATGGACATCTTTAACCGGTGCGCTCGCGTCTTTTGCAGCATCTCATGCATGACACGCCTTTCATGCCGGTCAAGTTAAAATAAGTTCAACTTTTAAAAAAACGCGTTTCTTTTTTTTTCTATCCACTGACCTGCATCTCATGTTTTTAACAGCTTACTCTTATGCCTACCAAGGCTGCATTTATTTGATCGAAAAAGAGTATGAAATATGGTTACAATTTTCTATTTTAAAATATTTTAATGTAATTTATTGATGGCAAGGCTGAATTTTCAGCATCATTACTGTCACATGATCCTTCAGAAATCATTCTAATATGCTGATTTGCTGCTCAATTATTATCAATTATTGTTGGTGCTAAGCTATTAGTAATGGTTCTTAATACTATCAATGTTTTTGCTGCTTAATATTTTTGTGTAAACCGTATTTTTGATGAATAGAAAGTTCAAAAGTTTTTTTTACTATTATTTTTTTAATCTTATCCAAACATTTGAATGGTATTGTATCACAGTTTGCACAAAAATGTTGATAATAATAATAAATGTTTCTGGAGCACCAAATCATCATGTTAGAATGATTTCTGACAAAACATTTACTGTGTATAAAGTTTAAAGTCTTCTGAAAAATTCAAAAGAAAATTAAAAGAAATACTTCTTACTCCCAAAAATCATGACCCTGACAAAAACTACATTCCTGATTAGAAAAATACAGAAAATAACCAGTCTCTTTTTGGTCTCGCCTAGCCCTAAATGCAAACTGCAGAGTGTGAATCAGAGTTAAAGTGGACAAATTGCTCATATTCTCATTACATCTGGCAACATTGAGTAAACCACACATAAAAGTCTGGAAATTTCATTTAATTGAACTTGAAATCTATGACGAATGGATTAAAAATAGAAATGCAATGCAAGCATGGAGACGAAGCAAGCAAAATGAATTTGCTCTGACAGAAATAATTGATAGTTGCCTTGAAGTGAATCAGCGGACTTGCCCTTAAGAAGGGAACAAGCCATGCTAGTCGTGCCCTACTTTCCTCCTATCACCATCCAGCCAGCCCTTGTGAACTGAACACTGGAGGTATATAGAGCCTTTCTGGCATGCTTGGCCTGTCACAGAGGGTGAAGCAAAATGCAGACATCCGAAAAGGGAGGGGTGGTGGTAACATAGTTAAATGAGATGCTTTTCTTATTCAGTTCCCCTTTACACTGTCACTCACTGTCATACGCCCATCATGTCTCTGTAACTGTCATCATTGTCTGAATGATGTGCATGTCTATCACTTGTCCATCTGAAAGTGCCTTTGTCAGCAACTCACTGCATAGTGTGACAATTCAGTTGGTGAGCTAAAGGCAAGAACCCGAATGTGCTGAGATGAGGCATCTGCTCATAGAAGTGTGCTGTAGTCAATGTAAGAGCACAAATTGTGATAGTGGAGGTTTTAAAGGTTTTTTCAAAAGAAATGTGACTGCTTTAAATCATGCTATTCAAGAGAAACTTTTCCTGTTGTCTATGCTGCTAATGTTTCTTAAAAATAATGATTTTCCATAAATGTCTGAGTGTTTTTTTGTCCATACAGTGGAAGTCAGTGGGATTCAGTGTTATTTTGGACCCCATTGACTTTTATTATATGGACAACAACACTTGTGACGAGTCAGTTTGACTTTTTGATTTTGAGTTGTCCGAAATAGTGGTTACCGTTATGTCTGCAGTGCTGACACTCTGTGTTGTAGAATGTGCATACAGCATTTCTATTATGTTTATGATGTTTGCGGGTCAATTTGACACACATATTGCATTGTTAAATGCAACTGCAGAGATCCAAAATAAAATAATTTTTTTGATGTATTTTGTTATGTCAGTTTCTCAACTAACCTCTGAGGGTATTTACATTCATGTATTTGGCAGATGCATTTGTCCAAAGAAACTTACACTACATTGGCAATCATTTTAATCAGTTCATGCATGTTCACTTTGCTGGGAATCGAACCCATTGATCTTGGCGTTGCTAGCGCCATGCACTTTTGTTTGAGTTTCACTAAATAATTTTCGATTCTTCTTATGTTTAAAATGTTCTCATGTTTTTGATATTTTTTGTAATGTATGATAACAATTAATATTAAAGGTTTGTTGTTGTTTTGGGTTTTTTTTTTTTTTTTTTTTTTTCCAGATATTTGTTGTTGTTGTTGGTTTGTTTGTTTTCATAGTGTGAATTTTGGTGGACTGTTTTTAATCCATTTAGGGTTAGTTTGACACCCCTAATAATCATATTCAGATTTTTAACCAAATACATGGGTTAAAATAATCTTCAAAATATCTTACCTTTGTGTTCCACAGACAAAATAAAGTCATAAAGGTTTGGAACGACATGAGGGTGAATAAATGGCAGAATTTTCAGTCTAAGGGCTTGTTCACACAGCACGCGTTTTTGCTTTGAAAAACGCGAGACACGGGCAGTGGAAAGGGGAAAAAACGCAAGGTTTCGAGACGCGATTTTTAAAAGTTTAACTTATTTCAAAGGGGTACTATTATGCCCCTTTTTACAAGATGTAAAATAAGTATCTGATGTCCCCAGAGTGTGTATATGCAGTTTTAGCTCAAAATAGCCCACAGATAATTTTTTATAGCATGTTAAAATTGTCACTTTTTGATGGTGAGCAAAAACGCGCCGTTTTTGTGTGGGTCCCTTTAAATGCAAATGAGCTGCTGGTCCCCTTTCAGGAAGAGGGCGGGGCTTCAAGAGCTCATGTTAGCAGCTCCGATTACCTCATGCAGACACGCACTGAAAATGTCCATAACTGTTTAGCCTTTTATGTTCAAACCGGAGTCGGACAATGATGGAGAGACTCACGAAGAAGTGACAACATGTAGAATGTAACAGGACGTTTCTGAATGGTTAGTTGATGAATTTATGTAGCTGATGTGGAGTTAACTATCTTCAAGTCATTGATTAGCATATTCTGTCATAATAATCTATAAATCGCTCGTGTGGGCCTTCAGAGCCAGAGAATATCTCCTGCATGAAGATAGAACAGGTAGAGTTTAGTTTAATTACGGTTATAACTTATGTTGTCATCTTGCTTTTATGACATGCTATTTGTGTTACATACTGTATTATAATAAATGTGAAAAGACGGATGCGACAGCTTGAGCAGACTCCTAAATGTGCTCTACTACAACAACTCTTCCTCTTCTCAACATGGCCTCACCCCCTTTGTTGTGTGTTCCCGGGGGTGGGGTTTATGTAAATTTTAGGGTTTGTGATGTCACCAACCTGGGAAGAAGCTCGTTGTAGTCCCTATAGCCGTTTGTTGTAGTCCTTAAAAAGCGATTTCTGTAAAAGAAAATATCTCCCTTTGCATTGTACTGTGAGCGTCGTAACTTTGCAGATGTTGTTTATGCTCAAACAGCAACATTACACACTAACTAAAGTTAAAAAAGTGAAATCCTAATCAAGGACCCCTTTAATTTGAGTGCCGTGTTTTTAGAACACTGTGTTATGCACGAGACATAAAGACGTGAGACATGACCGCAACGGTTATACATGTCCGTCTAGCGCGTTTACATAGAAAAACAATGGAAAATGCATTGGAATGGAAAAACGTGTTCTGTGTGAACGGCCCCTAACACTTTAAAAACCATAATTGATCATTTTTCTTCCCCTACTTACTACAAAAAGATCATCTCAAATGCAATTCAATACTTATCTCTTTATTCTTCTCAACTCTTAGAAGATGCTGTTATCGCTGTGGTGAAAATATGTTCATCATGGTACAAGCTGGCAGTATTTGTCATAAGTTACAGTATGCTGAAGTCTATTGTCCTGTGGGTATTCTGCTCTCTACTCCCTATGGGACTCTCAGATCCCAGTGCAGTCAATTATGATGTGTCTGCAGGCTCTGATATGCAGCCTGGCTCATTCAATCCCACTTTGTCTCAAACTGCCATTATTCACCCAAACTGTGGGCTGGTAGACAGTGAGAACAGATTAAATTAATAGCATGAGACATGTTAGAAGCTTTATTGTCAAAACAATCTTATCCATCAGTGCTAATAAGCTGATGAATCACAGGTTAAAAATGGAGGATGAAGCAACTGCAGGGTAAAGTTAGTCTAGGAGATGTAGGTGGTGTTCCTCCTCCATACACTACGGAGATTTGTTTCTATTAAAAACGCATTCAGGAGAGTTCCTGTTATATGGCGTCATGCATTCTATACAGAATGTCAAGTTGCAAGTCAAATTTAGCGTACAAATTTCACACCCCACTCAATACAAATGATTTGTTATTAGACAATCACATACCAGTACTCACATCTTTTTTGATTGTACTGTAAAAAGCACGGTTAGCATATGGCGCGCTGACAGCATTCACAACTTACTGATAATTACTTAAGCAACTCAATGACACCTATTTTAACTTAATATCCTAGTTGCAAATTGTGGCATGTTGCAAAGCATTCCCATCTCGTGTTTTTATGACGCCATCAGCGATTAGTCAACGCCAACTCGACTTTAATCACAAAACTATCGACTTCAAAAAATCTGAGGTCGTTCAACCCCTAGTTGAAACCTGTCATCATTTGCCATAATCATACGCAGTTTCCAACAATGTTAGCATCAGCTTATTATGATAACATCCAGTAGATGCTTTCTAATGTTCAAGTCATGTAAATGTTGAATTTACTTTTGTCAAATCATCTTGAGTGCAAGTTTGATTGCATATTGTGTATAATATATTGATTTAAATGGATAGTCCACCCAAAAATTCTGTCATAATTTACTCATGTTGTTCCAAACCTGTATACATTTCTTTCTGCAAAACATAAAAGACGATATTTTGAAGAATGTTGGTAACCAACAGTTTTGGCCCTTTGGACAAAATATACAATGGAAGTCAATGGGAACCCAAACCGGTTACCAACATTCTTCAAAATATCTTCTTTTATGTCCCACAGAAGAAAGAATGTCATACATGTTTTGAGGTTGAATAAATTATAATCGAATTTTCATTTTTAGGTGGACATCCCTTGTAGATATGTGGATATTATAATTGATAATTTTCCCATCTCACTGCAATTAAAGTGTGTGTTGTTTGGCATAGGGCAGGGGTGGGCACTTCCAGTCCTGGAGGGCCACTGTCCTGCAGAATTTAGCTCCAACCCTGATAAAACTCACCTGCCTGTAGCCTTAGTAATCCTGAAGACACTGATTAGCTGGTTCAGGTGTGTTTGATTAGGGTTGGAGCTAAACTCTGTAGGACAGTGGCCCTCCAGGACTGAAAGTGCCCACCCCTGGCATAGGGAAACTGATCTTAGAAGTGTTCTTTTCTAAGCAGCAATTTTCTATCTATATACAACTACACACATCATGCCTGTGACCAAATAATAGGCTATAGTAAATATAAACACTCCAGCCATAATTTTTATTAACAATAACAAAAAATATGATTCTTTCCAAAATCAGTCTCATTCCCCATGCTGTTCTGAACACGGTTGCTAAGAAACAGGTAAGTACACAAGTACACAAGTACTCAGCTCCAAAAGAAGAGTAGTTATTTGTAGTGCTCTTCAAGCAGCAATCATCAACAGTGGGCACATCCATCTCAATCAGATGGGCAAGGCTAGCTCTCCTATTAAACAAAATGTAGGCTACAGGTATTTGAGAGCATTAGTGGTTATTCTGTGAGAGGTACAATTAGGGTGTCTCATAATAATTATAATAAGTAATAGCTAATAAGAAAGTCTGTATATAACGTAGGCCTAGCCTGTTTCTACCTGTTTCTTGTATATTTGTAAACTGATTCTCACTTTTGCTGCCTTGACAGCTTACGATTTTAGCATTCTTTGGACACCATAATATGGCTATGCAACACTTTAAAAACAATTCTGTAATAAGCTGTTTTAAAGTTAATGTGAAATGCTGTTTGCAACCCATGTGCTCTTTCAAAACTTCTAATTGAAACAGGACATGCAACTAGAATAAATGTAGAGTGGGACTTTTTATCCATCAGGAATTGATTGTGAAAAATGTAACAGTGATAAACATTATTTAACTATGTTTACACTCTTAAAACTAAAGGTTCTTTATTGGCATTGACGGTTCCATGAAGAACCTTTAACATTCATTGAACCTTTCCATTGCTTTACTGTGGAAAAGGGTTCTTTAGATTATTAAAATGTTCTTTACACTAAGAAAAAAAATGGTTCTTTTACTCACTACAAGTTCTTTGTGGAATCTAAAATGGTTTTTTTATGGAATCACTAGGGGCTTTCGCACCGGACAGTTATAAGAATTAGTCAGCAGGGCGGTCCCTCAAGAACTAAAATGTTCCTCTAGAGCCATTTTCCTGGTTGCATTCGCACCGCCAGTAGAAACTCTGATGTGATGTATGCCGGCCGACAGCAACATCATTTAAGCGCCGCATTGAACGTCAACTTCGTAGTGTAAAGGTTGAGAAGTAAATACAAACCCGATTCCAAAAAAGTTGGGACACTGTACAAATTGTGAATAAAAACAGAATGCGATGTGGAAGTTTCAAATTTCAATATTTTATTCAGAATACAACATAGATGACATATCAAATGTTTAAACTGAGAAAATGTATCATTTTAAGGGAAAAATAAGTTGATTTTAAATTTCATGGCATCAACACATCTCAAAAAAGTTGGGACAAGGCCATGTTTACCACTGTGTGGCATCCCCTCTTTTTATAACAGTCTGCAAACGTCTGGGGACTGAGGAGACAAGTTGCTCAAGTTTAGGAATAGGAATGTTGTCCCATTCTTGTCTAATACAGGCTTCTAGTTGCTCAACTGTCTTAGGTCTTCTTTGTCGCATCTTCCTCTTTATGATGCGCCAAATGTTTTCTATGGGTGAAAGATCTGGACTGCAGGCTGGCCATTTCAGTACCCGGATCCTTCTTCTACGCAGCCATGATGTTGTAATTGATGCAGTATGTGGTCTGGCATTGTCATGTTGGAAAATGCAAGGTCTTCCCTGAAAGAGACGACGTCTGGATGGGAGCATATGTTGTTCTAGAACTTGGATATACCTTTCAGCATTGATGGTGCCTTTCCAGATGTGTAAGCTGCCCATGCCACACACACTCATGCAACCCCATACCATCAGAGATGCAGGCTTCTGAACTGAGCGCTGATGACAACTTGGGTTGTCCTTGTCCTCTTTAGTCCGGATGACATGGCGTCCCAGTTTTCTAAAAAGAACTTCAAATTTTTATTCGTCTGACCACAGAACAGTTTTCCACGTTGCCACAAACCATTTTAAATGAGCCTTGGCTTCTTTTTTGACCTATAGAGTTTTAGCCGGCAACAGCGAATGGCACGGTGGATTGTGTTCACAGACAATGTTTTCTGGAAGTATTCCTGAGCCCATGTTGTGATTTCCATTACAGTAGCATTCCTGTATGTGATGCAGTGCCGTCTAAGGGCCCGAAGATCACAGGCATCCAGTATGGTTTTCCGGCCTTGACCCTTACGCACAGAGATTGTTCCAGATTCTCTGAATCTTTGGATGATATTATGCACTGTAGATGATGATAACTTCAAACTCTTTGCAATTGTTCTCTGAGAAACTCCTTTCTGATATTGCTCCACTATTTTTCGCCGCAGCATTGGGGGAATTGGTGATCCTCTGCCCATCTTGACTTCTGAGAGACACTGCCACTCTGAGAGGCTCTTTTTATACCCAATCATGTTGCCAATTGACCTAATAAGTTGCAAATTGGTCCTCCAGCTGTTCCTTATATGTACATTTAACTTTTCCGGCCTCTTATTGCTACCTGTCCCAACTTTTTTGGAATGTGTAGCTCTCATGAAATCTAAAATGAGCCAATATTTGGCATGACATTTCAAAATGTCTCACTTTCAACATTTGATATGTTATCTTTATTCTATTGTGAATAAAATATAAGTTTATGAGATTTGTAAATTATTGCATTCCTTTTTTATTCACAATTTGTACAGTGTCCCAACTTTTTTGGAATCGGGTTTGTATATGTAAACTGTATGTTTACACAGCTTTTTTTTAAACGGCTGGTGCCGGTGTTTTGTATGGCATGCGTTCGTCCAATCAGCATACACTTCCACCGCAGGAACGTTCTCCAGGAACTAGGGACTTTGGGGTGGTGCTCGGTGTGTTTTGACCACAGGGACCAGGGTCTAAATTAAGTTTCGGGTAAAAATGTACTCCTCAGAAAGTCCCTGCTTACGAGGTAGTACTTTTTTAAAGTACAGGAACTTTCGGGGGTGGGACTTGGGTGCTGAATATGCTGATTGGTTGAGTTCATGCAGCATTTTAATTGGTTGACTCCACGTAGCATTTTATGTCAACCACAATTTTTAAAAGTCTGTTGCGGTGCATGCAGTAAGAGTTGTATTCGAATCAACAATGGAGTTTAAAAAATACGACAGATGGACCGGCAACAAGGTTCAGGTTTTATTAAGCTTATATGCGGAGAATGAAATGGTACTTTAGACCGCGAAGGAAACACAGATAGCAACAGGTCTGGGGGAAAAAGTTCCTGGGACAAATTGTTCTGGGTAATTTCGGTTGAAACGCGGCTTAAGACTAGGGCTAATTTAGGGTATGTTCACACTTGGCATGTTTGGTTCGATTAAAATTAACTCTGGTGCGATTACTCTGTTAGTGCTGCCATACAAACCCTGGTGCACACCAAACAAGCAGACCAAGACCGCTTAAAAGATGGTTCTCGTTCCGCTTGCAAATGATTTCTGGTGCGGTTTGAATGAAATATGAATGCAACACGAACCAAAGACATGTAAACGAACCAAAAACGGGCCATGATGTCACAAGATGTGACCCTAAAAAAAGGACAAAATGCTCAAGCATGCCTGTTTTTTCTCGTCATAATCGCAATGTTGCCCATCACAGTTCGGTACAGGCATCAGATCCGCGTCTCCTCAAAGCAGATCTTCGTGTGTGTGTGTGACGGAGGGATACCTGCCGCTGTTTTGACTCCTTTACACATTTTATAAGCTCTTCACGAGTTCTCAGCTGGTCAAAATACCTTCATATGTAGCTATGCACATACAACGAGCGCATTTAGCCCAGTACACAGCATTGTTTGGATGTTCGGTAAGTTCCGTCGCGAAATATACGTAATAAAAGCCAGGTTGTGAAGATATCCTTATGACTTTAGGTTTGTTATCTTTAGGTTCAGTGTTAAAATGCCAATGTGACCGCTAAGCGGACCAGGACTAAATGTGTGAACACACCCTTAGTCCCCCCAAAAGACGTTCCTATTAACTAAAATCGTTCCCAGTTCCTGCAGTGAGAACATGGCAATATAGTTAGGAACAATGAAAACGTTCTTCCGGTGCAAAATTATTGAGGTAACTCCCTTTTGGAACCTTTGTTTTTAAACGTGTAGTTTTTACTAAAATATTTTAATGCACAAAAAATACAATGAACCTCATGCTTTCTCACATGCTTTGGAAGTATTCAGGAATAAAATTCCTTAAAGTCAACTGCAACCTCTCCAACATTCTTCCTTCAAAGAGCAAGAATTCAAAGGAAAAGGAATGCATAAGGAACTTGCTTGCTTTTCCGTCCTTTCATTTAGAATAACATGCACCACAGAATATTTCACAATAAGTCCAACAGCATGCATTAAGAAAATAAAAAAGTCAATTTTATTTTTAAAACATCTTGTCTTTCATTGGTGGAACTGCCAGCTGAAAGGGCCATGACATCTCTTTGAAAAGGCTCCTTAAGAAAACATTCATAAACACTTTGCAAACACTTTGTTGTTGTGTAAAAAAATGCATGATGCACGATGCATGGTGCTTGTCCTTCTACATTGTCTGATGGCCCCTGACAGAATGAGGCTGCCTGGAGTGAGTAGAGAGTATGGAGTATGGGGTGGGCTATAGGGAGGGGGTCTAGTTTCCTGTCAGTTTGTACATGTCGTGACCATGTTGGACATTGTTTTGTGCTAGCGTGCAATTTAGTGAGGTGACAGATGGGATCTTTTAGCTGTGAATAGTAATTTTGCATATAAAATTGCAATAAACAGAGTACAAAAAGGCTTCTGCTCTTAGTTTGTTCAACTTTGTTTCTTCTATGGAAAACAAAAGGAGAAATTTTCGAAGCTTTCAAACACTTAAAATGATCAAAGTAGTCCATGATTGTGAATGAATCAGACTGGTTTGTGAACTGGATCACTGAAAAGAACTAACTCAAAGATTCTATTCATTCTTCTCTCATGAACTCTCACGTATGTTCTGAAAGCTACTGCAAATATCAAGATTTCCAACAAATAATGATTTAATATTTGTTTGTTCCTCACACAGTCAATATTGTATGGCTCCAGAAGACTAGAGAAGATATGAGTCATGTATGGTTTGTTTTGGAGCTTGACAACCCCAGTCCTGACTCACTCTCTGAAACGAGTTACCAGGATATTCAAGAATTCACCTTCCACAGAAGAAAGTAAGTCATTCAGGTTTGGAACCACATGAAGATTCTGTCATCGTTTACTCATATTCATGTTGAGGTGAATTATCCCTGTGTGGTGGAGTGTCTCATGTCTTAAGAAAGCACAAACGACCCTGAAGTACCCTTACTGCCCACCCCCACCAGCCATGCTAGACCCCCTCTCTACTTGAGCTGCTCAAATCAGACACCAAGACCAGAGGGCTGACATTTCAATTACATGCAGACGACACATGCACACACACACACAAAGAGGCGTCTCCTCATGTTCAGAGATGGACTGTCACATGTCACAGAACCAATATAGTTAAACAACACAGACTTTAAGAGGCACATCACTTTGAAGAAATTGTGAGTGTCTACCAACTTACACACTGTTGCAGGGATTGACAGATTAGGGGAGGCTGGGGCTAGTTGTCACAATTTTTTTTTTTTAACTTTAATTTAATATTTCTCAAGCCGGGTTTTTTTTTTTTCAAGTCAATTTCTTAAAAATAAAACTTCCAAAAGAGGGTTTCCACAGCAATGCCATAGAAGACCCATTTAGGGGGGTTACTTCAGTTTCATCATGACTTTAAAAGAAACTTTTAACGATGTACTAAAAACACAGATCTGTGGAAAAGCGGCTGTATTATGCATGCCAGGCCAGTAGTCATGTCACTTTGTCAAGAAACAACCTGCGAACGTGTAATACGCATGCGCATGACGTCACCGTTTTCGCAAATTCACGTTTTTGTTGTTTATGGAGACGGTAAAGACAAACCTTGGACTTTAAAATCCGTTTTCAAAAGCTTGCGTTTTCAGGCCCCCAAAGCGCTGTTGTCGTGTAAATGAACAGCCAAAACGCATAAAAAGTTTTCCGTTTTAAGTTGAACATGGTGTTGTGTAAACGGCCCCAAAGAACAGGTTAATAATCTTAAGAACCTTTGCCCACTATAAAGAACCTTTTGTGCAATGGAAACCTTTATTTTTAAGTGCACATTCCTTAAAGTTGCATCTACAAAACAGCTATTGAACATTTCCACCATTATTGCCCCGGGGGGAAAAAATCCAGGTAAATTAACATAAGCAGACCTTTTGTGACCACATGACCCAATAGTGGGGCAAGTTAGAACATGTCCTGAAACAAGCAATTTACAATTCAACAGTTATGAAACATTTATAAAGCAAAACAACTGTTCATATTTGGTTATTACATTATATATATGCATTATAGCCTATTCCGTTGAGCCTTCCCTTGTGGCATGTGTGCTTTAGGGGGTTCTGTTATTGACAGAGGTTGTGGTCTAGATGTGAATTGCGGTGGGATATCATGTATGCCACAGGGAATGTCAGTGTTACGACCTTTGAGGGCATGTAGACAAAGGGATCGTGATACTTTTCTTATCTGACTCGCCATCTGTGGTGGTGTTGAGGGGGGCCATGGAAGTGAAAACAATTTAACCATTAAATCTCCGCCTACGAGTTGAAAGAGCAAAGCGCTAAATTGGTGTTCTGGGAGGAGTTCGAGCGAACCCTTGAATGTACCGAGGCAATATATCATTTCTAATAGCATATCTATTGATTAACAGTAGCAGAACGCAAATAGAGTGAAACAAGTAAACTGGGCGTTGAAGTTGTAGCAGAGAGAGAGTGTCCCTCCCTCCAAACTGAACTGTAGAAAGGGTCTGGTCTGCGCTACCAGCGAGAGGGACGCGAGATTAGGGCAGCAGTTTGGGGGTCTCTGGAATTTATTAGCTGACGCTTGAAGCTCGTTGTTTTGTCCTGGATTCGGAGCAGATCTACAGGTCCGCCAGTTTGTCAGTCGGCATTCTTCATTCACGCAGACTTACAACTATCATATTTACGTTTCATCCGTGGAGCTCAGGACAGCGAAGAAGGACGCGTGTTGTTTGGATTTTGAGGTGAGATTCTCATTAAACTGAACTCCGCTGGTGTTACATGAATGCTAACTTATGATGGCTGGTCATTGAGATACGAATATCTCTTTATGGATTAATTTAATTCAAATAAACTAGAAAACAGCGTGTTTTATTTTGAAACTGTGCCATTTATATGGTTATCTCCTGAACCAAACGGATAAACATTCAAACGTTGATTTGACAGTTAGCGATGAGATTCCTCATTGAACGCGAGGGTAAATTTTAATTTTAGTGTCGCCTAACTACTGTTTTGAGAGGTTTGAAGGCAGAAAACAGTCAGAATTGAAAAGAAAACATTTGTTTATGTATTCCGCTAACATAGCGCTTCACTTTGTCCCCAAGCAAACAGTTTCCTCGCGTTTTTCGCTCGTATTTCACCGATGACTGCGCGTGTCACCATCCGGCGGTTTCTGTTAAATCTAATTAGTTGAGTAAAGCTCGGGGAAAGTCTGGGTGGGATGAGGAGGCATAAAGCTGGCGGTTTTCCCACGGGGTGTGACAGCAGGCAGCGTGTGTTGTCCAGGAGGTCCCGTCATAACTGTAGTTTATCCCCCCAGACGCGCAGGTCAGCAGATGGAGGCAGCCCTGCCGACGGGCATGAGTTCAGTGCCAGTTTAAATCAATCAGACCGCGCATTCATGATTGTGAGAGATAATGATTCTATCTATCTATCTATCTATCTATCTATCTATCTATCTATCTATCTATCTATCTATCTATCTATCGATCTATCGATCTGCCTGTCTGTCTGTCTAATCAGTGCAGCAGCTCAGATATAATAATTCAACCCTTGACATTCATTTTTACAAAATTCCCCAGGCTTTGAAACAATGCTGCACCTTAGACATGAATTATGGGGACTTTCTTGAAACCATGTTTGAGTATTATGTTTGGCCATTTTCCAGAAGTAACAAAAACATTGCCGGATTTATGCACAACATAGCTGAATTCTTTTAATCTTTAAATGCACTTCAACCACCAATGTTAATTTTTGCTGTACCTTCAGAAGAATGTTTTTTCAGTCCACATGCTCTTTCACATGCTCAGGACTTCACAGCCTGTCAAACTACATCAAATATGGTGCTATGCCATGCAATCAAATCTTATCTAATCACGAGTCATTGGAGAAGAAAACCTTTTGAATATGTGCTTGTTCTTGAAGCAGAAATTCGTTTGAGATAGATATTCTTTCAAACAAAGCCCTGCCATATATTCTCAAGAAATTAATAACAATTACTTATTTTTGGATGAATTATTAATTGTCACTTTTGTGGTGTATGGTAATTAATGTTCAGACATTTTCAGACAATGTTTTTCAGACATGAAAATGAACCTTTTTTATTGATTATTTGAAAGTGTATCAAACTAACCCTACACTGAAAAAATCGGGTGTAGTATTTATTTATCTAATCACGAGTCATTGAGAAGAACTTGAAAACCTTTTGAATACGTTCTTGTTCTTGAATTCTTTGAGATAGAGGATATTCTTTCAAACAAAGCCCTGCCATATATTCTCAAGTGGCTATTGAAAGATTTGCAAGTACACAGGCCTTAAATCTTACATTCCGACTGTCTAACTTCATGTGCACTGTAACTTTATATCCATTAGAGGGTTTCGGTGAATTTGTCCACCTATTTCTGGACCCTATTTTTGTAGTCTGACATAAAGGTTTGCTGCACTTGTCCCACAAAGCAGACTCGGACCAGTTTTCAATTAGTCAAGCACTTGTGCGTGAAGATATTGGCTCTGAGGGATCCATTAATGCCGGCCTCTGTGTCTTTGTAGTTTAGCTAAATGCTGATGTCAGAACTCAAAGACTTCACTCACGCAACTCAACACAGGCTCAGAGGTAAGACTAGAGCCTTAACCTTTACATTCCTCTGAGCTATTGCAAGGTATTTGAGAAAAAAACATTAAAATGTGGACATCAGAGGCCTAGAAGCAATAGTGTTTGGTCTATATAAGTTTTGTCAAATTTTTGGAAAATGACAGATCAATGTGACACCTAATTTGCCCACTTTTTAAATACTCTTTAGCCCCTTTCACACAGAGAATGTGTCCTGGGATCTTTTGATTTTGGTTCACTCACACTGCCAGTGATTTTCTGGAATCTGTGCGTGCGTTCACACACATCCCGTAAAGATCCTGTCAAGACACGTGACATCAGGATGTGACATGTAATCTCCGCAGCGTCTTAAATTTGCTTATCTGCGATTTCTCATTTTTTTCAGATTCGTTCATAAACTAGCGAATCGCGTACCGTTCCACTAAGCTGGCGGACGATCTCAGCCTCAGCGTCATCACTACGACACACCCCTTACGCCATTGATCCTGCCTTTTGTTCACACGGCACGTTCCGGGACTGATCCTGGCAATGTTACTAGGTCCCCATCCCGGAATCGATCCCAGGATCAATCCTGGGACGTGTTTGTGTTCACACAGAAGGCACTCTAGCAATTTTATGGCAATTTTCTGGGATCAACGGGGGCTGGTTACCAACGGGGGTAACCAAAGGGGCTTCTGTTACATTTTCATGGTGTATTAATAAAGAGATTAATAACAATCTTGTGGTGTTTGGTAATTATCCAATGAAAATTCGTTTTACAGACAACTTTTTTTATTGATTATTTGAAAGTGTATCAAACTAACATACAGTACACAAAAATCTGGGGCCGTATTCACAAAACATCTTAAGGCTAAAAGTAGCTCATAACTTGCCGATTTAGGAGAAACTCTTAAAAATAATGGGCGTGTCAGTCCTAATTTTAGGACTCCTACATTTTTGCTCTAAGAGTATTTCACAAAGCATTTTAGCACTAAAACTAGCTCCTAAATCTGTGAAACGTTAGGAGTAGTCAAGAGGGCTCCTAAATCACTAAGACCAAATCACAAACAATCCAATGGATGTTGCCGCAGTCCGCCTCAGCAATCCGCCCAAAGACACTGTACAGTGTACACCAGTGAGGAAGTAGGCGATGGAGCCTTTTCTTCATAAATGCAATACATATTTTGATTTATAGATTTTAATCTACGATAAAACGCCAAAAATAAATCTTTAATAAATAAATAAATAAATAATGATTTACCTGTGGCAGTTGTTTTCACGAGTTCACACTTACAAATGATCGAATAGAGTAAAAGAATAAAAGCATATTTGGCATGTTGTCCGAGGGGATCGAGGGCTTCGAGCTTGGAATTTAGCCCCAACCCAGAGTTCTGCCTCGCATCGGAGACCGCGGGGTGGCGGAGGGATGCAGAAAACTGACGAGGTAACTAGGTGAGTCGGCTCTCGGCTGTGTATACCTCCTCTCGAGCTGATTAGATAAACCATTTGAACGTGCTCCTCACAAACTTTGTTTATAAAACATAATTTTTGCTTGAATTCAGCAATTTCTCGAGATATGTAGACATGTAAGAGTCTGACAATTAGCTGAACATATACTAGTTTAATTAGTGACATTTGGCCTACTTTTTAAAATCTTTATTTGAATATGGCAACATTTTTATTTTAAAATCTTTATTTGAATATGACAACATGAAACCTCGTTCTACAATATTTCTATAATTAAATCACTGACAGAGACCCCTCCCCTATCAGCCAATCACTGTGGGCATAGTTACTAAGCATGTTGACATCATCCATAGCAACGAGGTCAACCCCGCCCTTACTCTTAGCTTAAGACTTCTCTCTATTCCTTAGTAAAAATTGGTCTCAGCAGCTTTGTGAATAGGTTTTAAGAGAAAACTCTTAACTAAGAACTTTTACTGCCATTTAGGAGAACTCTTAGATAAAGAAGATCTAAGATAAAATGTTTTTTGAATACGGCCCCAGGTGTAGTATTTACTTTGATTATATTTGCTAGTACATTTCACAAACAATTACAAAGAAATGGCAAATTACACATTGAATTAAATGTGATTTTTTTTTAAGTAGAAGAACTGAAATAGTATTTTCTTGTAAAACATATTCCAATAATAATAATAAAAAATGGTGTAGTGAGTGTAATAAGATCTAAAGTGGTTGACTGATGCAGATATAGTCTGTTTTGTTCTGCTTGAGCAGACACAGAATCGTTCATTCACTAAAGCATTAAGCTACTGGAAATGAATCTTTGGTTCTTCATGCTGGGAAGTCCCATTTGAGAGCAAGAGGCTCGTCTCCAGGCTGTAATATTAATATCAGTTGACATGGCGGCAAATGAACTAGTTGTCAGGGCTGGTTTGATCTCAACCGCAGTTGCTAGATCTCTAATCTGTGCAGGTGATTCATTCCACCCTGAGCTCCAGTGAAATGCCCTTATTGACAGCAGAGCTAAGGCCCTGGGAGAAAAGGAGGTCAAGTCATCACTTTCTTCCAAGTTTCAGGCATCAGAGCTACACAAGCTGGCAGTTTGTAGTCTGCAGAGGATCTGGAATGAGATAGAGTATCTATTGCCTTGAAAAGAAAATTGCTTTTCCCCACCATTTGCTGGAGGAAATTTTGCTCTCATCTAATGCATGTGACATGGGGCGCTTCACCCGGTAATGGGTTTTGGGGCCTTGTTGCCTCTGGGACATATGAAATTTGCAAAGGAGCTGTGTAGATTAATTACAATGAAGAATATGTGTTCTTTGGTCATAGATTCTTCAAAAATGAGAGGCTTGTCAAGTATAACCTGCAGAACAATTATGAATGCATAGATCTTTTCCTTATGCTTTTGTCCTATAGACGGCTTTGAGAAACTTTAAAGGATGCAGCTGACGGCTCCAAAGTTCATTCAAGACAGGGATGTCCAGTGACCCTGGTAAATAACAGGACCTCTTTATCAAGAGGAAGCAGACTGCTTGTTTGTGCTTGGCATAAGGACGACTAATGCTTATCTATTATTCAGGCAATTTCCTTCAATATTAGTGTGCCAGGGATATAATGAGGTGAAAGTATGCATTTAACAAGCTGGGTGCTACAGATAGCTGACGGTCTCACAGTCATTTAATTTTTATCCACAGTAAAATGCAGATTTTAGATGTATAATATATACATCATAATATATATGTATAACTTGATTTCTCCACACTCCACTTCTTGAAGTGTAGGTTTTATATAGAAGAAGCCCATGTTGCTGGTGTCTATTTAAAATGTTTAATTTTAGTTACAGATATAAAAAGGTACAATGATTAAGCAGGAAATGAATAATAGGAATAGGAAAGTTTGGAGTCGAAACCTCAATAAGCTGCTTATTAAATTTAGTGATTAAGGTGACTTACTTTCATTTGGAGGGTCTGTATAATGTAGTTAAAGCAATAGACGTTGGTAGTGGCTTAATTTTTGGTTTGAGTATTTAAGAGGATTGAGGAATGACATCTTTTCTCAACTCGCAAAAAGAACAACTAAATTGCTGTTAATGCTTGCTGATAATTCAGCAGAAATCCTGTTAAATTTACTGTAAAAACTGGCAGGCCATTTCCAGAAATGCACTGTATCTATATATTGTACAAGTGATGGGTAGACTTCCAAATTGTAGTCAGTTGCTGATTCCAAACTACATGACAAAAATTGTAGTTTGTAAATTAACATAATCCATTACATTACATATTTAAATTAATGTAATCTGACTACTTTTTGATTATATTACTTTTGACCTAACTCATTTATTGCATTGATTTTAATAGGATAATCTTGTACTATATGTTTTTTTTTTTTTAAATAAAAATATAAAGAGAAAGAATATATTGATTGAATATAAGAATAATGGAATATATTCCATTCTTTATCAACAACATGAAGTGCATTAAATATTACATTATGGCAGGGTTTCCCAGACTGGGGTTTGTGAGTTTAAAGAAAAGCAATTAAGTAATTAAATCATAAAAATGTTAAATTAAATCTTTTTTAATACACTAAAAAAGATAATTAAAAAATATATATGCCTGTGTTTTACAGTACATTAATATGATAATAAATGGGAATGTTCTATATGTTTTTTTCACTGTAATTTGGTGAAAAGGGTATTTTTTACTTACAAATTTTCATACTTTTCATACTGCAAATTTCGGGAGTGATAACCATATTGAAATGTGGAATTGAATGTCAAGTTGCTAATATTTTTTTTTTGGACAACAAAAACCATGTCAAAATAAAATCTCTTGGAGTGTAAATGCAGACAGATAGACTTGCCACTTGTTATATTACATGTAATATTTTTCTTCAGTATAATTATAATTAGTCAACGAGTAGTTTATATTTATTAGTTAAATAAAATAGTTAAATAGTAAAATAGTTCAAATAGTTTTTGCTGTTGTACCAAAGTACAGAGAACTGTGCCATTTTACTGGTATTGCTACCAACTTTCAGTATCATGATTCAGGACAACTTACAAAAAAAACTACTAAATCACTGTACTGTATTATTTTGTTGAATATAAAATAGATTTTTACTATAAATGTTATAGTAATTCATACTTGCAAAACCATTTTTTACAGTATGCTACAGTAAAGTTACATGCATGGTTAAATGTAATACTGTTTTTCACTGTATGTGATAAGGGAATTTACAGTTAACTGATTACCAGTTTTTATTGCAGCATTTAAAAAAAAAAACATTAAAATTATTATTTTTACTGTGCTAACAACAGTGCATTTTTTCTGATAATTAAGGTTTTGGTTTAATTTCTCAAAACCATGGACTGTTAATAATAGTCACACACAGTTACCCTTGTGTATTCTGAACTATTAAGTAAAAGGGCTCTGTTGATTCAAGGTGCTCTTTTTATGGCTTTTTTGTGTGGCTTAAACAGAGACTGTTGTTTCTCTCTGTATGGGCTCACGTTGTCTGTATAGTAAAGGCCCAATTTCAGTTTCTCCCTTTGACACAGTTAAACTCCTCACTACTCCTGACTCAGGCATATTTGGTGTGCTGCTTCTGATCTCACTCTTTTTTTTCTTTCTCATTCCAGTAGAAGTTTATTCCCCAGATTTTTCCCCTGTACTCCCCACCTCAGTTTTCCCCCTCCTCTGGGTTTTTGGTTTTGGTAACAGTTCTGCGGTCGCTCCTGTCTATTCAAGTGCACATAGCAAACTCAGAAGCCATTACTCTACAGACAGATATTCCTCAGTGGAACGCGTTTGGTAGGTTTTAGTCTGTCTCTGTGTTCAGTGGTGTTTTGATGCTCTTTTGAGATGATCAAGAAACATGTTGTTCTTATGTCTTTGAATACCACCCACACATACAAGGACATTATCCTGCATTCACACAAACACACACTCACATCAGTGTGGAATGAGCACAGCTGGATCAAGTCCATTAGCTCAGCGTGTTTAAGGTCTTTGCTCTCTGTTACAATATTAATTAAAGGGTTGTTCTGTTTAGGATCTGGCTTGAATTCTGAACATTGTGCTAATGACCTGTAATTTATATATCTCAAGCTGAATTAAGCTTACAGGTACAATGTTTCCCTGAAGTGCATGTATTTGGAGATGGTGGTTTAATAGCAGAACTTGCATGATATTTTGGGCTAAGCAAGTTTGCAAGTTTTTTTTTCCTCAAATTGCTGAGATAAGCTGTCCTTACAATACAAACATGATGATGTGTGCTACAGTATGAACCATTTAGACATAAATGGGTTAGTATATGTTGTTTTCCCCTAGATTTTATCACCATTATGCACTTTTATGCATTATGCATTAGTGCATCATATTAATATGCTTCTGCTTAACCTAAATGTTTTTGCATTAGAATTTATTAATGTTTTTATTTATGTTTTCCTGTAATTTCACAAAACATTAGGTTGATGCAAAAAGCAGCTAACAATACAAGCCTAAAAGAAAAGGGTAAAACAGACTGCCAAATGCATTTTATATACATGTACACATCACCAATCAAATGTTTGGACACTCAAACTCATTCTTTCTTATGTTTAGTTTAGTTTTTAGCCAATACTGACAACCGATAATTCTTTATATTTGACAGCTGAGCTGATAACTGATATATTGGCCGATAAATCTAAATCCAAATTTTTATATCATTTTTGAGAGCCTGATTACAAAAACAAGTCTCACTATTAAAAGCCATGTCCCAAACACACAATTATAATGTACATTTTAATTTTATGTAGCCTATATGACAGACTTGCACTGCACGTTGCACTTAACTGTACTTTCCTACAATCATAGTGATTCAAATGAACCATCATGGCGAACAGATCTGAAGTGTCTCAGCTGAAGGAAAAAATCCATTATTTATCGGCTTTAACATATCGGCCAAATTTTCTTATCGGGCCGATAGCGATATTAAAAATGAACATATATTGGCCGATACAGTGGCCGATATATCATGCAGTTCATCCCTAGCAAATTTTCAGGAACTGGTCCCGCTAAAATGTTGCCGTCGACACTCGCATGCGGTCCACTCACTGACTTCACTCCTATTGGTTGTCGCTCCCGAAAGTCGTTCTTCATTTGCATAAAGTTAAACGTATATCAACTTTGTCACGTCGCTGGACACGCCTACATCCTGTCGCCAACTGTCACTGTCACTCCTGTCATCTGGAAATCGGCAGCTGAAATTGTCGAAACTTGTGACTAGTAGTGTGTAAGTAAACATTCATGTCAGCTATACTAAGAACCACAATGCTTTCAATTAAACTGACAAAACCACAATTGAATTGACAAAAACATTTGTATGTCAGTTACAAAATAAATGCCCGATCCTCAAGAACATTTCCCTAGTCTCCTCATAATGTATTTGACAACTTCCTCCTACAAGTCTACCACATCAGATGCCACTTTAGGCCTGGTGTTTGACAGCAGATTAAGTTGACATGTTCTGTACTTTTTGGTTTTACTCCTCGTGATTTTTTCGTGAGCTGCTATAAATTTTTCAGACTGGCTTCTTTACTCATATGTGGCTTTCAACAGATTTGGTGGGTCACTAACGTTAAAGTCATCTTGTGGCTTTTAGGGCCACGTTGTGACGCCCCAGGCATCATCCTGCAAGACAGCAGTTGTCAGTCAGCTTCCTTGGTTCAATGCAGGACCATGAAGAAAACGGTCCCCTTTAATCATGAGATAACGTGATCACAGGAAGGTGATGTATTGTCACATTGTGTGGTCAATAATGAGGAAACTGCCGGTTTCTACATTCAAGCTGCTGAGGAAATATTTAGGGCAATGATATCATTCCCCACTGATTAGGCTGGAGAATGGATGAAATAGACCATGAAGTCTAATCTCTTCCTTTCCTAATCTCTGCTCGTATTTGGAAACTGCCGGAGGAAAAGACTGAGCACTCTTCAAAGGTAGTAAATGCTTTGTGTGAGCATCATTTGCATGTTACTGATTATTTTAACATAAATTGAATGTGCCAGCTTGCGTTTTTGATGAGGGAGAGAACAGGATTGTTCGAGACTGAGGGTTACAAGGTACTTATTTTAAATTGGTGCTGCTTTTTTGGGCTATGATTGGCAACTTAAATCCTCGTGCAGGTCAAAGACGGGGAGCTTCAGGAAATGATAAACCTGGGCTCGTGTCCCAATAATTAGTCACATGTTCTTCTGCCAGCTAGTGGCCAAATTATGCTGACTTAATTACAACCACCTGCTTGAGACGGTAAGACTGAAAACATCAGACCCAGCAGTTGAGGCAAGTCTCCAGCTGTTTGCGCTTTCGGGATAATCTTTTGATTGGCGAGTTGTAATGTTTTTCTTGGGTCCTGCGAGACCATGGCATCTGAGATGGTGGAAATCAACCTGAAAAAGGATATTTCAGTGCTGCGCTTCTAGAAACTTGCCTGCCAACGTCTCTTATGCCCGGTACACATTGTAAGATTTTGGGCTGTTCCAGACGAAAGCTGACCAATCGTGGCATTACCTGTGGTCGTGGCTCCTAAACGGTGGTCCTGTGTCGTACAGTGAGAGAGGTTCAAAGACGGCCTTTGTCACGATCTTGTGACCAAAGATAGCCTGCGATAATTTTCTGACAGTGTCAGAAATTGAGCATGATCATCTCACAGTGTGTTTGCTGCTACGACCTACGTCTACTGACTAGCCAATAAAAATGCAACCTGAAATGGCGTATCGATCAATGCAACATGGCACTAAAACTTAAAACTACTTACCTCAAGCTCCATTTGCAAAATGCATGCCAAGTTGACTTCTTTTCCCAAGCCATGACCTCGTCCATATTCTCCTTTTGCTTCGTCTTCATTCTTTCAACGCACATAAAATTGCCAAAGTGCGATTCATCTTGCTCTATTTGCTTACCACTAGTGCATACTGATGACGTTTTATTCTTCTATACTAACTTGCGTCATAGCAATGGGTGTCGTCATTGTACAGTCTACATACATGTCGTAGCCAAGTTTACTAGATCCATGTCGTACAGTGTGATTTGTAATGATCTTATAGGATTGCCAAAATCGCACAGTCTGCAGCAGGCATTAGAGTTGAATATGAGATGTGCCCTCAGAAATACACAGGCCTCAAATAAGCTCCATTAACATAGAACAATATAAATGGAACTCAGTGGCTTCATTGTTTGTGTAAGAGGAAATAAACAGTTGTAATTAATAATTGGCAAAGTAAATGATTTCTGTTTGCTGTTTGCTAAATGGTTGATTTCTTTGTGGAAAAATGCATCCATCATTAGTCTTGAAGAATTTTCTGCTTGTTTAACTGTGAAAACATTTGTTTATTTAACTGAAAAGATTTAATTCATATTTTCAATCGAATATTGTCTGTCTTTTTCAATGCATGTCAAAAGACATGATGGGCCTAAACCTTGATGGTTTCATGCAGCCGTCCCCTACGACATTCTTTATTTATTTTATACACTGTTTTCTTCCATATTAGTTCCTATCCTTGTATGATCCTAATGTTCAAACATTAATGTACATCCATCAAAATTGTATTTAAATCATTTTAGTTTATTTAAGTGTGATAAAGCACATGCTTAAAACGGTTCACTCATATCTCATTATTCACTCATATCTTTGTCACACCACACTGATCAAAGCTCAGTTGTATAGTTTGAAGTTGATGGAATGATTAAGACCCTTTTCAGGTCTGTCCGATAAACCCTTAAATATTGTGCCGGAATAACTTACCTGGCCTTTGAAGATTGAATAGATCTTTTAAAATACCTTATGAAAAGTGATTTGCAGCATTTAAAAGCGCAGTTAACCTAAAAATGAAGTCATCTTGCCTGCTCAACCTCAATGTGAAGAATATCCAGTAACACTTTATTTTGATGGTCCACTTTAGACATTCTACTAAGTAACTTTGCAACTACATGTCAACTAATTCTCATTAGAGTATTAGTAGACTGTCTGCTTAATATCTGACTGCTAACACTTTATTGTGATACTCCCCCAACAGACATTCTACTGACTACAAGGAACTTATTACTAACCCGAACCCTAACACCTAACCCTAACCTAACAGTCAACTACTACAATCTACTAATACTCTAATGAGAGTTAGTTTACATGTAGTTTCAAAGTTACTTATAGTTAGTAGAATGTCTAATCTGGACTATCGAAATAAAGTGTAACTGAATATCCTGCTGCAATGTGTCTGGAAGGCCATATTTGTGAGCTTGGGCAGAGGGCAAGTTTTTCAGTGGATACTGATTTGATTTGGGATATACTGTACTGAATATGCCTTTATGATACTTTTATGGTCCTGCTTAAATGTAATTTTCTTTCATCCACATTCCAGAGCTTTGAGAAAAAAAAACATGTAGGTGAGTAAATGATGACAGATCTTTAATTTTAGGGTAACAACCTCTTTAAGATTTAATGTTTGAACATTAATCATGTTTTTTTATACAACTTGTATAATTATGTGAAATTTGGAGAGTAGGAAACAAGAAAGATTTGTTGTTCTTTTCTTTTTCCCCACTAAAAGCAGATCATTGAGGTCTATGAGAAGTGTCAGTCAGCAGAATGCAGTCCAAAAAGATATTTCAAAATGAGTCAGATCTGTGTGGCCCTATTTACGATTTTGGAGGGCAGACACTGAATTTCGAGAACTGGCTAGAGGCTTTCTGAGGCAATTGAAGACATATGGAACAAGCATGAGCCTACAAGATAAGTTGTAAATGGCATTTTTTTTACCTTTCATCTAATGAACAACTGCAGCAGCGTAACACCCAGAGTTACACTACAATAGGAAACCAGTTTTAAAGAAAATCCATGTGATCCTTTACATATTAAATGCAGGCAAAAATAAGATTGTGAATTAATTTGCTACGTAATACGTCCTGTTGGTTTCAAGGTACAACTCTGAAATCCTTTTTTGACCCGTTTCATCTATATAAAGTAATATTAGGTATGCACCGATATGAAAATTTTGGCCCTTTAACGATAACGATAATTCTTTATATTTAAAAGCCAATAACCGATATATTGGCCGATAAATCTAAATCCAAATTTTTTGAGAGCCTGATTAGAAAAACAAAAGTCTCAAGCCATGTCCCAAGCACACAATTATAATGTTCTCATTATAATCTAATGTATCCTATATGACAGACTTGCGCTGCACATGTTGCATTTAACTATATTTTCATTTTTGAAGTGATTCCAATCATATTTCAAGCTAATCAAAACCATCATAGTGAACAGTGCACATTTGAATGTCTCAGCTAAAGGAAATAATCCATTATTTATCAGCTTTAATATATTGGTTAAATTTTCTTATCGGGCTGATAATGATAACATTAAAAATGAAAATATATCAGCTGATACCGTTATGGTGGCCGATATATTGTGCATCCCTAAGTAATATTCATTAATTTGATACCCTTCCAAATACAGACA
Source organism: Coreius guichenoti (assembly GCA_039654105.1). Classification (NCBI taxonomy): domain Eukaryota; kingdom Metazoa; phylum Chordata; class Actinopteri; order Cypriniformes; family Gobionidae; genus Coreius; species Coreius guichenoti. The sequence continues at coordinate 4,999,717 of CM077181.1, read as the reverse complement.
CTGATATTTTGGATCTATGGATGCCATTTCCTTAAAAGCAAAGGGTTATGTGTGTTGTGATACAGTATGTGTGAGTCTGGGATGTGTTCTCTTAACTTTCACAGCACATTCATTTGTTGTCCCACTGCTGATCCATCATCTCTTGTGGTGGAAACCAATTGACTTGTGTTCCTATTGAGACCTCTTATTGGATGCCCTCCAAATGATCTCATGTTCCATAGTTTCTCTGGCTACACCTCATGTGCCATAAATCATTGTGATGTAATCTTTCACACTGCCGTTCCCACAGCTGGTGAGCTGAAGTGCTTGTTCTCCGAGAGAGTGTTGTGTAGTGACCAGTTAACCTCAGGTTTTACATCCCAGAGCAGAAATGACCGCGTTGACCTCTAATATTCCTCGGATGTGCACACACTTTTTGTCTTTATTTCTGAAATTTCCATTTATTCCACCTGGGGTCTTTAAGGTTATGGACTGCTTTTTGCAGTGTTTATCCAGGCGAATAAAACTGAACACATTTTGAGAATCTTAGTGTTTATGTCTGGTATTTGCATTTGGGCCTGAAGGTTCCATCTGATTTTCCGAGAGTATTTGTGTTTGTGTTGAGTGTGATCCCTCCTGACGTCTCTGCGCTTGTGCTCCCATGGCCAGGGGGAGGAATGTTTCTAAAAGCACTGAGAGATTTTTTACGAGACCTTACTGTGGAAAAATGTCTAGTCGTTTTGCCACCTACCCCTCTCGGATAGTCTCCTCCTGAGATCCTGTAAAAAGCAGGATATCTACCCTAGGATGTCTTGTTCTTTGCATCCTGCGGGTATTGGGATTTTGGGAAATTGCAAAGCAGAAACATTTTATGAACATATTATAGGAAAAATACAAGTCCTATTGATGTTTAAAGGACCCAAGTGAATCCCATTTAGCCCTTAATTCATCATCTCGTATTAAAGGCTTTGCTTTGAACTGCTAAGTATGTCATTTTCTGAGAAATTAAAACAAAATTAAGTTTAATTAATGTCTTGAATTTTGAAACACCAGATTTACTATTTCGATTTAAGGTACGTTTTTTCAGCTTTCGGATGAAGCCATAACTTTAGAAAACCACACAGAGGTGTAGGGGTTAAACAAAATGTGCCTGTTTACGAGGAGGTCCCACTGTTAAGCTTCTGCCTGATGAGGCAAATGATCCTGCTCTAAGGGTTGATGTGCTTATATCCCAGCATGGCTTCTGCTCTCTTTGCTCCTCCGGCCGTGCCCGTGAAATTGGCGCAGAGCAACATTACCATTCAAGCCTCCAGCTGTGTCAAATCTCAGTCTAGATCAATTATAACATCCAGCTTCTCTTCCAAATCTCTGTCTGACAGATGCTGGGGTTTTATTTGCATGTATCAAAATCTCACATTCATACACGTGAAAACCACTGATTAGGTGTCTTGAGAGGAGGATGTGGGTGGAGAGGGGATTGCGGTCTGGTGTTTTTGTCATTTTTGGGGTATGTTGAGGTGAACATATAGATACTGTAGATATAAATAGAAACTCTACCATTCAAACTTTTCGGGTCTGTAAGAATTGTTTTTTTTTTTTTGAAGAAGAAGAAAGAAATACTAATCAGAAAAGATGCATTTAGTTGATCAAAAGTGACAGTAAAGACTTTTACATTGTTACAAAATAACAATCATGGTTTTTTCAAAAATATTAAGCAGCACAACATTGATAATAATAAAAAAATGTTTCTTAAGCACCAAACTAGCATATTAGAATGATTTCTGAAGGATCATGTGATTTATGTAATAATTTGAATAATGTAATTGTAACTTTGTAAGTAATCTGTAAGTTACCTTACCATTGTAAGATAAAAACACACCAAGTAACACTATATGTGGTTAAAATGGGCACCACCTTATAAGTTAAAGTGAAAAAACGCAACTGCTCTCATGTTTTGCCGCAGGACAGCAAATGCGAGTAAATTTTCTGCCATCTATGCAAGACTGTGATATGAAGAGTTTACAAAGTAACATATTTTAGCAACTGTGTGAAAGTGAATAGCACATAACAATACCAGTATTAACATGAATATCTATCGGTACAATATGTGTCACATGACTAAGCATGCGTTATCATTTTCAAATACCTCCATTTTCACAGTCCACACTAAAACGCAAAAATTTATCCACTTCGGAGAACGTTTTCAAAAAGCTTTGTTTTTGTTAATAAAAACGTTGTCAGTGTGGACGGAAGGCCAAAACGTAGAGAAAAAGATGCATTTTCAAACGAAAATGTATTAGTGTGGACAAGGCCATGTTAAATGTAATCTTTAGCAAATCTCAACATGAATGTCCATTTTTCATACTGTACATTATAATGTTTGATGCCTAAATTCACTTGTACCTATTAAATTGATTAATAAATCAAGTTACAAAGGGAACCGTAAATCCGTGATTTAATTGGTATCTTGTTGTCCTTTTTGGCCATTCCCATTCTCATTCTGTTGTCGTGAACTGCCGTGCCGTTTTCCCATGGTGAATGGGATTACACTGACAGCAGAGAATGTTTGGTGTTGACACAGCATGCAGCTTGGTTAGTCCTCCAAATCCCCTGCTGTTCTTGAGACCAAACAGCAAAATCTGCTCATTTTTCAGACCAATTGCTCTGGGAATATGAACTGGCTAGAGGAAAGTCCTGTATTTGTGTAAGGAACTAATAGCTCTTCCTCTGGTTTTAATTAAGAAAGACTCGGGGAACCAAGTGCTTCCTGTCCGACAGATTGTGCTTTGAAATTTTACGACAGGTTTTGTCAGCACAACGAAATAAACAATGTACACTCTGTAAGGATAAAACAAGAGAAGGGTTAACACTGGACTACATCTTCTTACCAAAGTCGCAACATCCACTACAATGTTTGGCACATCTTTTAACGAGGACCTGAAATTGACAACAGATGTATGCACATACTTAAGAAGCTTGTCTGATGCAGAGCTGAATAAATGTGTCGGACAGTGATTAAAATATTTGGTTGCTTCAGAACATGCGGCAGTTCAGGACTGAATGATTAATTCTATCGCTAACCAAAGGTGTTTTATATGAGGCAGGAGCTTATTTGATGATAAAAGGTCATAGGTAGTCAATAAGTAATTGATATTGGATTGTTTCTTGGTTGTCCTGTGTTGCTGAGGACTAGTCTCGCTTGGCCAGACTGACGGCAGAAGGTCTGGACTCCGTAGCAGCTTTCATTGGCCAAGGACATGTAAAGCAACCAATCACAGTTCATTTTGTTCAGCGTCATGTTTAGGGGCGTGAAAATGTAATATCGATGTCCCCACAATAACAGACCGGTGTGCAGTTCATTCAAGAACATTGTGTAAGTTTACTGCAACAATGGAACAGTGAACTTCACATTCTTCACATTCAGAAACTCATCGTAAAAAATAGGGGTGTAAGAAAATATAGATACAGGTGAATATCGCAATATGTTTGGCGATACTGTATCGATTCTCAAAATCACTGTATCGATATTTATTTGTTTACATCCAAGATTTTTGCAGTGGCTTCGTGTTTCGATTTAAACCCTATATTTAATAATGTTGAGTTTTTTTATCTGGAATTCAAGCTATGATATTAATTGTATTACAATTAATGCAGGAAATGGGGAGTATAGGTCAATTTGTAACTGTGCGGCATATTGTCTTTATGGGTATCTTACACTGTTTTAATTAAGTAAATTTGATCTTGAATCAATGTCATCAATCGTTAACTCTATTGACATGATCAGATAATTTATCATGTCTGCATGCTGTTTGCATAACCCTTTCTGAGTGAAAACAGAGATTCATGGACCTCTTAGCTTGCATGTTGACAACCTTTCTTGTGCCTAATTGGAGAACCAGACTCCCCCACACCTTTAAGCCCTTTTGGCCCATTCCAACAGGTCTCCCCCCATTTTAATCGCGCAGCTTCAAAGGCTTGTTTTGATGCCCTGAACCTCGTTTCTCCCCAGAGACTGAGGTCTGCTTGGCCTTGGGGCCTGCAAAGGGAGAGGGGCGTTTTAATGAAAGACACGAACAGACTGCGTAGAGAAAACACTAAGAAAGTGTGTACAGAGCTGGTCATTATCACAGCACTGAGTGTTGTTCCAGGAGTTGTGCCATATGACTCTCTCAACACTTTGACAGCCTCCTTTTTCTGTCAGACACCTGCCACAAGGTCAGAGGAAATACTGCAACATTTCAGTCAAATGTATTGATCAATTGTCTGCAGCAAAGAAGTGGGTTAAATCTGTGTTGAGTTGATACCTGATTGTGTTTTATCAGTATAATTCCGAGTATTTGGGGCTCAGTCCAGACATCTGTGAATGCCTGTTGTTTGATGAAATATTAGAATACACTTGAATAAGTTTTGAAACATTATGGGCCCTATTTTAACGATCTGAGTGCATGGTCTGAAGCGCAGGTGCACTTAGGGCTTGTCCGAATCCACTTTTGCTAGTTTAACAACGGAAAAAACGGTCTGCGCGCCAGGCGCATGGTCCAAAAGGGTTGTACCTAGTCTCTTAATGAGTCATGGGTGTGTTTTGGGGGTAACGTGCAATAAACCAATCAGAGTCTCATCTCCCATTCCCTTTAAAAGCCAGTTGCGCTTGCACCATGGCAGATTCGCTATTTACACGGCGGAATTTGCGAGCGGAAAGACTGAGTTGACTGAGACTGAGTTTCAGTTGCCTCAAAATAGCAACGCGCCAACAATGCGCCTGAACACACCTCGTTTTCTGACCAGCATGCCCATGGGTGAACAGATGGGCACGGGTGCATTTGCTATTTAAACAACATGGCGCCTGGTGTATGATAGGGCCCCCTATATCTGCGGTGTCATTGTTTATGAAGTAAATCTCTCAATATTACTGGAGCTAAACCTAAAAATACCTCATAACCTTAGTCTCAGCCTCAGGCATTGCCAAAATTCAGGAATCGCATATGTATTGGTTGAACTATGTAGTTTTTTGACCCTTTCGGCTTTCCACAGTCCACACACGCGCTTTACACTCATAACAGTTTTGTCATTGACTCCCCAAAGTTTGTTTATATGTACGAGTGCTTCTGAGAAACATTAGTCAAGTTCATGGCAAATGTTTGGCACTGTAACATGGAGAGAAATTGACCACAAAGTCAGGTTTAATTTTTGTGGCGAATAAGATTTGAAAAAAAAAGTATACTTTTATTCAGCAAGGATGCGTTATATTGATCAAAATGGACAGTAAAGACATTTAAAATGTTTACGTTTTCCACAAAAAATATTAAGCAGCACTACTGTTTTTAACATTGATAATAATAAGAAATGTTTCTTGAGCAGCAAATCAGCATATCTGAATGATTTCTGAAGGATCATGTGACACTGAAGGCTGGAGTAATGATGCTGAAAATTCAACTTTGCATCACATGAATAAATATTTTAAAGTGCACTACAGTAGTAAAGTTATTTTAAATTGTAATAATATTTCACAATATTACTGTTTAAATGCAGCCTTGGTGAGCCTAAGAGTCTTTTTTCAAAAACCTTACTGACCTCAAACTTTTGAGCGATAGTGTTTTGGGTATTGCTTATTTTAATCATTGAACATAATTACAGCGTAAAATTAATTTAATAGCCAACTAACAGGCATAAAAACTTAATTTGATTATAATTTTTAGTTTTGATGAGCTGGACACACCTCAGTTAGAGAAAGAATGAGAGAAAAAAACGGCATATGCCTCCAATGACTGGACAGTTGTTGAGCCTGGACATCACATCCTTCCAGAGGGACAGACGTCCTGTAGACTGTGTCACTCATCGTGTATGTGAATAACGTAGCATGATCATAAACAGAGAAGGGAAGAGGTAGGGAGGGTATAATGCCAAATAACAACAAGCACATCCTTTATTGCCCACCCATCTATGACCATCTATTAGCATTGAACTTTAAGTCATCCTGCATTGTTCAAATGTTCTGCAGTCTGAAAAGGGACCTTTAGCTAGGAGGCAGATAAGCATAATGCTGATGCCCTTTGAGATCTATTGTTTAAACCCCTTGTTGATTCTAGATGGAGGAAACAATGTTTGCAAGTGTAGAGAACACAATTAAAGAGCCAACGGTCCCCTCAGACTTTAAGGTCAGAAGAAACAAATCAATTTACCAGGGAATGAACAATCGATGTACTCTGTGGTCGATATTAAATGCCATTGAATGCCATTGATTTGGGAGTAAAAGATGTTTGTTTAAAGGAAGCCTCTAGAGTAGATGCAAATGATATGCATTGTTTTTGAAGTATAAAAGATATCCAGACCAAGGCAACCAGCTTTGAGATTATTTGAACAGTAGTAAGGGCACTTTTTCGCTGTGCAATCTTTGTAAGTGCAATCTTGCTTCAAGAGAGGTATTTTAATGGAAAACACTTAAATAATCTCAGAGCTCATGTTAAGTCTGTTTCATGTTAAATGTTCAGCACATGCAGAAATGGAGTTCACTGCATTCATTCACTGTGAACTGAACTGTTCTGAGATGCCGAAAACACAGGATCACGAGCTGATCGTGTGAGCAAAGTGTGCACTTTGCTTTGAAACACGCAGTGCAAACAGACTGAAAATCTTATGTCAAAGGATTTTCTACCTGTGTCCTTCTTTCAGGTGTGTCCACACCCACCAGTGCCATATTGCACCAACCAAAACTATTTCATTTAAAGAAATAGTGTCTCTTTCATTAAAGACCATTGTTATGCTCTGAAAGTGTAAACCCATTGAGCACAGTACAGCCAAGCTTAAACGGCCCACTTTACCTGCATTCACCCTATATATATACTGAGTAATATTAATTAACTACATGTACTTACTATAGAGTTACGGTTAGGGTTTGGTTTAGGGTTAGTTACTAATTAGTAGTTATGCATAATTTACTGTTATTACGATTTACTATAGTAAGTACATGTAATAATGTGCAACTACGTCACCTTAAAATAAAGTGTTACCATTTAATTAAATTAGTCTTTTGCAATTTGATAAGGGCACAAAGCCATATCGCACTTTTAAAAAATATTTCCGTTTCATTATGAAACTGTGGCAGCACAGATTAGACTATGGGCCAGATTTACTAAACGGCAAATTAGCGTGAAAGCGCAATTCCATAAAAGCACCGATGGGAATGGAAAGTTCTGTGCGTGATCTACTGGCGATGCACAAATTAAAGAACACAGACGCACCATAATGACCAATGCAATCTACCAAGAGCAGCGCAAATTAGCATCTGGTTTAAGACATGCTTCTTTTGGGGCGGTAAATAATAGCGCAAATACCAGTAAACTGATGAGCGCAAACCTTACTTAATCATCTTGCATGATTCATTTAAAAACTCTCCTCCCCATACATTTTGCATCTAAAAGGGAAACTCCTACAAATGCATATTCAATAAGGTCAGCCGCAAAAATATCTGTCCACGTCAGTTTTCAGTGGTAGTTTTTCACTGCGTGTCTTTAGTAAGTCCTGACAGTGTTTTTTTAACACCAAAAGAGGGTTTGCGCTGGCGCAAGTAAATCTGGTCCTGTTGGGTCTCCACAGTCTAGGTAATTAATGGGAAACTCTGTGGCTGTTGTGTTCCTGTGTCTATAGAAAACAAACAGTAATGGATGTCCTTACCGCAACATTTGTTGTATAAACTAAAGATATTCTAAATATGATTTTTTTTTTTTTAGGGAGGCTGTTAGTGGTGGTTGGAGAACAAGGGAATTCTGGTCTACCAGGTCATAGTGGAGCCACACAGAATTTGTCTACAAAACACTTGCCTTCTTAAAAATGGGTTAATTGTGTTTACTTGAGATAAAACATGAACATCCTGGGTTTTATTATGCCTCCTTTATGTTATTCCTCTCCCTACATTCATCTATCCTCATTTAGGAGAAATCTGCTGCAGTTTTTGCAAAGCTTTCAGTGCTACGATGAAAAATGCGTTTGTGGCTATAGCACAATTTTAATTGGCTAGTAGTTTATTGCAACTGGGAGACACTTGTGTCAAAACACAACGAATAGCAGAAAGTTAAAGCATTTAGTCTTGTTAGCTGCCCCCGGTTGGTGATCGTCTCCAACAGTGAGAATCAGCTACAGGTAATTAGCCAGGAATGCTGTTTGTAATAAATTATTCATGACCTCCAACACTAATCAAGATTAGTAGCACCGAGCATAACAGACAAAATGCAATCAGTTTGCCGTCGAACAATAAAAAGCAATTAACCAAGCAACGAATCTGATAAGTTACGGCAGCCATTAATATTTCACCTGCTTCAATAGTGGATTTAGTTTGATTAAAGCTAGTGTGATGCTCATTCTGTAATTCCTTTACTCAAGCTGCAAAGTAAAAAAAATGAACACATGCTGTTTCAGAGTAGTGCACCACAGGGAATGCCATCAATAATGAATCCTCAATCTCTCCACTCTCCAAGAGTCGTACTTACAACATGCCCTGTGCCAAGCTCTCCTCTGAGTCTTCAGTGTGGAGGAGTGCTGCTTTTTCTCCATCTTACATGTTTTATTGTGCTTTTGTAGAAATGGATTTGCTTAGCTGTTTGTTTGGTGCGTTTAAATATGTGCCATGACCTCTGGTTGTGTTTCTTTTCACAGCTAATAATAACAGACGGAAAGAGAGAGCAGAGAAGAAACATCCTTTGACCTGAATCCTGAACAACATCAAAGAACTCATGGTAGGTGCTTTTGCTTATTAACATAAACAGTCTGTGTGTTCTTAAAGGGATAGTTCAACAAAATGAAAATCCTGTCATAATTTACTCACCCTCATTCTGTTGGGTTCTAAACCTGTATGTTTAGAACCTGTGCAAGTAGCCAACTTTGTTTGAGAAAAGCAAATTTCACTAAGGTTTTACCTTAAGAATGGTACTTATAATTACATTTTGTGTGAATTGCATTTAACAACATTTGGACTTAGTGTAAATACAGTTATTAGAGGCCAAGCACCGAAGGTGTAATCTCTAATAACCTTTGAACAGTAAGGGCTAGATACAAAATTTCCGTCATAAAATTTTCCACCATTTTCAGTATTTCACAAAAATTTTACCTAATCATCTTTAGACCATGCCAACAAAAAGTTATGGAATTCAAGTTGATTTTTTCAAACCGTTCTCGAATTATGCGCAAACTTATTCGACAAAATGCCCGCCAAAATGAACGTGAGGCTATATCTCCGCAACGTGGTGTGTGTTATGACAACCATGACCTGAGGCTACCTGCACAGTTTCGGTGCAGTGCCACCTAGTGGTCAGGAGATATGAAACATTGAAATTTTTGCTTATAACTTCTGAAGAACTGGTCTCTTTAGATTCGGTGCATCATGCCGAGTCACACGATACCCAGTTTTCCCATATCGGCCATTTTGGGCGTCAGCCATTTTTAATTTTATCATACAATTTTGTCACAAACTTACTTTTTTGATCTCCTCCTAGATCGTTTGTCTGATTTTCACCAAATTCGAATCAGGTCATCTTCAGATTGTGCCGGCAAAAGTTATGGATTTCGTGTCTATAGATGAAACCGTTTTCATCTACCGCATCGACAAATTTGATGGCATAATGCCAAAATGACTCTGAGGCTGTATCTCTGCAATGCTTTGGCATATTGACTCCCAAACTTTGCATGTGTCATTGTCACCTTAATCTGAACACACCACATCAATTTTGTAACAGTGCCACCTATTGGTTGAAAGTGATAAACCATTAAATCATATTACTAGTGACTGTATTTATGATTTTTCAGGCATTTTTCCCAGTCTTAATGTCTTTACTTGCTCATTGTTGCCGTTGGTCTGACACTCTCAGCCATGTTGGCATGACTTGATCATGTTCTTTGTGCTTGGCCCTGATAATTGCTGCTTGCAGCTATATTTTGTTGCTATTTATACTTGGGGCGAACAGTATATCTACTATTATTTACTCTTGTGTAGCTGCTTCCTATTTTTTCAGTGTGAAGTGTGCTCACGTTTCAAAATTCTGCAAAATTTTGTGGGAAAAAAGGTCTATTGTCTATTGTCAATAATGTAACAATGTATGAAGTCACCTTCAATCCAAGCAGCTTTATGAAGGTCAACTCGGCAAATATGAGCGATTTCGAAATCTGTCTGGAAACCTTTCCCTCATGCAAAGTTCCTGATCATGTGGATTTCTAAGTGTCCTCATAAACCATGTTTACGTTGTGATACCCAAGTCATTATACACATTTATACACACAGGCACACAGGTACCATAAATGTTGTCCATAGAACTTGTGCACTAAATGACAAGTCATCTGAAATCATCCCATAGCTCTGTGTGATGAAAAGACTGAAATTTAGCTTCACTGAAAATATTTCCAGTTCTCTACAACTCTTGGATTTCACTGTCTGTATATTTAAACTTGGTTGTCATGTTCGGCTACGACACAATGGTATTTGGTGTCAAAGAAAATTTTTAAGAGAATAACAACTTGTTCTTTGCAAAAAAATGTGACTTCAAAAGACTCGTATGCACCATATTTATGGTGCTTTTATGTTGTTTTTCATCATTTTCAGAATTTGACAGATATGGCCAAATTGTATAGAAAAAATTGTGAATAATGATTCTTCAGAATTTCTTGTTCCTTTAACTATTCCTTTTAACCGTGCCTCCAAATGCAAATTTAGTTTGTGTATTATTCTGCATTACGTACATCCTCTCTTTGTGCTTAGGAATGTATTTCTCTTTACCGCTATGATAATCACAATCGATACTTCTGGCATTTTACCTGTGTGGATGAGACTTTGCCATACATATTAATTGCTTTGTAAATTCATCAGTCAATAAAACATTAATCCAGTCCCTGCACATGTAAGTCATTTTGCAGCCTCTACATTTTTCTTGCAGCATATCCAGCAGATAGCTTAATTAAAAAAGAAATGCTTCGCAAAAAATGAAGTGAGTGGAAATGCAGCGAAATCATCTTGTTGACAGCGTTGTTTGGCTGGCGGAGGGCTGTTGGTGCACAAAGCCATTGTGACACTGTCAACAGCAGGGAGGTGATTGTCTTATACTGAAGCAGCATCTATTATTTCTCTCTGTCATGGCTGGGAGCTGGTCTTTGTGGGGAACTGATTTGCATTAAAATTCAGTGCATTAAAATTCCACACACATACCAGCAATACGTGGTGCTCAAAGTTAAAGGTCCCGCTGACAGAGATGTATCAACCGCTCCGCTCACCCCATGAAAGGCGACCCTCAAATGCCAAATAAGCAAAATTTTGATGAAGATGTGTGGTTTGACTTTTATTTTTGCCCTTTGTGCCTTCTTAAGTTGCTTTGGGAAAGAAAGCATCTGCAAAGATGGAAATGAAAATCAGCTATCCTGTGCTTACTGTCATTTGTAGATGCCACAAACACAGTTTCTCAAGTTAAACTGATGGTGCTTTATAACAGATGGTAACTCTTCATAATAATCATTGCACACCATCCATCTATAACAATGCTTACTGGAGATTGGAGCTCTCAAGTGGCCACTTCAAACACGGAGTCTGATACTGTGTAATGGCGCCTGTAATTTCCTGAATTTGCGCATCAATATTTTCACACTAATCATGTGGGTCTCGTTCACTCTATACATTAGGCTGAAGGAGCTCAGTACACATTTAATTCTGTTCATTTCCAGTTCATTTATGATTCTCTGAGATACATGTCAGGGGAAAAGCAAGGGGAAGTTATGGTAACTTAGATGAGGTCAGTGGATTAAAACCGAACAAGACATTTTTACCCTTTTTGTTGTGTAATGGCTGTACCCTGGAGATTCTGGAAGCTTTTCCCTATTTAGGACATCTTTCATCATACAGCAAGTCTGATAGAGAAATGAACAGTCTTTTCTGTGAGCTCTTTGTCTCTGGAAGTGCACATGATTTGAGTTAATATGTTTATTGTGGCACATATGCTTCAAAAATGTTTCTTAAAGGAATGCTTCCTCCTAATAGAGTAATTGTACATTAGCATGCTTCAAACCATAATGCATACCAAGACTAAATTCCCCTGTATTTTCTGATAACTATATCACTGTCATCTTCTGTCTGCAATTATGTTCATTGCTGTCATCACCAAACATATGCACTAAGGGACTGATTCAACACCGAGCGTCAACAAACTCCATATTTCATGGCAGACCAGAGGTCCTCATCCAGATGGCATGTTTGACAGGCCTGTGAGTGATCACTCATTAGACAAATGCTAGTCCAAGCTGTGCTCCATCTGCAGAAGGCTGCTTTCCGTGTTTGCTCTGACAGGATCTGGTGTTAAGTAGGTACGCCAGACACCCGTCTAGAAACAGGGCTGTCCCCCATCTTAGACTGGGGAATCTATCATACAGATATGCTGAAATCCCTTCTTGTTTGAAGTCATATTTATTCATATTTGCTGAAATCCCTTCTTGTTTGAAGTCATATTTATTCATATTTATGTCCCAGCTAACAGGGAATGTTCTCAGAACTTTGGCTAACATTCTGGCAAGGTTCTTTCAAAGTTATGAACAACCATTCTTCTAGTAACATTAATTGAATGTTCATTTAAAGTTATCTGGTCTTTGATGTTCTGAAAACATTAACACCAAAACGTTATTCATACATCGTTCATGGAATGTTTTTTAAACGTTACTATATGTTTTAGAACGTTTAAGTAACGTTACCGAAATGTTTGAAAATTGAATATTCCATTAACCTTCGTATAAACAAGAAAAAACATTTTTAAAATACTTTTTTAAACATTCACAAATAACGTTTTCATAACTTATCGTTAACAAAATGTTCTTAGAACATATTTTTGTTAGTTGTGGTATTTCTCTCTCTTTAGCTTTGCGGCAAAAATTTAAAAAAATTCCTGCTTCCAAAATCAGTGTGGGGGAGTAAACTGTTTGAACTATACGTTCTTGAGTTTGTGTGACGTTTGGAAAGAGGTGAGAAGAAGGGGAGAAGATATTTGCCCTGTAGGAAATCTTGTGGACTTTTGATTATTTTGTGTTGGCATGCCGAACACAGTGTTTGTGTTTCTCCCTTCACATAACAATTCAGCACTAATACCAACCTTACTCTCTAGGTTAGGTCAGCTTGACCATCAATGTTTGTAGGAAACAAACTGACCTACACTGAATCACGGGTACCCTTTCGCACTGACAGAGATTAAATGGCTGGAAGTCGCCAAGTCTGTACTGTTGGTTGCTGGTAGCAGTTTATAATTGGTTGTGGTATAATGTAGCTAATCACTGTCTGCATTCTCACACGTTGCTGCTCATTTGCATACCGCTGAAATCAACATTTTTTTTTGCACCCCCAACAAATGCTTTTGTTCATGTCACCAAAGTTGTCAGTCGCAAACAATCAGTGAAATGTTCTCTATTCCTGTGCTAGTAAACATGCTGCATCTTTAGCCGACTGATGAAAACAGAGATCCATTGTAATGTGATTTTTATATTTTCTTCCATTTTATTTGAGGTTTTGAGGTTTAAAGTTCCTGGGAATATTCCCTAAATGGAAATTCATTCACTTTTGGACATTCATTGCTCAGCTTATATGGGATTCAAATGCACTGTGGGATGTTTTTGATTTACCAAGCAAATTATTGTGCAACTTCTCTTTCAAGACCAAAAATATGACATAATACTTAAAGGGTAACATGTGTAAGAACACGTACACAACTTGGCAGATGTAATAATTTTAAGAAATGGTAAGAATAAGAAAGTGTTAGTTAAATAACCAATTACTCGGTACTAGTGACTAAAGGTTTAATTTAATAAAAAGGGAAAGTCCAGTGCCATGGGAAATCCCTATTGTACTAATGAATTAGTGTTGATGTGATCACACTCACTGTGGCATGAATCCACACTGTTGAAAGATAGAAAGAGGCTTTGAAGACAAAGGAGAAGGACTTCAACCGATCAATGTCTTATCGATCTTGCTTAGATAATGATCTTCTCCATCTGGGATTGATAACTTCACCAGAGCAGCAGATACAAGTATATGGATTGCAGAAGCAATTAAACTGTGTTTTTATATTTAACAATAAAGAATTTTGCTCGCTTTGTATGTAAAGTTAAGTTTTGTATTGACCACATTCATATTGAATTGCTTGGCATTCATAACTCATAAAAGAAGTTGCTGGTTGGCAATTTTCTATAGATTTCCTCTGTAGTTTTCTTCACTTGGCCGACACTGACCATTTCCCAAGTCCTCTGGGTTTCTCTCCTCAGTGAATGCAGCATTCACTGACCTACTGACAAAGATGAAGTGGCTTTATTCATCTGAAACCTGCACCTGCATCTTAACAATGATCTCTGTAATGAACTCCATTTCTCATTACAGAACATTTCAGAAAGCTTATTACACACAATCTCACATAAGATGCTCAATAACCAGTGTGATTGTAAATGTAGTTCACTTGAATAATAATTATTGTTATACAACAGTCTTGAATCAGTATAAAAGCACAGGGACTTTTCACATTTGTATTGCTCCACTTGTTTGTGTTTGCGCGTTCCAGACAGTCTGTAGCTATATTAGTGATGGAGATTTTACAGTGACTTTTTCCACACATTGCATTTATATGCCTATAGGTGGCAAATTGTGACTAACTTTGAGTGAGTCAATCATTCAACCAGTTCATTCAAAAATGCTGATTTATTTAGGAATGAAACAAGTCTTTATGAGTGAATCATTGCATCATTCATTCAACCAAATAGTTTATTCAAAAACACAGATTTATTCAGTACAAGGGACTGTCTTAATGTGTGACGTTGATTCATTCTAGGGCTGTCACGATATCAGATTTTTCACTACATTATTTCATACACTCACCTAAAGGATTATTAGGAACACCTGTTCAATTTCTCATTAATGCAATTATCTAATCAACCAATCACATGGCAGTTGCTTCAATGCATTTAGGGGTGTGGTCCTGGTCAAGACAATCTCCTGAACTCCAAACTGAATGTCAGAATGGGAAAGAAAGGTGATTTAAGCAATTTTGAGCGTGGCATGGTTGTTGGTGCCAGACGGGCCGGTCTGAGTATTTCACAATCTGCTCAGTTACTGTGATTTTCACGCACCACCATTTCTAGAGTTTACAAAGAATGGTGTGAAAAGTGAAAAACATCCAGTATGCGGCAGTCCTGTGGGCGAAAATGCCTTGTTGATGCTAGAGGTCAGAGGAGAATGGGCCGACTGATTCAAGCTGATAGAAGAGCAACTTTGACTGAAATAACCACTCGTTACAACCGAGGTATGCAGCAAAGCATTTGTGAAGCCACAACACGCACAACCTTGAGGCGGATGGGCTACAACAGCAGAAGACCCCACCGGGTACCACTCATCTCCACTACAAATAGGAAAAAGAGGCTACAATTTGCACGAGCTCACCAAAATTGGACAGTTGAAGACTGGAAAAATGTTGCCTGGTCTGATGAGTCTCGATTTCTGTTGAGACATTCAGATGGTAGAGTCAGAATTTGGCGTAAACAGAATGAGAACATGGATCCATCATGCCTTGTTACCACTGTGCAGGCTGGTGGTGGTGGTGTAATGGTGTGGGGGATGTTTTCTTGGCACACTTTAGGCCCCTTAGTGCCAATTGGGCATCGTTTAAATGCCACGGCCTACCTGAGCATTGTTTCTGACCATGTCCATCCCTTTATGACCACCATGTACCCATCCTCTGATGGCTACTTCCAGCAGGATAATGCACCATGTCACAAAGCTCGAATCATTTCAAATTGGTTTCTTGAACATGACAATGAGTTCACTGTACTAAAATGGCCCCCACAGTCACCAGATCTCAACCCAATAGAGCATCTTTGGGATGTGGTGGAACGGGAGCTTCGTGCCCTGGATGTGCATCCCACAAATCTCCATCAACTGCAAGATGCTATCCTATCAATATGGGCCAACATTTCTAAAGAATGCTTTCAGCACCTTGTTGAATCAATGCCACGTAGAATTAAGGCAGTTCTGAAGGCGAAAGGGGGTCAAACACAGTATTAGTATGGTGTTCCTAATAATCCTTTAGGTGAGTGTATTTTCACATATTTCGCGATAGCTATAGAAATCTTTAAAAAAAATAATGCTATCAGTTTTTTTTGTTTGTTGTTGTTTCTTTTTTTGAAGAATCACACCACTGCATACAAAAGGAACAATTAAAACAAAGGAGAAATTATTTTATAGTATTCTGTACAGTGATAAAGGCTATGTCGATTGCCATTTCATTATAAATATACATTATCCTTATGAAAATACCCAAGATGGTTTGAAGAACACAGATAAACAATATACTAATAATAATTCTCTTCATGTTTAATCAGTCAAAAAATCTGCATTTTATTAATCTACAGCGATATCTGGATGTCTTTGTCCATATTATGGATTTCCTGGAATGTCATAAGCTTTATTACTCCTATGAGTCTCACTTGTGGACTTTCTGCACAAGGGAATGAAACAAAGAGAGGTAGAGTGTCTCCTCTGTCATATCCGACGACATGCTTTACTTATGACAACCAGAGTTAAGATGCAATACCGCCACCTACTGTACATTTGTATGTCAACCAGACACTGGCGCTTGATTATTTACATGTCATATTATCATGTGTACAATTCATTTTAAATATTACAGTTATCGCCAATACTGGTATATTATGACACCTCTAATTAACATGATAACGATATTTCATTTTTTAAATATCATGATTATCGTCAACACCGGTATATTGCAACACCTCTAATTCATCCATTCAACAATTAGTTAAAAACAAGCAGAATAGTTCAGGAACTAAACAGGAAAACGCACACTTCCCTAATATATAGTGGGTAAAAAACAATATGTGAAAAGAGTAGTATTTCCAAATTCACAAGATGCATAAAACAGTAGGTACGCGGATGACCCACTGCTTCTGGCGAGATTCTGAAGTGTGCATCGAATAGACAGTTTACTATCCCATGCGGCCATGGGAGAGGAGTTGTGTCACGAAATAAGTACTTGTTCAAAAGAAGTACCTACTCAGAGTATGCGATTTTAGATGCAGCCATAGCCTTTATGAGTGAGTGATTGAATCATTCAATCAGCCAATTCGTTCATAAATGCCAATTCATTCAGAAACTGTGTGTTACTTGGAGGTGCTTCGTTTGGATTTGCGTTGGCTGAGCAAAAACTAACTGGTGATATTATGCTTAAAATGTAAGTTACACAATATTAACTACTTCTTGTTTATCGAATTTTTGTATAAAAGGAACATTACACTGGCGAATGTGCTGTTTTTGAATCTCATGAAGAAGCCATATTTCTGTTTTACTAGAGGCTTTCTCTATATCTAAATCAGGTCATTGTTTATGAGTCAGCTGGTCTGGTGAATGGGCTTTGGCACTGCAGGCCTTTTGTGCCCAATTCAACATTTAAATTCTCCTTCAAAGGACAAGAAATCCATTGGTTCTTATCACTTGTCCTATCCAAATGATCACTGATGAACCACTAAAAGCTTTAGGCTCATTATAGACTACAGTTTTCATTCATTATACAGCCAAATATGGCAGTTAGTCATTACTATGTTCCCTTATATATGTGAGGTAACTGCTGTCTTCATGAACATATTGTAGCTACATTAGCTCTTTCAGACTTCAAAGCTGAGAAGCATGTGACTTATTCTGCCCTAATTGGAGGTTCATATATATGCCTGCTGGGTTGACCATGCTCTCATACCCTGTCCCCAGCATTGTATTCAGTCCCAGCAAGCATGCTTTCCAGTTCCACATGTATTATAAAAATGCCTACATGGAAAATTAGATTTGCTAAATTCCCTAGAATGGTGCACTATTGATGTGCACACACACACACACACACACACACACACTCTCTCTCACATCGACATAGCATAGTTGTGACTAGCTATTCAAGCTGTGCATTGAATAGAACAATTAGGAGTCATCTTATTCATTGAGGGTGAAGAAGTTCAGTGTTCTTGTGAATCCTGTGTTTCATGCTGTATTGCTCTTTATGTATGCAAGCTCATGGCTGATGGGGGAAGGCTGACCAGCACACAGTGTCCTTGTCCTTGAGCTAATGATCTTGTCCCAGTTAGCAGGGTAAGAGTGACTAAAACATAAATGGATTAATCAAGTTAAAAGTGTCAACCTCAGGGAGAATAAGTGACTTAATTATGTATTTTTATTTTTTTTTAAGGATAGTGGTAATTTCTTGGTGGTCTCTAGTTTCTAGACCATTGCTAGGATGGTTGGTTACTGGTCCATACCTCGTCACCTTTGGCTAAATTCACCATTGGACTAGGCCATTTACATAATTTATGCAGATTCAGGGGAGTTTTAATTTGTGTGTGGACGAGTGGCTTCATATGAATGTATCTCTGAAGACAACTAACTTCAGAAAAGTTTCCATGGCATTTTCTTTTCGCCCTACCTCCGTATAATGCCAAATACTGTGGTGTTTATAAGCCAGTGCTGCTTTGTGTACAGGGGTAACCACAGTAACGGCTGTATTTCGGCTTTTCTGTAAGCGCCACCTACTGTCAGAGAGTGAATTTGCATTTTTTAAATCAGCCTGTCTGCTGTTTTTGTTGAGACCAATTATATATGAAATACATAATCATTTATCATTTTAACTTTTCCCTTATCCCTTTTCTTTAAATTTTGAAATTTTGAACTGTAAAGTTGTTAAAATCACCGTTTTATGGGCATTTTACAGTTTTGGATGTTATCATAGACATTGGGGTTGTTTCAAAAAAATGCTCTAAAACCTCTTCCGACTCAATACAGGAAAAGCGTGTATATTTAAATACTAAACCTTAAAAGTATTGTAATGTACCATTGTTTTATTTTAGAAAATATGCTTAGCAGAAATAGAACTGGTTTGCATAAGTATTTAATCTCTGTATTGCAGAAATGAAAAGTTTGCACAGAATGAAAACAGAAATGTTCTTGATACATAAAAACTGATTTGCATAAGCATTCAATCTCTGTATTGCAGAAATGCGAAGTTTACACAAATGAAAAACAATTGCACTAATGAGCGCCTTACAATTGACCTCTACTTGTGAATCGTTACAGTAACTACCACGTTTCCTGGATAGAAACCCTGCAGTGAAGGGATCATTATTGAGGTTGTGAATCTGAAACATTTATGAAAATTTTTCTCATCCAAATGTAAGCTTCTTAACTACATTTTTTGCTGTTAATTTGAGATGGTATGTCTCCGTTTTTAGCAACTGGAATTATTTTTGCTCTAGATTTTAGGTCAGTAAAACAAAAATAGAAGATTTTGTGATGTTATCTATTGTATAGCAGTGAGTGTATCACATGAAGAGTGTTGTATGGGTCTCAGTGTGAAAGTGGGGGTTTGTTTCTTTCTGTGGATGCTGACTGTGTACGTGTCAACTAATGTCTATGAGAGAATAAGCAATTGTCTCTTTTCATACACACATGCTGTTGATCTGTCCTTGTGCACTTTTGCTTTGCTTTGGATATTTCTGCACATTTGATGGATGTGTCTCTGTTTTCGTTGTGTGTGAGACTACAAAGACGATTCTTAGAACCTAAACAACCACATTGTGCTTTTGGTCTCCTAATCAGAGACCCCAGGCTTTGGAATAATGAGCTGAACTCAAATCAGTCCTTATCATGTTGTTGGTGTTGTGTGTATCACCACTGAAGCCCTTTGGACTGCGTAAATGTGCCGCAACGAGCATGTAGTTTTACTGCAGGCCTTTCTGTTATATGTAGCTATGTATGTTTGATTGATGATGACCGCAGTGCTGTGGGAGTCTTGGGAAAATTCCCTGTTTATTCTGCACTTTCTCCAGAGCCAGCACCGATTCACAGGCAGTTTGATTTATGCTGGCATCCAAGATGCTTTACACCAGTGTGCTCCAACTGGGAGTGTGTTGGTCTCTCGCACTCAGCACTGCAAGCACGTTTTTACACATAACCAGAGAAACGGCTTCTCAGATGTGGATCCAAATTTTGCAGGCCCACATTTTTAAAGCTTTTACATCGTTCTCGGCCCACGCCCCACGTCCAGCTGCTAATGGTTGTGCCGACCTGCAAAGAACATATCAAATTACGCAAGAGGGGTCATCAGATGCTGCTAATGAAAGCTTTAATCTACGCAAACCCCAATTAAAACCCTGTGGTTTGGCCTTTATTAAGAATGAGGGTAATTAAAACATTAATTGCCCTGAGGGTGCTATAAGCACTTTTCTGACACGTTTGATACTAGGGCCATCAGTTTAATTGAAAGGATCCATTAAACACAGGCTGCGCCTTTGTGTATTTCTTTGGGCAGGGAAGGATTGCAAGACAAAAATCATTGTTATTTAAGAGGGACATCTCTAGATCGGGGGTTTTAAAAATATTTGATGCTAAGGACCCCAAGATGACAGCTATGTATTTTTTAATGTTTAAATACCTATTTTTACTGTATGACAAAAACATTAAGTGTCATATTATAAAGACATTTATTTAACATATTTAACTTTACTAAATACCTTTTATATAAATATATATTTATATTTATATATTTGTGTGTGTGTGTGTGTGTGTGTGTGTGTGTGTGTGTGTGTGTGTGTGTGTGTATATATAGTATTGTCAGGTAGTGGTAATCCAACTACTTTCTAAATAGTCTTTAATAAACAAGCCAAAATGCTCAGGAGACTATAGGAGAGTCACACCAAGCTAAGACAATAACTGACAAAAGCCCTATTTGGACGGTAATTGTTTCTCATGTGGACGTCCGTAAAAATAAATTTGCATGCCACCTCAGTGATAAAACTCGTGCATTTGGATGGCGATTTATTCACACGGTGGAGGAGCGAGTTTTGTGATCATACGAACCTGGGAACGCGCTGCTCACGTGGTCAGTCAAATGATTGTCTGCTGTAAATAAAATGTCGGGTTGGAATAATAAGAATAAATTCATATTTAATTTAATAATAGGAATTATTATTTATTTAATTATTTAAATCTCCTGTTTAATAAATAGGAAGATAGTATGTCATTTTAAAAATGTGGAAATGAGCGGAAATAAGTTAATACAGCCTCTTATTTACATGAGGTAAACATAATGCCTTCTGGATTCGGACGGCAATAAAATCACAGACCTAACAACCCCACGACAAACAATTACCGTCCGAATAGGGCTAAAGACAACTAAAAAACACAGGGCTATACAAACACAAGCAATTAAACAAGACACAGGTGTAAATAATAGGTAACCATAGTAACAAACAAGGACCTAATAAGTAACCAAGGAAACAGAACTAAACTGCAATGAAGCACAAGAAACAGAAACGCATGAAAAGACAACTAAACCAAACAGAACCATGACAAGTATAGTGTATGTATATACAGTATGTATATATATATTTGTAAATGTATATATATATATATATTCCTCTATTTATCTCATCTCCTCAATAAAGATCTATAGAGCTGTAGGAAACCACTTTGGGTGATACTGAGTGAGACAAAAAACAACACAGGTTGAGCCAAAAAAGTATTTTGAAAAAGTTCCGCCGGAGCATAATGGGATTGCATCTGACAAGATAGAAAAATACAAAGAAAACAAGATGGAAGGGGGAAAAAACAAAAAGAAAGGTCATGGTTAGTGTACTTGTCATCAAGCCACATTCTATTTCTGGCTCCAATTCAACACACAAGTGATTTTTCCCAGCCTTTCTCCACAGATTTCTCACTGCTACGATTACTATATCTGTATTAATAATACTTGTGATCCATCATGTATTGTTATTTGCAACAAGACTTGTGGTATTAGCAGTGCACAGCGAGATAAGGTTGCATTCAAACATATATTTAAGGATGACACCCTCATGTAATACACCGTCTCTGTGCTGTCTGGGTAATGGTGGGGTATTTCTGCTAGTGCTGGCTGTTAGCACTCTCCTAGAACTAATGAAAAAGACCCCATTTCATTTAAGGAAAGTGGCACCATAATAGGCCTTCATCCTAGAGAGTGCTTTTTCAGGTAGAGGGATGGTCTGCTGAAACACAAGAGCCTCTCATCATTAATTACACTAAAAGGGAGGCTGTCCCTTTAAAACAAAGTATGACCATTTTAGTATGCACATGGGAACCCTGAATTTATTTAGTTTGAATGCACTTTAAATACAGGATTTTGCTGAAAAGTTCTTTTTGATGCTAGTATTTCTTTGTTCAGTGCTGTAAAAAAAAAGTTTTAAGAGAGCACTTTAGTGTGCAGAGTGTCAATATGTAGATGAAAGGCTCGATTGTGAATGTTTCTGATTAAGTTCAGAGATGACGCTATGTTTGTTTTTCTTCCAAGGGGCTCGGGGAGGCTTCAGCGCGGGGGACGAGCATGGAAGGAGACTGCCTCAGCTGCATCAAGTACCTCATGTTTGTCTTCAACTTCCTTATCTTTGTGAGTATTTATCTGTCTGACTTTGGCATACACTTCTCATTTGATCTACCAGAGAAGTATAAAGGGAAAGAAACTGAGAAACTGCAATGTTGTTAAACAGCCTATCACCTTTTTGATAGTGTTTGTTGTCTCTAAAATGCAGTAACTGCTTGTGAGTGTTACCAAGATGGCCCGCCAAATGAATTCAATTAGTTTAAGCTTGAAAAGTTTGACTGACTGTTTTTTACTTTTGACCTCATTTGATCCCAGTATACTGTACATACAAAACCGTTTAAAAGATTGGGCTCAGTTTTATTTTTAAAGACATACTTTTATTCAGCAAGGATGCATTAAATTGATTTTGATGTCACAAAATATGTCTATTTCAAATAAATGCTGTTCTTTTGAACATTCTATCTATCAAAGATTCCTGAAAAAAATGTATCTCGGTTTCCACAAAAAAAGCACATCTGTTTTCAAGAGCAGCAAATCAACATATTAGAATGATTTCTGAAGGATCATGTGACACTGAAGACTGGAGTAATGATGCTGAAAATTCAGCTTGTGGCTTGATATTTTATAGTAATATTATAAATAGTAATACAAATAATAAATATTCATAATAAGTACTCCTTTTAAAAGTATGCTTCTTTTTCACTAGTGTACTTTGAATTTTATATTCATATAATTCTCCCAACATTCATCCTGTAGACTGTTAAGGCCGGGACACACCAAGGCGACGGTCGTCCATCGGGGCAGTGTCGGGCCGTTAAGCTTTCATCACTTTCGCTTTTATTCTCGTGCACTGACTCGTTCGCTAAGCTGAACAGCCAATCAGAGTTCTTTCTCTCATCAACGCACAACGCCAATTCAACATGCTGAATCAGCCCAAAAAACCCTGACAGCGTCTGACTAGAGCCAACGGTGTGGAACACATCGGAAAAACTAAGACGAACAACGCTCAAAAACGGCCAGACGGCCGACCGTCGGCTTGGTGTGTTCCGGCCTTTAGTCAGACGCCGTTGGTGAGAGAGAGAACTCTGATTGGCTGTTCAGCTTAGCGAACGAGTCAGTGCACGAGAATAAAAGCGAAAGTGATGAAAGCGAGCAAAGAAGTAAAGACGGTACAGACAGAAGGCTGTTATAATTTTACGTCATCTTACCTGAGCATTCGAATGCACGAATATTTTCATAATGACGAGCCGACTGGAATGAAGAAAGTGATCTGCGTGATTGATATTCATAATGTTAAGCAAGCGCTGCTTTGTTTACGGTTTGTATATCTGCAGTCCTAGTTTTGGTTTCCCTTTTTAAATGACAAAAATAGACTATTAATACCTGCTGATATAGACAGATATTCACTGACACGCAGGAGCAGAACACACATGCTAGTTGACAGTCGCCTTTAGTCCTTTTGGTGTGTTCAAGCGCAGATTTTTGGCCAAAACGCAGTCGACGAGAGGCGACAACACGGTCAGCTTTCATTGACGCTAGTTCATTGACGTCGGCTTGGTGTGTCCCAGGCTTTATGATTCACAGATTTATAGCAGAACAACTACTTGTTTAAACATTTCAAAGCAAAATAGGGGAAGAGACAGAGCGAGAAAGGGGAAGAGACAGAAAGTGCTTCTTTGATCATCTATCTAGGTTGACAACATAAATGCCCACTGTGGGATTGGCATAGACAGAGGAAGATTTGGACTAATTTCGTTTGACTGAATTAATTATCTCCCAACAGCGAGAATGATGTGATGTACACACGTAAGTGTAATGATAACAATAAAATAGCTTGTTTTTGTTCAAATAAATGCTAATATAATTCTCTGAAATCCATTTAATATGCCAAAAACAGCTGTTCATATTTATTCAACCCTAAAAACTATTAAAAACAGCAATTTAGTGATAGTGTCAAGCTGTTTATTGAATCTGTTTATGACAAATATAGCTGCTGTGACAGGACTCCGCTTGACAGACACATTGCTAATGCCATCCATGAAAAGAATTCCAGGTTTGACTCACAGGAGAGAGAGACTGAGGAACATGTTTTTGTGTGATGCTCTTATCTCAAAACCCACCATTCAAACCCACACACACACACTTATTGAGCTGCTTAATCACCAGTCTGGTGTCTGCTCAAACCTTCATCTGTCTGTGTGTGTGTGTGTGTGTGTGTGTGTGTGTGTGTGTGTGTGTGTGTGTGTGTGTGTGTGAACGATGGGATGGTGGAAGGGTATCACTTTGACAGGTAGAGGATTGTGGGGAAGCTGCAAAAGAAATAGCAGCGTTTCTCAGCCCCCACTCGGCTGTCTTTGACTTGCCTGTTAAAACTCCTTATGCTCCTCTATCCGTTCACCTTCCCCCTCCTCTCTGGAAGCGTTCACTTTCAGTAGCCATTTATTCAAAAATGATTTATTTTCAGCGGTAGAGCCCATTAGTATTTCTCTGCTCTGTGGCACGTTAACCTTTGTGTTCACTTTACCAAGTAATGGGCGAACAACTCAGCAATTTGTTGTGCACAATAATTTTTCATATTTATCACGATCATTAATCCTGCACTGCAGAAGAATCAGCAATCATCATTATTCGTTTTCCAGTTTTAAAAAAATATGTTTTTTGATTAGAGGATACTAAGTGGATATTATTGGACATTGCTTTCACAGAATGTGTCTTGAATGTAAGAGTGTATTTTGTTTTGTGCCCTTAGTAGAATTTTTGTTTACACCTTTATTTTAAGATGTTACAGTGTAATTATACATTTAAGTACTGAGTAATAATAATTAACTGCATGTATTTACTATAGGGTTAAGGTCAGGATTAGGGTGTGGTTTATGGTCAGTTGCATGTAATTATGCAAATGTTTTAGTAATTACTATAGTAACTACATGTAACATGAATAATGGACACTGTAAAATAAAGTGTTACAGAATTTGTTCAGTGTTCATTTACTAAGAAACAAATACTAGAGACATGCCATGCTTTCTGCACACATACCATTGTAATGCCATGTTTTTGGGGTATTTATGCTGAAAATACCATGGTATTCTTTAATGTGCATCAAAGTATCATGTAATAGTATGGAATGTGAATATGATAATAACAAAACAGCAAAAGGACCTTTTTGATTTTTTTCCTATAAAACAAAGTCATTGTGAACCGGACTGTGGGCGTGGCTTGTTTTTTCCCGCTGGGAATTAATTGGATCCAGAAAAGTGGGCATTCCATTCAGACTGACAGTTGGATGGAATGTTTTATCCAAGCTGTCAAACTGACGTCATCAGAGAAGGAAGGAATTTTCAGATTTTGATCAAAGAAGACAAAAAAAAATTTTTTTGTGAATCAACTTCCACGGTTGAATTGTTCACCACAAGACTAGTAATGTGCACTAAGAAAGTAATCATGCCAACTTTAAGGCCAATTCACGCTGCAGCGACAGACGGCCGTTGGTCTGCGCTTGAACATGTTGAGCTGGCATTTGTCGGGTCGTGGAATGTCTGAGACTTGACGTACTGTCTGTGATTGTCCGCATTGGTCTGTCGGTGCAGTGTGAATTGCACTAAAAATAATACTGTGAATACTGTGAAATTCAAAATGAATGAAAAAATATGTTTAAAATGTTACAAAAACTTGAAATTACTTTTTTTTGTACAGTCTATTTTTCTTTTAGTCTTGTACAAGGCTTTTCAGTTACTGCTGACTAAGTAAAAATATATTCGAAATCATTCTATTTTGAGTAAAAAAAATAAAGTCCCCTTTTTGAAAAGACCTACTGTAGCCCACAACAGCACCAAACAGTTGGCTGGCAAGTGGGGAAGATGCAGAATGTCTGAACTGTAATAAATTGTTTTCCGTAATTGGTAGGGAATTGATTGTATTTTGAAGGGTGTGTAAGGTGTAAGGTGTTAACTGCTCCAATCACAATGAAGATTCATCTGAGATTCATATGCCTGGACCAACATTTGTAGCATTATTTACTGAACTAGCTATTAAGTTTTTACCTAAAGGTAAAGGGATGCTTCACTCAAAAATTAAAATTCTGTCACCATTTACTCATTCCAAACCTGTATGACTTTACTTCTTCTGTGGAACACAAAAGAAGGTGCTTTTGAAGAATGTTGTATTGTATGGACAAAAAAGCATTTTCAAAATATCTTTTAATGAAAAAGTCATACATGTTTCGAAATACATGAGGATGAGTAAATGCTGAAAGAATTTTAACTTTTGCATGAACTTTACCTTTGAAATTT
Source organism: Coreius guichenoti (assembly GCA_039654105.1). NCBI lineage: Eukaryota > Metazoa > Chordata > Actinopteri > Cypriniformes > Gobionidae > Coreius > Coreius guichenoti. Next base: position 4,973,049 of record CM077181.1, on the reverse strand, counting down.
ACTCCCAAAATGTTTTGATGGGTCAAACTATTTGCATATGGTGACAAATGTAGCTTTTATCTACCCTAGGTAAACCTCCCTTATTTTACTGTATAAACTGAATAAGTTTATTGAAAATGGAATTTGTGTGTGTGTATGTAGTAAAGTGATAAATTACACAAACGTCACTGTAATAATCTTAAATGGCTGTTTTTTCTTTCTTTCTCCATCTCCTCAGCTGGGCGGCTCCTTCCTCCTTGGTGTCGGGGTGTGGGTGGTGGTGGACCCCACAGGTTTTAGGGAGATAGTGGCAGCCAACCCCCTTCTTTTCACAGGCGTCTACATCATCCTGGCCATGGGGGGCATGCTTTTCCTGCTGGGGTTCCTGGGCTGCTGTGGAGCCATACGAGAAAACAAGTGTCTGCTGCTTTTTGTAAGTCACAGCATATTTGAGTGTACAGTATGTTTCAATAACACTTAACCAAGTTGGTGCCACTAGCAGAATCCGGTTGCCAGTCCTGTTTTATAGTGCTAAATAAATACGTTAATCTTCAGTTGACTGTATATACACACACATATATATTTATACATATATACTGTGTGTGTGTGTGTATATATATATATATATTATTGTGTATCTGTATATATACACAGACACGCACACACACACTTCTTTATGTAAACACAGACTTTTATGTTAAATGTGATTAATCGATTTTACAGCCCTATTATAAAATGTAATGTTCCCTTAACATCTGCATAATCCCCCCCAAAAAATGTTTTTAAACGTTTAAAAAACTGGGCGTTTTGAACGTTCAGAGAGCATTCCGAAATAACGTTTTCATAACTTAATGGGAATGTTAGAAAACCGTACTTAGAACGTATTTTGGTTAGCTGGGAATACAGTTGTCAGACCCAAACACTGACTGTGTGACAAAATCGTCTTTTCTCTGCAGTTCTTCATGCTGATCCTCATTATATTCCTGGCAGAGCTGGCGGCAGCCATTCTCGCCTTCATCTTCCGGGAACATGTGAGTGACCGTGTCCGTAATGTTGAGACAGATTTATGTTTTCAGTGTTGGTGTGCTGCTAATATTTCTAATATTTTTATTTGGTCATGTGTGTACAGCTGACCAGAGAATACTTTACTAAGGAACTGAAGAGGCACTACCAAGGCTACAACAACACCGATGTCTTCACATCAACGTGGAACGCCATTATGAACACAGTATGTCTTGTTTGTTCTTTAAACATATACTGTAGGTCAGCGTTTACCAAACTTACTAATAAATGAGCATATTTTAACTCGTATTTGCCCATCTGTGCATCCCTCTAGTTTGACTGCTGTGGAGTGAACAGTCCAGAAGACTTCGAGGAAAGCCTCTTTAGGTTCATAAACCCTGGTGAAGTGGTGCCTGAGGCCTGCTGCCGTAGGAATAGTCATCTTGGAGAAGCAGGCTTCAGTAACAGGGAGGAATGCCTGTCAGGCAGCATGCTGTACCGGAACAACAAGGTGGGCTCTCATACTACTGTATACGTCACATCCCCTCTGCCTGGTCGAAAGCTCATAGCTCAAATTTAACTAGAGCAGAAAAACAGGAAGAGGGGAATAGTGTTACCACTCTAAATGCTGACTAGTGCTTTTCCATGTTCTCAGTGCCTGGGGAATGTGAGCGTGTGAGAGAGTTTCTGTGAAAGCGAGCAGGGCCAGTAAAACTTAAGTAATTGTCATGCAGATCTGTATTAAAAAGTTACAAGTGGACTTTCAGCTGAAGAACATTTTCAGGTTCTGATTCTTGTGTTGTGGACTCAAAAAATGAAAATTTGGTCATTTACTCCCATATGAGCAGTATCTATGAAATACGTAATTAGATATTTTGAAAGCTCTTCGGACATAGTCATAGTGACCACAACTGTTAAGCTTAAAAAAAAATCACACTGTATTCCAAGTCATCTGGAGTCACCTTCATTGTGTGAAGAACAGGCTGAAATTTGAATCATTGTTCACTGATAATCTTCTCATTCAGTGAGCTGTTTTTATAACTGTTTTATAAATTATAACTGACCTGCTGCCAGTTGCATAAACAGCCACACTAGCTATGATTCCATCCACCTATTTTTATGCGCATTTTGGGATATCAAGTTAAAAACGCTGTATGGAAACACCAAGATGCTCATAAATTCTAAAAATGCACATAAAAAAACGTATGCGCTCAATTGAGTCAGATCTTTTTTATATCCGATAAGAAGACATGCGCATAAACTATTAGATTTACCGAATAAATTCCTCAATGCGCAACCAAAAAACTTGAGGATGTGATTGGATAACTGGACCAACCAGCGGAGCAGTTTCATCGCACAGCATCTCAAATGTTGTTTAAGTTATTCTGAAATGCCTGAGCAAAAGTCTGTCATCAGAATGATTTGATTCCCTCCCAGAAGCGTCTCACATGATTGCGTTCACAAACACCAGCCTCCGAATGCAAGATAACATGACAGTGTTTATTGCGTTTTGTAAGTTGAGACGCAAGTCATTTATGGTACGAAAAATAGCCACAGTTGCTTCCCTGATTGCAGGAACTTCCTTTTTTATTACAGATATTTTGCGCCAATTTCCCAGGAAGTAATGATTTTGTTCTCTTGAACACATCGGATGGAAACAGTGCTTTATTCGCAAAAGTTTTGTGCGCTATTCCAATTTTGCGCAAAAGTTAAATTCTTTAAATTGCAAATTTTAGGGCTATGCAATATGCCGAAATATAATGATGATACGAGTGATCATCTAGATTTAGATCTAGCTATATTCTATTTATAGTGTTGTCTAAGACATACACTACAGAAAGAAGTCTCTTATGCTCACCAAGGCTGAATTTATTTGATCAAAATACAGTAAATCAGTAAAATTGTGAAATATTATTACAATTTAAAATAACTTTTTTCTATTTGAATAGATTTTAAAATGTAATTTATTCCTGTGATCAAAGCTGAATTTTCAGCATCATTACTCCAGTCTTCAGTGTCACATGATCCTTCAGAAATCATTCTAATATGATGATTTGCTGCTCAAGAAATATTTATTATTGTCAGTATTGAAAAGTTTTTATTTTTTATGGAACTCGTGATAAACTACTTCACAATGTTAGGGGTAAGTAAGATTTAAAAAAAAGAAAAAGAAATTAATACTTTAATTTTGCATTATATTGTTTAAAAGTAACAGTAAAGACATTTATAAAGTTACAAAAAAGATTTCTATTTCAAATAAATGCATAAATAAATCAAATCTATTCATCAAAGAATCCTAAAAAATGCATCACAGTTTGCACTAAAATGTTAAGTAGCAAAAACTATTTTCAGCACTGATAATAATAAAAAAAACATTAATAACTGAGCACCAATAATAATTGACAAAAATTGAGCAAAAATTGAAATAACTGAGCACCAAACCAGCAGCAAAATGGTCGGTTCTATTAAGAGATTGAAATGTTGGTCAGTTCTGTTCTAAGTGAGAGTAAGCAATTCTCAAATAGCATTAATAAAAATATCATTATCAAAATGATCATTGTCGCAGATGAAAAATCGAATAAAAGTCTAAAAAGAAAAGAACTAGCTCAGATGAAAACAATGATTGATTCACTCATCTGGTCTAGTGCACAAGTCGTATGGACTACTGGGTTATTATTTTTATTATTTTAGATTTAGAGACAACATGTAGGTGAGTAGATAATGGCATAACTTGACAAAATTGTATGAACTATAATGTTTTTCTTATGTTTATGTTTGGATCGACAGGGCTGCTATTCAGCGGTTGTAGACTACTTTGAGATGTACATCTATGTCGCTGGTGCCCTGGCTATTGTTGTACTCACGATTGAGGTACAGTATTACATTATGTCAATTTCATTGATCTTATCTCAGAGAATTTGTCTAAAACTGTTGCAGATGAGACAGATCTTGAACGAATGGCCACAGATACATGAGTTGAACAGAAGAGTGCTTTAAACTAAATCGCTACTGCCCTCTTGTGGTAATGTGCTGGAGGTAGACAGCAGAATCCAGTGAGAAGCAACTTCAAATCATCATGCTGTGTACAATACAAATTTAAAACAACCATATTAATTTAGCAGAAAAGCTGAATGAAGCTTGAGTAGATGTTTTAACATGTAAAGGGCCCAAAGTAATTTTACATGCTTTGAATCGAACTGCCTTTTAAGATTTAATCTGTCAGGCAAAACTGTTTAAATGATTCATAATTGTTTGTTTACTTTCCTATGAATGTACATAAGATGTTTGTGTTTCTTTTCTCAACAGCTTTTTGCCATGGTGTTTGCCATGTGTCTGTTCAGGGGAATCCAATAGATCATTGGATCATTTGACTTTTTCAAAAAGGAAAACACCTCAAAAGAAAACTGAACCACTTTTCAAAGAATGTTTTACTCCATTTTATATCTCTAAAAGTATTAAGGAACAAAAAAAAAAACAAAAAAAAAAGAATCATTGACCTGTACTTCACAGCTGGACCTTTGACGTACAAGGTAACAAAAATAAAACATTGACAAAAAAAGAACATTCTTTGAATACTGAGAAGATTTAATGGGCTTTTTGTCAGAAAGCCCATGCGCAATTTCGACCAGGTGTTAAATAGACCAGATAAAGCCTGTAAAACAGATGAAGAAGGTGCTGCACTGATTTTGGATGAAGAATATTTATACTGAGTAATGCTGGCTTGTTTGTATAGGCATTTGTGCTTTAAAAAAAAACAAAAAAACAAAAAAAAACACTTTCCTCTCACCAAACCATTACCACAGTCATTGAATGCAAGCTTTCACAAGCACATTATAATAGTGTTGTATAGTCACGTGAATTTCCATTTTTATCTATACCTGTTTGGATGCTGGAGATCTTTGTGTGTGTGTGTGTGTGTGCGTGTGTGTGTAGGATGAATGTACCTCTTCCCTGCTTGAAGACCAGCATTTTTTTTTTCGTATTGTGATGTTTATTGCAATAGTAATTTTATGTGATTTTAGCTAAAATTGATGTGAATGCATTTGTATTGAAGATAAGACTAACATTAAAGGAATCTCTGATGAACCTTTTGTTCAGATTCGTAGTGTCTCTAAATAAATCGGACCTTTCAGAGTCCAAGGTTTAGTTTAATGGTTTCCACACCCAACCATTACTGTAGCATGTACATGCATCATGAAACATTCAATAAGAGAGCCCAGGTCTGCATGCATGTGTGTTTTTGCAACAAGATGACATGAATTTCTCTCTCCTTCACGTATTTGCCTTGTTTGTTTGTTCTCTATGCGAGGTTTATAATTTTGACACCTTCTTGCATCTAAGTCGAGCATGTCAATATATATATTTTTTGTGTTTGTTTTAAATTTATTGGCAGTCTAAGGAGAAATGAGGCACATAATACAGTGGCTGAGGATGAGACCAATAAATAATCTCAAAAGCCATAAAAAATAGCACACAGCAATGGATATAAGTCACTTAAAATGAATGAATGTCATTACATTATATACAAAATATCAAACCAAGTAGCATTTGAAAACTAGGTGCTACATTTATTTCTCTCAGAACTATACTTGTCTAAGCCATGTCCTGTAACTTTTAACAAGTGTCCATATGTTTAATGTTTGACAATCAGAATGTGTCCAAATACATTGTCTTCATATGGAACAGTAGGTTATCATTTGAAACCTAAAAAAGCTTTTGTTGTTGTAAAATGTTTTGCTTGACAAGTGTGTTTGTGTCATATTCTTTTTATGCCATTGGTGTTTATTTTGTAAAGACATTCATCAACTTTTAAGTGTGCTTTAAGTAGCCTGTTTGGTTTACTGTAATGGCATGAATAAGTAACCATTTGTCACCTCAAATCATATTGCATACTCTTTAATACAGTTTGACAGTACTCTATTTCCGTTATTGTAGGCTTTGTTTGTCAATACATCTCGACGTATTTAAATGTGTCGAAGTGTTGGTTGGCAGTGAATCTATTAACTAAGTTATTCAAAACAACTAGGACAGTACGAACTGTTATAAATGGACAGTTACTGGTTACAGTACAAGTGTTTGTAAATGGTCCTCAATTTACGTACAAACCAGACATAATCAGTTCTCGAAACAAAAACCTTAAAAGACAGATACTTATATTTCATGTGTTAAGGAATGGGGTGTGGTGTTTTTAATACAAGAATAAAAGTGCTCGCGACATTATACAGTTTGAAGATGCAATATGAAAACACTTCTTACATGTAACCGCATTTTAAGAGGATAAAAATGATCACAAATCGTTTATTCATCAAACAGAGTGCGTGGCATGATGAATCCCCAAATAAATCTTCGCGTTTTTGCCTGCAAACCTGGAGGGTGCATTTTCAGGACTGCATTTCTAGGACCCTAGCAATGATTTAGTTGTTTAATTGACTAAGTTTAATTGATATATTGTCCTAACCAACCCCTATTCCTAAACCTACCCATTGGTAACCCTGTTTAAATATTTAAGCTCATTTAAGTAATTAAGTTTAAAATGGCCATGCCTGCTGTTTTGTTAAAAATAAGGTGGAAACAGTTTGAATCAGGTCTCCTCTGTTGGAGTACAGTTGGCTAGATGGCGCTGTCACAAAAAAAAAACTAGGGTCCTAGAAATGCAGTCCTGAAACTATGGCGGTCCTAAAAGTGCAGTCTCCGGTATTGCAGGCAGATAATATTGGCTTTTCTCGCAAAAGTTCAAGAATCGCTCATTACAAAAGAACAGTAACACATAGGCACTGTGAATTAGCCCTGAGGGGAAGCCACGCCCACACAGTGGAACGGACCAATGGGGATGAACTGGAGTCAGAATGTTGCAGAGTTCTATAATGTGACATCATAACATACAGTGGGGAGAACAAGTATTTGATACACTGCCGATTTTGCAGGTTTGCCCACTTACAAAGCATGTAGAGGTCTGTAATTTTTATCATAGGTACTCTTCAACTGTGAGTGACGGAATCTAAAACAAAAATCCAGAAAATCACATTGTATGATTTTTAAGTAATTAATTTGCATTTTATTGCATGACATAAGTATTTTAGATTTAGACAAAATCAAAAAAAGGAGAACTTAATATTTGGTACAGAAACCTTTGTTTGCAATTACAGAGATCATACGTTTCCTGTAGTTCTTGACCAGGTTTGCACACACTGCAGCAGGGATTTTGGCCCACTCCTCCATACAGACCTTCTCCAGATCCTTCAGGTTTCGGGGCTGTCGCTGGGCAATACGGACTTTCAGCTCCCTCCAAAGATTTTCTATTGGGTTCAGGTCTGGAGACTGGCTAGGCCACTCCAGGACCTTGAGATGCTTCTTACGGAGCCACTCCTTAGTTGCCCTGGCTGTGTGTTTCGGGTCGTTGTCATGCTGGAAGACCCAGCCACGACCCATCTTCAATGCTCTTACTGAGGGAAGGAGGTTGTTGGCCAAGATCTCGTGATACATGGCCCCATCCATCCTCCCCTCAATACGGTGCAGTCGTCCTGTCCCCTTTGCAGAAAAGCATCCCCAAAGAATGTTGTTTCCACCTCCATGCTTCACGGTTGGGATGGTGTTCTTGGGGTTGTACTCATCCTTCTTCTTCCTCCAAACACGGCGAGTGGAGTTTAGACCAAAAAGCTCTATTTTTGTCTCATCAGACCATATGACCTTCTCCCATTCCTCCTCTGGATCATCCAGATGGTCATTGGCAAACTTCAGACGGGCCTGGACATGCGTATCATCCTTATAGCAGGGGGACCTTGCGTGCGCTGCAGGATTTTAATCCATGACGGCGTAGTGTGTTACTAATGGTTTTCTTTGAGACTGTGGTCCCAGCTCTGTTCAGGTCATTGACCAGGTCCTGCCTTGTAGTTCTGGGCTGATCCCTCACCTTCCTCATGATCATTGATGCGCCACGAGGTGAGATCTTGCATGGAGCCCCAGACCGAGGAAGATTGACGTCATCTTGAACTTCTTCCATTTTCTAATAATTACGCCAACAGTTGTTGCCTTCTCACCAAGCTGCTTGCCTATTGTCCTGTAGCCCATCCCAGCCTTGTGCAGGTCTACAATTTTATCCCTGATGTCCTTACACAGCTCTCTGGTCTTGGCCATTGTGGAGAGGTTGGAGTCTGTTTGATTGAGTGTGTGGACAGGTGTCTTTTATACAGGTAACGAGTTCAAACAGGTGCAGTTAATACAGGTAATGAGTGGAGAACAGGAGGGCTTCTTAAAGAAAAACTAACAGGTCTGTGAGAGCCGGAATTCTTACTGGTTGGTAGGTGATCAAATACTTGTCATGCAATAAAATGCAAATTAATTATTTAAAAATCATACAATGTGATTTTTTTCTCACAGTTGAAGAGTACCTATGATAAAAATTACAGACCTCTACATGCTTTGTAAGTAGGAAAACCTGCAGAATCGCCAGTGTATCAAATACTTGTTCTCCCCACTGTATGTGTAAGCATGCAAGGGCAAACTCTTCACACTTTGCTCATTCTGCAGCTCACTCAACAACAGTGAATATGGGACAGCTCAGTTCATGTTGTAAGCCAGCAATAAAGGATTGTGACAGTGTGTACAAATACCATCATTGTACACCAGCACAATCTTCCACCAGTAAAGTGGAAAACCACCCTGATGGTAAAAAAAAAGAGAGAAAGGAAGGATGATACTTTTAAAAAGAAGAAAAGGTCTTGGAGGTGGGCCTTTTCTCATCGAAGAGATGGCTAAAAAATACCTCAAGACCATCTCAGGTCAGGGTAGTGAGGAAACCCAGGGTACTGAGGCAGCCGAAACACCATCAGATGATCCATCTGCGAGAAGTTCTGATGGTAAACAACATGGCTATGTTATGAGTAACTTACACACTGAAAACCTGAATTAACAGTTGCTACAGAATTCAAAAGCATGATATTTATTTGATACATGACACAAGACTTTAACAAATAGAAATCATTTTACAAACTTACAAACCCAATTCCAAAAAAGTTGGGACACTGTACAAATTGTGAATAAAAAAGGAATGCAATAATTTACAAATCTCATAAACTTATATTTTATTCACAATAGAATATAGATAACATATCAAATGTTGAAAGTGAGACATTTTGAAATGTCATGCCAAATATTGGCTCATTTTGGATTTCATGAGAGCTACACATTCCAAAAAAGTTGGGACAGGTAGCAATAAGAGGCCAGAAAAGTTAAATGTACATATAAGGAACAGCTGGAGGACCAATTTGCAACTTATTAGGTCAATTGGCAACATGATTGGGTATAAAAAGAGCCTCTCAGAGTGGCAGTGTCTCTCAGAAGTCAAGATAGGCAGAGGATCACCAATTCCCCCAATGCTGCGGCGAAAAATAGTGGAGCAATATCAGAAAGGAGTTTCTCAGAAAAATTGCAAAGAGTTTGAAGTTATCATCATCTACAGTGCATAATATCATCCAAAGATTCAGAGAATCTGGAACAATCTCTGTGCGTAAGGGTCAAGGCCGGAAAACCATACTGGATGCCCGTGATCTTCGGGCCCTTAGACGGCACTGCATCACATACAGGAATGCTACTGTAATGGAAATCACAACATGGGCTCAGGAATACTTCCAGAAAACATTGTCGGTGAACACAATCCACCGTGCCATTCGCCGTTGCCGGCTAAAACTCTATAGGTCAGAAAAGAAGCCATATCTAAACATGATCCAGAAGCACAGGCGTTTTCTCTGGGCCAAGGCTCATTTAAAATGGACTGTGGCAAAGTGGAAAACTGTTCTGTGGTCAGACGAATCAAAATTTGAAGTTCTTTTTGGAAAACTGGGACGCCATGTCATCCAGACTAAAGAGGACAAGGACAAGGACAACCCAAGTTGTTATCAGCGCTCAGTTCAGAAGCCTGGATCTCTGATGGTATGGGGTTGCATGAGTGCGTGTGGCATGGGCAGCTTACACATCTGGAAAGGCACCATCAATGCTGAAAGGTATATCCAAGTTCTAGAACAACATCTGCTCCCATCCAGATGTCGTCTCTTTCAGGGAAGACCTTGCATTTTCCAACATGACAATGCCAGACCACATACTGCATCAATTACAACATCATGGCTGCGTAGAAGAAGGATCCGGGTACTGAAATGGCCAGCCTGCAGTCCAGATCTTTCACCCACAGAAAACATTTGGCGCATCATAAAGAGGAAGATGCGACAAAGAAGACCTAAGACAGTTGAGCAACTAGAAGCCTGTATTAGACAAGAATGGGACAACATTCCTATTCCTAAACTTGAGCAACTTGTCTCCTCAGTCCCCAGACGTTTGCAGACTGTTATAAAAAGAAGAGGGGATGCCACACAGTGGTAAACATGGCCTTGTCCCAACTTTTTTGAGATGTGTTGATGCCATGAAATTTAAAATCAACTTATTTTTCCCTTAAAATGATAAATTTTCTCAGTTTAAACATTTGATATGTCATCTATGTTGTATTCTGAATAAAATATTGAAATTTGAAACTTCCACATCATTGCATTCTGTTTTTATTCACAATTTGTACAGTGTCCCAACTTTTTTGGAATCGGGTTTGTATTTTAAATATGAAATTCTGAATATCTCTACATGAAATATTTAATGAAAGCCTTTCATTCATTTCAATACTTTCATTAATGACAGTAAGTAGCTTAGTTGCAGTGATGAATATCCAATATTTGCAATGTCTAATAAATATGTTTGGTATCATTCTCCTGTTTAGATCATATTTCTCTACAGCATGTGATCCTAGCTGTAGAGAAGCATGATTGTCAAGATCTTTGTACCAGTAACCCTAAAGTCCTTCCCACTGGCCATCCTGAAGCTGATAATAATGTCCTCCATGTTCCTGTCCGCTCTGCATCCGAATGGGGCGACAATGTCCTCCCCACTCCAGTTCACTCTGCGCCTGATTGGAGCTCCGGCATCTTTCTCACTCCTATCAGCTCTTTATCTGACTGGAGCGCAGACGTCGACCCCACTCCAGTTTGCTCTACGTCTGATTGGAGTGTCAGTAACCTTCCCACTCCTCTCAGCTCTCCCTCTGATTCAAGCGCTGACGTTTTCCCTGCTCCTGTCCACTCTGGGCCTGACTGGAGTCATCGGGTCTTCTCTGCTTCTATCCACTCTGTGGCTGATTGGAGCATCAACATTCTCCAGACTCCAGCACCTACTGCATCTGACTGGAGTGTTGACATCCTCCAAGCTCCAGTATGATCTGTGTCGGACTGGAGTGTAGATGCCCTCGAAACTCCAGTCAGTACAACAGAGGACCCTGTGTCTTTGGAGAATGATGAGAAAGTGGCGACGAGAATTGAGGGTCTGTTTACTGGCACAACACACACATTCGTGATACAATATGTGCAGATAGTACCACGATTTTATGTCTTCTTCTGGACATTATCTTTCCTGTCCTGATGAAATGTCACTGCTTGACATTTCATTCCAGCTATACTTGTTTATTTTTTAACAGCCATCAATTCACAACGCTACAAAATTGGCAATTTGCTTGGCGAAGGAAGTTTCGGAGCAGTATATGAAGGGAGTCGTTTGGAAGATGGCTTCAAGGTTTCCTCTTTTTTTTCCTTTTTTTTTTTTCTAACAATATCTAGTTAGCAAATCGTTTAATCTTATCCTCTTCCTTGTGATATCTCACTCTATCCTTTACAAACCCTCTTAATGTAGTCAGACTGACAAAACATGCTCTACATAATTTAAAAATCATGCATGGAATTTAAATTTGTGAAAATGTACTTAAATCCCTCTTTTTTTCTTTTCTTTTTTTTTGTTCGTCATGTAGCAGTGAAATTTGTTACCAAGACGGAGAATGTGCTTTATATCAGCATTGTAAGTAGGCTGTACTCTGTTTTCTCTCAGTCACTGTTTTTAGTTTAAAGGGGTGCTTGATTATGATTTCACTTTTTTAACTTTAGTTAGTGTGTAATGTTGCTGTTTGAGCATAAACAACATCTGCAAAGTTACGACGCTCAAAGTTCAAAGAAAAGGGAGATATTTTCTTTTACAGAAATCGCTTTTTAAGGACTACAACAAACGGCTGGTAGGGACTACAACGAGCTTCCTCCCGGGTTAGTGACATCACTAACCCTGACATTTACATAAACCCTGCCCCCGGGAACACACAACAAAGGGGGTGAGATTATCATGACAGAATATGCTAATCAATCACTAAATCAATCTACATAAATTCATCAACTAACCATTCAGGAACATCTTGTTGCATTCTACATGTTGTCACTTCTTCTTGAGTCTCTCCATCATTGTCCAACTCCGGTTTGAACATAAAAGGCTGAACGGTTTCATTGCCTGTCTGCATGAGGTTATCAGAGCTGCTAACTGGAGTTCAGGAGTTGGAATACAAACGAGCTGCTGCTCATGGGGCGGAGCTTCAGCTCATTTGCATTTAAAGGGACACACAAAAACGGCACGTTTTTGCTCACCCTCAAAAAGTGATAATTCTAACATGCTATAAAAAAATTATCTGTGGGGTATTTTGAGCTAAAACTTCACATACATACTCTGGGGACATCAGAGACTTATTTTACATCTTGTAAAAAGGGGCAATCCACCACCCCTTTAAAACCTTTTTCAATAGACAAACTGTCATTGTCAACAGTTTCCCTATTTGGGAAACCACCTCCAAGTACCAAAAACAATTGTCTGTCGTCTAGCCGGGTCATCCCAAACCCCTCCCAGTGGAGGTCGCTCTGTTGATCCTTGCCAATGAAGGTCCCAGGGTTCTGAAATTATCAAGCTCCTGGACTGGCAGGATCAGCCCGACAATTGCGTCATGGTCCAAGAGCGGTCCTCACCCTGCGAGGACTTGTTTGGTGTTGCGGAGCGCCACGGAGGCTGCATCGATGAGGAGTTAGCGCTGATTGTCATGAGGCACTCATGTGCTGCCAATGTGGCGTACTACATGGCAACATCAAACTTGAGAATCTGCTGTTTAACCATGACACCTTTGAAGTGAAGCTGATCGACTTCGGGTGCGGTGATCTCCTTGTGAACTCACCATATAATCTGTTTATAGGTATGTATTGTTCTTTAAATTCTCAATCTATTGTGTCAAGTCAGGAGCATCAAATCTTTTTTTTTTTTTGGTAATGCAAACTTGCTTATCAGACCAAATCGCTTTCATCCAGGCACAGATCTGTACTGCCCTCCTGAGTATATGATGGAAGGCAAGTTACATGACAAGCCAGCAACAGTGTGGTCAATTGGTGTACTATTGTTTGCCTTGGTGTGTGGTGATTATCCATCCGACACTGACCTGGATGTCATCAATGCAAACCTTTGGTCCAAATCTGGCTTATCAAAAGGTGAGCACTTTATCATAGCTAAATGGCCAATTCTGAGTCATACAAAATCTTTCATCACTGAGAATAACATTATCAAAGAGAGAAGATGTGAGGTTTAAGGTAATAATCAAACATCTCTCCCATCTTTTGTACAGAATGCTGCCATCTGATTGGCTGTCTGAGCAGCGAATTCAGTTAGGCAAGATCCTCCTTCACGAATGGTTTAAGGTACTGAACCTTCGTGAAAGCTAAAGTTATCCATTCAAATCTGTTCTAGCAGTAATACATTTACACAATAAACTTTGTTTCAGGTCACAGACGTGGAGGAGACACTGTTAATAGGGTCACTAAAATTGTCAAAATCCAAAACCCAAGTAAAACTCTCTTACAGAGTCCCAGAGCACCCTGCACCCTGTCCCATTTGCTGTCTTGTCTGCCCCAGGCCTAGAGCTCCCTTTAAAGGATTAGTTCACTTCAAAATGAAAATGTCCTGATAATTTACTCACCCCATGCCATCCAAAATGGTCATGTCTTTCTTTCCTCAGTGGAAAAGACATTAAGTTTTTTGAGGAAAACATTTCAGGATTATTCTCCACACGATGTACTTCAGTGGCAAGCAAAATGTTGAAGGTGCAAATCAATGCAGTTTCAAAGGGCTCTGCACGATCCCAGCTGAGGAATAGGGTCTTATCTAGCAAAACCATCGGTCATTTTCAAGAAATTAACCTTAATTAACCTGACCTGCATGTCATGTTCCTCTAGAGTAAACCTATATCTGTTTCAGTGAAGTGAACAGGTCACATTAAGACAAATGTCTTCAGTATTTCAGTGTAGGACTAACTGATAGTATTTGCCATAAGTTTGAATGTTTCTAGCCATTTTGATATTTATGCAGATACATACAACTACATGTGAGGACTAAGCTACAGTTTTTTTAATTGCTTGGGTACTATTTTCACAGGTAAGTGGTATACTTAGTACAAAACTGATCACACTTGCCATTGTGCTTGCATTAGGGTTGTGCTGTGCATGTTTCTGAAATCTGACTGATTTTTCTGAGACAAAAAAAAAAAATCTTCGTTAGCGACATTGTGGCAAAAGGGTAAAATGCATGTGGTTAACAGTTCAATAGAATCATAATAATATTCTGTTTAGATACAACCCAGGATTGTTGCTTTTGTAAACTTGTACATTTGTTTTAAATGTTACATTTGCTGAGGAGATGTCTGCTGCCCTCATGTGGCTGTGAGATGAGACACAATTATTTCATACCACCAAATCAGATCAGTTAAATTAAATGGACAGTTAGAAAAGTCTTAAAATAAAATAAAATAATTTTTTTTGTATTTCTTCTGAGAGATCATGGACCATGAAGAAAATTCTGCATAATTTTCCTTGAAAGCAAAGGTTTCTATTTGTCTGGGGATTCTTACAGTATGCTTTAAAATATACATACATACAAAAATACATCATATATTTATTATCATCTCATATGCTTCTGGTGGGCATCTGAGGATGAGATAAACAGAAATCGTCAGCCAGCCATCTAAAAAAAAAAAAAAAAGAAACTTAAAGGGATAGTTCACCCAAAAATGAAAATTACATTCCAAACATGTATGACTTTCTCTTTCCTGTAGAACACCAAATATATATATATATATATATATATTTTGAAGAATTGTGGTAACCAAAGACTTTCGTGACCATTAACACTGACCACTGAAGAAAGTCATACAGGTTTGCAATGACGCGAGGGTATGTAAGCAAATTTTTACACACACACACACACACACACACACACACACAAACACACAAACACACACAAAGTCATAGAAATGTTAATAGTATTTCATAACAAAGAAAGAAAAAGTACATTTGTTACACCTTTTGCAACATCTTAAAACGTTTTTGAATAGTAAGAAATGGGCTGCCTTTCACGTCCTAATGGTCTGTTTCTTTGACCATGAAACACTTTTACAGAGAGTTTTTTGACAGTTCTTTTACAGAGAGTTTTTTGACAGTTCTTTTCTCCTGTTTTCTGCATTCTATCACCCTACACTTTTTCGACGTAAACTCGTAAACTCCTTTATCTTTGTCTGCGTTTGGTTTTCTGTTTGTGCGTGTGAGATGGAGAGAGTTTAGCAAAGCCCAAGGGACGGAAATTCTGCCAGAAATGTAAGAAGAGCGAAGGGATCGGAGTCGGACCGTTCAGGGAGTGGGAAAGTAAAAATGGGTTGTGTGAGTGCCAGACATCTTCCCTGATGGATTCATTTGGGAGAGATCCAGCCTCATCTGGAAGGCTGTCAGGTCCCAGTGGAGGTTTTATTGGGTGACAAGCATTGTGTTGGCTCTGTCTCCTTACAGCTCTGGATGAGGACCAAAACTGTTGCTCAACGCAGAAGAAGACAAAGTTTGCTCCTTAGTCCTATGAAATATGCTGAACTCTGGCACTCAGCCTGTGAAATGCTCATTTTATGCAGTGCATCCATTTTATCCATGTTTTTTAACAGCTTTTAAGAATGGAATGAGGGACCACTGCGTTTTTATACTTTAAACAGGAAAAATAAACATTATTACAATCTATCAAATTTTTGGCTGTCTGTTCCATTGCCAATAGATGACCTACTTGACATGCATGCAAAATTTTCCATATGCAATGTCTTGAATTCCACTATGGCTATAAATATAATGGATTAAAATAGGATCCTATTGGAAAGCAGTTTAAACTGTGTGGATTATGTCAATCCAATCCACAATTGTTGGGAACTGTTCGTTTGCTGAATGTAAATCATTCTTCCTCTTTTCACACCCTTTCTCTGGTTTAGCTAATGCCATTTTTTGCCATGTGAAACATTTGTATATTGAAATCCATGCATTACAATGAATAACAATTCTGTATTTTTAGTTTATAGCCTATATTATACAGAAAAAAATTTGTCATAAACTCACACTGCTCAAAAAGTGATGAACTGACATGAAAATAGTCATCTATTTCATCTATTTCACACTTTTTGAGTTTAAAATGCAAACTACTGTCTTCTCAAAGAACAAAATAAAGTAGGCATGTTTGTAACAGCTTTGAATGTGTTTAGTTGGTTGCAAGTGTTCCCATAATCATTTTAATTTAGATTTAGACACTTTTATACATAGCAACACTATATTACAAATGAATAAAATGCTTTGTATTTTACATCAGCTTGTTATACCTGAATTTCATGAGACACATACATACAAACTTGCACAGTATTTTCAGGACAGAATTTAATGACACTTTTATAAAAGAAAATTAGTTATGTTATCAAGAGCAACAAACAAACCAGCAAAACTATATCACTCGTTAAATCCAAACACACATAGTAAGCAAATCACCATATTATTCAAAGTGCATTCTGTACAAACACAAAGAACTGAGGATAATATATTTTAACTGCATGTCTCAGTAGTATTTAAACTGAGGAAGTAATAGAAGAGCAAGAAAAGTTATGCCCTCTCTGAATACACACAATGACCTCTCTCTGTTACAAATGTCTCCAACATTTAGAAGTGGAAAGACCAATTGAGTTTTGAACATGAAACTGAATGAAGCTCTAGCTAATCTCAATCAGGAAGTCTGTAAAGTGCCTTTTCCCACTGATTTACAGAATGAGATTTCTTTAATCATAATCGATTCAATATACTGTGCTATCTTATGTCAACTGACAGTTCTCATTTAGATGTTTAAACATGGTCTCATAAAATGGGACTAAAGGCCTGTTCACACCAAGAACGATAACTCTAAAGATAACTATAAAGATACAGCGTCCACACCAGCGGATCATACTGTTCTAATTCTAAGGCGCGCTTCAGTTTTGTTGTCTGACGCTTTAAAGCCCCCATGGCTTTTAGTATGAATATATTAGTCTTACTGTTATCTATAAGCTAGTGTGCACCAAAACAATGGCAAAATTCATATTTAGAAGATATTCAAAACTTACACTTCCGCCATGGATCAATGATTTTGATGACATCACTCTGCACTTCAGCTTCTCATCAGATTTTCTGTCCAATCAAATGCTCTCTAGAATCTGAAGCCCCTACATTATAAATATACGCTGAAGCTGCAGCTGAAATCAGTCATTTTTTTCCCACATTTACTATTTTCTACATGGTGAATGGATAGGGAACGATTCAGACAGTGTGAATATGCTTTCCATTGGGGCGAATGAAGTCTGGTTTCACGTTAGTGTCACGCGAACCGCCGCAGCTCCGGTCCAGAGACACGATAGCACAGAGCGGATCATATGATCGAGTCACCGCAGACCAGAAAACGTATCGGACCCGTTTGAATTCTGCACAGAAGGCTGTATTTTAAAGCGATATGGAGGAGATTAGGAGGAGAAACAGTTAGAGATTAGGAGGAAACTTCGGCTCTGGCCGAGCTGTGATATAAACGAAACGCTATTGGCTATTTTAAAAAAGGGGAGGAGCTGTTCGATATGTTCCGCCCTGTCTTCCTGTTTCAGTGGAAGTTACATCAACACATTGAATAATGCTGCGCATTTCAAGGCACTTCAGAGGGACTTTAAATGCTTGAGCTCTTTAAAGCAGGATGGATTCTGATTGGCTGTCAATGTTTTTATCATTCATCAGCTGGAAAAAAAATTGTTCTGAAAGTGATTCCAATGATATTGTGTCTCTGTGCCGTTATTGTTATAGTTGTGGGCATTATAGTTGTGGTGTAAACTCTGCAATTCTTTAGTTTTAGAACTATATCTTTATCGTTATAGTTATTGTCCTTGGTGTGAAAGAGCCTTAAAGGGATAGTTCACCCAAAAATGAAAATGACCCCATGATTTACTCACCCTCAAGCCATCCTAGGTGTATATGACATTCTTCTTTCAGCCAAACACAATCTGAGTTATATTAAAAAATGTCCAGGCTAATCCAAGCGTTATAATGGCAGTGAATGGCAGCCCAAAATTTGAAGCCCAAAAAAGTGCATCCAAAGTGCAGTTCAAAGCACTTATGCTATGTCATCATTGCGCCAGTTACACTTTTGGCGTAAGTTTAATGCACAAAGGCTGTCCGCCAGAAGCTAGATATTTTACTTTATAAAGTTTTAGATATGGATATATTTCTTACACAAACCCATCAATTCGCTTCAGAAGGCCTTTATTAACCCCTGGAGCCGTGTGGATTACTTTTATAATGGATGGATGCACTTTTTTGGGCTTCAAATTTTGGGCTGCCATTCACTGCCATTATAATGCTTGGATTAGCCAGGACATTTTTTAAATATAACTCCGATTGTATTCGTCTGAAAGAAGAATGTCATATACACCTAGGATGACTTGAGGGTTATGGGATAATTTTCATTTTTGGGTGGACTATGCCTTTAAGAGATCAATTTAGTAATACATTTAGTTTCAACTTGAATTTACCTTTCTCAAAAACGACAAAAAAATAATTGAGTTTGCAGCACATTATTGGCTACAAACCCTAATGGCGCCAAACCTCTTCACACTTCTTGATAACCAGAGTTCAGTTGAAAAGAAGCAGAGATTTTGGGCAATGACACTCCCTGCAGCGAGAGAAACTAGACCTTTTGCTGGTGCAAAGAAACTGATGCTGCATCGAGCCAGGAAATTAATGAAGTTAGGCTTATGTTCCAACCGATAGAGCTGTGTCCCGTTAACACAAAACAAACACAACATTCCACCATTTATCTGGAAACAATGTCTATTACCTCTGCTTTAGAGAATGTGGCTGTGTTAAAAAGGGAATATTTCTGGAGCTTGAGCTGGGCAGAATCTGCCTGTTTGGCATATCAAGGACGAAGAGGACCAAACCTGGTACTTCATTGACTAATACAGAATGGCTCTCACCCCATCTGCATCTATTGGATGGGAAGCACTTGTTCTTCTAATGTTTTAATATGACTCTTTTTTTCTGCTCCAACCTGACTGAATTGTTTAGTGCATAAGAACTGATGTCAGAAATGTATTCTTAAGCCTTACTAAAAGCAAGCACTGACAAAATCTTGTCCTGCTCAGGTATTTCATTTAAATAATTCAGACAAAATGTCAATGTGAAAAACTTTCATGAAGCTGAGTGCAATTTTGCTATTTTATCTAATAATATGTTTTATGTGGAGCAGTTTTACTGCTGTGACTTTGATTACACAAAGCATGTTTTGATATTTACCACTTATTTAGAAGGCTTAAAAGGATAGTTCACAGAAAAAATTAATTATGTCATTATTTACTCACTCCCTTGTCATTCTAAACCTGTATGACTTGCTTCTATTTAACTAAAAAAATTTTTACAGTTTTTGTCCATACAATGAGAGTTAGTGGGGCCCAAAATAACACTGGACCTCAGTGGCTTTCATTGTAAGGAAAAAAATAAAAAATCTTCAGAATATTGTTTGTGTGTGTGTGTGTGTGTGTGTGTGTGTGTGTGTGTGTGTGTGTGTGTATGTGAGTGTGTTTTGCAGAATAAAGAAAGTCATACAGGTTTGGAACAAAATGAGCGTGTAAAAAAACATGGTTAACCTATCCCCTTAAGATTCACTACTGGTAGCATTTCATCCATAACCTCTTGTAAAACCGATTTTGTTTCTGCACCACTGTTCAAAATTTTGGGGTCAGTAAAGTGACAGCAAATACATTTACTTTGTTACAAAAATGAAATGCTGTTCTTTTGAACTTTCTATTCATCAAAGAATCCTGAAAAAAAAAGATATCATGGATTTGTAATATTGTAATTGAAAATTGTAATAATATTTCTGTTAGCAATATTACTGTTTTTTACTGTATTTTTGATTAAATAAATGCAGTCTTGGTGATAAGACACTTCTTTCAAAAACATTTTTAAAAATCCTACCGACCCCAAACTTTTAAATGGTAGTGTATATGTATGGTAATTGATAGAAAAAATAGTGCATACTGATTTTTTTTTCAATGGCGATACATGGGAAGTCAGTATATATTTTGTATATACACATATATATATTTCAGTATATACAGTCTCTATTTTGAAACTGGCCCATCGGTTTCCACACATTCAAGCTCCCACTGAAAATCAAAAATCAAAATCAAATCTCCAAGTGTTTTAAAGCTTCGAGCCCCCAATTCTCATGTTCATATTGGCTCCAGATGGCATTAACTTTCACCTCATTAGTGCTGACAGCTTAGAGCTGAGGTTGTCTGGTCTTCTGTGTCCCAGATGAAGGTATCATGTGGCCCATGTGATCGCGGCACTGTGCTCTTTCGCCTTCATGCGCAAGCTGGCGATGCTGGAGGATTTGCGATCTGGTTCAATGCTGAGATCAAAACCATTAATGGTTCCGCCCACTCCAGAGTTGCCAAAAAGACTGCCCATGTGTGTCTGTCCCATGTTCCCACCGGGGCTTGGCATACCGAGGAAGTCAGACATGCCACTAGCGGAGTGAGGGTGAGGGGTCATGCAGGAAGCTACAGTATCACATGGTACCACACAGCCAGGCACTGGTGAGGCTGCACTGCTGCCACTTAGCCAAGATGGATTCTGAATCTAAAGAAAAATACAAAAGAAAAACACATATGTAATCCTGGTCCCACTTTATATTAAGTGTCTACCATGTAGTAACATTTAAATTCATCATTTGATACAATGCACTTATTTTGTACATACATGTTTTACATTGTACTAATATTTAAAAATAATATTTACATTATATAATTATAATAATTACTAATTATTAATGCCTAATGCCTAAATTAATGTACATCTACATTACTTTTGCATTACTTTTTCTCCACTTGGCTGGGCTTGCTTGTTTGTTTGTTTTTTAAATAAAATAAAAAAGTTCTATTTTTGTCAAATGTAAAGGCCCTTTCACACCATAAGTGAAATGAATAAGCCTCGGAATGAAGGAAATGCAAATTCATGCCTGTAGAGGACGCAGCTCAAACAAACCTTTCAGCTGTGCTGCCATTCTGGATTGCAGAAGAATCGAAGAATAAAGTTCAACACTTACTTTAGCAATAAAAACAAAAAATGAAACACAAATGTGATGTATATCTAAAGCCATTTCTGCTTACTAGTATGGCTGAATTGGATCATCGAAGTTCAGCAGCAAAGACAGTGGTTAATAAAGTGAGATTAAATACATAAAGTATATTTGTGTTATTTAGCATAATTAACTATTCTGAGTTTGTATTTCACTGTTTTTATTAATTTTGAGTAATACTGAATCTGTTTTTGTGTAAGTGAGATGAGTAAATGCATGCTCATTAGTCTAGCTCTACAATAACCATCATGTTCACATAGCGCACACAACGCCTCTGCACTTACTCCCGACAGGAGAGTTGACAATAAATGGGAAAACAAAGTAACTTGCATCACTTATTTGATAAAGTAACTAAGTTATTAGTTGTTTTGTTGTAAATTTAAAAGTAATGCATTACTTTACTTGTTACTTGAAAGAAGTAATCTGATTACATAACTTGCATTGTAATGTGTTACCCCAACACTGGTATTCAGAGACTCTTTTTGAATGGTACAACATTATGCCAGTAGGTGGCGACAAATGACAAATGAGTCTTTATGAGTGCATTCACCCAAACGATTTGTTCATAACACTGACACATTCAGGAACAAAACAAGTGACTGGCTACATCCTAATATGCATACTTCCCTACTACAGTGGTGATCAGAATTATTGGCACCCCTGGTAAATATGATCAGATATGGCTGTAAAAAAATAAATCTGCATTGTTTATCCTTTTGATCTTTTATTAAAAAAATGTCAAAAATTTCATTCAAGTAAAAGAATTGAAAGTGGGGGGTAATTCACATTATGAACTTTTCTCCAAAACACGTTGGCCACAATTATTGGCACCCTTTTATGAAATACTTTTTGCAACCTCCTTTTGCCAAGATAACAGCTCTGAGTCTTCTTCTATAATGCCTGATGAGTTTGGAGAACACCTGACAAGAGATCAGAGACCATTCCTCCATACAGAATCTCTCCAGATCCTTCAGATTCCCAGATCCATGTTGGTGCTTCTTCTCTTCAGTTCAGCCCACTCATTTTCTATAGAGTTCAGGTCAGAGAACTGGGATGGTCATGGCAGAAGCTTCATTTTGTGCTCAGTGACACATTTGTGTGTTGATTTTGATGTTTGTTTTGGATCGTTGTCCTGATGGAAGATCCAACCACGGCCCATTATAAGATTTCTAGCAGAGGCCATGAGGTTTTGATTTTTTATCTGTTGGTATTTGCTAGAATCCATGATACCATGTATCTGAACAAGATGTCCAGGACCTCCAGCAAAAAAACCGGCCCACAACATTAAAGATCCAGCTGTTTTTAACCGTGGACATGGGGTACTTTTTATCCCTGTTTGCACCGAACCCATCTGGTGGGTTTGCTGCCAAAAAGCTCATTTTATAGTTTCATCTGACCATAGAACCAGGTCCCTTTCGAATTTCCAGTCGTGTCTGACAACTGAATATGCTGGAGTTTGTTTCTGGATGAGCAAGAAGAATTTTTCTTGAATCCCTCCCAAACAACATGTGGTGATGTAGGGGCTGTTAGATTTTTTTTTTTTTAGTCTTTCTGACCCCAAGACTCAACTAATCTCTGCGATTCTCCATCTGTGATCCTTGGAGAGTCTTTGTCCACTCAAACTTTCCTCCTCGCCGTGCATCAGGACGATATAGACACACGTCCTCTTCCAAGAAGATTCGTAACATCTTTTGTTGGTTATTGCCCTGATGGTGGAAATGGGAATTTTCAATGCTTTAGCTATTTTCCTACAGCCACTTTCTATTTTGTGAAGCTCAACAATCTTTTGCTGCACATCAGAACTATATTCTTTGGTTTTACTCATTGTGATGAATGATTAAGGGAATTTGGCCTTTGTGTTTCCTCATATTTATACTCCTGTGGAACAAGACGTCATAGCTGGACAATTTCATGTTCCTAGTCATCCTGGTGTGCTAAAAAAATGTAAATATTAATGAGAATATACTTCAGAGATATTTTACTCATAAAAAATTCTAGGGGTGCCAATAATTGTGGCCAACGTGTTTTGGAGAAAAAACATTTTTCATAATTTTCCCCCAACTTTCCATTCTTTTACTTCAATGAAAGGTTAGATTTTTGTGAATTTTTTGAATAAAAGATCAAAAGGATAAACAATGGAGATTTATTTTTTACAGCCATATTTGATCATATTTACCAGGGGTGCCAATAATTCTGACCACCACTGTATATAGTAAGCAAAAAACACTGTGAGAAATATGTAGAATGAGTAGTATGTCTGAAATCACAGTGTTCATAAAAGGCAAAAAGTACCAGGATGACTCACAACTTCTATCGAGATTCTGAAGTGTGCATCCAATGTAGTACATTCGGATTTCATTCATACAACAAATATTTATACTACTGTCACAAAGTAATTTCTTACTCAATAGAAGTACCTCCTCACAGAGTATGCATTTTCAGATGCAGCCTCCATCTTTATGTGTGAGTCACTGAATTGTTCACTCAACCATTTCTTTCAAAAAAAACACTTATTCAGGAACAACTGTCTTTATGAGTGATTCAATGAATCATTCACTCAACTGATATTTTAAAAACACTGATTCATTGTGTTGTGTGTTGGTTAAAGCTTCAGTCCGTCACATTCATTTTTTTAAAAATGATCCAAAAACAATTTTTGATCAAGTACACAACAAGCCAGTATTCTAAACTATCTCCTTACCTTAGCCCCATTCACAACGGTAAGCTTGTAATAATGTGTTATAATTAGAGTGGTATGGTGGATTTCCGCGGGAAATTCAAGCATGTCTTTGCATCATTACGCCACGTCTGTACACATAAAGAAAGAGTCCAGCTAGTAGTAGTAACGCGCGTGAGGAGCGGACCGCATGTTCTTCAGTGGATCATTTAGGCTATAGCCTTTTCTCACAGCAGCCTGAGTAATTAAATGTATCATTTTGATGGCGGATTGTAATCCAGAAAGGCCCAAATGACATCATCAGTGACAACTTGAGATTCACCCATAGTCAAAAGCAAAAGATTAGACTGTACAGAAATTGAAATCTACAGGTAACGCTAATAAACACTAAATACACGTAGTCACGCAATGCTAATGCTGTTAACATCAACAATTTGAGAACAAAATATAACAATAATAATTTTCATGGTTTGATGTTATGAGCGATCGTTAGATTTAATCACCGTTGGTAGCGCGATTTATTGTAATGTTTTGTTCCCAAAAGTGGCAGACATGTTACTTACTTGTTCAGATGACATTTTCCGGTGAAAATTCTTATTTAGGTTATACTCCAAGATGTAGAATCTGTGATTCTGAAGTACAGTATCCACACCGGTGCGGTGACTGACAGCAAGCCGCACATACTCATCAAAACATTAGATTCATCCGCGCTGAACTCATTCATCCAACGCACAACTCACGTACAGATGATAACTCCGCAAATAACTGCAATTGCAGGTTTCAAACAGAGATGGCGACACAGAGGCAAAACTTACAGACTGCAGCTTTAATGCTTTTCTTTGGCATAAAAACAAAGTAGCTGTAAATATTGTGTCTGTAATGTAAGAAGTAAATAAATTCTTTTATAAAAAGGAATTAGTCTTAAATGGTAGTTTCTAAACTAGCATCTTGGTATATAAATAAAAATGTACTGTATGATTTTCCTTTTTACCTGTGCATAATTTTCTGCTCGTGTAAGAAGAGGAAGCTCATAGGCCGTTGAGAAGTGCGTCCGAACCTGCTGCATCTGACCAAAACGTTCTCTCTTTCTCCATTTGGCCCGGCGATTCTGAAACCACACCTGTAGGAAATGAACCAAATATCTGATTAATTGAAATATCTATCTGAAAAGTCCCAAGATTTGGAGTGAATACAGGCATTGTATACTTTTCTGTAAAATCTTCATGCCGTTTCTAAATTTGGTACTGGAATACAAATTCTCAATGCCGTTTATATACACTAAACATTATTACTAAAAATCTACATAGAACTGGATTCTCCCTGTAGTGAAAAACTGAGCCCATGCAAAGCCATAAATCGTGAGGCACATGAAAGCACTGCCACGGTTCCTCAGCTGATGTCTTTAATGTGCTGTCCGCATCGCACTATTTATGTATTGACCTGAAGTCTCCCCGGCCAGCACAGGTTGGAGCGCTGCACTTTGATAGCTGTTCCTCTGTCTGTCTCCCCTCAGCCAGCGGGTCCAGCCTCGCTCATGTCTGGAGCTGGTCCACCTCATCAATCACAATGAGGCCAGTTCTGATCCATGACACAAACCAACAACCCCAAACCACAGCTGCGTGCTGTCAGACCTCAACATATGTTTTGATATTTGATGATTTGTAAATACATGTAATTGTTTTAGAATCCAGTTTGTTATTTGATTATTTTTTCAAATTTGACAGGATACAATGTTTTATTATGCTGTTGCAGAAGTCATTTTTTGACATTTACCTAATCTCATTCATTGTTGACTTGTAATTTGTTTTTTAATATGATCCTGTCAAGTTTCTCCCTCAGCCATCCCCATTACTTCATAGTATATGACAGAGAACGGTCTGTTTTTATTTTCTACCCAAATGACAAAAAACACACACTTTTTCAAATGTCAGTTAAAAAAGATTCAGATTTGTTGTTGATTTATACCAACTAGTCTCCACAATCACCACTGGACCAAACAAATAGGCTACTCATGGATTTGTCTCTTGTGTGTTATTTAGGAAGAAAGATGACGCTCATGTTTAAGCAGTTATGCATATGCTTTCATTGACTATTTCAAAGGGCAGTGTCAATTTGTCCCTACCACTGAGCTAAACTTGGATTGTGAAGACCCTGTCCAATCACATTAGTTTCCATAAACCCCAAGAGCCCTAGACATATTATGGAAGGATAACAGAATATGGCACACTGAGTTTACATGAATGGGGAACCATAAAAGGTACAAAAGATACAACGCATTTCAACTTATCTTTATTTGAGTTACAAAATACATTGCTTGAATTAGCTTAAGTTGTCCTATAGGGGCCAGTTGTATACAAAGTAATTTGATCGATGTCATGGCCTGCTCCTGACCTCCAAGTGCCATTATGATCATGTCATCTGTTTCCAGAATCTTTGTAATTTAATCCCTGTCTCTTTGGACGTTTATATAGTTTTTCCTTGGTCTGCGAAATTTAGAGTAATCAGAGATAATGACCAATGATCAATGAGCCAAACAGGATCTGTATTCTTAGTTTATGTTGTTTTACATGGGTGGAAATGTTTTGAAGATGAATTGAAGGACAATGTACAATGTAAACACTTGAATGTGGGTAAGTTTCATAAAAAAGCAACATTTTGAACAAAAGCTGAGACAATTTCTCTTTTTTCTCTCAAAGACTACAACGTGTGTAAGCAATGCTTTTATCGCTTGTTTTTGATTCTTTTTTTCATGTGTTTTGATCAGGAGATTCTGTACTCTTTCAGAAGATGCGTAATAGCGCCCCCTACCGTATAACAGTGAAAACACGAAAAGCCAAAAAATTCCGTCAATGGCGCGGAAAGAGTTAAACATTTAGTTTAATAACTCATCTAAATCAGCTGAGCAGACTGCAAGGCATTAAATTAGACAGAAGAAATTATGGAAGCCCAACACAATTTCATGGCAATTCATAACTATTTTAGATTTTGGCGACTTGGTGGCTAATTCATATGAATTCATTCAATCTCATTTATACGTTTTCGACAGAAATAGAAAAATAAAAAAGGTAATTGCACAACTCCAAGTTTATATCTCATAATTCAGACATTTTTTTTCAGAATTGCACATTTACGTCTTGCAATTCGGGCTTTACTTCTCGCAAATGTGAGTTTATATCTTGCATTTGTGAGTTAACATCTCTCAATTTAGACTTTTCCCCACAAACGCGAGTTTATAACACAATTCTGACTATTTCTTGCAATTGTGAGTTCATATCTTGCAGTTTTGAGTTTTTTCTCACAATTTTGAGTTTTTTCTCACAATTGTGAGTTTATAACACAACACTGAGCTAATTCACAATTCCGACTTTTCCCTACAATCACGAGTTTATAATACAATGAAAAATATATATATATCTTATGGAGACCCTATAGGGGACATGGTGGGGGGGAAATATGAGATGGGTCAATGCTTTTGCGTTCTCTTGCAAATGTTTTGCGTTCCCCTGAGAAACTTCGCATTCTCTCGTAAAATGTTTGTGTTTCCCCAAGAAACTTTGCGTTCAACCCGAGAAACTTTGTGTTCGCGTGCAAATCTGCGTTCCCCCCAAGAACCTTTTTGTTCGCTCGCAAAATGTTTGCGTTCCCCCGAGAAACTTTGCATTCATTCCTCAAAACCTTTGAGTTTCCTCACAAAAATGTTTCAGTTCGCTCGCAAAACGTTTGTGTTCTTTGCGAGTAAAAGCAAACTTTCTTAGGGGAGTGCAAACATTTTGTGAGCGAATGCAAAGTTTCTCGGGGGAACGCAAAACATTTGCGAGAGAACGCAAGAGCATTGCCAAATATTTTTTCCTCCCATATCATATTTTTTTTTCTGCGCCATGTCCCTTTAGGGGCTCCGAAATTTTTTTTTACATTTTGAGTTAACATCTCAATGCAGACTTTTTTTTCTCAAAACTGGAAGTTTACATCTTACAATTCTGACTTTTTTCTTCTGCATCTTTTTAATCATTCTCTGATACAAACATCCTCCTTTGCACTTTCTTTTCTTCAAACTCAAATTCTGAAGGGAAATAAGGATGTTAGAAAGTGAAAGGGGAGAATGTTCAGGCTGGAGTTTGTTTACATTTCATGTTTAATTTCCTGACGCCTAAGCCCCCGGCTTTCCAGAGCTGCCCCCTCTGACCTCAGAGACCCACAGACCAGAGCAGTGGACCTTTTGTGCAGATCCACACACACATACTCGGATTGTATAAGGACACTTATAATGCGTAAGTGCATCACTACACACATGCGCTCACATAACACAAAGTTTTGAGCATGAAAAGATACCAAATTATACTCCAAAATATATGTTCCAAGTATGTCCCGAGGACTAAAACTATATATGATATCATCCAAAACATCCTCTATTACAGTGTGTTGAGGGAAAAAGAAATAGAGAGAGCGAGCAGGACAGAGCAACAGCCAGCGCTAAACAACAGCGCTGGGGAGGAAAGCGGGAGGGGCTCATCACAATTGCGTATGTCTATAGGTATGTTTTTGAAAAACGGGTCAAACCCTGTAGTTACTCAACAGAGTCTGCACTGTGTTGTCAGCCTACAGAGCTAATTAGACTCATGTGTGTGTGACGAATGCAGTTACTGCACTGTACCTTCAAAACATGGCCAGGTTCCTAAAGATGCCTCATTCTCTGCATGGAAATTAACTATGGCATCTCAAACTGTTTTCTTCAACTGCCAGAGAACGTGTGTTTTTTCCTCCCTAACTCTTCTTAACATCCTTAAACACTGTGGTGTAGAGAAGTACATTTAACATGGACTAGAAGTTTGGAAAAAAATATGTGGGTCCAACTTCTCTGTCATGATGTGAAAATTGAGATCTGTGTTATGCACAGCAAAGACTATTGTTTTTAGCAGAGCAGAATCTACAGACTTGGGGGGGGAAACCTGTAGAATTCTGAGGAATAGATTTAAAATGGGCACATGTATTAACCCTTAAATGCATGTTTCACCAATCATTACATATTCGGGTCTTTAGCGACCCGTATCAATCTCTAACACGATATCTATATCTAACCTGTCACGATAATATAAAACTCTCCTGATATTAGAGTAACAATTACAGAAGAATAAAATAAAGCATATTTTGTTAGCTTCTGGAGCTTGGAAGGGTTCAGATGTTTTATACCATCATTACTGTCCTCGTCAGAGCTCATTTCCCAGTACATTCAGCATCTGGCTCATATTCGCCATCTCAAACATATTTTCAAAACTATCATTTTCAACATCTTTAAAATCAATATTTTGATCGCTGGCAGCTTCTTCACCAGATCCACTAATATTTGATTGCGTTCAGTACTTGCTCTGCAATAAATCGCTGAGCCATTTCAAGTTTTGCTGATGATTCTTCCTGTTCTTTTGTTTTCTGCCTGCGGTAACTATGAGTGAGACATCACTTCATCAATGTGTATCAGACATTGCACCTATTCAGTCATCAAAGATTCAATTATTGTTGTGCAGAAAAAATATACTTACACTGATACACACCTCGGGTCGTTAGCGACCCTATACAATTTTTACCCAAAAAATTAATGGGAAAACAGGCATTCTTTTATAATTTTTTTCTTTTTTGTTATATTGTTTATAATGAATTGATTGAGGAATACCAAGAAAAAAATGAATGAGGAGGACGGTGGTGAATGACATCCCGGGTCACTGAAGACCTGAGGTATGCTTTTAAAGGGATAGTTTACCCAAAAATGACAATTTGAAAACGATCCCCATTCGCACAGATCCGTGAAAATGACAAAAAACGCTGTATTCTGCTGCCAGGCCAGTAGTTGGCGATGTCACTTAAACACTACACACCTATAGACTGAACACATAATACACATGCGCATGATGTCACCGTTTTCACAAATTCACGTTTACTGAGTTACACTGAGACGATAACAGTATCATTTTCAAAAACTTGCACTTTGAAACCTGTTTTCAAAAGTTTTGGCCGTTCATTTGAAAACAGGTTTCAAAGTGCAAGTTTTCAGTTTTTAGTTGAAAACTGTGTCGTGTTAACGGCTCCTATTCACTATTTTTGTAGTAACTGACAACCGGCTGCAAATGTTGTACATAGAAATTAAATAACCTAGAATATTCATTTTCAAACTACCGCAGCTCTTCTGAAGTGTGTATGAATCTCAAATATATTCTAATGTAATTTAAGCAGCAAAACTATCAAGTTCTTTCAAAGCCATGCCTACCTGCACCCTTGCTTCAGTGAGATCCGTCCTGAGTGCTAGTTGTTCGCGGGCGTAGACATCTGGGTAGTGTGTCTTCTGGAAAACCTTCTCCAGCTCCTCCAGCTGATAGCTAGTGAAGGTGGTGCGGTTCCGTCGCTTCTTGCCTTTATTGCTCTCAGCCTCACTCTTGTCTAGAGGATTGCCAAGCTCAGAGACAGGGCGTTCTGCTTGACCTTTGACCCCGTGGTCTTTCAGATTGATGTAACTACCATCCATACCTGTAGGATCAGCAGACTGAGGCATCTCTGGGTCTGTCAGTCCAGTGCCATCTTTACCTGGAAAGATAAAATTGTGGCTTTAGTGTTTGTGTCTATGCACAAAATATTGAGGAGAAAGAGGGTTTATGTTGACCTGTTTCTCAATGCATTACCATCCTTGCAGACAAGTAATGTATCTGAAGTGAACATGAAAACACCACATTCACAAAAACTCTCATTATCACAGTTAGCCAAGGAAAATGAAGCATGGATATCAATTTCAACAGTCTTTATTTACCTAAACATAACAACAACACTCTGGAAATCTACAGGAGAACCAACTTACACACAGACGAGGACTGACAAAACTGAACTGGAAACGTGGGCTTAAATAGACAATTGATACGAGATAATGCGGGAAAATAGGGAACAATGGGAACACAACATAAGAGTCCCAAAGAGACATTATACTCATCTACTCCTATACAAATATTCTTTACTTCAACGTAAAGAGGGTTCTGTTGTCACCTTACATTTCAAAGGCCTCTAATGTGCAACAAGCCTTTCTTTGTTTTAGTTGAAAATATGTTTTCCCTGTTGGATGTCTGAATCAGTATCTTGATGAAAGTACAAACATCCCAGATTGTAAGTAAATAATCAAATCATGGCTGTTCAACCCCATTGAGGTTCTCATTTCCACGATCTTTTCAACTGTGTCAAAGTTATACGGGTGATATATTCTCAGTTTTAGTAACTTTTTCTGCTTATGTTTGAGCCGATCAACCAAATAAGCTGTGTATTGTTCGTTCATTTTATCTCTTGATGTATTTTGCAGGATTCTGGTCTTGGATGTCATTCATAAGTCAAATGTTTAATAGTATTATATGTTGAAATTCTAAAAAAAATTATAAAATGTGTGATAAAATGGCAGATTCCTTTGTATTGCTGACTTATTTGTATTCCAAATTAACACAATTAATTATTATTTTCACATTTTTGCAGAATTTGATTGGAAACACACCCACAATAAAACATTTAGACCCACTTTACATTGTGTCTTTAACTGCTACACTAAATTTAAGATTTATGTATTTGAATTGCATATAAAAGTTCCATCTATTTGGATTATACAGTCTTTAAATAACAACAAAAACTTTAACTTAATGTGATGCATATTTGTCAGTCATACATTTGTCAGATTTTTATGTTCAGAATTAACTGCATTTGCATTTCTTTCCAAATTGCTTAGAACCAGCATAAATCAGCCCTGTGAAAATGATTACATTTATTCAGTTAAAAAGCATGAAGATGGTTACGATATAGTTAGCTGGACAAGCAATATTCAGTTAATTAAAATGTATTGATTGAAATGATTGAAACAAATTGGATTTAATATGATAAATATATAAACCTGGTTATTGTGTATTTAAAACACATTCATTTATTAGTACTATTACAGTAATCTATCTGTTTCATTTATGTATGACTGACAAATATGCATCACATTAAGTTTATTAGTTTATGTTAAAACTGTATTATCCAAATGGAAGGACATTTTATAATTTATATTCCAATAAAAATCTTAAATGCACTTATTGTGACTATACACATGCATTTAAAAAATATCTGCATGTAATTAATTTATGTAATTACATCTATACCTTTTCCTATCTTAACCACCTTCAAACCTAACCATACCATGAAACCTTTCCCTACCCTTACCTGTATCCCATCTCAGACATGTTTTGCAATACATCATGAACAAAATAATTACATTGAACAAATTATTTTTTTAATTAAGTACATAGGAGTAAAAGACATAAAGTGGGATCAAATATTCTGTTCACAAGTGATATTTACCTTGATATTTCTTTGTTTTCTTCTCAAATGTTTTATATTTTATCTCATGCTCCTCACTCACACTGTTGCCTGCTTGTTAACCAGACAGTCTAACTCTAACCTAAAACTTTATTACAGGCAAAATTGTTGATTGTGGTGTATGTGACAACACAAAGGGGTAGTCATCATTTGTATAACTACATATATAATTTTCACACATAAATTATTAAATTATATAAACGGTTGGTTTATTTCATACTCTGTTTAGAGTATCAGATTTATTAAAATGCAGTAATATTTTGTGATAACACAGTTCCTCTGTCTCTCTGTGTTTGGTGGAGAAATAATCATCATTGCTGTGGTAAGCACTTTCAGTCCCACCCTGCTGTCTTTCCTTGGCTTTGTAGCCCATGTTATGCTGAATCTGCGTACCACCACATTTTTTAAACAGTGCCATTGCATATTTTGCATTTTAGAGCCAAAGCTCCTTGGTTTTGGCTGCAATTTTCGCATTGACAGCAATAATCTGGGTTTGATCACTGTCCAAATGTTTGGGGATTTTAGCAATGCTGTGTTTTTTCTGCTTGCCATATAGAACACAGAATCTAACCAATGGTATGGAGATATACATTTCGTAAGACACAGTTCTTAAAAAGAAAGTGCTGTTAGAAACCTTGCAGATTGTGCCATTTAAACTTGATATATAACAGCACTTTTTGATGCAATACCCCACCTCTTGACTTAGCTTCATTGCACAATAGTTACTCGTCATTTACCATATGCCTTTAGTCACAATGACTTGCAGCACATTTAGTCAGAGTCAGTCCCCTTGTAGTCTGGGATGAAATATTTTGCTCAAGGGCTCACTAAAGTTCATGATCACCTCCTATGAAGATTCAACCTGCATGGGCATCACGCCTAGATCCACTTAACATTACATTACATTTATGCATTTAGTAGATGCTTTTATCCAATGCATTTAAAGTGTAACTTCGACGATTTTCAACCCGCTTTGTATTGTTACAATGTCGGTGGTACACCGATCAGGCATAACATTATGACCACTAACAGGTGAAGTAAATAACACTGATTATCTCTTCATCACGACACCTGTTAGTGGGTGGGATATATTAAGCTGTGGGCCAAATTGTGATGGCTAGATGACTAAGTTCCCGGTGTTCCCGGTCTGCAGTGGTCAGTATCTATCAGAAATGGTCCAAGGAAGGAACAGTGGTGAACCGGCAACAGGGTCATGGCCGCCCATGACCCTGTTGCCGGTTCACCACTGTTCCTTCCTTGGACCAAGGCTCATTGATGCACGTGGGGAGTGAACGCTGGCCCATGTGGTCCGATCAAACAGACGAGCTACTGTAGCTCAAATTGCTCAAGAAGTTAATGCTGGTTCTGATAGAAAGGTATCAGAATACACAGTGCATCGCAGTTTGTTGCTTATGGGGCTGCATAGCCGCAGACTAGTCAGGGTGCCCCTGCTGACCCCTGTCCACTGCCGAAAGTGCCAACAGTGGGCACGTGAGCTTCAGAACTGGACCGCGGAGCAATGGAAGAAGGTGGCCTGGTCTGATGAATCATGTTTTCTTTTACATCACGTGGATGGTCGGGTGCGTGTGCGTTACCTGGGGAACACATGGCACCAGGATGCACTTATGGAAAGAAGGCAAGCCGGCAGAGGCAATGTGATGCTTTGGGCAATGTTCTGCTGGGAAATCTTGGGTCCTGCCATCCATGTGGATGTTACTTTGACACGTACCACCTACTTAAGCATTGTTGCAGACCATGTACACCCTTTCATGGCAACGGTATTCCCTGGTGGCTGTGGCCTCTTTCAGCAGGATAATGCGTCCTGCCACAAAGCAAAAATGGTTCAGGAATGGTTTGAGGAGCACAACAACGAGTTTGAGGTGTAGACTTGGCCTCCAAATTCCCCAGATCTCAATCCAATCGAGGGATGCGCTGAACAAACAAGTCCGATCCATGGAGGCCCCACCTCTCAACTTACAGGACTTAAAGGATCTGCTGCTAACATCTTGGTGCCAGATACCACAGCACACCTTCAGGGGTCTAGTGGAGTCCATGCTTCGATGGGTCAGGGCTGTTTTTGCGGCAAAAGGGGACCAACACAATATTAGGAAGGTGGTCATAATGTTATGCCTGATCGGTGTATATCTAAATGAACAATGTTTACTCGTTCTCAGTTTTACCTGGACAGAGAAATTCACGTTTATTTGCCAGGGCTTTGAAAACTACAGATTATACTTTCTCATTTTTGTATCTCCGCCAACGGACTGTCGGATTGACAGAGGGTTATTAACAGAACAGCTATTGTAAGGTTTATCACTGAAAATTGTATCGTATGTTGTCTACTCTTTAAACAGCATTATGGTAAAAATGGAACACTATGGCAACAGCTTTATTACCTGTGCGTGATGGTGTTTCGCTTTGGGCAGAACTGACAGAATGGGAGTTTCTTCAGTTTTCCCCCTCCATTTGGCCTAAAACACTGTGTTCGTGGTCATCCAGTTTGAAATGCTGACTACAAACTGAAAAAAACGTATTTTCAGATTTTCCGTTGTGGCGTTCTCTCCATATTTACGATTCTCTGCAGCCGTTATCCACTGCCTACAACGTGCTGGATCCTTCACTGGAAATCGAAAGTAACTCCTGCTAAATGTTAACTCTTTGAATTCTTGCACCCGGGAACATTACAAGTCAACACCATTATGACTAAAAGTTTGCTAAGAAGTATTTCCTACTAAATCAAGGCAGTATTTGACTCCGGTAAGCGTATCAATAGCAGACTGGTGGGAGTGGCCTTGGATGGCAACATGCCCAGTGCATTATGGGTGTTGAAGTTTTCCTACCTATTTTGCAAAAGGGAAGACAACATTCCCTTTTCTCTGTTTTCACTAGTCAGGTAGCGCAGATTTCAATTTTTCACCTTTCTACTGTATGGGCAGGCAAGTTTTTTTTTTCATTTTGCCAGCTGTTAAGTACCCCTTTAAGATATACAATTCATCAAGTTCATGCATTCCCTGGGATTCAAACTCATGATCTTGCATGGCTTTGTTGGTAACATGCTCTTCTATTTGAGCTACAGGAATAACTACTACCAAACATGCTCACATCCTAACTATACACTCAAAATAAAGGTTCCAAAAGGGGGTTTTCGTAACAATGCAATAGAAGAACTTTCTAACATTTTGGGTTCCCCAAAGAACCTTTCTTTCAACAGTTCTTAAAATAACCATTTATATTTATTTGTGTAAAGAATATATTATTAATTTCCATCAAGAACCTTTTGTGCAATGGAAAGGTTCCATGGTTCTTCAATGCCAGTAAGAACCTTTATTTTTAAGAGCGTACACACTTAAAAATAAAGGTTACAAAAGGGTGTTTATGCAATAGAAGAACTTTTTGGTTCCACAAAGGACCTTTTAGTGAAAAGTTCTAAAAGAACCATTTTTTTCTTATAGTGAAGAACATTTTTAAAAAATCAAAAGAAGCCATCCATGAATGTTAAAAGTTCTTCATGGAACCAAATATGCCAATAAAGAACATTTAATTTTTAAAGAACCTCATTTATCCTGAGGGCATAGCAAATTCCCCCTCTGGAAACAAATCTAATCATATAAAAATCCCATCTTTTACAGGACTACTTCAGTACTGATGTTGGCATTGCAAAAGCCCTCCAGCCTAGAAACATATCCCAGTATTTTCCCTTCTGAAAACCGGTGTTAACAGTAATACCTCTTTTGAAAATCAATTCACACCAAGGCAAAATGTATAACTGGAGTCCATGTTTGAAGCAGTCACTCCCCTGAGAACACTGACTCCATCCTGAAGGAGTCGGCTGTGTCTTTGAATTAGCAGAGGTCAGATGCTTACTAGGAGCGGCTATTTAATCACTGCAAGAAACAAGGAGAAAAACATCAAAGTGTAATTTAACTAGCTGTAAAGCAGCAGGGCACCCTTTAGCTTTTATAGAATGTGATGGTTAGGGTCAGCTCCAGATAAGACACGCTGTAAATCAACAAAAACTGTGTTATTTAGTTACATTTAATAATGAATAATGCCTTTAAATTCAAGATTATTATGAGAAAACGAGCAAAAGAGCAAATTTGATATGTTAGTCTGATGCAAAACCAACAACACTTAAAAGTAAAGGTTCCAAAAGGGGGATTTTGTAGCAATGCCATGGAAGAGGATTCCCTAATGAACCTTTCAGTGAACCGTTCTTAAAATAACCTTTTTTCTTAATGACAAGAACATCTAAAGAACATTTTTCCACTGTAAAGAGCGTTTTGTGCAATGGAAAGGTTCCATGGATACTAAAGGTTCTTTATGAAACCATAGATGCCAATAAAGATCCTTTATTTTATAGTGAAATGTTCTACTCTAAGTTCTAGCATTTGGCCTCCAATTGCCAGTTTCCACGACTGTACATTAAAGATACAGGTATCTGTGCAGAAGCAAAACTTCCAGATGTGTCTGTGAGAAGATCAATGCCTGAAAGCCGCACAGGAATGTGGATTCTGTGGAAAACCAGGAAAGTGTTTCCGTTAAATCTGAGCTCCTGATAAATGACCTCACACATGACATCCATATATTGCAGAACTGAGACAGTTTTCTGTCTCCAAGATTTCACTCCCATATGCTCACTATAACTTAAAATAGCTCATGAAGAGGATGCAAATATTCTCTTCATTGCATGCATTGAAGAGTAAAGTATTTTACGCATGGCTGAATTTGTATACAATATATTATTGTTTCGTTTTTTCTTCAATGGAAAAAGTTATTTTAGCTTCGCGTTTGTGTCTGTTGAAGAATGTTATAGAGGATTTCTTATGGTAAATGACTTAAATGGTTTGGGTGGGAAACAAACACCAATTAAGAATGTAACGTCATGTAAAACTTAGGGATAGTCAAGTGACTTCTATTTATATAGCACTTTATAAAATACGGATTGTTTCAAAGCAGCTTTACAGTGAAAAATGGGAAAACAATGATTCAGTGATGCAAATAGAATTCAATTCTACTGTAAGGCAGCTAAAGACAATAGTAAACAGTCATTATTCAGTTGAATTCAGTTCAGTGTTGGTTCAATAACTGTGTAAAGTTCATCAGTTATGGAATGAGTTCTCATCCAATAGTGTTAGTGCAATCAAATCAATAATATTGCTGAATATTAAAGGCACACTATGTAGTTTTTCGCTGCTAGAGGTCGCCTATGCAAAAGTTTGATGACGCCGAGATTGAGCGTGGATCCATGGGAGATGTCGTCTTCACCTCACAGCCGGTGGAAAAGAATCAAATGGGACTCGAGCAGAAATCATGTTCATGGATGAGATTATTAACGTTACTGTAGTATGAAGCAGAGCATGGCTCAAGTGCTGTGGGAGCTGAGCGAGGTCACTGGAGCGATTGCTAATGAGAGACGAGCGTGACACACGGCCGACAGCAGCAGAACTTATTATGCCACAGTCGCCGCTTCCGCTTCTTCCAGTCAAGCATATGTGGGTGAAGTTCTGCATAATTATTATGATATAACATTACGTAAGCTCCACGGCTGCTATGAGACACTTGTTGCACACTGCAGTAAGCTAGATCGATATTAGAATATCATATTAATAAATGCTGGATGGCTTGTGTTGACAAATGGGATGCAATTCATTTTAAAAGATGAATGTCTGTATGGCAGAGAAAATGTTGTATTACTGTTGCTAAAAATAAAGCCACTTGACAAAATAGTGTTTTTCTCTGAGGCATGGTGAAAACATGCCGTCGTGGAAAATCAAGAAAACAAGATTCAAACTATAAGACTAAATGTGTTGAGCTATATAACAATAATTAGTTCTCTGTCTATAAATGTATCCAAACATTTGTTCCCTTGTAAAACACATAATATATTAAAGCATCTTTGGTGTTTCCATACAAAATAAAACCGGAAATCGAGGGTAAGGCACGCACGGTCCGTGTGCTGGTTAAAATTGCTTATTTCTCTGGATTTAAACATTCTTGGAAACATCTGGGATAATGTAAGTACACAAGTCAACAAAAAATATAACACTGTTCAAGGGGTTTTTGGATGTTTTAATCCAAAAATCTTACATATTGTGCCTTTTAAGTCCCAAACTAAACAAGCCAAAATTAAAAGAGATTGTTGATTGATATCATTCAGAATATTTCATCCAGTTCCTTCTGCTTGAATATCGGGCTACATTACGCCAGCATTTGGTGGCAAGGACAAGCAACTTTATTCTCTCACACAAAGCTTAATTCAATTGAAATATCTTGTCCATGATGTCACACCTCTGAAATCTGTTATCCACTACCATGAAACAATGTGCAGAATTAATCATATGTGTAAAACCTTCAAGCTCCACAGAGACCGTCTCGCTAGACACTTAATAGCTGACTTAATACCCCATAAATTGTTGAATGCTGCTTTATATGCACATGTCATTTTGTAAGGAAAGGTTATGTAAACCAGTCATTTTAGGCCTCCCAGTGGTACTGATCGTGCTGAGCATAAAGGCATGAATGATATCTCTGGGAGAATAATGCCCTATACTCCCTACTGCTGCAAGTCATGAATTACTCAGGTTTCTGGAGATGTTTTATGATTTGCTGTGGTACTTCGTTAATATTTCCAATAATGTATCCAAATTTACACAGATTCTAAATGCGCTGTCAGATTACAGCATTAGTTGAGGATTAACCCTGGTATTACTTTCTTTTGGCATTAAAAACTGGTGAGTTTAAATAACTAGATACTCAAGTCATGTGCAAGGTTCAATTAGAAATGTTCTACAAAAGTTGCGCTCTTATTGTTAACAGTTCACACCCGTGACAAACCAACTTTGTTACTCACTCTGTAGTTTTACTGGGTTCTGATTGGCTGGAAAGAGCTCTTATATTTTGGATGTAATTGCATGACAAGTTTCCGACCCACACTTGACAAAACTGTTGAGTCAGAGCACATATCTTCCCTTCTCTCTGTGTTGAATAGTGGATGAAAAGCCATTTTCGGCTTCCCAATGTTCTCCGACTGGTCAATCAGGCTGTCCTTGAGGCTAGATCTTGACATCTACAGACAGACCGTGGTGTGGGAACCACACAGTGTTCACTCTCCTCAAACCGCAGACAGGAAAAAACGCTCTAAAGTACAGCACTGTCTGTGTCTGTGCCTCATAATATGTCCATTAAAGGGATCATTAGTGATTATCTCATATCTTCATGCCTGCTTACACTGACAACTATTTTCTGCAAATATTACCATACGTATCGTATGTATGTCCAGTTGGACTACAATGACCTTTTTACAAAATAATTTTAATTTACAAATAGCCTAAAATATCACCTGATTGATAGCATTAATTAAAAAAAAAAGATTTTTTATGTACAAAATGTTTTATTTTTAATGAATCCGTTTATTTAAACACCCAGTAGCAATGATTGCAAAATACAGTGAACATATGAATGTTTAGTTTAAAGAACTGATAATAATCAAATGGTTATTATTATTATTATTATATGTAAAATGAGAGCTCTTGAATAATAATAATAATAATAAGAAGAAGAATATATATATATATATATATATATATATATATATATAAACTTTATTATATTATATTATATTATATTATATTATATTATATTATATTATATTATGTTTAATCAAAGAGCAGTTAAAGCTTGGCTGTATAATACTATAGCCTTTTGTTTGAAGTAGAGGCATTTCTAATAATAATCTGGATGCATGCTAATTTCCCAATGACTTGCTCTGGGTGTTGAGAATATTTTCGATAGAATTAATCACAGTATAATTCTTTTAAAAGCATTTGTAAAATGTAACCAAATATAAGCTACGTTTTAAAGGTCCTGGTATAGACAACGGGTAAAGTCAGATACAGCCTTTCATTATGCTAATTGTTTATTTATGTATTTAACAAAAGTTTTTTTTTTTTCGTTTTTTTTTTCTTTTGCACTACTTTGTCTTAGTTTGTCGTCATAAACAGACAGTTCAGAAATAGAAAACATATAGTATAGTAAAAAAACATATCTAAATAATTTCTGACGCCAAGCCACATTGAAGATACAGTCGGTGTCTATTTTCACTGGCCTGCGGTCAACACATCGTAAATAGCCCTTGCCTGATTTACAACCACAAAGATGGATTTTCATGCCACTGTTTGTAAGTCAGAAGACGATGATAATCCTTTTATTCATTGTGTACATATCGCAACATCTGTAGGTCTGTTCATGACTTCTGCTTTGATTATTTATGAGACCACCAGACGAATTGTTTATATATTTATATTTTATGAGTAAGAAAAAAATAATTTTCGGCAACGTCCGTGTGGTCAACGTAAAAATGTTAGATCTGACAAACAGCTAACAGGCGAGAATGAGTGTGGATTTGAATAGGCTACAGCCTTCAGAAAGTGCTTGAGCGATCTGTAATGGTGCGATAAATCACTCGGTCTGAGGTAGACTAATATACGAATGAATAAATGAACCAGGCATAATTATGATTAACATTTATTTAGTGAATTTACGCTTCCTCGCTTGCAGTTCATTGCATTAAACAGAAAAGTCATAATTCTTTAATCCTAAAACACAACACACAACATTGTGAGCCCAATAAAAAACTTTTATTCGATTTCATAAATGCAAAGATGTCATGCGAATTATTATTGATAATTATTTAGGTAACACTTTATTTTACAGTGTCCTTGTTACATGTACTTACCATAGTAATAACAGCGAATTATGCATAATTACATGCAACTAACCCTCAACCAAACCTTAATCCTACCCTAACCCTAGTAGTACATGTTGTTAATTATTATTACTCAGTACTTAAATATATAATTACACTGTAACAATGACAACTTAAAATAAAGTGAAACCATTATTTATTAGTATTATTTACAAAAATCTTATTTTTACGATTACATGAATTAGACGGCTGCGAAATAGTACTTTTAGTTTAGGCTATGATCTTTTAAGCTTAGTCATTCTGACTAAACAGCTAAAGTAATTAGGTCAAATATTATAATCATTTAAACTTTCTTTATCAATAATTTAATTTAAAAAAAAAAACTTAGGTTGTGACTTTGATTTAACTTAAAAATATAGCCTAAAGCATGTACACGTGATTTTGGTTACACTTTATTTTAAGGTGACGTAGTTACATTGTACTTACTCACATAAGTACTGAGTAATATTAATTAACATGTACTTACTATAGAGTTGCAGTTAGGGTTAGTTACCTGTAATTATGCGTTATTTACTGTTATTACAATAGTAAGTAGCCTAGGCCTACATGTTGTAACGTGTAACTACGTCACCTTAAAATAAAGTGTGTTACCGTATTTTTTTATCGAGGTGAGAACTAGAACAAATGTGAGAACAAATAGAAGCTTATAAAGCTACTCATTAAAGGCCTCTTTTACCCTCAACCTGGAGATGTTCTGATACAGAACAACTATCAAAATACACTGACATCCTAAACATAAGGTGGAAATTTAAGCATATTAATTGTATGTAATTTCTGGAGATATAGGCTCATGATAAAATAAATCTACACGATGCCACTCACCATAGCAGGAGATGAGCGCGCCGTCCTCTAGTTTGCTGTCTTCAGGGGGAGTTTTGCATGTGGGTCTCTGCATAAAAAGATGGTACTTGCTGTACGCGCTCTTGGCCGAGCTTTCGTCCAGTGACGGGCACTCCGGGTGGAATGGACTCCGCGGTTTGTCCCCGTAAGGTTGACCTTTGGAGGGCAGAAAGGTGGGACTGTATTTGGAGTCGCTCGGCTGGAACGTCCTGTAAGGATTGGCCTGCTGGACTCTCCCTTGCCCTGATGATGGGGAATAATATGAATCCATGGAGGTCATATCGCAGTATGAGACGCACGTATCTGCGTTCATACCGACAAAAAACAGACGCAAAAATATCCTAACTTTTTTTTTTTGGTAAATCTAAACGTCACCCTCGCTCGAGTCTCCTCTCATTCACAGACGACCATGCACTTTCTCACACACCCACACCAGGGCGACAGCTGGAGTTGGTTAAAATGATTCAGATGTTTTCCAGGCAAAAGCAAATGCTAAAGCGTCTTTAAGAGGAGAGAGAGAGAGAAATGCATGAACGGAGGATGATGTCCTGGTGTCCCGTCATGATAAGAGGTCAGATCGTGGGGCACAGGAGCTTTTCCCTCTAACTAACACGTGAGAAACACAACGCGTGACATTAATGTAATTTAAGACGGAACTGACAAATGGAGCAAGCCAATATAGGCCTTCATAATACACGCATTATTTTAAACTAAAATATTTATACTGCAAATTTATTCTATCAAAATGCTTAATTTTTCTATTAAAGAATGTTGAACATAGGCTAGGCTAGGCCTAAAAACAAATAAAAGTAAAACGTCTGATTTAAAAAACAACAACAACAAAAAAACATATCTAATGTTTTGTAGGCCTATCAAGTTTACTTTACACCAGATGAATTGAACTCAACTTGGTAACACTTTAGAATACTGTTCCATCATTAATGAATAACTAGGCAGGAACAAATGAGTAATGCATTATTAACACTCTAGTAACTAGCTACTATTAACTAACAAGAAACTCTAATTAACGAAATAGTAAGTAATAACAATGTTGACGGTGGTAGTTAACTATTAGTTAATCAATAACTAGCCTACTATCTTTTTCACACCTCCCAGAGGACTACTAAGAACTACAGATTCATAATTAACATAATGCAAATAATGCATAACACATAATTCATTCTAAAGTGAAGGTGGTAACCCACTAGTAATGTTACCAAATCCTTTAGAAGGAATATCAGTATTCTAAAACACGATAACTCTCTAGTAATTACTGAAGTCATTGTAAGCTTTTGAGGGGTTTTGTACGTTTTTGGATAGTAAGGCTTCTGACAGATTTGGTAACACTTGAGTAATTACTAGTGAGTTACCATGATCTTCACGTTAGAATTAAGATTAAGACGTTAAGAATTAATTATACATTATGCATTATTCACACTAATTATGAATCTGTATATAGCAGTTCTTAGTAGTCCTCTGGGAGGTGTGAAAAAAATAGTAGTTACTGATTAGCTAATAGTGAACTACCACATTCAGCTGAGCACTATTACTTACTAATTCATTAATCAGAGTTTCTTGTTAGGTAATAGTAGTTACTAGAATGTTAATAGTGCATTACTCATTTGTTCCTGCGTTATCCATTAATGACGGAACAGTATTCTAAAGTGTTACCATTAACTTTACACAGATATTGAACTGAACTGAATCAACAGGAACTGAGCAGAATAATGGCACTATTGTCATCTGTAGAGCTGGAACATGAATTTGGCTTATATTTGATGATGTTTGCATCATTGATCAGTATTTTCCTGTTTATTACTGCTTTATGCTTTCAATATTTCAATTGAATTACTGTTGTGAGCTTCACTGAGCTACAGGCTGTTACTCAGTTAGGGAAGAGTTGCGTGTGGAGTTGAAACACCATCAGCTTAACCAATACAAATGAGTTACAAAGATGAAAACACTGTCATGACCACCACCCACCCACAGCTGCAATTTTTGTGCATGTTTTTATTACATTTTGTATGTTTCAATCAAATGTCTCATTTAATCAACATGGTTTAATCATATCACAAGCATCCAAATAACTAACACAATAGTGTATGCAGCTCTGACAGCTACAGCTGAATAATAGCATCCATCTCACCAAAACTGCACCAGTGAACAGTTTGATACAGAGCTGTGCCTTTTCTGCAAAACAATCCAGCAATTAAACATTTTCTCTGATGGATAGTACAACTGGCAATAAAATACAATGCAGTATGTTTATGTTGTCACACATAGCCTATTTGTAATGAGTGATAGGCTATATGTGACAGATGTTTTTTTAAGTGGCATATTTTAGAAAAAAAAAAAACATGCTCTTGAAGTGTTTCCATGTCCACTTATTATAAGCATTTTTGGGCTTGTTATTTGGGTTTAGTTCATAAAGCGATCAAGTTTATGATGGGGATATTACAGTTATTTTTTATCTTGTTATTTTGGTCTTGTTTTCAACATAAAGCATTTGGATTCTTGTTCTTGTTCGCTGTTTCTGATCTGGCAATGAAATGGAGTCAAGGCTTGTACCTCGAATTGGGAGAATTGGGAGATAGTGTCCGTGGCTCTATCATTGGAGAAAGCGTAATGGCTTAATAGTAAGATTATAAGAGTAAGATCTTTTTAAATTGGGTTTACTGTGAAATTACACAACAACAAAAAGATAATTTCATCAAATCTTCCTCATTTAGA
Source organism: Coreius guichenoti (assembly GCA_039654105.1). Lineage (NCBI taxonomy): Eukaryota > Metazoa > Chordata > Actinopteri > Cypriniformes > Gobionidae > Coreius > Coreius guichenoti. The sequence continues at coordinate 4,928,302 of CM077181.1, read as the reverse complement.
AAATGATTTGCAAGGAGAGAAGCCTATGTTAGCCTAGTGGTAACAGTTTGATGACCAAATATCTGTCAACAAAAGTTTGTTTTGTTTTGTATACCTAATTACATCTTTGACCTTTCTGTCAAGTTCAAGAAATGACAGGGAGGAATATAGGCTAAAAAGACCAGATCACATCCTTAGAAGCCTGTCCAGCCCATATAGCCTAAACTGATACAGAAATATTAAGAATTTGTGAAAGCAACAGGGGGAAAAACACCTAAATTTTGTGATAAGATCACAGATGGCACCCCTGCCAAATCTCTCAGTATTCCCCTATGTCACGTTTTTGGAAAAAGGTATATAAACGATCTCTTCTGTAGGCTATTCTTTCAGGTACTCAGCTCCTCAACACACTAAACAGATTTAATGCTTCTAAAATGTCAAATGCAAAATGTTCTCAATTAATATTTTTGCATATACACTATATTGCCAAAAGTATTGGGACACCCCTTCAAATCATTGAATTCAGGTGTTCCCATCACTTCCATGGCCACAAGTGTATAAAATCAAGCACCTAGGCATGCAGACGCTTCTACAAACATTTGTGAAAGAATGGGTCACTCTCAGGAGCTCAGTGAATTCAAGCGTGGTACCGTGATAGGTTTCCACCTGTGCAATAAGTCCATTTGTGAAATTTCCTCACTACTAAATATTCCACGGTCAACTATTAGTGGTATTATAACAAAGTGGAAGCAATTGGGAACAACAGCAACTCAGCCACGAAGTGGTAGGCCACGTAAAATCACAGACCAGGGTCAGCGCATGCTGAGGCACACAGTGCGCAGAAGTCGCCAACGCCAACAGTCAATAGCTACAGACCTCTAAACTTTGTGTGGCCTTCAGATTGTCTCAAGAACAGTGCGTAGAGAGCTTCATGGAATGGGTTTCCATGGCCGAGCAGCTGCATCCAAGCCTTACATCACCAAGTGCAATGCAAAGCGTCGGATGCAGTGGTGTAAAGCACGCCACCAGTGGAGCAGTGGAGACGTGTTCTCTGGAGTGACGACTCACGCTTCTCTGTCTGGCAATCCGATGGATGAGTCTGGATTTGGCGGTTGCCAGGAGAACGGTACTTGCCTTACTGCATTGTGCCAAGTGTAAAGTTTGGTGGAGGGGGGATTATGGTGTGGGGTTGTTTTTCAGGGGTTGGGCTTGGCCCCTTAGTTCCAGTGAAAGGAACTCTTAATGCTTCAGCATACCAAGACATTTTGGACAATTTCATGCTCCCAACTTTGTGGGAACAGTTTGGGGATGGCCCCAAAAGCAAGTGCACAAAGCAAGGTCCATAAAGACATGGATGAGCGAGTTTGGTGTGGAGGAACTTGACTGGCCTGCACAGAGTCCTGACCTCAACCCGATAGAACACCTTTGGGATGAATTTGAGCGGAGACTGTGAGCCAGGCCTTCTCGTCCAACATCAGTGCCTGACCTTACAAATGCGCTTCTAGAAGAATGGTCAAAAATTCCCATAAACACACTCCTAAACCTTGTGGAAAGCCTTCCCAGAAGAGTTGAAGCTGTTATAGCTGCAAAGGGTGGGCCAACTCCATATTAAACCCTACGGATTAAGAATGGGATGTCATTAAAGTTCATGTGCATGTAAAGGCAGGCATCCCAAAACTTTTGCCAATATAGTGTATTTGTACAAAATGGCACTAAAGCGATCCACATAAATTTTATGATGATGCTGGAAACAAATAGCCACATTAATACATTCTTGTCATTCTAATGTTGTAGGAGTATGGAGGTGTCTGAGAGGGAGTCTCATAAAATCTGTAATTGAATTCACATGAGATGGGTAGGGACTCTGTCATCTGATGAGCTGATTGAATTAAGCACTAGAACTAGTAGTTCTACTGATCTCTAAGTGAATAAGAGCACCAAAAGAGACAAAAATAGGTATTCTTCCAATCTCTGAATGCTGACGCTCTCTCCAAACATTCCACAGCAAACTTTTGTAAGTATTATAGAATCTGTTTGCTTTGAAAGGTTTTTAGTCTATTACTAGCACAGGAGTAATTATGAATCTGCTAGCTACTTATAATAGCTAATTATAATAGAACACTACAATAAAAAATGGAATCTAGTACTTTTCTTAATTTCATGTTAAACTGAATAAAATCTTTAATGATGAATTATTTGTGATACTGCCTTTAGATAGATAGATAGATAGATAGATAGATAGATAGATAGATAGATAGATAGATAGATAGATAGATAGATAGATAGATGATATAATGATATAATTACGTTGCATGCGCTTTGCGGTTTGCTTTGGCTTTAGAGATCACAGAATGATGGAGATCTCAATTACTATAAGACAGACAAGAAATATCAAACATAGTGCTGACTGGGTCTGTCAGCAAGAATCGGTTAGTTAACTTTATCTTCAGGCTGAAACACTAGTGATGACATCATGATGTGTGTTTCGAGAGAGCCCCTGATTGCTCTCTTTAGATTGGTCTTAGTCTGTTTCAAGAGACTCCTCATCTATTCACATGAGGTGTGTATTAGGTTTCAGCTGGGTTAAAAGTGGAACATTTTGAAAACAAACTAAGATTGATTTTGGAATTTAGGATGAGTTTGACAGAGGCTTGCCTGATATTCCTCCCCAAATATAAGTGCAGAGGTCAATCTTAATTTTCCGCTTCCTAAAAGTGATTTTCGAATCCACCTTTATCAAAAACAGTCCAGAATCATTTTACTGCTGCAATTATTGTTGTATGTATTTTTTGTTGTTGTTGTTTAATTTATTTAAAGCATAAAAATACCATAATATGTTTGCAGAGATTTAGGAAACATGCTATGTTCAAAAACTGTTTTCTCAGAAAAACTAAGTTACAGCCAGTTGTTCTTCTTTGAAATGTGCGTTCCGTGTCGGAATGTCTGTTTTTGTTTTGGTCTGTGTGACCCCGCCCACTGCCAATTTACCCAATAGTATTTCGACACCCTGGAAACACAGCATAGGCTATTTGCAGCCATGAAAGCCAGCAAACGAACTGGGACAGAGATCGCAGATTCTACTCGACCTAAAAAGCCTCAACAATAAACACATTGCAAACGTATACATTAGCTGATAAATTTAGTGTAAGTATCCTGGCCTTGCATTGTCAATTGACCGTTTGCAAAGACCCGCCCCCTTTAGTTACTGTTGCTACGTCCGACAAGCCATGGTCATGATCATAAACAAGTCATGTTCTCACGCAGTGAAAAATACATCGTGGAGCAAAGAGGATACTGACAGACAGGACAGAGCAGGTTACTTTTGATAAGAAACAAAGTCTCAACTTTTGTCATTTCTTCAGAAACGTAAACAATAAATACCGTTTTGTGGCTCTTTAATGTGTCACGACAGATCACTGTAGTGCCTCAGTTAATGTTGCTCGTGAACCGATCATCCCTTCCTTCTAGTTAATTTATAGCATCAAATAAACATGAATTAACATCAGAAGGAATGTTGTTTCAACCGGGAAATATCAGTATACGCAGTTTTTCAAGTTCAAGTCTACCGACGTTAATCTATTAACTCTCCTGACTGCTTTGACGGACAAAATGGCGGATTCGGCAGATTATGATTGGTCAGATCGCCTGTCACTCAACCTCCTGGTGAAGGGTGAATTGCGCTCGCTCCTGTTGCATGTCCTCAATCTGGCAACCCATGTGAGCATGGAGTCTAAGGAGGAGGGGGCGGGGGAAACAACTCTCTCCAATATTTTGAATTTGGACTGCAGTACCCATTTCACCCACTAGCTGTCAATATTACATACTACACCTTTAAGTTGCATGAAAAACGAACAGCCCTCCAGTGATGAATACAGTTCATTACAATCAAACTAAGAACACTGGGGAACACAAAGATCATTTTCACAAAATATAATTAGAATCTTCTAATATGAGTTTGCATAACTTGAGCTTGAAACTTCTCTGGTTAAAGCTACGGTAAGCAATTTCGAAGAGGCTAGCAATAGGCTTTTTGCCGAACGTCAAATAAACAAACAGAAAAACTGGTCTCATCGCATCCGCTTGTCAGTGTTAATTAACAGCAGAACTGACAGTGGTATCTAAGGACTTTTAAGGTAATTAGCTAACCTAGCTCTTTTTATTGTTGGCTTTTTTACCACCTGACAGCTGCGTTGATAGTGTTGCCATAGAGATGCATAAATCCGAGTCTGAAGACGTGAACAACTCCGAGTAGAACGTCATGGGTTGCCATCTCTTAATTACGGTAATTACCACATGGCGTAAACGCAGCATAAGCTCATTGTTTTGGTTCAAAAGGAACTGTAAAGGCGGCGCAGATGCGCGGAGGTACTATGCAAATACATAGGTTGACAGGCAGGTAGGACATCCTATCACTGCATTCAGACCGAATGCACTGATTGGACAAACAGTTTTTTGGTCCTGAGACTTCCACAAAAGATATATGTAGGCTACATTTTTTAATATTTTGACCACTTCTATTATTGATTGCTATCAGGATGTGAAGTGAGTATAACAAAAGGTGTTTATGAAAAAGACTGCCTACCCTAGCTTTAACTTCAGTGTAAAGATTTTAATTCTCAAACTCCTAAGAATGAATCTTGTACCCCTGTGCTAAATCTATCAGGTCCATATCAGGCATTAGTATTATAGAGTGCAACAGCGAACACTCACTTTCCAAGTGGATTTAATTTCCATTATAAATATTTCAAAAATTCTACAATAAAGTCTAGTTTAAACACTGAACCAAACCAAATCAGTTCCAAAAACTAATCAAATTGAAACATCATATTTGAAGCAAAAAGTATTTAAAAATTAAGAAAAAAATTTAATGTACTTGTGAGGAAATAGATGAAAAAACATTTGCATAATGAGAAACAACATTACAATATAAAACTATTGACTATAAGTATAAATTAAAATATATTATTACACTTTATATTTTATAATAAAATATATTATTATATTTATTTTATGAATTACATTTTTGAGGGTTCCTTAAAATCTAAAAATGTTCCTACAACAGTTTTACAAGTACAACATCATATTTCAAACACCAGTGCAGTTTTTCTGGGTTGTTCTTCTGGACGTTTTTTGACCCTAAGCATATTTTTGATATAATATCCATTTCAAGCACTATGTTTCTCACAGCACTTCTACAGGTGGTTCAGCAGCACTGACCGCTGGGTCTGAGGTCATACTGAAGCAGGAACAGAGGACCTTCACAGCCAGTAATTATCTGGAATGTCCTGACAGAGACAAGACTGAGGCTCTTTCATACTCTAATGAAAGTCATACTTTCTGTCTTAGAATGGAAAGGACACTTGTTAAACCAGTGCCATGTCTCAATTGCAATATTCGAGGATGTAGAGGGTAAGACAGTGAGGGTGACATAAGGTCCAACCCATCTCTCACTATTAATCAGCACTTATGAAACATTCTCACTTTATTAATATCACATAATGTCCCATTTATTTATACATTTAATGACTCAGTTATTTATATATCATTTATTCACTTTTCAATTTTTATATTAAGTCACTTACTGATCTTTACGTTCATGCTGATTTTTATTCTGATTTTAGTGTGTGTGTGTGTGTGTGTGTGTGTATACACATAGATATTAATTAAACCATGAAAAGATTGTAAGAATTGTATGTATGTGTTTATATTAGAGACAGATGCACCAATACTAAATTTCTCAGCCGATACCAATAGCCGGTTATTCAGAATGATATCTGCCGATTCCGATACAGAGTTTGATTTTCTTAAAGGGATAGTTCTCCCAAAAATGAAAATTCTGTCCTCAAGTTGTTCCAAACCTGTATGAATTTCTTTCTTCTGCTGAACACAAAAGAAGATATTTTGAAGAATGTCGGTAACCAAAAAGTTGATGGACCCATAGGATTTCTTTTCCAAATGGAAGTCAATGTTTGTTGGAGGGAAAACCCTGGCAACCCTGGCTTGATCTACGGATGATTCATAGGGTCAAATAGAGCCTGCTTTATCGTCGCTATTTTTTTTAACTGTTAATACGTTATTTTCATGTCAACTACGACAGCACTAAATTCAACACGACATTTTCTTCACACACAGTATGAGTTGCAGACTTTTTTTACACCCCCTTTTGATTGACAGGTTATATTCAGCCCAAATCATCGGCTGTTTTTAAACAATTGGCAGATGACCTACAGTGAAAATAATAGTTTCGATAGTTCGATACTGAAATATCTCTGTCTCCACTCTCACTCACTCGTTTCATTTGCTCCGGATGAATATTGTTGGTGTTACAGGCCTTGAATTTCGGCATTGGTTTTTGCATCCCAAAAGTGCGCGCACATAAAGTCGCCACTCAGGAATAAATTGAGTTCTTTTTCGCTGCTTATTGCTCTTAAACAGTCAAATACACACAAAATAATGTCAAAATGCCGGTCTTGGCGAGTATTCACATAAATACAGTCAGTTATGTTTTAAGTGAACGTAAACAGTTGGGAAAGAAAACGCATGTGTAACAGTATAATGGATCCACGCGTCAGGTCTTAAAGTGACTAATATACCTGCTGCCAAATTATATAATATTAAATAATAATATTAAAGATAATATTAAAAATATCTATATGGCAGTTTTTCCCCATAGTATCGATGTCAAAATTGTGGCCAGTGAAAATGCGTAGTGGCTAGTAACTTTGGAAAACCACTAGCCACAGTGGCTGGTGAACAAAAAAGCTAATGTCAAGCCCTATAATTTAAATTATTATAATGAAAAATTAAGAACAGTTTTGGTCAATGACTCGTAAGCCACATAAGTCAGGTTTTTAGGTACTGGTTAAAGCGAAGTGTTGCAGACAAAAGACCCTCTCATTGACTTTTTCACTTTACGCTCACGCGCCCTGCCCACTGATAGCTTATTGAATTACAGCTAATATTTCAATTGATATCACATGGAACGAAAATGTTTTTTAGTCACCCCTCTGGCTCTCAAATGCCTTCGGTTCACTTTAGATAAGAACTAACTTTAGTCTTGATTCGCAGCTGTTCTGCTAAGTCTTATATACAGGCCTTGACTATACAGGACAGTGATTGACTTATTGTATATGGGAGAATTTTAATAATGTAATTATCATATGTAATTATACAAGCTGTAATTGAGCTACAGACTTTTACTGTAGAGTCTAAAGAAGGTTCTGTCCTTTTTACCAAAGACAAAAGTTTTCACTGTGGCACAATACACAGAGGAGAGAAGGATTATGGGATATAGCAGCAAAACTTGGGTAACACTTTAGTTTAGTGCCCAATTCTCACTATTAATTAGTTATTAGCATGCATATTACTAGGATATTGGCTGTTTATTAGTACTTATAAAACACATATTAATACCTTATTCTGCATGACCATATTCTACATCCATTAACCCTACCCAATACCTAAACTTAACAACTACCTTACTAACTCTTAATAAGCAGTAATTAGGAGTTTAATGAGGCAAAAGTCATAGTTAATAGTTAGTTTATAGTGAGAACTGGACCCTAATCTAAAGTGTGACTAAAACCCAACACATTCTCTAACAACAAGGATATATAGCAGTTCATTGGTCTAAAATATTCTGTACAATATCCCTGCCTTTGTATTTATAAATGCTAACAAAGCTATATGGCTTTGTGTGGAGGAATATGAACACTTATTTTTTCAAATCAGGCTTCAAACCCCTATGTGGCTATGAGTATTGCCGCAGGAACTTGTGTTATGAATACTAACAGATCTAAATTAATCTCTGCCTTTATTTGAAGAAATGACAGAGGTGGAATCCATCATGTTAGAATAGGATTTTCAGAGTCGAAGCATGATTATGATTTCATACTCACACACGTACACACATACACACACACACACACACTGTTTACTTAGCTATCTAAAATAGGGATTGCATAGACCTGGTATGTGTTCCCAAAATATGGTTACGTAGGTACACACACACACAGCTGTATATGTGGCTTACGGGGACTCTCCGTAATGATTTTTGTACTGTACAAACTTTATATTCTCTCCCCTTACACTAACCCCACCCCTAAACCTACCCATCACACAAACATTTGGCATATTTTGACTTTCAAAAAAACGCTGTTTTTAAGACATTTGGTGTAAACTATGTTTACGTTGTAATACCCATGTGTGTCCTCATAAACCATAGATACAAGAACACAGACACACACACACACATAACTTGTTCAAAATTCTAAACTTTGAAGCTTTGAATTTTAGTCTTCTTAATTTAAAATGATTAAAATTTGACATATCTTTGCAGTATGTTGGTATAGTAAATAAGTTGCTTTTTGTTTACATTTATTACTATTTTTTTGGTAACACTTTACAATAAGGTTTAATTTGTCAAAACTGGTTAACTACATTAGTTAACATGAACAATCAACAATCCTCAGTCAAGATTTACATTTATACATTTTTAAAATCTAAAGTTGTTAACATTAGTTAATGCACTGTGAACTAACATGAACATTTTTATCAACTACACTGTAAACATTTATTTTCATGATTTTTTTCTTTTGTCAAATCAAACTTAGATAATTAATGTGGTTCAGATAACATACTATTTTGAGTTTATGTTGATTAAACCAATGTCCTTCATTGTATTAACTCAAATTCTTAATTTCAATGAACTCAAAATTAACAAAGGTTAATAAATACTGTAAAATATTGCTCATTAGTTTATGTTAGTTTATCCATTAAGTCAAAATGGGACCTTATTGTAAAGTATTACCATTTAAAAAAAATAATAAAATGACATTTTTAACCTTTGAAGCATCAAATAAATATTTAAAATATAAAGCAAAATGGAGCACTTAGATCTCAGTCTTCCACTGCAATGTGGAGCCACCACTGAAAATGACACATCCTTCTCAACTTTTGGTTCAGATTTATGTTATGGGCTAGTCTGTTAACTGTAAATCATCATAGCTGAGGGGGTGACAGCTGTAAAGTTTAGAGTAATGTTTCTGTAAACAATTACGTATTGTGCAAAATGTAGTGAGGCAGCAGAAGACAACAGAAGAACACAATCCATGCAGATTCTGGTATCACACACAAATGAGCTATGGAGATAAAGTGGAGTCAGAAAGTTGGAGGGAAAGATGCAGATGGAATAAATAATAGATCGAAGAAAATTCCCTAGATAATGAAAAACATTTCTTCCCTGTTTTGGACGGGGTTTGGTTCAGTGATGTTTTATCACCCGTCTGTTTATCCCAGTTTCATTTTCTTTCTATTGACCTGAGCCAGTTTTCTCACAGAACATTTACCCTGTCATTAGAGGCTTTGTCAAACTGTTTCATAGTCACGTAAAATAATTTTGTTTCCTAATCCACATGTAAAAAAATGATACCCGAGAGAATGCCAGCCAAAAGTAATTGCAAATAACAAATCTATGGAACACAATGGGCACATCAATATGGAGTTTCAAAAGACTATATGACAGCACCTTTGAACAAAGCATAGTCAGATCATAATGAACTGCAGATGCACATGTGGATGTTCTATATTTCCAGATTTGTGAGTTTTTAAAGAGAGTACCAGTGCAGTCTACCTTATGCTATCTTATAGATCCTTTAGATGTGGTTTGATCTCAATTTTGACATTTCAGTTCCTCATCGATTGGAACTCAGGCTTCAGTTTTATTATTATTATCCCATAGATTGTATCTTCAGTCAGCAGCTGAGATCTGATAGAGCCTTCAAGCTTTAGACAGCTGGAATCCAGACCAAGTGTTCTTCCTTTTTTCTTTTTTTGATCCGTGCTTTTATCTGCCATCACACTAAATGTAAACCTTTTAGATGATGCACCCAAGAAGATTCAGATTTTTAAGTCCTACAGGAATTCTGTGGCTCAAATGTTAATGTGGGTCTGGCTTTAAAACCTTTAATCTTCCCCATCAGGCAGGGCCTTACAGAAGAATCTCCAGTTGTTGGGTCGGTCCAATCCAGAAACACTCACAGATGGGAAGCATTCTGGAAAAACGTACAACTCCAGAAACATGTGTAAAAGCCACTGATGGAATGGAAGAAGATTTATGTTCCACAGTAGAGCTGCATCAGCATCTCAACTAATAATTTCTCATACAGTAGTTTCATGTAAAGAATATCTGTGGATGTATATGAATATCTTAAACACTATTTTGTTGTGTTATTGTCAAAGAAAAAAATCTAAGTTTGATCATGGTTTACATCTTACAATAGTGAAGTGATATAGAAGAGACCGGGGCTAGTTGTCACACAGGAAAGTTCCCTCAAGGGCTATGTCTATGTCTAACACAATTAGGGCATGTTGACATAATATGGATGGAAAATGGTGGAAATATCTTTAATGTCCAGAAACTGACTTTCAAAAATTAATCCATCCTGAGAAATATTGCCTAAACTAAATGTGTGGCAAAAATCCGTCTTCCCTATATTAAAATTCAGTTTTTAAAAATATGTTAACACTTTACATTAAGGTCTTGTTTGTTAACATTAGGCTAGTTAATGCATTAACTAACATCAAATAATTTCTTACAACATCCATTAATCTTTGTTAGTGTTAGTTAATACAAATAGAGTTGTTCATTGTTTGTTCATGTTAGATCACAGTTCATTAACTTTTGATTTTTGATAATGTATTAATAAATGTTGAAGTGAACATCAACTAAGATTAATAAATGCTGTAAAAGTATTGTTGATTGTTAGTTAATGTTAACTAATGTAGTTAACTAATGTTAATAAATGAAACCTTATTGTAAAGTGTTACCAAAAATACAACAAAATTTTAACTGAAGAAAGTGTTTATTTACATATTTTAAATGTAAATATCTACTGTACATCCATATGTATTTCGTTAAAATAGTGCAGGATACACAAAAGATGTTGAAATCATTAAAGTAGATTTTAAAATAATAAATATAAATGTATAACAAATTACATTTTAGACCACTAAAATAATAAATATAACAAATGCTCAAAACAGAATTACAATATGACAATACAAGAACAAAAAGGAGGGCTAAAGAAAAGAGCACAAAAAATAATTAATATTAATAAAGGTTAAAGGGGCTATAGTATGTAAGAATTTTCATGTATTAATCGCTTTTTGTATTGCTAATGTGTGAACAGCTTGTAACGAAAATTAAAAAACGACACCTTCCCCGACTTTCTATGTTGTCTATAAAAGCCTGTAGACTGATTTTTTTTGTGAAGGACTCGGGTCGTTTTTGCCGGGAAAAGCAAAAGCATGTGACATTTACGCGCGCTGCCGAGAGCCTCTCTTCCGTACAATGAAATGAATTGAAATGAAATGAAATGAATTGTTTATAGGTTACAATGTTCAGGATAGTGACGAAAAATCTATTCTGCACTGTAATGTCAATGCAAAGAAAAGGAATATAGTTTAATATAGTTTAATTCAAACTATAGTCTCACGTAGTCTTGTAGTCTATATATGGAGGGACAGAAAGCTCTCAGATTTCATCAAAAATTCATCTTCATTTGTGTTCTGAAGATCTTACGGGTTTGGAACCACATGAGGGTGAGTAATTAATGACAGAATTTTCATTTTTGGGTGAACTAACCCTTTAACACAAAATAATGAATGAAAACAACAGCTTAGTTTATATATTTGGAGGTCTTCTGATAAATTACATTTCTTTAATAAACTTAATCTTCTTTAACTTTTCATTTTTGTAAAACTTAAAGATTTACAGTAACAATGTTTTGTTTTTACAAAACTAAAAACATTAGCTTTGTTTTGAGGCACTTGCATTGAAGAATATAAAAAAAAACTTCAATAAAAATGTGTACATATTCAATCATTATACCAAAGGTTATGTAATTTCTAGTAAACTCAGATACAAAATGTAAAGTAAATCATACATGAAATTTATGTCAAGTAATGCCCATTTGTTTGGATATTTGGCGCCCCCCTCTGTTTATAGTGAGAACACCAAGGCCAAGGAGCAAGAGCTCCACGAAAACAACTTCCACAGACTTTATAAAGGCAGCTGCAACACATATTGACTGCCTCACAATTTCCATCAGTGGCATGGTGGCCTGTTTAACTGTTTATGAATGAGTGGAGGCACAGCAGAGGTGGTACAACTAACAAAAAATGTCTGTGACGTGGAGTGGATGTGGTCAGTCCAGCCAAGCCAGGTTCACTGCAGCTCTGTTAACACTATCTCAACACTGGCTTCTGGTAAAGCCCAGCATCAGAACACTTTCAAAGCTGGGTAGTGGGATGGAAAACACATAATAGCATTCAAACTCTGTTTAGAACCTTTGGCTTTCAGATGTGTTCCTTTGCCGGGACAAGTCTAGTCGCTTTCCCCCTCATGCAGGTCTCTGAGACCTCCAAGGTATGGGCAATATAGCATACATACATTATATGGGATTTTTTTTGTGGTGTGACTGGATGTAAATGAGAACTTTCTCTCTATAGCATCAGGCCTTAAGTTGGGTGATGTGATTAGATAGTATCTGACCAGTTGTTCTCATTTCTCACTTTAAACTACTGTCTATGATAGTGGTGTTTACTTAATTGAAGTGCATAAGCATTTTCCTAAAAGAAACATTTAAATTAATAATATCAAAATAACTGGATTAAAATAAAAATATTATCTAACATGACTGATTGACCTGAGTACATTAAAGGATTAGTTCACTTTAAAATGAAAATTACCCCATGATTTACTCACCCTCAACCCATCCTAAATGTATATGACATTCTTCTTTCAGACGAATACAATCGGATTTATATTAAAAAATGTCCTGGCTCTTCCAAGCTTTATAATGGGCTCGATTAACCCATGAGACCCCCTGAAAGCCTCAAAGGCAAAATTTGAAGGGGGTCTCAAATTTTGTCAAAAAAATAAAATATTGTCACTAATGGTCACTAAAATGTTTTTAAGCTCACCATGTCCAGTATTCAGAATTCAAAACATTTATTCACAAATATGTTCTATTTTTTGCCAAGCGGAGCCAGCCAGTCCTGTGCACGTATGCAAATTAGCCATGTGCGCCAAACAGAAGAAACGTTGAGAAGTCATACTAAAAATGGCTAGCAAGCGAAAGCTAAACCAGAGTGTATTACTCACACACTTTGGGTTCACATCCAAAAAGGTGGCACTCAGAGATGAAGAGGCACCGAAAGACGATGCTGGTGCAGCTAGCACAGTGGGCCCACTCACTACCAGAACAGAGGATCCTCTCCAACCCAGTGACTCCCCAGAAGAACAACGTTTAGTTGAGGCTCCGAAGACGCAGCAGGTGCTGAGGTAACGTTAGCTGCTGCTGCTGCTGCTGCTGCTGCTAGCATAAGTGACTTGCCGGCTGGTTGGACAACGAAGCAGGTGGGCGAATGGTTGTGATGTTTGGCTTGTTGTAGGCTGTCTGTCAGCATCCGCCTCTCAATTTGAGAGATGGCCTGTTTGCAGTTAGGCGAATGTGCCTTGTGTATGTGTTCAATGATGTATCTGTCTGATCGTATTTGCTGTAGATGGATGGTTAAATAATGTCACACGATCGGTCATACTGCAGGCTCTCATTTGCAAGTGCACTGATTGCGTGCCAGTCTCCGATAGGCTATACCTGGCATTTATTCAGTTGAGTGCGCCAGATTGGTGCCAGTTATTGTCATGTCTGCATTGTAATGCACAACTTTGTCTCTCCTTGTTATAAAACAACGTGCATCCAAACAACTTTAGCCAATGCAACCTCCTATGTCAGTGTTGCTTTACAAATACTATACCATATCGGATTATCAAAATCCCCGTCAAATATTGAGGGGTATTTCGCACACTGGTCAGGATATTTAACAATATAACTATGAATGTGTTCATCAGAAAGAAGAATGCCATATACACCTAGGATGGCTTGAGGGTGAGTAAATCATGGGCTAATTTTCAGTTGAAAGTGAAGTATTCCTTTAAATTACTCCAACAAAGGTTTTTTTAGGGGTCATATTAGGTAGAAATAGCTTTTTAGGGTAACAACTGTCATGTTTGCATGCTTCTGAATTAGTATTTTAATATTAATATTTTTATGAACTGTTTACAAAGTGTTGGAATGACATTTTTAAAAGATGTGCATTACACAAGAATATCATGTGTGCACTTTTGGCCCTTTGATGAACAATAACCATGGACAAAATAATAATTTTAAAAAAATCCTTTAAAGGGTTATGTGTATTGGACCATGATGTGCTTTGGCGATTACCCAGACTAATTTTTTCATTGATTTACCACTTTATAGAATTAAGCAGGGACACATGACAGTAGAAGCTTTTACATTAAAATTCTATTTCAAATAAATTCTGTTCTTTTGAACTTTATATTTATCAAAGAATCCTGAAACAAGTATCATGGTTTCTACAAAATATTAAGCAGAACAACTGTTTTCAACACTGATAATAATAAAAAAAATGTTTCTTGAGCAGCAAATCAACATATTAGAATGATTTCTGAAGGATCATGTGACACTGAAGACTGGAGTAATGATGCTGAAAATTCAGCTTTGACATCACCGGAATAAATTACATCTTAAAATATATTCAAATAGATAACCGTTAAATGAAATTGTAAAATTATTTCACAATATTACTGTTTTTACTCCATTTTTCATTAAATAAATGCAGCCTTGGTGAGCATAAGACTTCTTTCAAAAACATAAAAAAAATCTTACAGACACCAAACAGTAGTGTATACATGCCAATTCATTTAAATAGTAATAATTTATTGCTTGTAGTATATATTTTAAATAGCATTTATTACTTATTGCTGTCTTTTAATATGTTGTTATTGGTAAGCGAGTCTCTCTCCTGTGTATACAGATACATTTGTTTGGAGTGGGAAAAATCCAGAGTATGGGTAATATTGTTTATTCAGGCTCTGAGAAAGATGTCTATACATTTTATGGCGGTTGTGTTACAAATAACACTAATCTAACTTTCTGTGAAAGTAGTAAAGGGAATCAGCTTTTATTGCAATTAACATTACAAACTGTATTTATGCTGTTATTAAAAATACACTAATAGAAAAACAAGTTTATGTTGCCGGTGGCAATTTACCTCAAGTTTAAATAAAAAATACAGAGATGATATACATGGCGGGTGGCTCCTGGAGCCAGAAAGATAATTCTCCTCCTCCTTCTTTTTTTTTAGTAAAGGGTTTGTTGCAAATGTTGACAGGATGTTACATTTTGTTCATGATTTAAGCAGAACACTATACTATGCTGCCGTTAAGTTTGGTCCACTCAAAAATGTCCTGCTCACACACAATGTCCGAATTGATGAGGAGGTAGCGATCTCCGACGCAGAAGTGTTTCTGGCAGGCAGCGCATTTGAAGCATTCGAGGTGATAGACTTTGTCACGGACACGCATGGTCATTTCAAAGGCCCGGATCCTCTTTTCACAGGAAGCGCAGAGCCCGTCCTGACCAAACAGTCTGCAGAGAAGGAAACACTAATTTATGCACTTGAAAGGTAGTAGGTAGTCACATACCAACTGTTATGGTAAATTAAATACTGTTTGTATGTACTATAAACAGGGCCTGAACAGGGATTGTTTTGCACACAATTTTCGACATTCCCAAAATGTTCCGCTTTTGACATGTTCCTTTTGTTCATCCTGGAACAACATTCCTGTTCAAAACACAGTCCTAACCCTATCTCCACCCCTAAACCCATAACTTATCCCTAAAATCAGAGGGAAATGATAGATGAATATGAATGGTGTAGAAGCCCCTAACCCTTGTTGTAAGTCTAAACTTGACATTAACTGTAAATCCCTCAAATCTGATTGGTTGATTGGAATGTTCTTCAACAAGGATGCTGATCCAGAAACATGTTGTACTTGATGAAATTACACTCACCCCATCACAACCCGGTAATTCTCTCACACACACGCACACACACACACACACACACACACACACACACACGCACGCACACATCTATATACCATGTGGGTGAAAGTGCATCCACATACTCAATAAAAAAATTATCAACCAACCAAAGAATTACACTTTCAACAGTTCCACTTGCAGAAAACACCTAATATGTGCTCAAATGAGCTTAACATGCAAAATAATAAGCCTAATTATGGATGGTAAATATGCACTCCAAAAGCATTTAAGAAATGTATATTCACAGTTTGTGAAAATTTAATCAGTTTTTTTTTATTTAATCTGTTTGCTATTTGCAATGATTACTTTTCATAGTGTAATTTTTGTTGAATCGTGTTAAAACCAGTCAGTTTGACCAACAAACATCATAATCATTATTAAATATAATAGTGTTATATGGAGTAGTATATTTTGTAGTGCTGTTCGTGTTTACATAATATGTGTGTGTACTGTGTATAATTATTATGTATATATAAATACACACACATGCATGTATATATTTTAGAAATATTTACATGTGTATATATATTATTTATATATAAATATAACATATTTTTCTTAAATATATACATGCATGTGTGTGTATTTATATAATAACTGTACACACGCACGTATATTATGTAAACACAAACTTTTATTTCGGATGCGATTAATCATGATTAATCGATTGCCCAGCACTAATATTTTGTATTAAAAAAACAAAAGCATACAAAATATATTGTCCCCGTTTTTTGATTCATAGAAAATAAGTGAGATTTCAATGATATTTGCACTGAACTAGGTAATATTCAGAGAAAAAGCCTAGGTAACTCACCTACAGATTATTATACAGTAATGTACAAATGTCTTAAAGGGATAGTTCACCCAAAAATGATAATTCTATCATCATTTACTCACCCTCAAGTTGTTACAAACCTGTATTTCTTTCTTCTGCTGAACACAAAAGAAGATATTCTGAAGAATGTCGGTAACCAAAAAAATCAATGGACCCCATTGACTTCCATAGTAATATTTTTTCCTACTATGGAAGTCAATTGGGTCCATCAACTGTTTGGTTACCGACATTCTTCAAAATATTTTCTTTTGTGTTCAGCAGAAGAATGAAATTTATACAGGTTTGGAACAACTTGATGGTGAGTAAATGATGATAGAATTATCATTTTTGGGTGAACTATCCCACATTAGATGCTTAACAAGAACATTCATTTTAACGCCAGGGAATATACGTGCAATTCATGTATATTTAATTACTTATTTATTACATGTAAATTATGATTTGCTGATAATGAAAGAGTCACCATAAAATCTAAATGGACAATTGCTGTTTTTTTATGGAACACTGCAGTATTTATTATAAATGATTTATCAGTGCATATCATTATTTTAAAATTCATGTGCATTTGTAATCTTTAATCAAAATAACTTTCCCTCCTTGCAACAACATCTCTTCTCTGATGACGTGTTTACTGGCGCAAGGGCGGGGCAACCTGTCACTCAAACTTACTAATAGCAAACCACAGCCATTCAATCAATTCCCGTCCTACATTGTTTCTTGATTGAGAAGCGTTTCACTCAGCTATATGTCACAATAGAGAAGAAAATAATATCGCAACTGTTTCACGCCGACTTCAAATGCTCAATGCAGGCCTGCCAGTCTTACCTGAGGTAGTCTCTCCTACACAGCTTCCTGCCAAGTTTGTAGTAAAGCCTGCGGCCCACCTCCCCTAAGCGGCAGCCGCAGAGGTCACAGCTCAGGCAGTCTTCGTGCCAGTACTGCTCTATGGCCTTGAGGAAGAACCGGTCCCCGATGCTTTGCTGACAGCCGCCACAGGTCAACAGCGACGGCGGCATCTGAAGCACCTCATCGACGGGTTCCCTGTGGATCAACATGCGATGCACCATTACGAACAGCAGATGTCACTAGTGCGTAGGATACTTTATTAAAAACACTGTAAAACTATAGCCTGTGTGTGTTCCTACAGATAAAAATGGCAAGCAGATGCTCTACCTTTTTGTAGATGTACTTACATTTGTTTTAGGCCTATAAATAAGCTGTAACCACTGACACGTGATCCCAAGGGAGAAAAGTGTTAAGTGCAGTAGGCAAATGATGCGCTTTGGGTCACTGCACACATTAGCCCATATTCCCACTGGTTAACATTTTTGACTAAATGTTTTTAAAGAAGAATTTCTATTTTATACAGAATTTTAACGTATACGCAAAAGTGCAGACTGTTTTGATTTAATGTGAACATTTATACAAGTCGCCTGACCAGAGGTGTTTAACTCCTCTCAAGGATGATGTCTGTGCCAAAGCTTCATTAAAGGAAGCAAGTAATCATGATCATGATATGAGTGCCATATTTGGTAGCCTATGTGTAATATGGATATGAATGTAGGCCTATTATTAAGATTTAAATCATTACAATATGTAAACACACACACACGTTGTGTTTTCATGTTTTATGGGGACTTTCCATAGGCATAATGATTTTTTATACTGTACAAACTGTATATTCTCTCCCCTTACACTAACCCTACCTCTAAACCTACCCATCACAGAAAACGTTCTGCATTTTTACATTTTCAGAAAACATCACTTAGTATGATTTATAAGCTGTTTTCCTCATGGGGGCAAAAAAAATGTGCCAACAAGGTCAAGGATTTTGGATATTGCTGTCTTTGTGAGAATATTTTGTCCCCATTAGGTAGGGTTTATCAGGACCACACACACACACACACACATAGCCTATTACTCTGTCATATAATCATCACAATATGTCAGTGGCCCTGTTCTAAGTAATAAAATACTAATTTATTCACAATATAAAAATACACATAAAGAAATACACATTTTTCCAAGATTATCATTCCTTCTCTCCTAACAAATAATAGGAAATATAGGCTATATAAAATTGTTAATTTATTGTTTGCTAATTTCTTTTGGGTCTTATAAAAAGCATTTTTCCCCTATAGTTTCCCACCCGGATACAATTGGTGATGGATAAAACTCATACTTTGACTTGTGTACTTTGAAAAGTGGCCAAAACAGAGGCAAAAAATTGTGCTGTGTCCGTTTACAATCCTACATTTAGAGACTAATGCTCATAATAACAAATAGGGTAAGTCGGGGTAAGATGCCCCCCACACACCCACACCTTACTTTTTTTTTCTCCTGACCATATATGACACAAAATCTCATCTCTGCATTTTTGATGAATGGCTACGCTATTTTTAATTTTGTCATTTCATCTGAATATCAACATTTGTGAGATTAAGTCAGTTTTGAGGTTAATTGATCTAATTTTGTGTCTCTGGAAAATAGTGATCTATGACACTGTATTACGTTGAATATCAGTTTTTTGTGTCTATTTGTTAATGAGGGATATGTCGACACATTAATGTTTTTAGATTTGTAGAGTAAAAGTTATAGTTTTTATTTTGAATTAAAAAATTTAATAAAATTAGACCACTGGGTAAGATGAGCAACCCATTAATAATTATTGTAATTAATGGGGTTATTGTTCAATATTTCCATGAATTAGATGTACATTTCAGACATATTTGTTTTCATTACAACCTATAGTTCTGTGAAATCGTTCAATTTGCATTCATAGTGTTGCTATTATGACATCTTCAATTAAAATATGGGCAATTAAACATGTAAATGTTCATATGCCTATGTAAGTCACAGAATAATTGTACCTATCTGCTTTGTCAGCAGTTATTCAATTATTCAAATAAATTATCAAAACTCGATTTTAAATAGAATAGTTGATTTAGTGTTTTACATGAATGACACTTTAAAAAATATTTAAATATTAATAAGAATTATACCAAAAGTCATTTATACATTCTGTAAAAGTTTAGCCATAAATGTTTCTATTTATTTTTCTATAATAACACATTGGCTGATGCATCATCATCCTGCACATGCTAAACTTATAAATGTTACAGATTTAAAGTAAATGCACATTGCTCTTAAGGGGGCATCTTCCCCCATGTTACCCTAATGTAGTGCGCTTATTTTAGTTGTCTAATTATTGTCTATACATCCTAAAATCAAATATTTTTATGGGAAAATATGGAAACCTAAACAATAAGAGATTTTTTTACTTACTCGTTCGCCTCGAGTGTTTTCCGTTCAATTGTAGATGCCATATTAAATATGGTTCAGGAATAATGCAGTAGCTATGTGATATGTCCCACACTCGCCGTCTGCGGTGCTGAGAGACCATCAACGTCCTGCGGAATGACCGCTTCAGAGATGCACCTGCTTTGCTGCCTTCTTAGTGCACTAAAGATCAACAGCCCATAGCACACATTATGTACGTGCACCCAATGCTGTACATCAGATTCCTGTCTCCAAGCATTCAATCCTCATGCTGTATGTTTTTTTTGTGAATAATACGTGCTCACACGCGGATGTCCCTCAAACGCGTTGTTTAATTACTCCAGTGCAACTGCGTGATAAATGCAGCGTTTACGTCAAGCGTGTCTCCTCACCACAGCACTGTCCCATACGGCTGCTGTCTGTGGTCCCGTTATTGTAGTGGAGCAGGTATTTTTAAATGGCCCTGCCCCCTCAGTTTCTGGTTTCTTTTCCGACTTCCTGCTCACGACCGCTCGACAATGAGAGGAAATAGCGCTCCTACATGCCGCTACAGTCAATTATAAACCCGACGACTCGTGACTGGAGATGTCACGAGCTCAAACAGGCAGACTCCTCAGCAAATGGACTACCTGTGATCCAAACAATAGAGAGATTTTAGAAACAAATAGCTATATAATTATGTATGTACATTACATTTTACATTTGTGCTGTTAAATTGTCATTATTTTATTTTAATTTTATTTTGCTGACTGTTTAAAAAAATTATTTGGTTGCACTTTATTTTACAGTACATGCACTTACGTGTAATTACAGTGTACTTACCTAAGAAAGTACTGGTAATATAAGGTGAATACATGGGTTAAGGTTAGGTTTAGGTGTAGGTTCAGCATTAGTACCTAGTTACCCAGTTATTGTAATTACTATAATAAGTATGGACATGAGAAAATAGGACTGTAATAGTATAAGGACTGTAAAATAAAGTGTTACCAATAATTTTGTAAATTTTTAAAATATTTTTTGTAGGCAAGATATACACTCACCTAAAGGATTATTAGGAACACCTGTTCAATTTCTCATTAATGCAATTATCTAATCAACCAATCACATGGCAGTTGCTTCAATGCATTTAGGGGTGTGGTCCTGGTCAAGACAATCTCCTGAACTCCAAACTGAATGTCAGAATGGGAAAGAAAGGTGATTTAAGCAATTTTGAGCGTGGCATGGTTGTTGGTGCCAGACGGGCCGGTCTGAGTATTTCACAATCTGCTCAGTTACTGGGATTTTCACGCACCACCATTTCTAGAGTTTACAAAGAATGGTGTGAAAAGGGAAAAACATCCAGTATGCGGCAGTCCTGTGGGCGAAAATGCCTTGTTGATGCTAGAGGTCAGAGGAGAATGGGCCGACTGATTCAAGCTGATAGAAGAGCAACTTTGACTGAAATAACCACTCGTTACAACCGAGGTATGCAGCAAAGCATTTGTGAAGCCACAACACGCACAACCTTGAGGCGGATGGGCTACAACAGCAGAAGACCCCACCGGGTACCACTCATCTCCACTACAAATAGGACAAAGAGGCTACAATTTGCACGAGCTCAGCAAAATTGGACAGTTGAAGACTGGAAAAATGTTGCCTGGTCTGATGAGTCTCGATTTCTGTTGAGACATTCAGATGGTAGAGTCAGAATTTGGCGTAAACAGAATGAGAACATGGATCCATCATGCCTTGTTACCACTGTGCAGGCTGGTGGTGGTGGTGTAATGGTGTGGGGGATGTTTTCTTGGCACACTTTAGGCCCCTTAGTGCCAATTGGGCATCGTTTAAATGCCACGGCCTACCTGAGCATTGTTTCTGACCATGTCCATCCCTTTATGACCACCATGTACCCATCCTCTGATGGCTACTTCCAGCAGGATAATGCACCATGTCACAAAGCTCGAATCATTTCAAATTGGTTTCTTGAACATGACAATGAGTTCACTGTACTAAAATGGCCCCCACAGTCACCAGATCTCAACCCAATAGAGCATCTTTGGGATGTGGTGGAACGGGAGCTTCGTGCCCTGGATGTGCATCCCACAAATCTCCATCAACTGCAAGATGCTATCCTATCAATATGGGCCAACATTTCTAAAGAATGCTTTCAGCACCTTGTTGAATCAATGCCACGTAGAATTAAGGCAGTTCTGAAGGCGAAAGGGGGTCAAACACAGTATTAGTATGGTGTTCCTAATAATCCTTTAGGTGAGTGTATGAGCCAATACAATAATTGAGTTTCAAAAATACACTTACCCTATGGCCTTCACAATGTTAACCTTGATAAAGTATTGTTAAAGTCATAATCGTATGAAAACACTAACACGTATGAAAAATTAAAAGAGAAAGAAAATATATTTTAGACTGGGGTTTGTGATGGAACTGCAGAGGGTTCGTTGGTTTAATGAAAAGCTATTAAGTAATTAAATCATAAAAATGTACAATTAAAATAATTTTAAAATAAAAACATTCAAAATAAAACACTTACTATTTAAATATATATATTTTATTTGTTTACCTGCATGTCATGTGACCATTAACCGACATCAGAGAACCGTAAACTTAATTTTATTATTTATTATTAATGACTTCATTTTATTATTGACCTAACTTAAGTTAAAATCTCTGGGGGTACTTCAAGTAAATATATCAAGTCAAAGAGGTTCAGATGACAAAAAAATTAAGGAATCCCTGCATTGCATGTAAATATGAAATGATGTGGATCTGTACATTTTAATGTGTTTGAAAGACAAAAGGATATACACCGAATATGTCAAATGTCAATTCATGGAAATACTGAATAATAACCCCATTAATTACAATAATTATTCAATTTTAAAATAATAAAACTAACAACATGCCACTTGGGGCCTTCTATGCCGAATATCTGGGTGGCTCATCTTACCCCATGGGTCTAATTTTATGTTTTTACTTAAAAATAACTATAACTCCACTCCACAAATCTAAATACACTTACCCTATGGCCTACACAATGTTAACTTTGGTAAAGTATTGTTAAAGTCATAATCGTATGAAAACACATTAATCTGTAATTGCAATGAAGTTATAACAGGCACAGCAAATGAACCGTTTACTTCTGATATATCTCCTCACGCTCATCTCTGCTAGATGTCGTTGGCGTAAACTCCTCTTATCTCCTGCCAGAGCTGCTCGGATAGTGTCAGTGGCGGGACTGGGACAGGAGATAAAACACCCTGCACAACACTGTTGGGACACTGAATGGGTCCCAGACAACATCAGTGGCAGCATCTCAGCCAAAAGCTGCTGTGCCAGTTTAGCCCTGAAGAGAGGTCAGTGATCGCCCTTCAGCTAGGATTTTACTGTTCTGACTTACAACTTAAGAAACATCATTTCATCCTAACAAATGTAACAATATTGTTGGAGACACTATTTATTTGAGTGTCCAAATTCTTTTCGTTTTTGTTAATTACAAATTTAAGTTAAAAGTAAACATTTCTTGTAGTACATATGGTGGGGGGTTTTCACAGTGAAGAACTATTTTAGGTTCCTCAAAAAAGCTTTCAATGATCAGTTTTTTCTAATTGTGAAGAACATTTTAAGTCTAAGAAACCTTTTAAAAGTCTAACAAACCACTATAAAGAAACTTTTGTGGAATTGCAAGATTCTGTTCTGCTCTGCATGGATCCATATGCAAATAAATAACCTAGTGTGTACAAAAGAGGAGAACTGGCACCCCGACTGAGCCTGGTTTCTCCCAAGGTTTTTTATCTCCATTTTGTCACCTGAAGGAGTTTTGGTTCCTTGCCACCGTCGCCTTTGGCTTTTGGCTTGCTCAGTTGGGGACACTAAAATTTCAACTATATTACTGATCTGCCCGCATTGACACTATATGATAATTGAAATTAGCTGGATGACATCACCATTTTCTCCAGAGCGGCTGTACAGCCGAATCAAATTCTGTTGCACTATTTTCCTGTTACCACTGTGAAGCTGCTTTGAAACAATCGGCATTGTAAAAAGCGCTATATAAATAAAGGTGATTTGTACACACACACACACACACACACACACACACACACACACACATTTGGTTTTGATGTTTTATTGGGACTGTCTATGGACATAATGAGCTTTATACTGTACAAACTGAATATTCTATCCCATAACCCTAACCATAGCCCTCACAGAAAACTTTGTGCATTTTTACTTTTTTTTTTTTAAAGAAATCAGCACAACCTCAAATGGAGTTTTGCCAGGTTTAGCTCACTTCTGGGTTAAGTAGATACACACACACACACACACACACACACACACACACACACACACACACACACACACTCTCTCTCCATAGACATAATGGTTTTTATACTGTACAAACTGTATATTCTCTCCTGTTACACTAACCCTACCCCTAAACCTACACATCACACAAAACTTTCTGCATGTTTACATTTTCAAAAAAAAAAAACTCATTCTGTATGATTTATAAGCTTGTTTCCTCATGGGGACCTCAATTTAGGTCCCCACAGTGACACGAGTCTCCATGAGTCAGTGTGCATTCAGGTTGAAGTCCCCACCACCGGGACAGAAAAACATGAACACACACACATTGGGTTTTGAAGTTTTATGGGGACTTTCCACAGACATAATGAGTTTTATACTGTACAAACTGTATATTCTAGGATATAAGTCTCTGATGTCCCCAGAGTGTGTATGTGATATCCCATAACCCTAAGCCTAAACACAGCCCTCACAGATAAGCTGTTTTCCTCATGGGGACAGGGGACCTAAAATGCCCATAATGTAGGGTTTACCAGGCCACACACACACACACACACACACACACAAAATCTGGGGAGATTGCTTACAAATTGTAGTCGGTTACTGATTCCAAATTATATGACAAAAATTGTAGTACATTACTTTTTTGATTACTTTAAGATTACTTTTGACCTAACTCGTTTGTCACATTGATTTGAACAGGATAATCTTACCATATTGATATAAAAATTCAAAGAGAAAGAAAATATATTGGTTAATATATTCATAATATAACATATTGGTAATACATGGTTAAATGACTCACTGAGTGATCATTCAAATAATAATTCCACAAACCTGGAAGACCTTCTGAAAGTATATAAGTTTTATTTAGAAAAGAAAACTTAAAAAGATAAAAAAAGAAGTAGAGAGAATCAATGCCATTGTGAGAATAACATGTAATCAATAAAAAAGTAACTGTAGTCTGATTATGTGTATTTTAAGATGTAATATATAATCTAAATACATACATTATATATATATATATATATATATATATATACTTGTATAATTATAGTTAATATACAATATTTAGGGAAACCGATTACCCAAGAATGCAGATGTTTCCATATTTGAAACATTTACTTGTTTGCTTCGACAGTTTTAGTGTTTTTAATAAACACTGTGTTAAACACTGTGTGTAAGGCGTCCACCATTTCCTGTGGATTGGACACAGCAAACCCAGAGGATGTACAGGAAATGAGCACAGATGAACCATGGCAGGGGGTGGTATGAGCCATGCTGACTCGTTTCACTTGATCACCCTGCTGGACTCTGATTGGTTGGATAACTCCAGATGGCCCCCCTTGATAGGAGAAGGGTTTTTGAGACAGTGCCTCGGAAACCACTGACTGTCAACTCATCTACTTGGCAGGAAAAGCTTTCTTAACTCAGGGTAGGTTTCCTTCAAAAATGGTTAGGGATGTAGTGAACATATCAACATGCGGCTAATGGCATCTGGTAGATATGTTATTAGCTATTTTCTAAAAATGATGCATGTCATTGCATGCAATATTCCCTCTGTGCAAAGAGAAACAAAATATTCTAAAATAGGGAGAACATGACTGAAGTCAATTAAAAAACAATTAAAATTAAACATTCATTTTTTTTTTTAAATGTTTGTTTTTTAATATGAATATAAACATTTGCATGTCCCAAATTCTCTGTTTTATAGCATAAAATCAAATGACCAAAATTTTGCTTTTACTGACATCAAAATAGCATATAATAGCATTAAATTCCAACTGTGGTTTCAGAATAATTATATTATTATATTATATTATATAGCCTATAAACAGTATATATATTAGTGCTGTCAAATCGTTTAATCACATCTAACATAAAAGTTTCTGTTTATATAATATATGTGTGTGTATACGTACACACACACACACATGTACACTCACCTAAAGGATTATTAGGAACACCTGTTCAATTTCTCATTAATGCAATTATCTAATCAACCAATCACATGGCAGTTGCTTCAATGCATTTAGGGGTGTGGTCCTGGTCAAGACAATCTCCTGAACTCCAAACTGAATGTCAGAATGGGAAAGAAAGGTGATTTAAGCAATTTTGAGCGTGGCATGGTTGTTGGTGCCAGACGGGCCGGTCTGAGTATTTCACAATCTGCTCAATTACTGGGATTTTCACGCACAACCATTTCTAGAGTTTACAAAGAATGGTGTGAAAAGGGAAAAACATCCCGTATGCGGCAGTCCTGTGGGCGAAAATGCCTTGTTGATGCTAGAGGTCAGAGGAGAATGGGCCGACTGATTCAAGCTGATAGAAGAGCAACTTTGACTGAAATAACCACTCGTTACAACCGAGGTATGCAGCAAAGCATTTGTGAAGCCACAACACGCACAAGCTTGAGGCGGATGGGCTACAACAGCAGAAGACCCCACCGGGTACCACTCAACCCCACTACAAATAGGAAAAAGAGGCTACAATTTGCACGAGCTCACCAAAATTGGACAGTTGAAGACTGGAAAAATGTTGCCTGGTCTGATGAGTCTTGATTTCTGTTGAGACATTCAGATGGTAGAGTCAGAATTTGGCGTAAACAGAATGAGAACATGGATCCATCATGCCTTGTTACCACTGTGCAGGCTGGTGGTGGTGTAATGGTGTGGGGGATGTTTTCTTGGCACACTTTAGGCCCCTTAGTGCCAATTGGGCATCGTTTAAATGCCACGGCCTACCTGAGCATTGTTTCTGACCATGTCCATCCCTTTATGACCACCATGTACCCATCCTCTGATGGCTACTTCCAGCAGGATAATGCACCATGTCACAAAGCTCGAATCATTTCAAATTGGTTTCTTGAACATGACAATGAGTTCACTGTACTAAAATGGCCCCCACAGTCACCAGATCTCAACCCAATAGAGCATCTTTGGGATGTGGTGGAACGGGAGCTTCGTGCCCTGGATGTGCATCCCACAAATCTCCATCAACTGCAAGATGCTATCCTATCAATATGGGCCAACATTTCTAAAGAATGCTTTCAGCACCTTGTTGAATCAATGCCACGTAGAATTAAGGCAGTTCTGAAGGCGAAAGGGGGTCAAACACAGTATAAGTATGGTGTTCCTAATAATCCTTTAGGTGAGTGTATATATATATATTATATAGAAAAAACTTTTGTTACATGCAATTAATCATGATTAATCGATTTGACAGCACTAATATACACTGAACAAAATTATAAACGCAACACTTTTGTTTTTGCCCCCATTTTTCATGAGCTGAGCTCAAAGATCTAAGACTTTTTCTATGTACACAAAAGGCCTATTTCTCTCAAATATTGTTCACAAATCTGTCTAAATCTGTGTTAGTGAGCACTTCTCCTTTGCCGAGATAATCCATCCACCTCACAGGTGTGGCATATCAAAATGCTGATTAGACAGCATGATTATTGCACAGGTGTGCCTTAGGCTGGCCACAATAAAAGGCCACTCTAAAATGTGCAGTTTTACTGTATTGGGGGGTCCGGGGGTCCAAAAAAAAGTCAGTATCTGGTGTGACCACCATTTGCCTCACGCAGTGCAAAACATCTCCTTCACATAGAGTTGATCAGGTTGTTGATTGTGGCCTGTGGAATGTTAGTCCACTCCTCTTCAATGGCTGTATGAAGTTGCTGAATATTGGCAGGAACTGGAACACACTGTTGTATACGCCGATCCAGAGCATCCCAAACATGCTCAATGGGTGACATGTCCGGTGAGTATGCTGGCCATGCAAGAACTGGGATATTTTCAGCTTCCAGGAATTGTGTACAGATCCTTGCAACATGGGGCCGTGCATTATCATATAATTTTATAATTTTGTTCAGTGTGTGTGTGTGTGTGTATATATATATATATATATATATATATATAAACCTATTATCCCTGTAACGTTCAGCCTAGAATTAAAGCCAAAGGTTGGTTGTTGCGCAAGACATGTTTTGAAAAAGTTATTTCATCATGGATTATTCCTTTTTAAAGGAAATATCTAGTTTTATTACAAATAAGCACACTGAGGGTTACCAGAATTCACTTAGTCATCTATTAAAATGTTGACATGAATTTCAAACCTATAGTGTGACAGTGTTAATGTAGTTATAGTGTTAGTATTGATAAATGGATTTTTATATATATATATATATATGGGGGAGATCAGCCCCCTCGAGTCCTAGTACTTTGGGCCTGCAAGTGTTGACTATGATTTATTTAAGTCCAGCCCTAGTAGGAAATTCCATTGGACTGACTGATTGTTGCCATGTAGGGGAGAGTGGGGTAAGATGAGCCAATGGGTAAGTTGACCCACCCCCTTTATCTTGGCAACTGTACAATTTTATTGTCATGTGACCATATATTTTGGAACCACCCATCACTTCTGCCAGACTGTGAAAATGAGAAGAACATGGGAGGGGTGCAAGGCACCCATTTCCTTTAAAAACTGTTTTTGGCTTGTCAATGTAAAATTTTAGCATAACAGATGTAATGGCTGTTGCATCAAAGCAAATTTGTCCAGGTCTAAAATATTTATGATCCATATTGGTAATTTAGCAATGTATAAAACCATGCAAATCATTTAGCTAAATATTAGCCTGAATTGGTAAACTAGCCAAAATGGCAGCTATGGGGCAAAGTGAGCCAAATGCTGTGGGGTAAATTGAGCCAGCGTTTTAACTTACCCCACCATAAGGCACTGTAGTTAAGTTAAATCTCTGAAGTATAAACTGGTATAATTTCAATGTAATGTTACACAACTGGTTTATTTTATCATTTTCTTAAAAAAAATAGATTGAGTTTATTTAATAGTACAAGTACACCAAATCCTTCTCTGATAAGACCCACAAGATGCTTAATCATATATATCTTTCCACCTGTATAGTCCCTAATGACCTAACATGTTCAATATTGCAGAAAAACTACCATGCCAAGAACCTTTTGACTAAAATGTTTATTAGTTTCAATGACATTCATTCACTCCTTCTAATTCAGTTTTTATTTTATTTAATTTTTATTTAATTTTACTCAACAAACTCTGTTTCGGCTGTTTTTGGGAAGGTTACAACTTTGGTGTTCAACATATTGTTTCAGAAATACAAACAATTAAAGATATTGAAATTTCAACTTCATTTGGTTGGTTTTATGTTGTTTAAGTTAGCTTTAAGAAAAGAAATATGACTATTGTTAAAGGAAATTTGATTATTAAGGGTGTTTTTAAAAGAGGTAAATTATCTTTACAATTTCACATAGGTTTGATTCAGATTCAATTAGATGGTCCATTTACACCCAGATGGTGCAACTTACCCACTGACTCGGATCAACTTACCCCTAACATGGGGTAAATTGAGCCACAGGAACACTTTTTTTACAAGAAGCCATATTTTTAGAACTCTTTGTCATAGATGTATTCTGATCATTTAAAACGATAGCAAACATCCTGAAATTACTTTAGATACTTTCATTGTACTTCTGCCTTATTTTATATTATCTTGAGGACCACATAAGTAAAAATGTATCATCTTACCCCACTCTCCCCTACAGCAACATGCCTTGCCTCTTTGACATGTTCTGTTTTAATTAGGGTCCAGGCTGTCTTTGGAATACTGGAAAACTGATCCATCACAGGCTGAGTAATCACAGTAAGGCGTATTTCCTGTAAGGAGAGAGCCTGGATGTGTTGTTGACTCTCTGATACCGTATACTCTGGAACAGCAATAGCCAGGCTACTGCTTCCTGTCCAATCTCAGCTTTAACTATTGTTGGCTCATTTTTGAAAAGCTTGTGTGTGTGAACGCTCTTATTTGGATTAAGCAAAACATTGTTGTGATTACAAGCTGGTGATTTGTTCTACTTGTCGTAAACTTAGGCTGATCAGTGATCAAAGGAGATGCCCATGTGACATTGAAAGAGATATTAAAGGACTTAAAATGTTTAAGTTGAGGACTGCTACTGCTGTTACTAAACACAATAGAGAGCGGAAATGAGTCACTCGTTTAAAAGGAGCTTCATTCTCCCATGAGGTCTTCCGCTAATCAGTATTATTCCTGAAAGAAAACACCCTTTCAATAGAAGAGTGCTATCAAAGAGCAGAGCAACCATGTTAACTGCTTCCTGTATTTGCCAAACAAAACCTCATGCCACTGCATTCACATTATTTTTCATGAGTTTTACAGAAAGAAGAAACCAAAAAAAAGCTTGCTTACAAATTATTAAATAAATTGCACTGGGAAAAAGCTGATGAAAACATACATAGTTCTGTAAAATGAATGTCTTGCAAAGAATGTAACACTTGTGTAACCCTTCTTGTAAGGAATAAAAATTCTTCACAAGCTTGAAAAGATATTTTGCATGAATCAATAGCCTTATTATGCAATTACATATGCTCAGCCCAATGCAAATAAATGAGAAAATGTGAATGTTCCTTGATTAATTTTTAATCATTTATTGCATTTACCTCTTGATTTTATTTCTGCAGGTTTGGTCTTCCTGTTTAGATGGTGGCTGAAAAGAAAGTTCGAGTTTGAGTGCATTTACCTGAATATATCTGGTGCCATCTGCTGACCGATCGTTTGATTTACAATAAATAAATGTTCTCCTAATGATGTATCTTAGAATTTTTTTTTTATGGTCGTTTAAAGGGATAGTTCACCCAAAAATGAAAATTCTGTCATCATTTACTCACCCTTGTTCCAAACCTGTATGAATTTCTTTCTTCTGCTGAACGCAAAATAAGATATTTTGAAGAATGCCGGTAACCAAACAGTTGATGGGCCCCATTAACTTTCATAGAATGGGGAAAAAAAATACTGTGGAAGTCAATGGGGTCCATCCTCCGTTTGGTTACCAACATTCTTTAAAATATCTTATTTTGTGTTCAGTATTAGAAATAAATTCATACAGGTTTAGAACAACTCGAGGGTGAGTAAATGATGACAGAATTTTCATTTTTGGGTGAACTATCCCTTTAAATGTGTTCTTCTAATGATGTAATGTAGAATTTGTTTTGGTCTTTTTAAGAAACAACCAATAACAGAGTAAATAGTTGCTGAATCGTCGAAGAAGGGGTTTAGAATTATGTTAGAAATACTTGTTATTTATCAGCAGAATAAAATAAAACACAGCCCCACAATAAAAACAGCATTTCACATTTTTAATAATGTTTTATTCTCCTTTACATTCATTTTTATATAAAGTCAGCCAGTTCG
Source organism: Coreius guichenoti (assembly GCA_039654105.1). Taxonomy (NCBI): domain Eukaryota; kingdom Metazoa; phylum Chordata; class Actinopteri; order Cypriniformes; family Gobionidae; genus Coreius; species Coreius guichenoti. Next base: position 4,896,690 of record CM077181.1, on the reverse strand, counting down.
TTTTCACACGCGTTCAGTCACCAAATCCATATGAGGAGGTCATCGTATGCCTGCTTTTCAAATGAATAAAATATTAGTGTTTGCTATCATTTCGCGACTCTTTCTTATACGTGCCATAAGCTATCTTCATTTTTTTGTTGTATATTGGTCGGATTTGCAGTAATCGTTATGATAAGCTGCGTATAAATGTACATTGGCCACAGGCAAAATCGTGGTCGCCTCTAAACGGGTCCCTTCCTCATTATAAACCACTTTCCTCGCCTTTCAGTCGCTCTCAGTTGTCGGTGAGGCCGGCGGGGCGGATCCCATAGTAAATTAGAAGAGAAAATAAAAGCAACAATTAACGCTTCGGCATATTTTGACTCTAAACGATAGTTTTTTTTCTCCCCATTGTGGACATATTGCGCATAAAGGTGAGAGCATATATGGATTTAAATCACTGACGTGAACGTTATATACAGTCTGATGATCTGTTGGACAGTTTCTGTTTGAAATGCGGACAATGGGTTGCTATGACAATGTATTGGAATTTAACGGTCTACTTCTGTTTACATTTAACGAGTTTGATTTATTATATAAAAAACAAATAAATTAGGTATTTGGATAGGATTTTATCAATCCTGCTGCCCTGTTATGACCAGCTGAAAAAAGTCTGTATGTTTTCGTTATATAATGGAATTATGAGGATAAATCGAATCTAAATAATTGAATATATATAAGTTAATTTTGTTACTGTCTAACACTTGGTATCACACTTTGGTCAGTCTGATCGAACGAGTGATATGTGATATGATCGAAAATGAAACCATCGTCGATCACACATGTTCTGCTTCGACTTCTGATCCTCTCAACGGCTGTTTTCAGCATTTTAGTTTTTCCCCCACATTGTTATTGGTTTGTTCAGAAATTAAACCCTGTCCTTTATCCATGATTAGATGCCCTCGGCAACAAATGGCACCAGGACTGTGAAGTCTGCCAGCCCAGACTTGGGATCCGCTCCCGGATCAATGAACCAAATCACAGCCAGCAACCAGCTGACTGGAACCCAGTCCGAGGCCATGAAGCAGGTGCTGGTGGTTCTTGAAAAGAAAGTGCGCAATATGGAGAAGAAAAAGGTACCGTCAACCCAAGCATAACAAATATTACCACAGACATGTATTGATAAAGTTTTAATTGCCCCCCTCCCCCCTCCTCAGAGTTCATTCCAGTAATCCAGGCCATTCGTTGTTTTCATTTCACACTATCTGACGATACAGAAACCTTCTTAACCAGGCGTATTGAGCGTTTATGAAAGCATTACGCTACTTGGATGTATTTAAGCCATTTTATATGAACCAACATCTTTATATAATATTGCCCATTTCACTGTTCTTTGTGTCGAGCACAGATGCTAACTGGCTCGTGTTCGTAGTTTTAGCACATGTTAGCCGCTCAACTTTTGTCGTTATTGCTGTTCTCTTGACAAATGTATGTACAAGACTACTTGTTTACCTTTTCTATACATTTCGTGATACAACAAAGTTATTTCCTGAAGGTTTTGTCAGTTGTTGTGATCACTGCGTTTTGCACGCACATGGAGATAAAGCTAACATGGCGTCCTAAAACAGGTTCAGCATGCAAAAAAATGGGGAAACGGTCGGCGCAAAAGTTGTTTGTTTTGGATGGTCTCGGGTTTGGGCTGGCGTGGGTTTGTGAAGATTAGTGGGTCACGGGCAGGTGTGTCCTCAGGACATGCAGTAAGCGCATTTGGATCCTGCAGGTTTCTGAGCTTCGCACGATAGACTTTTAACGTAGTGACAGTGCAGCATATTGCTTTAAAATTGCTTTGCTTGTTATCTTGTTGGTTATTGCTTTTATAGAAAATGGATGTTTAGTTGAGGAAAAAAGTAATTCACTCACCCTCATGTTTCTGTTCAGTGGAACACAAAAGTAGATGTTAAAGTCCCCATAAAATCAAAGTTTACCTTTTTTTGGCTTTTAGTATAAATGTGTTAGCCTTACTGTTATCTATAAGCTAGTGTGCTCCAATGTCAAAATTTGTATTTAGAAGATAAGCATTCAAAACTTAGTCTCTCACTTCCGCCAATATTGACCAATGATTTTGATGACATCTGCACCGCTTCTCATCAGATTTTGTGTCTAATCAAATGCCCTCTAGAATCTAAAGCGTCCCGCCCCTAAATAGACGCTGAAGCTGTGGCTAAAATTGACCACTTGTTCACACATTTACCATTTTCTACATGGTGAATGGCACATAGTGCACTATATAGGGGATAGGGAACAATTCAGTCAGTGTAAATATGCATTCCATTGGGGCGAATGAAGTCTGGTTTCACGTTAGTGTCACGCGAACCGCCGCAGTGCGCACACATTCTACTCCGGTCAAGAGACACGATATCGCCCCAAAACGTATCGGACTCATTTGAATTCTGCACGGAATGCTGTATTTTAAAGCACTGAGGAGAAACGTTCGAGATTAGGAGGAAACTGTGGCTTTACTGAGCTCAAGGACTCTGTCTGAGCTGTGATATAAACAAAACGCTATTGGCTGTTTCAAAAAAGGGGGGGAGCTGTTCGATATGTTCTGCCGTGTCGTCTTGTTTCAGTGGAAATTGTCAACACATTGAATAATGCTGCGCGTTTCAAGGCACTGCAGTGGGACTTTAAGGCACGATGACAGTCATGATTTTTGTTTTCCATAGTGAATTGTGACTGCTTCTTTTGGAATCAATTTAGTAAGCTGCAGTTATGGGCATCATGACTTGTATGAACTGTATTAAGAGAATCTTTTATTAAGTTGTGACGATGTGATTTGTCCGTCCTGATTCCGGCATTGTGCATTTGTGGAAAGTGAACTTGACCTCTCCCATGGACCCAGTGAAATGGGATAATCCCCCCTCATAACTTGACCACATGCTGGAGCTTTATGGAACAAAGTCCTCTGTCTTGATCCATGTTGAATGGAAAATTTGTTTCATAATTGAAATATGGTTATGTGCACAACCATTTAAAGACCTGGGCTTCCTTATGTGTTTTTTCTTGTAATAAATTAATACTTTTATTCTGCAAGGATGCAATAAATTGATCAAAAGACGGTAAAGACATTTTATAATGTAACAAATTCTATTGAAATAAAATGACTTTTTATTCATCAAAGAACTTTTTTTCAGAATCACCTTTTCCATAAAAATATTAAGCAGTACAACTATTTTCAACATGACGAATATTTTCACACACCCATTCAACATTCAGATCAACATTTCAGAAGGATCATGTGACAGTAATGGTGCTGAAAATTCAGCTTTGCCCTCACAGTAATACATTACATTTTAAAATATATTGAGTTGAGTCAGTTATTTTAAGTTGTAGTAATATTTAACAACATTACTGTTTTTACTGTATTCTTGATTTTAAAAAGAAAGCGGCAGGGACTTTTCAAAAACTTAAATGCCCGGTTTCACAGTCAAGGCTTAAACTAGTCCCAGACTAAAATGCATGTTTGAGCTGTTTTAACTGAAAACAACTTGCACTGACATATCTTAAAATCTGTCAGTTCCATTGTTTTGTCTCAAGATGCACACCATTAATGTTTTTTAAGGCACATTTATAAAAGCTACTTCAATTTCCTAATTTAACTAAGGCCTGCTCCTGGCTTAATCTAAGCCCTGTCTGTGAAACTAGGCCAAAATATCTTTCAGACCCTAAACTTTAAATGTTAGTGTATACAAACCTCTATGCACCACTGCTTTTATGAGAGGCGAGAAATTATTTTGAATGACCTGATCAGATGGTTTATCTCTGTCATGTTCTTGTGACGACCAATTCAGCATGAGCAATCTAATGTCATTTTATTACAGAACTTGTTTATTTTTCAAGTTTTATATTTTCTTTTCATCTTGCAGAGCAAGCTTGATGACTATCAGGCCAGGAACAGCAAAGGGGAACGTCTCAACCAGGACCAGCTGGTGGGTAAAGAAAAAAGGCAAGCATGTTTTGTTATCTCTGTTGTCTCTCAGATTTCCTCAAATATGTTCTTTTTCTTAATCAATTTAGGAAGCCCTGTCTAAGTACCAGGAGGTAATCCATAACCTTGAGTTTGCACGGGAGCTGCAGAAGAGCTTTTTGGCATTGGGTCAAGAAGTGAGTACATGGAAATTGAATTTGCTCTCTTCATATCCTGAGGTATCACAGTTTGTTTTGTGTTGAGATTGTGTATAGATCCAAAAACCAAAATTCACTGGAATTAGGGATGCACCAATACCACTTTTTCCAGAACAAGTCAGATACTGATACTTTCATTTTTAGTACTTGCCGATACCGAGCACCGATACCTGTATTTTCATTGCATTTTTAAATTAAAAAAATATTGGGCAGAGATTCCAAAAGAATATGAGTCAAATTAGTTGGTTTAGCAAATGGAAGTGTCCTTGTTAGTTTCATGCCTAATTATATCTGTTAAAATTGTATTATAGGAGCTGCTGTTACTTTCACTGTATATATTATTGCTTTTTTTTTTTTTTTTTTACTGGCCTGGTTAGGTCAGTGGTTAAAATTTTTAGAAACCAGTGAAGTATCACAATTTTCAGGTACAGAAATTGAATAAAGTAATCAAATGTAAAATAACTGCATAGTCTTCAGTGTATAAAATAAATCAAAGTCATTCAGTCGAGAGCAATGAGTGAATTATTTATTTATTTTTATTTATTTTTTTTCTCTTTTGTTAGATTTAATATTGAGGATAAAGACAGCAGTAGGTTTATTAGGCTGCTGTCACTTTAAGAGCTGCATGTATCCAACATAGTTACAAACGTGCTTTCTTTCTCAATTGTTTACGTTCACTTAAGACATTACTGACTAGGGGCCAAATTGACTAACAGGTTGCGCCAGTGCAAACCCTTTTTTGGTGTTAAACTACTGTCAGGATTTACTAAAGACACTAGAGCTGCATGATTAATCGTTAAAAGATTGCGATCTCGATTCATACACCCACACGATCTTATTCCTAAATGGCCGCGATACTGCTATTTCTTATATGCCTGTTTCACCCGCAAGCGTCTGCGGAGCGTGAACAGCGCGTGTTTTGCCGCTGCCCGTGTTAATGAATGACGGATGTCCGCTGGCGCGAAACAAGCGGAGCAGAGGGAGCATTTCCAATTAATTCCTATGAACTTCCATAGGAATAAATTGAAAACTCACTTTGTTCCGCGCCAGTGGACACGCACCGTGGGTGTCGGCCGCCACGCCTCCGATGTGAACGCTCTCATTCATTGATGGGCAGTGACAAAACACGTGCTGCTCGCGCTCTGTGGTCGCTTATGATGTGAAACTGTTTAAAATTAAGACTTTGGTTAACCTGTTTGAAAGTACGCTCATCACACTGCAACATTCAAATCTGTGTTCGCGCTGCTGATCATCTGGAGAGAGCAGCTGCCATGTATGAAGCAGCTTCACAAACAATCTTTTCAACCACACGTTATAGTTGTTTGTGTTACAAACATTTAAATAACAGGATAAAAGTTTATAGTTTGGGTAACACAGTACTGATCAAAATAAGAGTATATCATCTTTTAAAAAAGTATTTTGACACTTGTATGTATTGTATTGCTTATCGTTACGCCAGGAGGTGGCGAGTGTTTAAAAAAAAAAAAAAAGTGTTTGTCATTGAATCATTCATTTAAAAGATTTATTCACAAACGCTCATTCATCCAATAATGAAACAAGTTGTGATGAATGACTCCAAATTGTTTTTTTTGTTCAAATTAATATATCTTTTAAATAAACTAAAGCAATGACTATTTTGTCAGAACCTGTAGTTTGCATGTTATTTTGTTTATTTTTTTATTTTTTCAGAATCGTGGGAGAATCGCGATCTCATTCTCAATTTATCCAGAATCGTGCAGCTCTAAGAGACACGCAGTGATAAATTAGCACTGAAAAGGCATGGACAGTTATTTTTGCGGCTCACCTTATTGCATATGTATTTGTAGGAGTTTCCTTTTCAGACGCAATTTAATATTTAAATGAATCACGCAAGGTGATTTTACAAAGGTTTGCTCTTTTGGAATTGCGCTCTCCCGCTAATTTGCCCTGTTTAGTAAATCTGGCCCTATGTTTCTCAAGAATACTTGCCTATACGGGCATTTTGACATTATTTTGTGTGAATTTGTCCGTTCAAGCGCAAGAAGACTTGAAAGATAACTATTTAATAGGCTGTTCTCATGCTGTCTGAGAGGCAGCTTTCTGGGCGCGCACTTCGGACTCTGCATGGTATCCATTGTTGGTATGGGAGCATTTTAATGAGTACGAGTACACGAGCGCAGTTTTCGGCCCGATACTGGTATCGGTGCATCCCTAACGGGAATGTTTATATCAGGGCTATCCAAACTTGGTCCTGGAGGATCACTGTCCTGCAGAGTAACTTGCCTCAACACACCTGCCTGAAAGTTTCTAGTAAGACCTTGATTAGCTGGATCAGGTGTGTTTTAATTTGGGGTTGGAGCTAAACTCTGCAGGATGGTGGCCCTCCAGGAGCGTGATTGAACACCCCTTGTTTATATGTATCAGTGAGAATGTCTGCCACAATCCATTGCTTTGGATAGATCCAGAAGACTGTTAAGAAAGCGGCACGTCGGGAGCAGCTCCAGCGTGAAGATGTGGATCAGAAAAGGCTTAAACGGGTTCTGGAGCTGCAGTTCCTCCTTGATCGACTTGGGGATGAAAGCGTGCGACAAGAGCTTCTGCAAGGTGCCGGAGGACCTTCGCTGCTTACTGAGAGTGACCTTACTTCCCTGGATGAGTTTTACAAGCTTGTGGGGCCTGAACGTGACCAAAACATCAGGTGAAATACACTGTCAATTCAATCCTGACCACCTTTCTGAAAATTGCATGCAAATGTAAACCATGCTGTAAACAAACAAAATGTTTGTTCTACCAACTGCAATGTGAAGTTCCTTGAATTGAGAGTTTTAGATGCATTTGGATGCATTGTGGAACACATTTTAGACAGCTTGAGGTCTCAACAGTGGCATTGCATGTTTTAAAGTTTGCCGGCGTCTTTTGCCAACAGTCAATTGCCAATGTGTGTCCAGCAAGATTTTAAAGAAGCTTAAAGTAGTGTTTCTCAACTCCAGGCAACCTGGACAAACCTACCAGAAAATTTTAGATGTCTCCCTAATTAAAACACCTTATTGAACTCATTAGCTTCTTTAGTGTGTTTAATAGAAAGACGTCTAAAACATTCTTGGGTTCCAAGGACTGGATTTGAGAAACACTGGCTTAAAGGGTTAGTTCACCCAAAAATTAAAATTGTCATCAATTGCTCATCCTCATGTCGTTGCAAACCCAAAAGACTTTAGTTTGTCTTTGAAACACAAGTGAAGATACCTAAATGAAGATATGAAACGAGAGATTTCTAGCCCTATGTTAAAAGTCCAAAGTTCTAAAAGTTCATAAAGCCATTTATAAAAGAAATCTAAATATGAATGCAGATTTGAAGAGGGCGGTTTAATCCAAGTCTTATGAAGAGATGTGATTGCTTTATATGAACTGATTTAATTTAGGTGTTTTTTCAAGTATAAACATTGATCGACAACATTTTTTTTTTTTTTTTTTTTTTTTTTTGGATCATCTCTTGGATAGTTTATTCATAATGGAATGCTTTTCTCAAACAGGTTGACTGACCAGTATCAAGAAGCATCACAGCACTTATGGGAACTTTTGGAGGGGAAGGACAAGCCTGTAGCAGGCACAACATGTATGTCAACAGGAGTTTTTAAACTCTTTTTAGGTCTATGCACAAGAATTTAAAAATTGATCATAATAAATAGTAATAATAGGTTATGATTTTGTGATGCATACTTTTTTGTTTTTTTGTTGTTGTGGGTTTTAAAGGGATCGTCATTGATTACTCGTCCTCAAATTGTTCCAAACCTGTACGAGTTTCTTCTGCTGACTTCCATAGTAGGAAAAAAAAAAAAAACACGGAAGTCAATGGCTACCATCAACCGTCTGGTTACCAACATTCTTTAAAAAAAAAAATATTTTGTTCAACAGAAGAAAGAAACTAAGATAAACTGAAAGGTTTATCAAAGCAAGTCATAGATGGCTATCCTGACTCCTACTCATGATCCATCTTCTGTCTTCTGTATCAGAGCTCTCTAAGGATATTCACTAATTGCATGAATTAATTCATATTTGTGTGCACAGGAGAACTTCTTCTCTCAAAAACAAATTCGCCTGATTGACGTGCATACACACATGAATTTGTTCTTAACCTCAGTCTATTGACCTCTACTCCAAATGAGCGACTGCATGCTCATGGTTAGTTTCCTTTCCTTGAGAGCCTTTCGTCACTCCCAGCGAACATGACACACTCTATGCAGCAAGGTCCTCGAGCAATGCCAAATGTGCCATCCTTAAAACAAGTTCAAACTACTTTTATACATTACAGACCCAGGTTATAGACCTCTCATTAGCGAGCTGTAAATACATGTATCTGCATTATAGAGAAGTCTTTTTATCTCGAGCTAGAATGCATATTTTCTTTCACTCTATAAGATAAGATATATTTAAGATGAAATCCATGTATAACATTTTATCTTTGTTCCTAGGTCTTTTTTTTTTTTAATTTTTTTATTTTTTTATTAAAGATCATGTGGCTCAAGGCATATAAATGCATAATTTGTGCTGTGCACCAGCTGGGCTGGCATTATGCAGTATTAATTTAGACTATTTAGTAACTCTGCTTTAAAATGTAGTGCCTTTTTCAGGCAGAATTTGACTTTGCATTTAGTTTTATTTAGCAAGGACACGTTACTGTCACTTACTCAAGATTTCTATTTCAAATAAATTGTGCTTTCTATTCATCAAAGAATCCTAAAAAGAGAAAATGTAGTACTGTTTCCACAGAAATTAAGCTGCATTGATAAGAAAAGAATCTTGAGCAGCAAATCAGCATATTAGAATGGTTTCTGAAGACTGGAGTAATGATGCTGAAAATTTAGCTTTACCATCATAGGAATAAATTACATTTTAAAATTAGAAAAGTTATTTTAAATATTTCACTGACTGTTTTTACTGTATTTTAATCAAGTGCGTGCAGTCTTGGTGAGCATGGGAATTTCAAAACATTTAAATCTTACTGACCCTAAACTTTTGAACGGTAGAGTAAATGCTTTCTTTTCTCTCAGATGAAGCACTGAATGAGACGTTGGAGCGGGTTTTGCAGAGCGGCTATTTTGACCGAGTGCAGTCTCATCAGAACGGAGTTTGTGCGGAGGAAGAGGAGCAAACCGCTGCGGTGGAAGCGTCTGAAGCAGAGGAGCACCCTCCTGATGCAGGTAAATCTTGTTTCATGTTGCTCAGTCGAGTGACTCAATCTGAAACTGCTGCGACCCATACTGATTTCTGAGAGATTGACCTTTGTCTCCTAGCAGAGGGTGAAATGACGGAAGAGTATGCAGAACCCATTCCAATTGAGGCGACAGAGGTGAGACAAGTTGCTTAAATGCAGGTCTTGTGAAATGCAAGTTTTGAGGGCTCATTTTACTGGATCTTCTGACATGGATGCTCATTGTACTATGAAAATGTAAATGTAATTTTGAGAACTCAAATTTTCCTCCCCAGTCCAAAAAGCACATTTATTGAAACTGAAGGCCTTTTCACACCAGCACAAATGTTCAGAATGAAAATGCAAATTCTCTCTGACAGTACGTGGTGCTTATAGAAATACAACAATTACATACACAAAACCGCACTGCCCAACTTTTCCTTTTTTGACCTCCGCTTGTTCAGATTTTTGTATTCACTGTTGCTTATCAGACAACACCAAATACAAACGTACAGAGATAAGAGTCTGTTTTCTCTGATATACACTCACTTAGCATTAGTTTCATGACTCATGAGTGCTATCAAGCCATAGGCCCTGTCTGAAATCGCCTGGTATACACTCACTATTCCCTACTCCACTAATATAGTCCACTTGAAGGAGTGAATAGAAACGAGTGAGTGAATTTGGACACTGGCAGCTCCAGTAGTAATGAAAAGATTTATCTTGAAATTTAGCATGTATAACCTTAATTAAACAATTTAATAATCAAGTAAAAAGGAATTTACACCTGTATGATATTACTCTGTAGCTACATTGGACCAAATCTTATTGGCTGGCCATTTTCTTCTGCAGTTCAATGAAAAAGAGTTTAGAGGGCCTCTACTTAAAATAAGTGACGCTTTAACACTCGTTCATTCAAATTAAAATGTTTATTGCACTATTTTTGCTCCGAATATTCGTCTTGGTGTAAATGGGGCCCCAAGTGTAACCCTTGGGGAGGCAATGTGCACTGCCACAAAGCTGCTGTGATTAAGTCAATTCTGCACCAGTGTTAATATAGAAAACTAAAACATTCACATTACTTGAAATGAAATAAACATTTAACTTTAAAATGTTATAATATATAATGCATTCTGTTTCAGATTGTTGGCAAGGCAACATTTCTCATTTTAATTTAGTAAACTTGATATAGCAAAAACTGAAATGGAAATTACTAACTTTATATACATACATCAAGCTAATAAAAATCAAGATAAAATGCAACAAAATTATTAAAATAAAAATGGAATATATATATACATACATACATACATACATACATACAGTGGTGATCAGAATTATTGGCACCCCTGGTAAATATGATCAAATATGGCTGTAAAAAATAAATCTGCATTGTTTATCCTTTTGATCTTTTATTCCAAAAATTCACAAAAATCTAACCTTTCATTGAAGTAAAAGAATTGAAAGTGGGGGGAAAATCACATTATGAAATGTTTTTCTCCAAAACACGTTGGCCACAATTATTGGCACCCCTAGAATAATTAATTAAATTTTTTTTTTTTTTTTTTTTTAAAAGCACACCAGGGTGACTAGGAACATGAAATTGTCCAGCTATGATGCCTTGTTTCACAGGAGTATAAATATGAGAAAACACAAAGGCCAAATTCCCTTAATCATTCATCACAATGAGTAAAACCAAAGAATATAGTTCTGATGTGCAGCAAAAGATTGTTGAGCTTCACAAAATAGAAAGTGGCTGTAGGAAAATAGCTAAAGCATTGAAAATTCCCATTTCCACCATCAGGGCAATAATTAAGAAGTTCCGATCAACTAAAGATGTTACGAATCTGCCTGAAAGAGGACGTGTGTCTATATCGTCCTAATGCACGGCGAGGAGGAGAGTTTGAGTGGACAAAAACTCTCCAAGATCACAGATGGAGAATTGCAGAGATTAATTGAGTCTTGGGGTCAGAAAGGAAAAAACCTACATCACCACATGTTGTTTGGGAGGGATTCAAGAAAAATCCTTCTTGCTCATCCAGAATCAAACTCCAGCATATTCAGTTGTCAGACACGACTGGAAATTCAAAAGGGACCTGGTTCTGTGGTCAGATGAAACTATAAAATGAGCTTTTTGGCAGCAAACCCACCAGATGGGTTCGGTGCAAACAGGGATATAAAGAACCCCATGCCCACGGTTAAAAATACCGCTGGAGCTTTAATGTTGTGGGCCTATTATTATTTTTTTTTTTTTATTTATTTTTTTTTTGCTGGAGGTCCTGGACGTCTTGTTCAGATACATGGTATCATGGATTCTAGCAAATACCAAACTTATCAGGCATTATAGAAGAAGACTCAGAGCTGTTATCTTAGCAAAAGGAGGTTGCAAAAAGTATTTAATAAAAGGGTGCCAATAATTATGGCCAACGTGTTTTGGAGAAAAGCATTTATTTCATAATGTGTGTTTTGTTTTGTTTTTTTTTTGTTTTGTTTTTTTTCCACTTTCAATTCTTTTACTTCAGTGAAAGTTTAGAATTTTTTTTTTTTTTTTGAATAAAAGATCAAAAGGATAAACAATGCAGATTTATTTTTTACAGCCATATTTGATCATATTTACCAGATGTGCCAATAATTCTGACCACCACTGTATGTATGTGTGTATAATATATTAGTCCAAATATTAATAAAGCTAATATCTTAAAGATAATAAATAACACTGTTTTGCAAATTCATCTACATGCTGTCATGGACTCTGCAAGAATAAACCAGGATTTAGGATGGACAAACTGGTTGTGAAACTAAATTACAGCTGTTTTTGGTGCAAAAACATTTTACGTAAGTTGGCCTCAGGGACATAATGAATGTGTATGATTGAATCCTATAATTGTATGATCTTTCTCTGAGGGGTGCAATTAAAAAGTTTGTTGAATTTCCTCCTGATTACCAATAATTTTCTTGACCTTTTGTTCTCTTTCTCTAGTTTGTAAATAGGCAGTTCGTTTCGGAGAGCACATACAGTACTGGCGATGAGCAAAGAGAGGAATGGAGTGCGGAAACTGAGGTAAGCTGCTCTATCCCCAATATATGAAACAATGGAAAAATCCATATTTCTAGATTAGTGTATAATTGGTTCTCAACCTTTTTGAGTTCAAAGCACCCCACTGTCCACAACAATATTTAAACCTTTTCTTTGTTAAATTGTCCATAGATTAGTAACTAAAATAATTCAGATTGAAATAACTCATTGGTAGAATTCCCGAAGATTGGGGGAAGTTTAAGAAATGTATATATTCTTAGTTGTTTTAGCATATTTTGTCTTAACTTAAAATGCTTTGAAATATTTTGACGTCCCCCCTAGTGGGTCCTGGCACCCTGGTTGACAATCTCTGGATTAGTGTGTAATTGGGCTCATTTCTAAAGTCTTTTGGCTCTGTTACAGGTGGTTAACTCCATGCAGCAGCCGGTTCAAACCACCCCTACCCCTGTCGTCCCAGAGCCCCACCCACTGACCACAGGATCTCCAACACCCCCTTCAGACCCTGTGATTAGACAGCAGGTGGTTCAGGATCTCATGGCACAGATGCAGGGTCCATACAACTTCATGCAGGTGGGTTCTTTTCCAGGTTTGTTTTTGTGCCATATGTTCGTATGCATACTAAACCGCCTCTTCATTCCCAGGACTCCATGCTTGATTTTGACGGACAGTCTCTTGATCCGGCTATTGTATCGGCACAACCTATGAAGCCAGCCTCAAATATGGAGATGCCTCCGATGGTGTGTCAACCAGGTATGTTAATACTTGCACCACATGGTTGTACAGTTTGTATTAAGGCCCTGATATACTTAGTTATTCCAAAAATGAAAATTCTGTCATTTACTCTCCCTCATGTTGTTCCAAACCTGTATGATTGTTTAATTTTTTTTATTTATTTTTTTTATTCTGTTGAACACAGAAGATATTTTAAAGAATATTAGTAAGCAGACAGTTGATGGACCCCATTGACTTCCATAGTAGGAAAAAAAAAGTACTGTGGAAGTCAATGGGTTCCATCAACTGTCTGCTCTTACAGGTTTGGAACAACATGAGGGTGAGTAAATAACGAATTTTCATTTTTGGGTGAACTGTCCCTTTAAAGCAAAATCAAACTGATCAAATTTAACTGGTATGATGTCATTTTGAACAAAATCAGGCCAAAATGAAGTTTTTTGAGATCAAAACAGCTTGCCAAAGTTGTTTGGCTGGTAAACACCTTTGAACTATCATTGGTCCGTGGTGATTTACGTAATAGGTGTAGCTCAGAGGCTCTACTTTCTTTGTGTAAATCTTCTCCAGTTTATTTCTTCTGTTCAGTCTGTTGAGGTCAAGCACAAGTAAAAACATGAACACACAAGTTGTAATTCTAAATGAAAACAACACTAACACGTTCATGTTTAATACTGCAAAGCTGCTTGCTTTAAAGCAAGATATATATGTATATGTTGTCAAGAGCACCGACTTTGGTACCTAGTCGATACTGAAAGTTTAAAAATGTGACGCTTTGAGGGGAATCGTAAACCCCTCTGACTGGCCATTTTGCTCACGTGGTCATCAAACATGTCCGTGATTGGCTACAATGATCAGTGCTTCAAAAACATGTTGTAAGTATACATCAATGACGCTTTTCATCGAGCGCTTACAGAGATGCACACGGGAGCGTTTGAATGCAGGCATCTATCAGTGGGACCGGTCTGCTGATCGACGCCTGCTTGTGCTACTTTCAAACACTTCCGTGTGCTTTCAAATGCTTCCGTGCGTTGATCATTGTAGCCAATCACAGACATATTTGATGAGTGCGTGAGCAAAATGGCCAGTCAGAGGTGTTTACGATTCCAGCTCACCAGCGCTCAAAGCGTCACATTTTTAATTTCAGTACTGACTTGGTACCGAAGTTTACTTGGTACCGAAGGTACTTTTGACAACACTAAAATAAACGTGACTTGTTTCAACTGGAGTGCTGAATTGCAAAGCTGGTGCAAACAGATGGTTTATTAACTGCTGTTTTCTCACCACTGTTATTTTGTTATTGAAAGGATATTGTGCAGCACATATTTACATATTAACACATTGTTCAGTAACCATGTACCGCTGAAAAGGTATCGAACTTTTTACCCCCAAGCAAACAACGAACTTTGCCGGGAGTATATCAGGGCATTTGTGGGTTAAGCGTTTCTAATCACCCTAACACACTGGGCTTTTGGTTTCTGAACTTACAGCTCATCCAGAGTCTCGTCTCACACAGCCTCCAGCTGTTGGCATTCAGCCTGAACCCACACAAGTGAGTATAGCCAAGTTTTTCTGGATGAAAAGGAGTTTGCTGAACTGGCTAGAAATTAAAGATGAGATCATTGACTTTATGTATGTGTAAAGACAAGTTTGACAGTTTACTTTCTCTGCAGATCTCCATGGTTTCTCCACCAGAAACCTTCTCCACACCTCCCCCAATGTATCAGTCCCCTCACACAGCTGATCCACGACCACAGACGGACTCCATGGATCCCATTCAGGCAAGTTGTCAAACCTCCAATCGCTTCTTGAAAGTTCTCCAATTTATTTTATTACTACGTGGCTAAAATATGAGCTTTTTAAAGTGTGCATTAAATTTATTTTTGACATCAAAATATTATTTGTCCTTTTGTAGGCCTCCATGCCTCTGACAGAGCAGCCGCCTCCATCTACGGCGCTCCCTCCTGCCTCCCAGACACAGGTGATCCAGCCTGGATCCAAACCCTTGCACAGCAGCGGCATCAATGTCAACGCAGCCCCGTTCCAGTCCATGCAGACGGTAACAGGCCTCAATGAAAATGACTAGATATGTTGGATATTCTTTGGCCTGGTTTCACAGACAGGGCTTAAATTTAAGCCAGAATTAGAATTTAGTTCAATTAGGACATTTAAGTAGCTTTTATAAACATGCCTTAAGATGCACAATGTTTTTTTTCCTGAGACAAAACAATGGCACTGATGTATTCTGATATGTCAGTGCAAGTTGTTTCAGTTAAAACCACTCAAACATGCATTTTAGTCTGGGACTAGGCTTAAGCCTTGTCTGTGAAACCGGGCAATAATCTAATATTACATTTTCACTTATCTTCAATCGCTTCTTCCTGACAGGTGTTCAACCTTAATGCGCCTGTCCCACCAGTTAATGATACGGACTCAATGAAGCAGGCCAGCCAATACCAGAATAGCTACAGCCAGGGTTTTAATAGCCAGACACAGCACCCTGTGGAGCAGACAGACATGCCACCAGAGCCGCTCCAGTCTGGTGAGTAAAATCTTCAGAATCCCTCAGATCATATTTTAATACCCACAATATAGTCCTGTATATCAGCACTGCTCAACATATGGGCCCATGGAAGCAAGCAGCCCTGGAGCCAATAATATGAAATTTTACTATTTCCTGTGGCCTACATTGTGGCAACACTAACAGTAGTAGTAGTGGTAATGGGGGGGAAAAAACAAGCGCGCTCACACACACAGGCGGATAAAACCGTGGAATCAAACGTTTTTATAGCTTATGAATGTGCACACTTGTATAAACAAACATGTAATAACAAACTATTATTATTATTATTATTATTATTATTATTATTATTAATAATAATAATAATAATATTTTATACACCCATTACACATACTAAAACATTTTATTGAGCTGTTTTGTCCCTGTCAATAATAATAATATTAATTAATTAATAATTTTTTTTTTTTACTTTTTATGGGTTTTGGCTGTTCATTTACACGACAACAGCATTTTGGGGGCCTGAAACCGCAAGTTTTTGAAAACTATACATTTATCTCCGTGTAAACTACAGAAACACAAATTTATGAAAACGATCCATGTCTATTATAATCAAATTGTTTTTTAACCCCCCCCCTCCGATATACATGTGAACACATACATGCGTAAACATGTTTGATTCAGCGGTTTTATCCCTTTTTTAACAGTGGTTGGTGCCTTCCATTCTCAAGACCAGTCACTCCCAAACTCCACTGGCCACCAGCCCATGTCCCAGCAGCCCGGTGGCCAGGGCAATGGCTTCAGCCGCCAGGCTCAGTCCTTCTACAACAGCAGAGGGATGTCTCGTGGCGGTCCACGTAACACGCGTGGTACGATCAACGGCTACAGAGGACCATCCAATGGTTTCAGAGGTACAGAACAACGTTGTGTTTGCAATTGTATAAGATCATTTAAAATCATCATAAATGAATCAGAGTTTTTCTATTAATTTCAGGGGGATATGATGGTTATCGCCCTCCCTTCTCGAATGCTGCAAACTCTGGATATGGACAAACCCAGTTCAGTACGCCGCGCGACTATTCCAACGGCAACTATCAGCGGGTAAGATGAATATTGAGTCAAAGGGCCCTATTTTAATGATCTGAGTGCATGGTCTGAAGCACATGGCATAAGTGCACTTAGCGTGTCCGAATCCACTTTTGCTAGTTTAACGACGTCCAAAGGGGTTGTACCTAGTCTCTTAATGTGTCATGGGTGTGTTTTGGGCGTAACGTGCAATAAACCAATCAGAGTCTCATCTCCCATTCCCTTTAAAAGCCAGTTGCACTTGCGCCATGGCGGATTCGCTATTTACATGGAGGAATTTGCGAGCGGAAAGACTGAACGCTTCTCCAGAGAGGAATCCTTTTATTTTTAATATTTAAAATAATATATTTAATATTCCCCAATATTTATTTTTTTTTTTTTACACTTTTACATATTTTTAAATGTATATTTTATAATGCTATACTTTTGTCGTCTTATTTTTGCATAAAGTTACAGAATACTGCAGGGCTCCAGAGTGCGACTAAAATGGTCCCATTTGTGACCCAAAAATATTCATTTGTGAGTGATTTATTTTTGCTTAGATCGCCACTGGCGACAATATAAATGTACATAATATTAAAAATTGCGTGCCTTTTTACCTGCATGTTCTGTGAGTAGCCCATCACATCTTTTCTTGTGTTGACGTAAAAAAAATGAGTTGGCGTGCAGCAAAGTGGCAGTGGAAAAAAACCTTAGTTCGAGCACCAAAACATGCTCGGGAGAGCGAGGATCAGCTTTCCGCGTCAGAAACGCCTTTCAAAGCGAAAAATATCAGGCTTTTTCAAAGCCCTCATCTCTGTTGAGCAACAACATTGACGACTGTGAGAGAGATAGAAAACAATGGAGACTAGTCCATAAATGAACATCCAAGTAAGGCCGGTTTCACACTGCACGCGTTAGAGCGGGTCGGAGGAGAACACCGGAAAAGGTGACAGAATGGATGATATTTGTCTGTATTTGCACTACATAAGCCACGGTTCAGCTGCTCCCACTCTCCATACGCACAGCTTCTGCGCTGCCACCACACTGCTTGTGCGTGCACTGTGAGACCGGCGTAAGGCCTACTGTAAAAGTGCAGGAAGGGAGTGTCTATTTCGTACACGCAACGTGGATGAACTACAACAGATAAACATGACAGCTGTGTGGACACGGACTAGTCATTAACTATTCTCGTTTTTAATTGATACTGATATGGATTCTTATTCTCAATATCTTTAAATCTTTGCTGTTTTCTGTTACTGCCTGAACTTCACGTTATTTGTAGCGCAGTAAGATTTGTACTTAACTGTCACTCTTAATGTTTGTTAATTTTGGTAAACAATTAACAAACTTTCAGCTTTCAAATTTTCAATTTTATCACAAAAATCAATAGCAATAAAGACCTGAGAGATCGCTAAATCAGCATTTTGTCCTTGATAAGAGATTGTATAAAACAGCTTGAGAACAATCACGTCACGTAACATCAAATTTACCTCAGAAAAGCCATTCAATGCTCAAACTCATTAGTCAGCTAGAAAAATAACTATAGAAAAGGGGCATTTTGCTAAATCAGGGCTCCAGACTAACTGTTTTTACTAGAGCACTGTAGCCCCTAACTGAAAATTTTTAGGAGCACAAGCAGAAAATTTAGGGGCACACCTTAAATCAACCTGCAACGCAGTTATTCACATTTTCCCCCATTTTGACTGCATTACTGACAAATGCCTTGCCTAGGAAATAAATAGACTTAACGTTCAGAAATTACAATTACAAACATGTTTTATTCTAAGTTCTATGCACTATATGCACTAATCATTATACTTTTACTTAACCTGTTGTCTACATGGGAAAGAATTGAAGAAGCTAATAATGAAATTCAACACTGCCCATATAATCGCATGTGAAGAGCTGCCTTTCACCAAATTTACCTCTCAGATATTACTAATGAAGAAAAATAGAGTGTGTGTGTGTTCAAGACATATGCAATGTTTATAGGATGCATTAGGAGGAGGCCAAACTATACTCATTGGCCAAGTGATGCTGACATTATTATGGTCTGTGACACTGGCTCAGCTTCTGTGTAAAGAACAATTCTTTGTGACCGTATGTAGTTCTCAAGTTGGAAAAGCAATTCAGTTCCTACTTTTAAGGGAATCTTAGTTCCCAAGACATCCACAAGATGGATGAAAATACTGATGCTGTAAAAGGAGGGCAGACGTGACAACACGACAAAAATAAAAAGCATTTATTCTTTTGTGGCACTTAAAATAATTTGGCTCCTTTATTATTTATTATTATTATTATTATTATTATAATAATATATTGGTTTTTTTTTTTTTTTTTGTCTGGAGCCCTGCACTGGTTAATGCTGACCAACGTAATCTATCTGGGTTTTTTTTTGCTATCGGGGCGAATGCAAAAATTATTTGTTGTTTCCCTTCACCATTATGTACGTTTTACCCATTTATAATAACTTCTGCTTCTGAGAACCCCAGAAATGTGAAAAGGATCCATACTGTATGAGATTTCTTGTCAAAGTCTTGTCTTGTTAATCCTTATTTGTCTCTCCACAGGATGGTTACCAACAGAACTATAAACGTGGTGCTGGCCAAGGGACTCGAGGGGTCACTCGAGGAAACGCTCAAGCCATGCGTTCTTAAGTCTTGTAAACTGACCTTACATTTGGACCACAGTGAACATTCACATACTAAAGTGCATATGTCCTGCCTCTTTTATTCCCCTCGCTCTCTCCTCCTTGGAAGTGATCATACAATGCCAACTCTGACATATTAAAATGGAGAAAATAATTCAGAACGCAAGCTGAAAAGCTGCTATCAAGTTTTTAAAGCTCCCCCATGTTTCTAACAGATACCTGTGAACTTGAAAGACTTAATTTATTTTCTTTTTGTATGAAATAAAACTCAAAAACCTGCCACAACTGGTCCAAGATTGGGAGTTTCTCTTTCTGTCCCACTGTTTCGTTCACACTAATTCATTTTGGTTCTAAAAATGGTTCTTTTGGTACATTGTTTTTTTTTAAAGATGCTCCCAGACTCTCAGTTTGTAAAGTGTTACTGCTTCAAGAGTTTCATTAAAGATGTTGCATTTACTGTTCTATATTTGGGTGTAGTGTTGTTTTCTTTTTTTCCTCCAAAGTCACAATTAAAATATCAAGTCACACAAATTTGGCTTATTTCTGTATATTTGGCATTCTAATGAATTGCTTTTCATACTACAGCTGTCCAACCTAAAAGACCTGAGATGCACTAGCATTTGGTTACATCCTTCAGAGGACACAAAGCTGAACAATTAACTTTTGAAGCTAATGCTCCATTGGATTCTTCATTTACATAGACAAGAAGTCCCACATAAAATGTCATAAACTTATTGAAAACACTGGATTTCCTTCTCTGCAGGGTTTATAAGATCATTAATGGTCTACAGTATGAAAATTTACATTTTGATATTGGAGTTGAATGCTAAAAAAGAAAAAATATAAGCGACTTGCAGGTAGGGTTGCCACCTTCAGTGTGGCAAAATAAGGGACACCTAGACCCAGGCACCATTGACTTCCATAGTAGGAATGTATCATGTGTTCAACATAACGAAATTTATACAGGTTTGGAACAACTTGAGGGTGAGTAAATGATGACAGAATTTTCATTTTTGTCCCTTTATGCAGTCATTCTGAACCAGTAATCACTTGACAATTCTAAAATTCAAAATGTTAAATTTTTTATTCATTTACTTAAATTATGACAATATTATGTAATTATTTGTCCCATTTTTATCTATTTTTTTTTTTTAATGTCATAAACTTTATATGACAGGATTATTTATGATTAGTATAGCCTAGCTAAATTATAAATTATTAACATTAATCTATAATCTATTAACCTGTCTAATGTCTAAAAAAAATTATTCTGTCTGCCAGGCTCTGATAATGTATGGAATATTAATATATTATCCATTAAAAAAAAACAATAGGCCTATACCTTTAGAAGCACGGATGTGTCTGTCACCGCATGCTGCTTTAAGAGCAACTGAAATGCTTCTCTGCAAAGTGTGCAGTTCGCCTGAGGTTCATCATGAGTTACTGGACAGACCCATTGATACCTTTTTTCTATTCAGTCCTATATCTGGAGATCCTCTTGCGTTCAAACGGTGGACGCGAGCTCGACATGTTCTTAAAACACCGCGCAAATTTACAGCGCAAGTTCTCCAGACTCCGTCGCTATGGCAACAAAGCCGCTAAAACGCAATCACGCACAAATGAGCTTCTGTACTACTTATTGTGAAATTGATTTCTTTATATTTGCAATTAGTATTCTCCACACTGCAAAATCCTTATGTGTTTATTGAACTATGTGTGGACCTATGTAAAATACGGGACAAATCGCGTCCCGTATTGATTTGATACGGGACGCGTCATTTTGCCTGTAAATACGGGACGATTTCGTATTCCACGGGACGGGTGGCAACCCTACTTGCAGGAAAGGTCTTTTCAGGAATCTTCTCGTACGGCACCATTTTGAATGCGACATACATTCAGTACATAAAAAACCATGAATTTAACTAAACATGTACACACTATGAGGACAACATGACACAAATTAATATAAAAGTGAAGTCTTAAAAGCTTTAATTTTTTTCCAGAAATTACTCCGTTTATAAAGAAGGACTACAACTCCCAAAATGGCACAAGATTACCAATCTGACATGTATGTTGCAACCTACTTAAAAAAAAAAAAAAAAACACCGGTTCACGTTTTGAGGTATAAAAATGACAGTCTCTTTAGGTTATGTCATCAACAGGCCTTAATTTACTAAAAAAAAAAAAAATCACCGTTTTCTGTCATTGTGAACAGGCGCTATCATGGACAGCTATACGTCTGTTTTGGGGTCCATCACGACAGGGTCCTTCCGCCGAAGCTTCCCCACGTGAATGTACGAGCATGATGGTGTACTGTAAATGAGGCGTAGTTTTATTTCCCAAAAGTTGTATTTAATATTTAAACAGGGAATTTTGCTTTATCGATACAACATTTAAGGTATGCCCTATGATATGAATAAACATGTAGAGCATATGTTTGTTCTGTGTAAAATGTGTTTAATTTCTCTCTGCACGCACAACAGTGTTTACTTCATTTCCCAGTGTAAAACTTACTATTGTGTTCGTGGTGACAGGCTGCAGTTTTGAAGCAATGGCAACTTTTCGGAAGAAGGTGGACAATCGCATTCGTGTCCAGATAGAAAACGGCGTCGCGCAGCACCATCGGTCGATGTTCGTTATAGTTGGTGATCGTGGTAAAGATCAGGTGAGGCGTGACTGTGTTTAATAACACTCCTAAAAATGTAGGACGTTTGCAGAGCCTCAATCATTTGTTCACTTTACCTCCAGGTTGTCATTCTCCACCACATGCTGTCTAAAGCCACAGTCAGAGCCCGGCCGTCAGTGTTGTGGTGCTACAAGAAGGAGCTTGTCTTTAGCAGGTATGATTACTCCAAAAACAAAACACCTCTTTTATTGAGGACAAAACACCTCAGTTGTATTCAGAGGCCTAAACTGAGCAAAAATATCTTATTTATTTGGAAATTTTTTTTTTTTTTCAAATTCTGATAGCTTGTAATGTAAATCAATGAGATCTTTATAACAGTATAGCTTACTTACATTAAATGCATATAAATACCAGCTGTCACTCTATATATCTTCCAATAATGTCTTTTAAATGCTTAGTTTTATGATTAAAGCTCTAAATCTTTTATTATGTACATTACCGGTCAAAAGTTTTGAAACATTACTATTTTAATGTTTTTGAAAGATGTCTCTTATGCTCATTAAGCCTGCATTTATTTGATCAGAAATACAGAAAAAAAACAGTAATATTGTGAAATATTATTTCAATTTAAAATGTTTTTAATTTTAATGTACTTTAAAATGTAATTTATTTCTGTGATCAAAGCTGAATTTTCAGCATCATTACTCCAGTCTTCAGTGTCACATGATCCTTCAGAAAGCATTGTAATATGCTGATTTATTATCAATGTTGGAAACAGTTGTGATGCTTAATATTTTTTATAACCTGTGATACTTTGTCAGGATTCTTTGATGAATAAAATGTTAAAAAAAGAACAGAATTTATTTAAAATAGAATTCTTTTGTAACAATATACCATTCAAAAGTTTGGGGTCAGTAATTTTTTTTTCTTTCTTTTATGAAAGAAATTAATACTTTTATGATAGTAACGATTTATATTGTTAGAAAAGATTTCTATTTTGAGTAAATGCTGTTCTTTTTAACTTTTTATTCATCAATGAATCTTGAAAAAAAGTTTCACAGGTTCCAGAAAAATATGTTTTCAACATTGATAATAACTGTGTATCAAATCAGCATATTATTGATTTCTGAAGGATCATGTGACTCTGAAGACTTAAGTAATGATACTGAAAATTCAGCTTTGAATCACAGAAATAAATTATATTTTAAAGTATATTAAAATAGAAAACCATTATTTTAAATTGTAATAATAATTCACAATATTAATGTTTTTTTTCTGTATTTTTTCAAAAACATTAAAAAAATGTTTCCAAACTTTTGACTGGTACTGTATACGTATATTTTAGCTCCCCAAACAATATTAACCATTATTTCCAGACCCTTAGTCATCTGACTAGACTTTTTGCTTGTTTAAAGTTGTGTGCTATCAGGAACACTGAATCTGTTGTTTTACAGCAATCGAAAGAAGAGGATGCGACAGCTGCAGAAGAAGATCAAAACAGGCACGCTGAACCTAAAAGAGGATGATCCGTTTGAGCTCTTCGTTGCTGCAACCAACATCCGCTACTGCTACTACAATGAAACTCACAAGATCCTGGGAAACACTTACGGCATGTGTGTTCTACAGGTAATGTCAGTGACAAACATCTCGGACTGGGCCTTCATATTACTGTGGAACCCAGTAAAGCCGTACATATGAGATAATAGTCATAACAATTATTTGAAATGGAAGAGTTTACTGAACATTTAGACAAAATCCAAAAAAACAGTTTGCATATGTGTTTTTGTTTAGTATCGTATTTGATACACCAGGCTTTTATTGCTCATAGTATGATGTAGGACAATATGGAGCTCATACTTAGTGAATATTTATATGGCAAACAAAAATAGATGAAATTCTGATAGCTTGTAATGTAAATCAATGAGATCTTTATAACAGTATAGCTTAAGCATACTAACATAAAATGCATATAAATATCACTCTATGGGTGTGTTCACACTTGGCATGTTTGGTTTGATTAAAACGATGTGATTGCTCTGTTAGTGTGGTTCATTTGAATAAGTGTGATTCATTTGAATAAGTGTGAACGCTTCCAAAGAACTGGTGTGGTTCAAATGAAATATGAACGCAACACGGACCAAAGACATGTAAACGAACCAAAAACGGGACATGATGTCACAAGATGTGACCCTAAAAAGGACTGAATGCTCAAGCACACCTGTTTTTTCTCGTCATAGTCGTGATGTTGCCCATCACAGTTCGGTACAGGCGTCAGAACCGCGTCTCCTCACAGCAGATCTTCGTGTGTGTGTGTGTGACGGAGGGATTCCTGCTGCTGTTTTGACTCCTTTACACATTTTATAAGCTCTTCACGAGTTCTCAGCTGGTCAAAATACCATCATATGTAGACTACGCATATACAACGAGCGCATTTAGCCCAGAGCACAGCATTGTTTTAAGTGTTCGGTAAGTTCTGTCTAGAAATATATGTAATAAAAGCCGATCAATCAGGTTGTGGAGATATCCCTATGCCTTTAGGTTTGGCATCTTTAGGTTCTGTGTTAAAATGCCACTGAACGCTAAGTGGACGAGGACTAAATGGGGTTTTTGTTTTTGGTCCGGACCAAACGAACCAAGCGAACTGAACTACAAGTGTGAACACACCTTCTCCCAATAATATGTCTAATATATATCATATTTGATACTCACATTTTAACATGATTTTTCTAAAAAATAATCAAGTAAAAATTGCTGTAGTGTAGTAAGTGTTAATTTTGAAATGATACTAACAATACAAAAGTTATTTTTACCCTTACTTAAAGTCAGTTTTCACTGCAAAAAGACATGTGAACCACGACCGGAAGGAGGACGTTTTTTGCTAAAAATGTATAAATTATCAGTCAGAGGGCAGAGGGCATGCAATAGATTGTG
Organism: Coreius guichenoti; assembly: GCA_039654105.1. NCBI lineage: Eukaryota > Metazoa > Chordata > Actinopteri > Cypriniformes > Gobionidae > Coreius > Coreius guichenoti. The sequence continues at coordinate 4,871,806 of CM077181.1, read as the reverse complement.
TACAAGAGGTTTTTCAGCAAGGTCTTAGAAATGTACGCATTAAATATGATACAGTAGGCTTTATAGGGTTAAGTTGGTCTCACTTTCTGTTACAGGACTTCGAGGCTCTCACTCCCAACCTCTTGGCTCGGACTGTTGAGACTGTAGAAGGTGGAGGCATTGTGGTCATTCTTCTGAGGACTATGAAGTCACTGAAGCAGCTGTACACAATGACAATGGTAGATGGCCTCTTAAGTGCTTGTATGCCAATATGAAGCTGGTAATCGGCGTGTGAATATATATTTTTTAAAATGTGTGTTTTCTTTCAGGATGTTCATTCTCGATACAGGACAGAGGCTCACCAGGATGTTGTTGGAAGGTTCAATGAAAGGTCAGTGTTTCAACATAGTTACAAAACCCCCATTTATAATATTAATATGTCTATATATGTATGTATATGTATGTGTGTGTGTATATATATATATATATATATATATATATATATATATCAAAATAAAAAGTTAAGGAATCTGATTTATTTGTTACTTGTCAGATTGACCAATGCTGTGCAGTAAAATGCAACATTTGTTTTCAAACTTATTGATTTGATAAGCGTATTGTGCGTAGCCTACGCTGTCATTTTCTTTGCTCTTGAGAGTTCATTAACATGTGGTGACAATTGCGAATGCACAAGTTCAATTTTACGCTTTTTCAAGAAATCACAGAAAGATGGGCGAGAAGGAGAAAAAGAGCCTCTTCAGCGATTATAACAGCAGAAACAAATAGCACTTGAATGAATGATAGCGTGATCATATACTGTAGTGCAAAAAAACGGATTCTCCGTTAATTGCGTTAAATATTTTTAATGTGTTAAACTGAAGAAAAAAAAATAATTGCATGCGTTAAATATTATATTAAAAAAATTGCAAATGAAATAAAAATACATGTATCGGTACTCGGTATAGGCAAGTACCAAAAATGAGTATCGGACTCATTCTGGAAAAAGTGGTATTGGTGCATCCCTAGTACATATCTTTTACTATCCTGTAAGAAAGAAAGAACTTGAAAATTGATGCTTGTCATATTTTTCCCAGATTCATTTTGTCCCTCTCCTCCTGTAAAACATGTGTTGTGATTGATGACCAGCTCAACATCCTGCCGGTCTCCACTCACATTACCAACATCAAACCTGTCCCTCCAAAGACACAGGTAAGCACTGTTCATAACCGGACAGTGTTCTGTTTGCTAATTAGTTTATATGTATTCCATATATGTATCTTTTTGATTTTGCCAACAGGATGAAGGGCTGTCTCCACGGGAACAAGAGCTGAAGGACCTGAAGGAGTCTCTACAGGACACACAGCCAGTTGGCGTTCTAGTGGATGGCTGTAAAACTATGGACCAGGTATAATCAAAATAACTCCTAGATATCTTGACGCTGATATGTTTCATGTGGCCCAGCTAATGTTTATTTTGCCTGTGTTTGTGTCTTCAGGCCAAAGCAGTGCTGAAGTTCATTGAGGCTATTTCAGAGAAGACCTTGCGGAGCACCGTGACTCTTACTGCTGCCCGCGGTCGAGGTAAATCCGCTGCTCTGGGATTGGCTGTAGCCGGAGCTGTTGCATTTGGGTATGTAGTAGAGTGTTATGATTATGAATAAGCTCTTGTTTTTTTGACTGCATATAAATAACTTCATGCCTTTGTGTTGTATTTCTCTTCTCAGCTATTCAAATATTTTTGTCACATCGCCCAGCCCAGACAATCTGCACACGCTGTTTGAGTTCATATTTAAAGGTTTTGATGCCCTCCAGTATCAGGTAATCATCAATGAACATCATTAGATATTATTTAATCACAGCCAGACCCAGACTATATTAAGAGTGTATTACTGTAAATAAGACTAATAAAAAAATTACAGTAATGCAATTCTAAGGCAAGTCATGGGTATTTTTGGTGCAGTGCCTTGCAGCACTACTGCAATTTTTGAATAAACTGAGCATGAACTCAGCATATTTTAGTATCATTAATATACTATTACAATTTATATTAATATTTTGAATTCGTTTTTATTATATCATTTTAATTTAGTTAAAGTTTTAGTAATTTTGTAGTGTTTTTTTTTGTCATTTTTATTAATTTTTTTAGTGTCTATAGTTTTTATCAATTTTTATTTCAGTTTTAGTAGTTCTAGTAAAATAAATGTAAATAAGAAATGTTGCCTTGGTTTATATATTTATATTATATTTTATTTCAATCAACGTTTATTTATTTTTTTCAATTAACATTGAAAACTAAAAAGTTTAAGTTTTAGTTAACTATAATAACCCTGGTCCGTTAAATGATTTAAACCCTGATCATTTCTTTAGTATTTGCTAAAATATGTCATTTTAAAAAAAATATTATAGGTAAATGTTATCCACTATTAGGAGAATACTGGTATAATTCAGACATTTATGCATACATCTGAGGGAACTACATCAAACCAGATTTTAATTTTTTTTAAATAATTTTAGGAACATCTGGACTATGAAATAATCCAGTCTTTGAACCCAGAGTTTAACAAAGCTGTGGTTCGTGTGAACATCTTCAAGGAACATCGACAGACCATTCAGGTATACAGACTTCCATCTCTGCATTTCTTTCCTATAATTTTTCTTGCAAATATTTGTTGAATTGTGGAGTCTCAGATCTTTGCTTAGAGTTAATTTTTCCACTAGTGCATTTTTCGAATATTTGGAAGTTTAGAAACAACAGGTTCATATGGTGCATTTTGCATCATTCACAACTATAATAATGATTGATCATTTTCCTCACCTGTGCTGATCTGTTTTGATCTGCAGTACATTCACCCTGCTGATGCGGTGAAGTTAGGCCAGGCAGAGCTGCTAGTCATCGACGAGGCTGCTGCTATCCCGCTGCCTTTAGTGAAGAAACTACTGGGGCCTTACCTTGTGTTCATGGCATCTACCATCAATGGGTCTGTATTTGAAGAGCTGTTTCATTTTCATCTTTTTACAATGGTATAATAGCAATGCAGTAATCCTCATGTCAACATGCAGGTATGAGGGCACGGGTCGCTCTCTGTCTCTGAAGCTGATTCAGCAGTTGAGGCAGCAGAGCGCAGACAGCCAGCAGAACCTCTCGGCGGAGAACAGAAACACCAGCACAGCCAGACTGGCAGCAGGTATGCTCTAATGTCCTTTTGCTTTTAAAATGTAATGGAGTGCAACGGTGCCTGCCCGCTTTTTCAGCAGTGTTGGTTCTGGAAGCATTTTTTCCATTAATTTCTCCCATAGGGATTTTAAAAAGTCACAAAAAAAGTTGCTGTTTGGATTTAAATAGGCAAATGCTTAAGAGTCAATGACTGGATCATTATTGCAGTGATTATTATGTTTCTATCATGTTATATGTTTGGCAACAGTTCTTCTAACCCTAAGTGATGGAGTGTGTAGCTTTTCATCTCTTAAACAACCATGTAGGACAGGGGTGTCCAAACTCGGTCCTGGAGGATCACTGTCCTGCAGAGTTTAGCTCTAACTTGCCTCAACATACCTGCATGAAAGTTTCTAGTATGTCTAGTAAGACCTTGATTAGCTGATTCAGGTGTGTTTAATTGGGGTTGGAGCTAAACTTTGCAGGACAGTGGCCTCCAGGAGCAGGATTGGACACTCCTGATGTAGGAAGACACATCATGGCCATATTCCAGGATGACAATGTCTAGATTCATCAGGCTCAAATTGTGAAAGAATGGTTGGGAGGGAGCATGAAGGATCATTTTCACACATGAATTGGCACCTCTGAGTCCAGACCTTAAATTCATTGAAAGTCTTTGGGATGTGCTGGAGGAGACTTTATAGAGTGCTGGACTCTTGCATTGTCAATACAAGATCTTGACCAAAAATTGATACACCTCTTGATGGAAATAACAAAATAACAATGGAGTTTTTACTTCCGGAACCGGAACCCGACTGTTGCACTCTTTATCTCTTCACTTGGCACAAGAATTCAAAACATGAAAAAAAGAATAGCTTTTTTCCCCCTGACTGATGATATGTGTCTAATGTGTAAAATCGCTCTGCAGCACGAAGCCTTCATGAGGTGACCCTCCACGAGTCTATCCGCTATGGCCAGGGGGACCATGTGGAGAAATGGTTGAATGAACTGCTGTGTTTGGACTGTCTGAGTGTACCACGCATCATTTCCGGCTGCCCTTTACCCCAGACGTGCGACCTGTATCCTCTAAAAGCCGAACGAGACCTCTACATTAACTAGATTTTTGGGTTCATGCTAACATCATACTAGTATGGTTACCCATTCCTGCCACACAAGAAAAAAAAAAACATGCTTTGGTAAAAATAATTATGAGATTTAACCAGTCAAGTCATTTTGAGTCATTATGGCATAAAATGTCATAATTAGAACCAATCTTTTTGGCTGTTTTTCAGAATTTTTCTCTTATGTGGGCTGCCTGCCTGTCTTTCACATTATTTTATTTTATCATTATCGTCATCATCATCATCATCACCAGTGTAAACATCTCTCACCTACCTTAGATTTACCCATCTATCCAGACATTTCTTTAACCCCCTATTTCAGGTATTATGTGAATCGAGACACATTGTTTTGTTATCACAAAGCTTCTGAGACTTTCCTTCAGCGTCTTATGGCACTTTACGTAGCATCACATTACAAGGTAAATAAATATCTTGGTTATTAGAGCAGTGGTTCTCAATATTTTTGACTCAAAGCCTCTCATTGTCCAACACAATTTTTGAAGGCTCCCTAATATAGGCTATTTTTTAAAAAGTTTTTTTTATTATTATTTAGTATTTGATTATATTATAACATTATATAAGAAATACATTTCAGTTTACAATTATTTTATTTTTATTTTTTTTAAGCATTTGATAAAGCTAAATTACTAATAATTGGATACTAATAGTAATTGGATACTAACAATTAATTATTAATCCTAATAAATGATTAAATAACAATTTATTAAAGGGGTCATGACATGGATTTTTTTATTATCTTAATATCTTCCTTGCAGTTCACTTATACTGTCAATAAAGTTTTTTGCACACACAAAAAAATATACATGACATGAGACATATATATGTATGTATGTATGTGTATGTATGAAGAAAAACGATCATTTTCAACCTTCATTCTGACCCTCTGTCTGAAATTATTCGTCTTTAAGGCTTGTCAGTGAACAGCCACTGTTATGATTGTCTAACGTCATGGAATAGGAAACGGGTAAATTTCCTATTCCTATAAATGCCCATTCACTATGGCATGCGAGTAAACCATCATTTACAGTCAAAGCATTATGAAATCATTTATTTACAGTTTGTGATCCATCTGCTGTCAGATTCAATACAGTTGCTGCTTCATCTTTCAACAAGTTTCTTTGCAAACTCTCCATTACACTGTGCCTCGTTTACAAAACAAAATGCTCCGAGCAAACATATAATCCTCCTATGTGATCTGGCACGCAATAAAAATTAATCAGCCACTTGTTCCCGACGCTGGGATCCTTCTGAAGTCTGTACAGAGACGCAAACGAGCTGTTTAAACTGGACGCGTCAAAGAGAACTTTCACTCTTCCATTTGTCCTGTTGTCTACAGACTCAAGTGTGTGTATGTCAGAAACTGAACGTGCATCTGTGTACTGTATCAGTGTATCCAGCGTCAGTGATTATAATGGGATCTATTTGCTTTTGACGCGACGCTCACATCCAGTTTAAGCAAATGTCAGCTGTTAAGCGACTGAACGCCAGTGGGCGGGGACTATGGTGTGATGTAGAACTATTCAGTGACGTCTTGCTCTGGAGGTGGTCATATGCAAATGTGTTTGCCTGTGTGATGTCACAGATCCCGCAATATCAAACCAAGCCATTTTAGGAGCTGGATTAAATGGTTTGTTTATAATGATGAGGATGTTTTAAGCTCTGAAACTTGCAGGATGTTTTAATGGTTAAAAAGAACTTACAAGTCAAAAGATCAAGGCAAATTTGATTTCTCATGTCATGACCCCTTTAATACTATTTAGTCATCTTGAGGCCCCCCAGTGGACCCAAGGCCCCTGGTTGAGAACCACTGTATTAGAGCATTGCATAATGTCACAAACTCTAAACAGCAAACCAATTTTGACTCAATCTCCTCTCCCTCCTCAGAATTCACCCAATGACCTTCAGATGCTTTCGGACGCTCCTGCTCACCATCTCTTTTGCCTGCTGCCCCCTGTTCCACCCACACAGAATTCACTCCCAGAGGTCTTAGCAGTTGTGCAGGTACGGCCAATGCGACTTAATTCCAATACTGCTAAATCAGAGTTGAAGTATGTTGTTAATGAAAGAACTGTAAACTGTGTAATTTCAGGTGTGTCTGGAAGGAGAGATCTCACGTCAATCCATCCTCACCAGCTTGTCCAGAGGGAAGAAAGCTTCAGGTGATCTCATTCCCTGGACTGTTTCGGAACAGGTAACAAATCCGGATTTAAAATGAAATTACACTACAGTTCACAAGTTTGGGGTCATGAAGATTTTTTAAAGAAATTAATACTTTTTTATTCAGCTATTATAACACATTGAATTGATCAAGATTGACAGTAAAAACATTTATTATGTTACAAAAGATTTCTGTTTCAAAATGCAAAAATGTATAAAAAAAAAAAATATTTCCACAAAAATATTAAGCAGTACAACTGTTTTTAACATTAATAATAATTAGAAATGTTTCTTGAGCAACAAATCAGCATATTAGACTGATTTCTGAAGGATCATGTGACACTGAAGACTGGAGTAATGCTGAAAATAGAGACTTAAAACATTTAACATGAAAAAATCTTACTGACCCCAAACTTACAAAAAATAGTGTATATAGATTATTTATGCCATACTGTGAAATAAATATTTAAGAGAATGATTCTGATGCTCTTGTGTTTTTGCATTTAGTTTCAAGACCCTGAATTCGGAGGCCTCTCTGGGGGCAGGATTGTCCGTATTGCCGTGAACCCTGATTATCAGGGGGTAAATGATTTGCTTTTTCTCCTCTTTTTTAAAATTTTTTTTTTTTTTTATATACAGCCTCAGTTATGTTCATTGAACAGCTTACGTATAGAAGTTGCTTCATTATTGCCTTGTTTGACCAGTTATGTCATTACCCATGTGTGATTCATTGTGCCGCTCTGTAGATGGGTTACGGCAGCCGTGCTTTGCAACTGCTGCAGCAATATTATGAGGGCCAGTTTCCTCTCTTGGATGAGCAAGAACAGACACCGGCCAGCACAATCACATCTGTGAGCAGTGAGGTAATGCTCTGTTTGTGTTTTCACTCAGAAATGTTCATGGAAGTCCGTGTGGCACTTCATGTTTTAAAATGTTTAAAGGGATGTGACGTGAAGGCCAAGTATGGTAACCCATACTCAGAATTTCTCCTCTGCATTAACCCATCCAAGTTAGTACACACACATTAGGAGCAGTGAGCAGTGAACACACACACGCACGCGCACACACACACTGCAAACTGTGGACACACACGCAGTGAGCAGTGAGCAGTGAGCAGTGGGCAGTGAGCAGTGAGCAGCCATTCACTGCCATTCACTTAGTCAAATAAGTACTGAGTAATATTAATGAATGTATTTACTATAGAGTTAGGGTTTGATTTAGGGTTGCATGATGTACTGTTATTACTATAGTAAATACATGCTCACCTTAAAATAAAGTGTCACTTAATGAAAGTATGTATTCCTTAAGGAGTTTTTTTCATCCATGTCCATGTGTAGGCTGTCAGTCTTCTAGAGGAGGTGGTGTCTCCCAGGAAAGACCTGCCACCGCTGCTGTTGAAGCTGAATGAGAGGAGAGCCGAGAGGCTGGACTACCTGGGGGTGTCTTACGGTCTCACTCCTCAACTACTCAAGTGAGACGCTTCATGCGAGCAGATTTTACAGCAATATTTGCACTGCAACACTATTACAAAATATGTTCTTAACTCCTTAACCTCTCTGCTTTCTTTCCCATCCAGATTTTGGAAAAAGGGTGGATTTGTTCCTGTTTATTTAAGACAGACTCCGGTAAGGATGCCACATTTTTTTTAGTATTGTCAGGACTGTTTCTCTTTTTGTAACTTGTAATAAGTGGAATGTATTCTTATATTGTGGCCTGTAGAATGACCTGACGGGAGAGCACTCGTGCATTATGCTGAAGGAGCTCAATGCTGAAGAGTCAACAGAGCAGAACCAGTGGCTCTCTGCTTTTTGGAAGGGTGAGAATTCACAATCTCTCAGAATAATCCAGTGTGAATACTGCATTTGACCAATCAGAGAGCTGTGTAATAAGTATAATGCTCACTCAGCTATCTTTTTCTGATTTCAAAGACTAACGTTTCTTGTGTTGGACAGATTTCCGGCGGAGGTTCCTCTCCCTGCTGTCCTTCCAGTTCAGCAAATTTAACCCGACCCTGGCCCTCAACATACTGCAGAACAAGAGTGCTAAGGACGACAGCCCAGCAGGTACAGACCCGCATCTGCCATCTCATTAGACTGAATGCTGTATGTGTGTGTTGGTTAAAGATAACCTTTCGTGCATCTGTGTCTTTTCAGCTCTCAGCAGTGCTGAGCTTGCTGCCACATTCACTCCATACGACCTGAAGCGTTTGGAGATGTATTCAAGAAACATGGTGGACTATCACCTCATCATGGACATGATCCCTGTTGTTGCACGCATGTATTTCCTCAAACAATTGGCAGACATTGGGCTTTCTGTTGCCCAGTCTGTAAGTCGAAGTATAAGAATTTTCTTTATTTAAGTCAAAATTTATCTTTTAAGAATGTGATTTTACTAGGTATTAAAAATACAAATATATTTTGATTAATGCATTTTTAATAATAATAGTAACAATTATAATAATAAATAATTAAATGGTAATATATGTATGTAATTGACATCTTCATCCTTTATTTGAATATTATTACAAAAAATTGTAAAAGATTTTGTAAGCAAATTGCGTGCGTAGTTGTGCTTGAAGTCAACCGTTTTATTTGTGATAATGCGAAGAAATATGTCAAATTGGCAATGACAAATGACAATTTTTGGCCAGGCTGTCCAACAAAATAATAACTAATTATGTTGCAGTCAATGTATACTACTTCCTGTTTCTATGCATTTTTTTGCGTAGTAAAATAAAACCTGTAGCTTGCCAAATAATTTTGTCAGATAAATACCTTAACCAAGTGTTTTGCTTTTCACTTATATTAAAATTTTTAAAACATAAAATGTTTTTCTCATGTTGATGGTTTAATCTAACTTGTAAGGTCATTAAAAACAAATATTCCTTCCGGTCATCTTTTGTATGGAGCCCCTAAAGGGACATGCTGAAGGAAAAAAAATATGAGATGGAGGAAAAAATCATATGTCAATGCTTTTGCATTCTCATGAAAATGTTAACTTTGTGTTCACTCGCAAAGAACATGTTTTGCGAGCGAACAGCAGAGCTTTGAAATATATTTTTTTTCCTTCCATCTCATTTTTTTCAATCACCATGTCCTTTTAGTGGCTACGTACTTTTTTTTTTTTGTGTGCGTATGTTCAGGTTTGTGTGTACTACATAATCGATTCTTTCTTCAGGCTCTACTGTTGGGAATTGGGCTTCAACACAAGAGTGTAGATGAGCTGGAGAAGGCGATTGATCTGCCCGCTTCTCAGCTTATGGGCCTGTTCAACCGTGTCATCCGTAAAGTAGTGCAGGTGAGACAAAACAAGCCCTCTCTCCTTGTCTTTCATACACACACTGATTAAAACAGCTTAGAATGGTTAGACTGAGTGAGAAATAAACTGCATGGATCTACTCTTCTGTAATGTTTCAGTGTGTAGTTAATGTTTGATTCTATCTTTTCTGCAGTTCTTCAACACTCTTCAGGAGAAAGCAGTTGAAGCAGAGATGGTGGCCACCAAAGACATAAGCATGGAACCAACGGCGCAGACACTAAATGAAGATCTGGTATGAGAATCTATAGATTATTATTTTGTGATGATAATCTAAAAATAATCATAAAAATGTTGGGTTGGTAAGATTTTTTTAAAATATTTTTTAAAGAAGTCTCGTGCTTTTTAATAAAGAGTAAAACGGTAATATTGTGAAATATTTTACAATTTAAAATAACTTCTATTTTAATATATTTTAAAATGTATACCTGTAATGCAAAGCTGAATTTTCAGCATCATTACTCCAGTCTTCAGTGTCACATGACCCTTCAGAAATCATTCTAATATGATGATTTGCTGCTTAAGAAACATTTCTTATTATTGTCTATGTTGATAACAGTGCTCAGGATTCTTTGAATAGCAAGTTCAAAAGAACAGCATTTATTTGAAATATGATAACCTGTAAAAAAAAAAATTATATTTCACACGTTATCATATTAAAATATTATTTTGTCTCTTAGAATGATGCAGCCAAAGAGTTCCAGGAGAAACACAAAATGGACATGGAGAAGATTAAAGACATGAATCTTTCAGAGTGAGTGCTTCCAATGCAGTCCTAATTATAAGTATTATTTATATATATACAGTGGGGAGAACAAGTATTTGATACACTGCCGATTTTGCAGGTTTGCCCACTTGCAAAGCATGTAGAAGTCTGTAATTTTTATCATAGGTACACTTCAACTGTGAGTGACAGAATCTAAAACAAAAATCCAGAAAATCACATTGTATGATTTTTAAGTAATTAATTTGCATTTTATTGCATGACATAAGTATTTGATACATCAGAAAAGCAGAACTTAATATTTGGTACAGAAACCTGTTTGCAATTACAGAGATCATACGTTTCCTGTAGTTCTTGACCAGGTTTGCACACACTGCAGCAGGGATTTTGGCCCACTCCTCCATACAGACCTTCGCCAGATCCTTCAGGTTTCGGGGCTGTCGCTGGGCAATACAGACTTTCAGCTCCCTCCAAAGATTTTCTATTGGGTTCAGGTCTGGAGACTGGCTAGGCCACTCCAGGACCTTGAGATGCTTCTTACAGAGCCACTCCTTAGTTGCCCTGGCTGTGTGTTTCGGGGTCGTTGTCATGCTTGAAGACCCAGCCACGACCCATGTTCAATGCTCTTACTGAGGGAAGGAGGTTGTTGGCCAAGATCTCACGATACATGGCCCCATCCGTCCTCCCCTCAATACGGTGCAGTCGTCCTGTCCCCTTTGCAGAAAAGCATCCCCAAAGAATGATGTTTCCACCTCCATGCTTCACGGTTGGGATGGTGTTCTTGGGGTTGTACTCATCCTTCTTCTTCCTCCAAACACAGCGAGTCGAGTTTAGACCAAAAAGCTCTATTTTTGTCTCATCAGACCACATGACCTTCTCCCATTCCTCCTCTGGATCATCCAGGTGGTCATTGGCAAACTTCAGATGGGCCTGGACATGCGCTGGCTTGAGCAGGGGGACCTTGCGTGCGCTGCAGGATTTTAATCCATGACGGCATAGTGTGTTACTAATGGTTTTCTTTGAGACTGTGGTCCCAGCTCTCTTCAGGTCATTGACCAGGTCCTGCCGTGTAGTTCTGGGCTGATCCCTCACTTTCCTCATGATCATTGATACCCCACGAGGTGAGATCTTGCATGGTGCCCCAGACCGAGGGAGATTGTCCGTCATCTTGAACTTCTTCCATTTTCTAATAATTGCGCCAGCAGTTGTTGCCTTCTCACCAAGCTGCTTGCCTATTGTCCTGTAGCCCATCCCAGCCTTGTGCAGGTCTACAATTTTATCTCTGATGTCCTTACACAGCTCTCTGGTCTTGGCCATTGTGGAGAGGTTGGAGTCTGTTTGATTGAGTGTGTGGACAGGTGTCTTTTATACAGGTAACAAGTTCAAACAGGTGCAGTTAATACAGGTAATGAGTGGAGAACAGGAGGGCTTCTTAAAGAAAAACTAACAGGTCTATGAGAGCCGGAATTCTTACTGGTTGGTAGGTGATCAAATACTTATGTCATGCAATAAAATGCAAATTATTTAAAAATCATACAATGTGATTTTTCTGGATTTTTGTTTTAGACAAAACAAAAATCTCTCACAGTTGAAGTGTACCTATGATAAAAATTACAGACCTCTACATGCTTTGTAAGTAGGAAAACCTGCAAAATCGGCAGTGTATCAAATACTTGTTCTCCCCACTGTGTGTGTGTGTGTGTGTGTGTGTGTGTGTGTGTGTGTGTGTGTGTGTGTGTGTGTGTGTGTGTGTGTGTATATATATATATATATATATATATATATATATATATATATATATATATATATATATATATATATATATAAAATACAGATGACTGTACTATTTACCTAAAATAATTGTGTGTAAACCATTTGTTAAATATGAAAAATCGTTTGGAAAGGAGGTCTGGAAATTTGAGTCTGTAAAAGTATGGACTTTTGAAATGGAAAATTTGTAGAAACCCTGCTTGCAACATCAACCCACATTTACAGTATCAAACCGATGGTGAAGGTCAGAGGTGAATATATGCAGGTTATAAAGCGTTTTAGGTTCTTCTCATCATATAAGTTTGTTATAATTTAAGAAAACAAATGAAAAAAGCCCCAAGAGAAAGTTAAAATTTTTTTACAGATGACTGTAGTATATACCAAATATAATGCTGTATGAACCATTTATATTAAAATGATCTGAAAAATCTACAGAGAGGTTTGGAAATCTGAGTCTGGAAAGGTAAGGCATTTTGAAATGGATAAACCTGTTTAGGAACACTTTATTTATTTTTTGTCTTGAGGCTCACTTAAGTATAGTTTTGTATGTGATTTTTTTTTTTTTTCTTTTTTTTTTTTTCTTTTTTTTTCCCCCACTAATATGGCTGTGTTGACCCCTCTTTTCACTTCTGGCTTTTTTATGAAGGTATTTGATCCAAGGACAGGACGAGGAATGGGACCAAGTGTTGAAGAAAGCCGGACATACAGCTATTGTTAGCATAAAAAGGTAAGCAGAGGCCAGTGACGGCGCTACACCGGGGCTAGAGGGGGCTATAGCCGTGTCAGAATTTTGAATAGCTCTGGTTAGCGCCCCCAAGCAGTTGAGATAGACTTGACAAGAGTGCAGGTAGGAAACCCAGTCTCTGAGGGGGCCAAAGGAGGAGAAAAGAAAGAGTAGTCTAAGAGAGAAACTCCTGACATACACATGTCACACTAACAGTAGCACACTAACACTTCGTCATGTGAGCGCAGTTTCCTGCATTAGGATACATTTAATCCATTACATAATCACTAAGATTGTGATGTGGTGTTTGTTTAATGTTTAATTTAAGGGTAAAGTATGCACAGTTTTGATTATGCATACGTGTTGTTAATGCTGAAGTGCTGCAGCTACAGTCTTTCATCTTTGCATGTGAAAGGTTTTTGTCATTGTCTTGTGGTCACTTGTATTAAGCTTATATTTATTTTGTTGAATTTGTCTATTCTTTGGCCAAGTATAATTTAAAACTACACTTCTGTTGAATGTGGTGTGTACCATAGCTGCTTTTTTTTTTTTTTTTTTTTTTTTTTTTTTTTTTTTTTCTCCTCCTTTATGAAGTAACTCTGACATCATGAATATCGATTATTTTCTTAGCACCCCCACGTATTGGTCTATCCCCCCCTTAACACCGGTAGAGAAAAAATTCTGGTGCCGTACATGGCAGAGATTTATGGAGCTCGTGTTAGGAAGGGTTTGTCTGGGAACATGAACTGCTATGAACTTTTATCTTTGTTTTTCCCCCCCTTCAGTGACAAAAAAAGAAAACTGGAAGGCATGAACCAGAAAGTACAATGGGAAGGCAAGAAGATGAAGAAAAATAAGGACAAAAGGGGCAAATTTGGGAAGAGAACATGAAAGGAATGGACTTTAAAATGAAACCTTGAAATGTATTTGTGCTTGTCCTTTAAGTTTCGTGAGTCCAAATGAGAATATATGTTTGGATAAAGGATTTTAGTCAAGACCAGTTTGTTTTTTTTCCCCCCAGTTTTTTCCCCCACTGAACTAACAAAATAAATTTGTACATTGGTGTTTTTTCTTGTTCTCGTATTTCAGATATTAATATTTCCATGGTTTAGACCTCATGATTTTCCTTAAGTTGATTTCAGCAGCCTGGCACTATAATTTTTAATTTGCCGTCTGTATGGTAAATACTAATATTATTGTGCATAGCTTGCACTCAAAATACAGTATACTATAATTTTTTAGCTGTTACGTGTCTTGAGAAAAGGCGGTTGCTAACAAGTGCTACAACAGAGGCTGTCGGCTGTATAAAGCACAACGAGGATGTTCTCTAAGCACGAGAATATTATGCTCGTATAATATTCTACCTCAAACTTTCAGAGAAAATGTTCTTTAATGAAAACTGAAAGAGTTGTCAGAAGCTTAGTAGTGGTGTAGTTCAGCCAAACATGCATATACCCTTGGCTTTTGACTTCAGGTGACTGCATTTAGGCTTCAAAATTCATAAGAGTTGTCTTCATCTGTGGAAAATTATCTAGATGGACAAAACGTGCAACTGTCATAAACTTTTTTTGCCTCCAGGGCTTGTTTTTTTGTGGTGATCCAAAAGGTTTTTTGTCGAGGGAACCATTGTCGGTTGGCCTACGAACTAAGTGACGTCATACATGCGCCACTCTTGGCTACATGGCGACGTGTGAAAAAGGTCTATAACTGACTGCGTTGCGTTGATCATATAAGCGAATATCCTGTGCTTATTTTCTTCTCGACTTCCGAAAGAATTATAAAATAAGTTTTGTTGACTCAAGAGAAAGTATGGAGATACCTGTATTGGATTTCAATGTCTACGAACTGGGAAAGGCCAATGTATCGGTTGCTAACTTGGAAGAGTTAAGTAAAGAGTTGAGAAGGGCCTTTACCGAGGTGGGATTTGTTTATCTGAAAAACACGGGCATAAATCAGAAAGAGGTTTGTGGTGGTGTTGTTTTTTTAAACCTTTTTTCTTAAAGCCGGACATACACTGCGATTTCAGCAATTTTTAAAATACCAACTCACTGTCTGTACCCAATGGTCACCCACGCTTTATGTCCTCACACTATACATCGTGATGTCTGTAGGGGGGCATTTAACGCATTTGTACTAGATTTCGAATGAGTGCTCACTTTCGCTTAAAATCGCAGTGTATGCCCACAAGTTCTATAGCTAAAGTTGTTTGTAGCTGATTATTTCTCTGTTCATTGTTTAGGTGGAAAAAGTCATGCGTGTTTCAAAGAAGTTCTTCTGTTTGCCAGAAGACATGAAGAAGCCTTTCAGCAGGGGAAGTTTCTCATGTAACGTAAACCATGGCTGGGTTTCGGTAGAAACCGAAAGGCACGTCAGTCTCTAGATTCAGAAGCATTACTGTAAAACTCACGAATGATGGACAAACATTTGAATGGTTTTAAATCCTGTCATTTCAGTCTGAATCCTCGCCGTCCCGGTGATCTGAAGGAGGCGTATAATATAACATCTTTGACAGCGGATATCGTAAATATCAATTTCTTCTCATCTCTTCTCCTTACAGTAGCATGACGTAGACAACAGTGCACATCTATGGGTTATAATTATACATTTTTCGAGTCAAAAGTCAGTGTTTACCATACATTTATTTATTTGTGGCGGCCCGCCACAAATAGATTTCAGTGCTTCCCATTCATACTGTGGCAAAATTTATTTGAAAATATATTTAAACTTCTCATAATAACATAAGTCTTTAATTGCGTGTTTTGCGCCTGCTGTCAAACAAACTAAAATCGAAAGCTCAATAAGGCGTTATTAAATCACAAACGACTTTGTTTGCGCTGCGCAAAGAGAAGTGCGCGCTTCGCGCACGCGACCAGCACATGATCAACTCCGCATCTCAGTTCACATGTGATGAGTTTAGCGTGCATTTGGGAACGTAGCGGGCACCAGTTACGCATTATTTTCTCATTTGCATAGTTGACGGCAAACTGGTGCGCGCATCGTTGAGTCGTCATGCAACGCGGCAAACTAAGGTCGCACTGGTGCCCAACCGATAAGACTGATACATATGAGAAACATCAAATGGCAAACAAAGCGGAACGGAACCGTGCTATTCGTTTGAGCTGCGCGGACCGTTTATCTGCTCGGAGCAATTATAGACAGCGCAGCGCGAGCTCATACACGGGCCTATCTCGTGACACCGTTACTACACAGAGCTGGAGATCCAGAGAGAAAGCGTTTGAATTCACCGCAGAATTAATAAAAACGCTACTGCGAGATCTAGTGGAAGCGCTCGGCGCAGAATTCTCTGCTATAATCCTCTGCTATAATCCACAGATATCAGATCAAACAGCGCTGACGTGGAAACCAGGAGAAACATTGTGCCATGAACGAAGTTCAGGGGTTTCAGTCCACAAATCACCAACATTCACCATGGATTTACTGTAGTAACACCACATGGTGTTGTGGAAGAAACAGTCGAATGTTGTTGTTTTTTTTTTGTTGTTGTTTTTTTACATTATTCATCTCAGGGTTCGTACAACCTTCGTGAAATTCAAGCACTTTTCAAGGGCTTTCAAGTACACTTTTTTTTTTTTTTTTTTTCAGCACTTCAAAGCTCTAAATATTATCCAATTTAATGTTATTTATTTTTAATGTGGTGATTTGTAAAACTACAAGTTTAAAGGTGTAGGCCACTTTGTGGCAAACAAGCACTATAAACAGTAGATGGTGGCAGAGGAGCACTTATTGTCTTCCATTTCCACTCCCTAATATATGGACAAAAGTAGGAAGTCAAAAAGTCTCATGAAAAACAAAAACTTTTAAAATTGTGATTGAATTACCCAGAAAACAAGTAAAGAGCGCTCCTTTTATAATCACTGAAGCTGTCGGTCAGTTCAGTGTGATACTATAGAAGGAACAATGGTACATTTTAATAAGAGCAGAATATTTAAATTTTCCCTATAAAAATAGGTTTTTGCACATTACTGTTGTTAATAAAAGTTAATTTTATCTGCATATCAATTCATTAGCTTTTGTTTGACTAGTTTATTCTGAACCCGCTCATCAAGCAGAGCACCGAGCCACTCCGCCCTGCCCACCACCACAAGTAAATTCTCAACCTATGGGAAACACTGAAAGTGCAACAAAAGGTGTTTCTTTAGAAGTGGGCTGTGTCCGAAATCACATACTCTCTTGAGTAGGCACTTATTTTAAGTACTTAAAGGCACACTATGTAGTTTATTGCCGCTAGAGGTCGCCTATTCAAAACAAAGGCGTAGCTTCATGACGCCGAGATTGAGTGCGGATTCATGGGTGATGTCGTCTTCATCTCACAGCCGGTGGAAAAGAATCAGACGGGACGCGGGCAGAAATCATGTTCATGGATAAGATTATTAACATTACTGTAGTATGAAGCAGAGCATGGAGTGATTGCTAATGAGAGACGAGCGCGACACACGGCTCGACAGCAGTGCAGCTTATTCCACGGTCGCCTCTTCCAGTCATGCATGTGCAGCGCTGTTTTATCAGATACATTTGAGTGTGTTGAAAATTGTTATAATGCTACTCTCTGCGTTCGCTCCGTGGCTGCAATGAGACACTTGCTGCAAACTGCAGTAAGCTAGATCGATATTAGAATATCATAAATGCTGGATGGCTTGTGTAGCTAAATGGCATGCAATTAATTTTTTGAAACATATTGTATGACGGAGAAAATGCTGTATTACTGTACAATAATTCGTTTTCTGTCTATAAATGTATCCAAACAATTGTTCCCTTGTCTAATAAAACATAATATATTAAAGCGTCTTTGGTGTTTCCATGGTGTCTACAAAATAAAACCGGAAATCGAGGGTAAGGCAGGTTTGATGTCACTGATAGGCGACGCACGGACATGGTCTGTGTCCTGGTTAAAATCACTTCGAAACATCTGTGATAGTGTAAGTACTCAAGTCAACAAAATATATAACACTGTTCTAGTGGTTTTTGGATATTTTAATCCAAAAATCTTACATATTGTGCCTTTAAGTTGTGTCCCTAATGATGCACTACACACTATGTAGGATACTTATGCACTGTGTACTCAGTCGTGTAGTATATGAATTTTATAAGGTTATTTTGTCATTCAGCAGTGGAGTCTGATAGCCCCTCCATAATTAACATAATTAAAGCTGTGACAGTTCAACATTCCACACTTAATTTTTTGGTTGATTAAGTGCATCATCTGGATATTTAAAGTGTCTTTTTGGAACATTCAGTGTGAACACAGTAACTCATTATTTATAAAACATTATTTATACTACAAAAAGGCATAGAATAGTGCATAAGTACACAAATTGTGATGCACCTTTAATTTGCAACCGCTTAAAAGTATGTACTATATACTATGAATGTAATTCGAGCATACAACATTCGCCATGTTGTCATTGTCATGTGACCTACCAGCGTCGCTTTACTACCATTCACTAATCCTCTCCCGTGGCCTCATGGGATAGTAAAGTGTCCATATGCACACTTCAGAATCTTGCCGGAAGAAGTAGGTTATCTGGGTACCTTTTTCCTACTCTTTTATGAGTACTGTGAATTCGGACATACTACTGTTTTTCAGCTACTATATAGTAGGGAAGTATGCAATTTCGGATGCAGCCTTGGTTTTGTATGTTCGTTTCTAGGGATGGGTATCGGGCCCGATACTGCGATCGTATAACGTTACTCATTAAAATGCTCCGATACCAACAACCGAAACCACACAGTGTGTACAGTACAGTGATTGTGACAAAGAAACACTGACAACAGAGAGCAGAATGGATATATCAGAGAAGGATGTCTATTAAGTAAATGTACGGAATTAATAGAATGTTAAACAAATTAAATATTTACACCTATATAGCTGCTGTGCGTGAACTGATAAGCGAAACGTGGAGTGGATTGAGCGTGCAGCGGCACAGATGCGCAAGCTTGTCGAGCACACATCCCTTTTTCATAGACATTGCTGGAAAGTTTGTAGTTCGGTCGGATATGGCAATAGCAAAGAAAGTAAAATGAGGAGCATATTACTAATATTACCTGACGGTAAAAAGAGAGCGAGCGCACTTTTGTTGCATGCTTTTGATTGCTGATCGTTCACTCGGCACACATGCGTCATTTGAGTTAAAACTAAATTGTATGAGCAAGTAAAAACATGAACTGTTACATGATTTATGTATAACGAGTGGTTCCCTACATTATTACAGGAAGGCGGTATAGTAATCGCATGACATTTTCAAGAAGTTTTCTGTGCGCAAACATCCGAAGCACACGCCCAGAAAGCTGCCTCTCAGACAGCGCGCAAATAGCGCATTAAATCGAATGATCTTTCATGTCTTCTTGCTCTTGAACGGAAAATTATGTCAAAATACCTGTATAGGCAAGTATCCTTATGAATGTAAACAGTTGAAAAGAAAATGTGTGTGTAACAGTATGTTGGATATGTGTAGCTCTTAAAGTGACAGCAGCCTAATAAACCTACTGCTGTCTTTGTCCTCAATGTTAATCTAACAACAAAACAGAGAAAATCACTCACTGCTCTTGATTGGTATGACTGGTATATGAACTGGTATATGAATATAATTGAGCAATAATATGAACAGTGAAAATAACAGTAGCTCCTACAATACATTTTAACAGGCATAATTAAGCATGAAAATAACTGAAGACAATTTCTATTTGCTAAGCCAACTAATTTGATTCATTTTCTTTTGGTTTCTCTGCCCAGTATTTAAAAAAAATTAAAAATGCAATATAAATACAGGTACTCGGTATCAGCAAGTATCGCATTGGACTCGTTCTGGAAAAAGTGGTATCGGTGCATCCCTATTTGTTTCATACGGCGCCCCTAAAGGGACAGCATGATGGTAAACATTTTTTTAATTCACAGCAGCTTGAAGTAAAGAATACATGTTGTTAACAAATGATTAGGATTTATAGAAAAATAAATTTTGCTTTGGTGCATGTTGATTCAGCGCTGCGTCATCTGAATCTGAAGGAGTTGGAGTCAACTCTTCACAGTTGTTGGTCATCTGTTTTATCCAATTTTACCAATTTTATTATCTCTACACTCGTTACCTATTAAGTTCTGTATCAATTATAAAATATTGCTACTGACCGATAAGGCCCTAAACGGTTTAGCTCCTGTGTATTTAACTGATCTTCACCCGCACGGGAAGTGCTGTGTTTCCACATGATTCTAAAGAATATTAAATGGGAGGAAAAAATATATTTAACTTTAACACGAGGGCCCGATTTCACAGGCATGGCTTAGATTAAGCCAGGATTAGGCCTTAGTTCAATTAGGGCATTCAAGTAGCTTTTAAAAAACATTACTGGTGTGCAGTTTGAGACAAAACAATGCCACTGACATATTTTAAGATATGTCAGTGCAAGTTGCTTTGAGTTAAGATGGCTCAAACATGCATTTTAGTCTGAGACTAGGCTTTAGCCTTGTCTGTGAATTCGGGGGTAAGAAACCTAATGTAACCCTAACATTTGTGATTGTAAACTTTATATTCCTCCACTCTCAATGTGCTCAGAATTGGCCTTCAGAAGGAGTAGAAGATTTTCGAGATGCCCAGGTATCATTTTTCCTGCGCTGTAAGGAACTCTCTCTCAGAGTGCTCCGACTGATGGCTCTTGGGTTGGGCCTGGATTCAGAAGTCTTCTTCAGTGCACATAAGCATATTGGAAGTAAGCACAATTATGCACGACTTCTTCCTCCCAGTGAGTCAATGGCTGGGACGCCTGCAAGAAGACCTTTACGATGTGGTTTGTTTTAAGGTGATGTGAATGCAACCACACTACGGTCTCTGTACTACCCTCCGGTGAACAGCACATGTGTGAAGGAAAATCAGCTGCGCTGTGGTGAACACTCTGATTATGGTAGCATCACTCTGCTCTTCCAAAGCCCAGAGAGTGGACTGCAGGTGAATACCAATATAGGACAAAAGAAAAGAAGATTTTTTTACCATGTTTAATGTGGTCCTCTATCATTTAGGATGCATATGACAGTATGTTTGGCTCTGCATATCTCTGTGTGTTCTCCAGGTTCTGAACCGGGCTGGTGAATTCGTTTCAGCCCCAAGCATTCCTGGAACCGTTTTGATTAACATAGCAGACCTGATGCAGAGGTGGACCAGTGATGTGTATGTATCTGCGGTAAGTTTCTTTTTTTAATATGGCATTTAATTGAATAGAGTGCAACAGTCGGGCTCCGGAAATCAATAGGGTAATTGATTTGACGATAACCTATAAATCTTTAAAGACTGACCTGTTGTGAGCTCAGAGGTTGTTAATCGATGGTATAGGTTTTTTTTTTGAAGCCATCTTTACTTTAATCATGTTGCAACTCATAATGTAATAACAAAGTGTAATATAATAACTGCACATAATGTAGTAGGTATTAAAAAACGTTTATAATGTAGTCTAATAATTTTGTCAAAATGTAATAAAATCTTGAGCCCATAATGTAATAACTATTTTCCAATGTAATAACGATTTTTCACATAATGTAATAGGTTATTATATGAGAAGTGTATTACATTATGAACACACTGTAGCAACTTGTAATGTAATCATAGTTCATAAGGCAATACCAGCACTTTTTCTGCTGCAACTTGTATTAAAGTGAAGAAATGTTTGCTTAAATTGTGCTCCATGCTGCCATTGGCTGAAGCAGATAACGTAATCTATCACACCCAGCCACCACACTGCTATATTGATACTGTGAGGTTGTTTTTTTTGTTTTTTTTTACAGCATTTGTACACAGTGTTGGTATTTAACACTGTTTGTCATTTAACAGTAAGTGTACCTTATGTATAAGTATAGTAATAATAATAATGGTAGTGGTAGTACCATTAATCTGGTGAATTCTGTAGGCAGGTTAAGACTGGATTTAGATTTTTTTAAATGTACTGTAAAGGAATACCAATGCTTTTATGTTTAATGAAATATATAATAAAAATAATTGCATGAATATTTAAATCTGTTACATTTTGCAGGTAGTTTAAGACTGGGTTTAGATTTTTGACAATATGACAAATTTTGTATAATGTAAAAATTATTACATTGAGCTTGTGGTAGAAATTCCCTTACGCCCCTGACTTAAGTTTACCTGGGCGTCTCCAGTCGACACTATTTTTACTCTAGCACTGCGTCTACAGTTGACAACCGCCTTCGAGTCGGACGACGTCTCGCCCCTTATGAACACTATCACTTGGGATTAGGATCTTTAGTGTTCCACTAACCTGCTGCGCAGCATTAACTAGACTCCAGAAAATGCTTTTGAATATGTTTTAATCACGGCCTGAGGACCATTTCAGAGAGAATCCCACCAGCAAAGAGTACAACAGTTTTTATAGAATAGGAGCATAGCAAAGGTGACATGATTCATTATATCATTTTCCTACAATTTGATTGGTTCTTCATATGTATAATTCAGCAAACCCTTCTGTTAATAGGTAAACGCAAATCTGGATTTCTTGATTACTACTTTGTTACTCAAAGTCATGAGTTTATATATTTAGATATCTGTCTAGTTTCATTCACATTATGAACATTTTATTGCAATAATAATGTAATACTTATTACATTGTTCAGTTTTTACATTATGTGCAGTTATTACATTACGAGTTGAAAAAACTAAATGTTTCATTAACAAAGTTTGCGAGGAACACGTGATCTATGCAAATGATCAAATGATCTATCCAATCAGCAATTAACACGCCTATCCAGTCAGCATGAGAGGAGGCCTATATATATTTGAAATAAAATCATAAAAATATTGCAAACCATAACAATGTACCCAACATAATTGACGGGCAATTTATATACCCCTTGACAATAGGTCACTGGAGATAAAATACAGAAAAAATTAAAAGGATATTTACCATGATGTTCAAAATATCTGCTGCAGAAGAAAATGGCATCAAATGATGGTGGTCACATGGTTTTGGGGTAAACCATTTTTAACTTTGATTAGTAACAAAATAGATTGTTACTAATCTGTAGGTGTCTGATTGGTGTGTAGGTGGTTGATGGGTGTTTTATTAGTAACATAATTGACAGAATTTTTGTGGACATTAATAAAATGAAATATTTTCAATATCTGAAAGAAAATAAATGCAAACAATCTATTTTTCTAAGGTATTTAGATACCTTAAATCTAAGGTAGAAATACTAATTATTTCCATTATTTTGAATTTAATGGACATTAAGGACATTTTAAATCTGAAAAAGGGCACATAATATATTTGTGTGAGATTATAGTATTAATTCTCAATGGATAAAATATTATATTTCTGCAGACAATTGTTAGAAAAAATATAATTGTAATATGTAATATTACACCTGTGCAATAAATCCATTCGTGAAATTTCCTCACTACTAAATATTCCACGGTCAACTGTTAGTGGTATTATAACAGAGTGGAAGCAATTGGGAACAACAGCAAGTGTTAAGTGTTAAAATCACAGAGCGGGGTCAGCGCATGCTGAGGTGCACAGTGCGCAGAAGTCGCCAACTTTCTGCAAGAGTCAATAGCTACAGACCTCCAAACTTCATGTGGCCTTCAGATTAGCTCAAGAACAGTGTGTAGAGAGCTTCATGGAATGGGTTTCCATGGCCGAGCAGCTCATCTAAGCCTTACATCACCAAGTGCAATGCAAAGCGTCGGATCCAGTGGTGTAAAGCACGCCGCCACTGGACTCTAGAGCAGTGGAGACGTGTTCTCTGGAGTGATGAGTCTGGGTTTGGAGGTTGCCAGGAGAACGGTACTTGCCTGACTGCATTGTGCCAAGTGTAAAGTTTGGTGGAGGGGGGATTATGGTGTGGGCTTGTTTTTCAGGGGTTGGGCTTGGCCCCTTAGTTCCAGTGAAAGGAACTCTTAATGCTTCAGCATACCAAGACATTTTGGCAAGGCAAGGCAAATTTATTTGTAAAGCACCATTAAAAACAACAGTTAGTTGACCAATGTGCTGTACACCTTTTTAAACATACTTGTAATATTGATTTGTAAACATACAAATTGTGATGGCTGGACGACTGGGTCAGAGCATCTCCAAAACTGCAGCTCTTGTGGGGTGTTCCCGGTCTGCAGTGGTCAGTATCTATCAAAAGTGCTCCAAGGAAGGAACAGTGGAGAACCGGCAACAGGGTCATGGGTGGCCAAGGCTCACTGATGCCATGTGTTCCCCAGGTAAGCCATGCACACACACCCGGCCAACCACGTGATGTAAAAGAAAACGTATTTCATCAGACCAGGCCACCTTCTTCCATTGCTCCGTGGTCCAGTTCTGATGCTCACGTGCCCACTGTTGGAGCTTTCGGCAGTGGACAGGGGTCAGCATGGGCACCCTGACTAGTCTGCGGCTATGCAGCCCCATACGCAACAAACTGCGATGCACTGTGTATTCTGACACCTTTCTATCAGAACCAGCATTAACTTCATATTTGAGCTACAGTAGCTCGTCTGTTTTATTGGACCACACGGGCCAGCCTTCGCTCCCCACGTGCATCAGTGAGCCTTGGCCGCCCATGACCCTGTTGACGGTTCTCCACTGTTCCTTCCTTGGACCACTTTTGATAGATACTGACCACTGCAGACCGGGAACACCCGACAAGAGCTGGAGTTTTGGAGATGCTCTGACCCAGTCGTCTAGCCATCACTATTTGGCCCTTGTCAAACTCGCTCAAATCCTTACGCTTGCCCATTTTTCCTGCTTCTAACACATCAACTTTGAGGACAAAATGTTCACTTGCTGCCTAATATATCCCACCCACTAACAGGTGCCATGATGAAGAGATAATCAGTGTTATTCACTTCACCTGTCAGTGGTCATAATGTTATGCCTGATCAGTGTGTGTGTGTGTGTGTGTGTGTGTGTATGTATGTGTATATATATATATATATATATATATTGGAATATATATTGGAATACATCTACAATATCTTTTATATAGATATAATCCATAACTTGAAATGAATTGTTTTATATTTCACAATTTTTTCATCGATTGTCTTTTAGCAATGCTTCTTAAGGCGATACACGGGGCAACTTTTTGAGCAATGTTGCTGAGCGATGTTGCTATGGGCACTTTCCCATTGAGAACAACAAATTTCTATCTGGATACTTTAGATCGGTCGTGGGTCCTGTGTCTCACCTGGTTACCCGTTAATGGTAACATTGCTCTGCAACATTGCTTAAAAAGTTGCCCCATGTATCATCACCATTAGGATTATAGTTCTTTCCCTCACTTAAGCCTTTAAGTACATAGTCTTGTACCTTTGTCCGATTTTCAAATACTTTTTTGCTTCTAATCAAAGTTTGTAATGTTGCGATTCACCTTGTATCTGGTAGGTTTGATTCATGGCTTAAAACACTTTAACAAAATCCCTATTTGTAAAAATTAATGGAAAAAATAATTCCAGAACCAACACAGCTGAAAAAGTGGGCAGGCACTAATGCACTCTATTGCACTGGCAAATGCTTGTTTAATTCTTTTCTAATATTCTCTTGTTATTAAACCCTCAGGTTCACAGGGTTTTGCTGCCCCCTGCAGGTGACACCAGCACACGTCAGTCTTTGGCCTTCTTTGTACACCCTGATGATGAGGCCATCATTTCATGCTGCGATGGATCCGATAAATATCCTCCTGTGAATTCAATGGATTACCTTTTATCAAGGTTTAATGATACCTATGTCCAAAAACAGGCTGTGGTTTAGGTGGAATTTTACAATTGTATGTAAAAAACAACAACAGCAAAAAACTAAAAACAAAACTCATTTGTGTGGTAATCATCAGTGCACATAATTGGTGGAGCTGAGACAATTTAATTGATTTTTAAAGAAATGTAAAGCACAGTCACTTACTCTTGAAATCAAGAAGGAAACTTAAACAAGCCCAAATTTTCTCATGTATGCACTAGGGATGTCAAAAGTACCAGTACTTCGGTAGTGAAATTTTGAAGATGTCACGATACCAGCATTTCTGTAGTACCGAGTACCAGGTATATTCAGTACCCACTAATAGGCAGTTTTAATTTATCTAAGTGTAAGGCTCCAGACTAAATAACCACAAAAAGACTGTTTAAATATGAATCCTGCATGTTCTGTGTGTCTCTGTGTGAGTGAATGGCGTGAATGCGCGGATTCATTTACCAAACACACACTGAAGCATGCGTGACGCTTGCAGTGTTTTCAGCCTCTGACTTCTCACTGTATGAGGACATGAATATATTAACTTTATCTCCAGAGCCGCTCTGAATCACTTCACCAGCATTTTTTGTATATGCAACAACAAATACAAAAACAAAATAAGACAGTAATGAACATTAATAGACAATAACGAGGGTTACATAACAAAAACAGAACCACAAAGAATATTAAACTAGCTTAAATCTTTTACACCATAACAGTCTTACATGCAGTACTTTTTAGAGTTTCTCAAGGACTTCCTTAAAAATAAAAAAGGATTTTTTGTTGTTGTTGAAAATTTACATTTGTGAATATAAAAAATAGCAAGAAAGCATAGTAAGTTAAGTACAAATTTACAATGAGAAGGATCTAATTTCAGAGTCACCAAAAACACAGTCTTTTGGCTTATACAGAAGTTTCTATCTTCTATAGAAGTTTTTTTTATCAAACCAATTATTTAGAAAAAGAGATTTATTTTTATATCTAATATTTTGGTTGTTCCAGATAAAATAGCTATGTGGAGAAAAATTCTAATTATATATTAGGGACCAGCATATTAAAGCCTGTTTATGAAAACTTGAAAGAGTTAATGGTATTTTAGAGATGTCATTTAGAAAATGCAAACCTCCAACTGAACTGAAAATATGATTTGGGATAATATTCCAAAAAGACATGGGATTGTTTAGAAAAGACTTGATCCATTTAACCTTGAAAGAATTATTAAGAGTAGAAAAGTCCACTAACTCAAAGCCACCCATTGTCCGATCAGCTATCATAACACTTTTTTTAATTAAGTGATTTTTAAGAATTCCTAACAACTTCACCAGCATTTTACCGTTTCATTTGAGAAAAAAACTATGGTCATATCATACACCCACAGAAACTCAAAGGTCTTCATGACAACCCGTCAAAATAAAACGTGAAGTATTTTCTGCCTTGAAGTATATCCTGTGTTGGATATTAATTTGTTTTTTATTCTCTGCACCTTTTATTGTACACCTATATTTTTAGTATCGGAAGTGCTGTACAGTAGGAATGCTGAATTGTGGGGCTTTTAATATGACTAAATATGAAGAGAGATTTATCTATGAGGTTAGGCTACGGGTACTCGTGTGATATTGCTTATTTAATGTTATCTCATTTTTGTCCATCCATTGAAAGCCTAGGCAATCAACAATTTCTTCTGAAGAGACTACTTTATATGATGACAGATTTTAATGTAGGCTTTTATTCATATATAAACATTGCTCAATTACCATTACAACTATCTTACCTGCTCACTCAATGTATTTGTGTTTTTAACAAGATAGTTTGATTTTAAGCTTTGAATTTAAAAAAAAAGGAAAAAATGTAACCATTCAGCAATAAAATAAGAACAAATAAACAAATGACTATGGATAGAACAAATAAATACAACAGAATAAAGATACATATTAAATAAACTGCTTAAAGTTTTTCAGATAGGTCTAAAAGTAGGGCTATTCAGGAAAGAAATACTACAGAAACTGAATAAAGTAGCTAATCAAATGTAAAACAGCACTGGATGGTCTTCATTGTAAAAATTAAATGCAGATGAATCAATTAAAGTTACAAAAGTGAATCAGTCAAGAGCAGCAAGTGATTTTCTCTTTGTCTTTTGTTGTTTGATTAGCATTAACAATATAGAGAGTGGCTCGTTTATTAAACTGCTTTCACTTTAAGAGCTGACGCACGTATCCAGTATACACATGCGTTTTTTTCTGAATTGTTCACGTTCACTTAGGACGATTGTGTTTATGTGAATACTCAGCAAGACAGACATTGTGACATTATTTTTCTGTGTATTTGACTTTTTAAGTGTGTTTGGCACTCAAGCTCTATGAGAGGCGGCTTTATGTGCATGCTTTGGATGTTAGCGCGGTAATTAAAATTATGTGCAATCCTGCATGATTCTGCATGAATCCTTATGCTTAGCATTTTTACTATCCATTTGTGTGTGCACTTTGTTATTATTAGAGACATCAGAGATTGCTGGTATATGTTAAATGCTTCATACACATTTTAGCAATTTAAATGTTTGAAGGATTTTTACAGGGCACCCCGGTTTTGGAGGCTCTGTCTTCTGTGTTTTCAACCGCTCCATGTGCTCTACCGCCTAAAGGAAACAAATAGGTTGAATAGGTGAATAATCAATAGAATGAGATTAATATTATGAAGGAAGTTTTTAATTAATTATAACTGACATTCCTTTTTTTTCTCCCTTTAACTTTTACATGCTTTTGAAAACTAAATGTCCCCAACACTTGGGCAAAAGTTAGGGTTAGGTGTTGTCACGTTGTTTGGGGTTTTATTTCCTGTTTATATTTTCATGTCTTTTATTTTGTAATTTTGCCTTAAGTAATGTTTCCTGTTTGTCATGTGCTTTCCTTGCTCCTCATAGGCTGCATTCCAGGGGCTGCGTTCCACTCCACTTGTAGACACGCACTTGCGAACTTCCCTAAGCACTTTCTCTCGGGGGAATCCCTGCCGCCATTTTGAAGTGCGTTCCACTTCGTGAAGTGGACAAGTGAAGTTTATATGGACAGACCCTCGCTCCCTCGATTTTGACAGAGGGAGTGAGTCTACTTCATATGTACACTTCAGGCAGCTCCATATCCCACAATGCAAAACGATTGTGACGTCACCTCATATCACGTTTAATTTACCCCACCACAAACAACTTTATGATATATTAATTATTTTTTAAAAACATTTAAAACAACCCAAACACACCTATATACATACAGAATGCTGCATTAAACAATTTTGTAAGGGAAAAAATAAATAATAAATCAACTCCATAGTGGATTCCAAGTGATCAAAGGCTTAAGACATTCCAGTTCAGTAGTGGGCACTCATGCAACATAAGCAATGACGCACATCCGAGTGAACGAGACGGAGGGAAGTTAGCGAGTGAAGCCCTTGATCACTTGGAATCCACTATGGAGTTGATTTATTATTTATTTTTTCCTTTACAAAATTGTTTAATGCAGCATTCTATATGTATATAGGTGTGTTTGGGTTGAATATATCATAGAGTTGTTTGTGGTGGGGTAAATTAAACGCAATATGCGGTGACGTCACAATCATGTTGCATTGTGTACATATGAAGTAGACTCACTCCCTCGGTCAAAATCGAGGGAGCGAGGGTCTGTCCATATAAACTTCACGAAGTGGAACGCACTTCAAAATGGCGGCAGGGATTGCCCCGAGGGAAAGTGCTAAGGGAAGTTCGCAAGTGCGTGTCTAAAAGTGGAGTGGAACGCAGCCATGTTATCCTGCCATGTGCCCCCCTTGTCCATGTGTCATGTTCTTATTGGCTGGTCTAGTCATGTGTCATGTATTCTCATTGGTTCATTGTTTGATTGTGCTCAGGTGTTCCTTTTTAGTCATTAGTCTTGGTGTATAAATAGCCCTCATGTTTCCATTGTATCTGCTTTGTTCCCTGTAACCACTGTTGGACACTCACCACTCATCATTATGTCAAGTTAAAGGGTTAGTTTTCCCCAAAATGAAAATTTTGTCCTTGATTACTCACCCTCATGTCGTTCCAAACCCGTAAGACCTTCGTTCGTCTTCGGAACACAAATTAAGATATTTTTGATGAAATCCGAGAGGTTTCTGAACACCATAGGCAGCAACGTCATTGCAACTTTCAAGGCCCAGAAAGGCAGTAAAGACATCGTTAAAATAGTCCATAGCCGGGTTTCCACTGAAGTTACCCGGAACAATTTGTCCAAGGAACTTTTTCCCCCCCAGACCTATTGATGTCTGTGTTTCCATCGCAGTCTAAAGTACAGTGAAGATTAGGCAAATTACGTATTAGGCAGATTATGTAGGACTGCGAGCGACTTTCCAGTTCCTGCTGGATTTCGTCCTCCTCATATAAGCTTAATAAAACCTGAACCTCGTTGTCTGTCCATCAGTCGTATTTTTTAAACTCCATTGTTGATTCGAATAGCAAACAACTCTTACTGCACGCACCGCAACAGACTTTTAAAAATGGTGGTTGAAATAAAATGCTGTGTGAACTCAACCAATCAAAATGATGTGTGAACTTATACTACGTCCTAAAAGTATGTAATCTTTTTGTGAAGATACTTTTGAGTGTGTAGCAGAATAGTAGGCAAGCTTTGGGACGTACTACTTCGTCATCTTTAATGGACAGCTCTGTCGCTTAGTTACGTGCATCCTGTCACCGTTTAAACTGGCCTGTCGATCACCTTGTCACAGTTAAAATCCTCCACATTCAGTTCAATCTAATTTCCTACCGTATCGGAGAGAAATGTAGTAGCACGTTGATCTGCCGTTGTGGGTATTTCATGCGGAGACTCCACTCATGTGTTTGCAATTTGAATATGATGATGTGTTTAAAAGTTAATGGCCAAACGTATCATTACAGAAGTTCTCAATGCTGTTGCAGATGAAATATGATGTGGATAATACTGAATAAATATCTTTTCGTCAGGTTAGATACTAATAATTATTCACTCAAACCCCTTTATCTAAACCTCACTACTTAACCGTCGGATTCGCACATCCATCATGTTTGTAGTTTAACACTTTTTATCCACATTTGTATTTCTAATCGAATCCTCGTCCAACTCGCCATGGGTTGTGGGCAATGTTAGCCGTCAGAGTATGCACGGATCTGCACTTCGGGTTCTAACTGGAAATAGTAGACCATCCGGGTATCTTAGGAATACTCGTTTCAACATACTATGATTTGAGTACTAATTCTATTTTCGAATACTATTTAGGATGGATAGTATGTGAATTGGGATGCACCGAGGGACTTTCTGAGGGGGAAATATTTACCCAGACCTTCATTTAGACCCTGGTCCCTGTGGTCAAAACACACCGTGTACCACCCCAAAGTCCCTAGTTCCTGGAGAAAGTTCCTGCGGTGGAAATGCGGCTCATATGACTACAGTGGTTTAGTCTTAATTTTATGAAGCGACAAAAATACTTTTTGGGGAAAAAAAAACAAACAAAAATAATGACTTTATGCAACAGTTTCTTATCGTCTGTGTCTTTCCTCTACGCTGTTGACATTGTAAATACAGTGCAGCGCTTCTGAGTTCTACGTCAGAACGCAGGATTACCATTGTCTAGCTCCTGCGTCAGCATCACACACATGCTTCGTGGTGCTCACGTGAACAGCGTCGGCCAGTGGTAAGCAGGCGTTCTGGTGTAGAACTCGGAAGCGACTGTAGACACATGGACAATTTTAACACGTCTTTACTACTTTTCTGGGCCTTTTAAAGGTGCAATGACATTGCTGTCTATGGATGGTTAAGAGAGCTCTCCGATTTCATCAAAAATATCTTCATTTGTGTTCCAAAGATGAACAAGGTTTTATGGGTTTGAGACATGAGGGTGAGTAATTACTGACAGAATTTTCATTTTTGGGTGAACTAACCCTTTAAGATAAGTTGTCAAGCAAGTCCTTGTTTATTTTGTAAAATTAATAGTTAATAAAGGAAAATACTGCACATTTCTGGTGTTATTTTTGTGATTGTTTGGGGGCATTCTACAACCCTTCTTTAAACCTTTCAATACAGAACCCACCTCATATTGCTTTTAATCAATGCACAAATCGTAAAAACACGTCTATGTAAAAACAGATTAACACTATCTGTTCCTAAATTCTGATTGGGTGCACATGCCTAGAACCGGCCCCGGTCTGGAGTCTGTCTGATTGCGCAGCGGGTTAGACACTAGAGATCTTACTTCCATTCCCAATTTATAGTTTTCAAAAGGGTTGAGACGTCGTTTGATTCGAAGCAGGTGTCAAAGAGGAGAGTAAAATGTAGAGTATATGTAAGTGTCGATCAGGAGACGGCGCAGGTTAACTTAAATCAGGTGCATAGGGGAAATCTACCACAATATATTTAAGTTTTTCGGTGAGGCAGTACTAGATTAAATACATTTCCATTTTTTTTTTAAAAGTTTAGTGACAAGAATATCAGCATAAGGTAAATGCAGTGCAACAAAATATTTTATTCATTCAAAAGTTTGGGGTCGGTAAAATTTATTTATGCTTTTGAAAGAAGATGATTATGCTCACCAAGGCTGCATTTATTTGATAAAACACAAAGTAATATTGTGAAATATTATTATGATGTAAAATAACGGTTTTCTATTTTAATATATTTAAAAATGTAATTTATTCCTGTAATGGCAAAGCCATTAATACTTTGCTTTAAATTGTCTTTATAAAAATTTTTACTGACTAAACTTTTGAATCATATTGTAAATAATTATAAAAAAATTTGGAAAGAAAACATGAAAGAAATGGACTTGTTGAAATGTATTTGAGCTGGTCGTCCTTTAAGTTTCTCTGGCCAAAAGATTTGTTCGAGTCGTGAGTCTAAATGAGAATTTTTTTTATCCAATAAAGTTGTACATTGTTGTTTTTTCTTGTTACCATATTTCAGATATTATTTCCATGGTTTAGACCTCATGATTGAAAGTGATTTCAGCAGCCTGACACTTTATACATTTTAATTTGCCATCTGTATGGCTTGGCTTGCATTCACAGTCATCGTAAAAATACTAAATTTGAGACCGACCATCAACAGGAACATTTTTATTTTTTGGAAGTTGGGTCAAAGTGGTTCGCATTCTGTTTTCAGGATCACAATAGTGCAAACTAATGTAGTAGGCCAACTCAAGACTGCCACACACATGTAACCAATATGATTCAATACTACTGCGATCATTCTATATTGTTTTCAGAAAGCATTCATGAATCATTTTCCCATTGGAAAAGCTATTCTCACGTGCAGTGTAGCTACTGCATCAAAGTTTAAACAGTAGGCGACACTGCAAAAGAGTACATTGAATAAACTGAAATGCCGTGATCTTTGTCTCCGATGGTTTCATTGGTGGAACCTGATGACCCTGCATTCATTGCTCAACAACTGTAATAATAGCTTCTTCTAGCCAAAACGGAACGTGCGTGGTGTCATGTATAAAGGGCCTTTGGGTCTAATGGGTGGAACTAGAATATCCAACCATAACACTACCTCTCCACCCCATTAGACGTCCAGAGAGGGGGAGCTGGGCTTCATTTGACTCTGCAGTGAGCACCACTTGCCTATAAAAGACTGCTGCATCATTGAAGCAAAGATCCTTGGCTTATTTTCTTCCTACATTTTAAAACAAGTTTTCTTAATTCAAGGGAAAGTATGGAGATACCTGTATTGGATTTCAATGTCTACGAACTGGGAAAGGCCAATGTATCGGTTGCTAACTTGGAAGAGTTAAGTAAAGAGTTGAGAAGGGCCTTTACCGAGGTGGGATTTGTTTATCTGAAAAACACGGGCATAAATCAGGAAGAGGTTTGTGATTTTGTAATTTAAAAAAAAAAAAAAAAAAAAAAATACAACTTGTTGCCAGCTGCATAAAACAGCTGCAGTGGCGGATTCTGATATTCTAACAATTGTTGATAAATAAAAATGTCACGTCGCAATACTAAATATTTCCGTTTTAAACCATAAAGGCGAGTGAGTGGATATCACATAAGCAATTTGCAAACTTTGCGCGAGAATTATGTCGGTGAAGAAGTCTCAAACCCCAGTCAATTATTCACTAGCTACAGAAAGTAAAAGTAAAATATTTTTCGCCATTAGCGGCGCATATTCACTCAGAGACGACGAGAGACGAATCTACTTTAACATGTGCTGATAACAGACAGTATATGATAACTGTCTTTATTTATTTTCTTATTATAATAAGTATTTCGTGTTAACAAGTTGTTAAAAAAAAAAAAAAAAAAAGCGCGTCGGTTCTAGGAAATGATTGCGGCGGCAAATGAATTGTAATATTAATTTAATAATAAAAGTAAGTAGCCTAATAATAATTAATTAATTACGTTTAATTTAGGTGTACACAACAGTCATTAGGCTGCTTTATTGCAAACTGTTATTTGTAGTCATATTTCATTATAATCATAAACACTGGTTTGTAGCACAAATAGTTTTACCGTTTACTGCATTTTGTTATTTTTCTAGTTATTTATCTATAGCGGCTAATGAATCTGAAGTCTCACAGATTCATCCGCGTTGCAAAATAAGGTGGACTTCTTGCACTAGAATTCTCCTCTTCTGGATTTAATGTTGCTTGGGTGGGGAATCATGATAGATTTCTTCTAGGGCACTAAATAAGCTAGAACCGCCGTGTCTTAAGAACTAGCCTGACCAACTATAGCAATTATGGTTAACATAATCAGGCTTGCTTTTCGGATTCAAATTAGACCAATCTACCTTTTATAAATTATTACCCGTCTTGAAGAAAAAAATTAGATGAGTTAACTTGTAAGACTAACCAGTTTATGCAATGCAAGAGAAGTTCCATTTGTAGCTGATTATTTCTCTGTTCACTGTTTAGGTGGAAAAAGTCATGCGTGTTTCAAAGAAGTTCTTCTGTTTGCCAGAAGACATGAAGAAGCCTTTCAGCAGGGGAAGTTTCTCATGTAACGTGAACCATGGCTGGGTTTCGGTAGAAACCGAAAGGCACGTCAGTCTCTAGATTCAGAAGCATTACTGTAAAACTCACGAATGATGGACAAACATTTGAATGGTTTTAAATCCTGTCATTTCAGTCTGAATCCTCGCCGTCCCGGTGATCTGAAGGAGGCGTATAATATAACATCTTTGACAGCGGATATCGTAAATATCCATTTCTTCTCATCTTTTCTCCTTTCTGTCTACCAAATATTTAACAATAGCATGACGTTGACAATAGTGCACATCTATGGGTTATAAAAATTAATGATACATTTTCCAAGTCAAAAGTGCAACAAAAAGCTGTAGGCTGTTTCTTTAGAAGTGGGCTGTGTCCGAAATCACATAGAAACTCTCTTGAGTAGGCACTTATTTTCAGTAGGTATTGTGTCCCAAATGATGGGACACACTACACACTATGTAGGATACTTATGCACTGTGTACTCAGTCGTGTAGTATATGAATTTTATAAGGTTATTTTGTCATTCAGCAGTGGAGTCTGATAGCCCCTCCAAAATTAACATAATTAAAGCTGTGACAGTTCAACATTCCACACTTAATTTTTTTTGGTTAATTAAGTGCATCATCTGGATATTTAAAGTGTACTTTTTCTTTTAGGAATTTTCAGTGTGAACACACTACTTGCACCATTGAGTAGTGCATAAGCACACTAATCGGGATGCACCTTTACTTTGCAACCGCTAAAAAAGTATGTTCTATATAGCAGTGGTTTTCAAACCTGTCCTGGAGGCACCCCAGCCCTGCACATTTTGTGTGTCTCCCTCATCTATCACACCTGATTCAACTCATCAGCTCGTTAGTAGAGACTGCAAGAACTAAATTGGGTGTGTCTGATAAGGGAGACATACAAAATGTGCAGGGCTGGTGTGCCTCCAGGACAGGTTTGAAAACCACTGATATATAGTATGAATGTGTGCAGTTAGTATAAAAGTTATCTGAACGTATTACATTCGCCATGTTGTCATTGTCATGTGGCCTACTAGCATCAGTTGGATCGCTTCTCTGCCATTCACTAATCCTCTCCCGTGGCCTCATGGGATAGTAAAGTGTCCATATGCACACTTCAGAATCTTCCCGGAAGAAGTAGGTCATCCAGGCAAGGCCGTAACCATGTTTTAGACGTTGGGGGGGGGACCAAAGTTTTGTTTTTTTTTTCGCGTGGGGAAGGGGTGGGGGGTATTGGTCTTATTGGTTTATTTAAAGGAATTAAATTATTAAAGGATTAAAAGGGATTTATGGAAATAAAGAAAATGAAATAAGAACAGTAAAAGTTCCAGTTCTATTGTAGTTATGAAGTAAACTATTTGCAAATACTAATATGCCTAATATGTAAAAATGCAAAACGTTTCTTGTCACGTGAAATTCAGTTACGATTTACATAAATAATGTCATATTTTGTCAATATAATGTCAATTCAGAATGGTGAAATTTCATAAAAAATGTCAAGTAATTTGCACCACTTGATATTACTGTTGGTCACTGAAAGTTTTTAATGTTAAATATTAAATGTTTAACTACTTACATCTTAAATCGCACTCTTTCACTGCTATGAAAACATTTTACTTTTGTCATCCTAGCAACAAACAGAGCGGTGTATAATGGAGTACAGCAGAGCAGCATCAAGAATATCAAATATTGGGGGGACAATTTAGGGGGGGGCAAATTTCGGGGGGACTTGTCCCCCTCAATGTCTGTTGTGGTTACGGCCCTGCATCCAGGTACCTTTTGCCTACTCTTTTATGAGTACTGTGAATTCTTCCCCTCTCAATGTGCTCAGAATTGGCCTTCAGAAGGAGTAGAAGATTTTCGAGATGCCCAGGTATCATTTTTCCTGCGCTGTAAGGAACTCTCTCTCAGAGTGCTCCGACTGATGGCTCTTGGGTTGGGCCTGGATTCAGAAGTCTTCTTCAGTGCACATAAGCATATTGGAAGTAAGCACAATTATGCACGACTTCTTCCTCCCAGTGAGTCAATGGCTGGGACGCCTGCAAGAAGACCTTTACGATGTGGTTTACTTTAAGGTGATGTGAATGCAACCACACTACGGTCTCTGTACTACCCTCCGGTGAACAGCACATGTGTGAAGGAAAATCAGCTGCGCTGTGGTGAACACTCTGATTATGGTAGCATCACTCTGCTCTTCCAAAGCCCAGAGAGTGGACTGCAGGTGAATACCAATATAGGACAAAAGAAAAGAAGATTTTTTACTATGTTTAATGTGGTCCTCTATCATTTAGGATGCATGTGACAGTATGTTTGGCTCTGCATATCTCTGTGTGTTCTCCAGGTTCTGAACCGGGCTGGTGAATTCGTTTCAGCCCCAAGCATTCCTGGAACCGTTTTGATTAACATAGCAGACCTGATGCAGAGGTGGACCAGTGATGTGTATGTGTCTTTGGTAAGTATCTTTACTTAATATGGCATTTAATTGAATAGAGTGCAACAGTCGGGCTCCGGAAGTAAAAACTCCATTCATTTTCTTAATAGGGAAACTGATTTTTGACGATAACCTATAAACCTTTAAAGACTGACCTGTTGTGAGCTCAGAGGTATTTGCTTTTGTTGAAGCCATCTTTACTT
The DNA here is from genome assembly GCA_039654105.1 of Coreius guichenoti. Taxonomy (NCBI): domain Eukaryota; kingdom Metazoa; phylum Chordata; class Actinopteri; order Cypriniformes; family Gobionidae; genus Coreius; species Coreius guichenoti. The sequence goes on along the minus strand of CM077181.1, from coordinate 4,834,489 downwards.
TATTAACTTTATTTCTTATTTTTAAAACCCATTATGCTGTACAGAAAATTACACTCCCATGAAACACCCTGAATAAAGGAATCGAGTCAGTCTCCCTCAATATATATTCAGTTCATAATTTCAATGGCAGGCCTTGTCTGGCCAACCAAATGTTATTTTCTTTATCAGGTTAACCTCCCATTTTAATATTTATTTGAAATAAAACCATAAAAATACTGCAAACCATAATAATGTACCCAACATAATTGACTGGAGAAAAAATATAGAAAAAAATTAATAGGATATTTACCATAATGTGTTCAAAATATCTGCCCCAGAAGAAAATGACATCACATGACACTGGTCACATGGTTTTAGGATAAACTATTTTTAACTTTTCAGGGGGTGTTTCATTAGTAACATAGTTGACATAATTTTTTGCGGACATTAATAAAATGAAACAAAAAACAAACAAACACAGGCAGAGAGCGAGCGCACTTCTGTTGCATGCTTTTGATTGCTGATCGTTCACTCGGCACACATGCGTCATTTGAGTTAAAACTAAATTGTATGAGCAAGTAAAAACATGAACTGTTACATGATTTATGTATAACGAGTGGTTCCCTACATTATTACAGGAAGGCGGTATAGTAATCGCATGACATTTTCAAGAAGTTTTCTGTGCGCAAACATCCGAAGCACACGCCCAGAAAGCTGCCTCTCAGACAGCGCGCAAATAGCGCATTAAATCGAATGATCTTTCATGTCTTCTTGCTCTTGAACGGAAAATTATGTCAAAATACCTGTATAGGCAAGTATCCTTATGAATGTAAACAGTTGAAAAGAAAATGTGTGTGTAACAGTATGTTGGATATGTGTAGCTCTTAAAGTGACAGCAGCCTAATAAACCTACTGCTGTCTTTGTCCTCAATGTTAATCTAACAACAAAACAGAGAAAATCACTCACTGCTCTTGACTGGTTGAGCCCTGTTGGAGCAGCTCTAAATATTTACTGTGCTATTAAATTAAAGATAAAAAAAATTATAGAGCAATTCAATGAACATTGAAAGTTACAGTAGCTCCTACAATTCATTTTAACAGGCATTATTAAGCATGAAAATAACTGAACGAAATTCTATTTGCTAAGCCAACTAATTTGATTCATATTCTTTTGGTTTCTCTGCCCAATATTTTAAAAAATTTAAAATGCAATGCAAATACATTTATCAGTACTTGGTGTCAGCAAGTACTAAAAATAAAAGTATCGGTGTCGTACTCGTTTTGGAAAAAGTGGTATTGGTGCATCCCTAAAAAATAATTCTGGAACCAAAGCAGCTGAAAAAGTGGGCAGGCACTAATGCACTCTATTGCACTGGCAAATGCTTGTTTAATTCTTTTCTAATATTCTCTTCTGTTATTAAACCCTCAGGTTCACAGGGTTTTGCTGCCCCCTGCAGGTGACGCCAGCACACGTCAGTCTTTGGCCTTCTTCGTACACCCTGATGATGAGGCCATCATTTCATGCTGCGATGGATCCGATAAATATCCTCCTGTGAATTCACTTGATTACCTTTTATCAAGGTTTAATGATACCTATGGCAAAAAACTGGATGTGGTTTAAACCCACCGGTGGGACGTTTGCCATTATACATTTAAAACAATATCTTAATCTAAACCTAAAGTAATATTGACAAACTGTATATCATTTGAAAGCTTACAATCTCTAGTTTTCATATTTGGTAGAAACTCAGTTTGTTTTCATGCCACAAGTTATTTTTTGAGAAAAAAAAGGTCTGAAAATGTTTTAATTATAAAGAAAACATTATATATTCTCCATTTGTAATGCGACGGCAAGCTATAACACACATCCGTGTTCTTTCAGAATGTCTTTTATGTTTGTTAGAGGTTGAATTCAAATCAAATACTTCCAAACTGCTCATATTACTTCTGAATATGATGTCCTTATATGGTCACCAATGGAGTCTCGTTGTCATCTAGTGCAAGCATTTGGTACTGCAGCCAAACAAAATTCATTAAAAGCACATTTTTTTCAGATATCAACCTCAAATTTGAAACATATATATAATATACATATATATAAATAAACATATATATAAATATATTTAATATACAATAAAATAATGATTTATTAATTAAATAATTATTTATTAATTAAATATATATATATATAATATTATAATAATTATTAAAACTTCTATAACTGTTTTAATTCATATTTTTTTGACTTCTACACTAATATGCTAACAATTTAAAGTGGAAATGTCTGACAGAATTTTATAATTGTATGTAAAAAAAAAAACGTCATATGTGGTAGTAATAATCAGAGCACATAATCGGTGGAGCTGAGATAATTGAATTGATTTTTAAAGAAGTGTAAAGCACAGTCACTTACTCTTGAAAGAATTGCCTGAATTGCCTCATGTATGCACTATTTTATGATAAATATTTTTATAAATGCGTACATTTGAAAACCATGATACATAATGAATTATGTTAACAGCTTGAAATAAATCACTGGTCTTGCAGTAGTTATTCATCCAAATTTTAAGAAACTTTGTACATCTATGTAGGGTTGACTTTCAACTGAAGCTAAAGCGAAAATATATACATACTATCATTGAATTAAATACAGGTCAGATTGGCATTGTTTTGTAATTTGTAATATGAGTGACCAAAAAAGCAGACTATATTCACTTGAAACAGTGATGATATTGTTATCCTGTGTTGGATATTAATTTTTATTCTGTGCACCTTTATTGTACACCTATATGTTTAGTATTGGAAGTGCTGTACAGTAGGAATGCTGAATTGTGGTGCTTTTAATATGACTAAATATGAAGAGAGATTTATCTTAAGAGGTTAGGCCATGTCTCTGTTTCCTGTGTTTTCAGCCACTCAGTGTGCTCTGCCACCTAAAGAAACATATAGGTTGAATAGGCAAATAATCAATAGAATGAGTTTAATATTGTGAAGGAATTTTTAAATTAATCATAACATTCCTTTTTCTTACAGGATTAACATGTTAATCCTGTAAGAAAAAGGAATGTTAGTTATGATTAATTTAAAAATTCCTTCACAATATTAAACTCATTCTATTGATTATTTGCCTTTGCTTTTAAAAACTAAATGTCCCCAACACTTGGGCTATAGTTAATGTGTGTTGAAATAACGGATGCAGATGGACTAGATGGCTGTCCAAATATATAACCTCATGACTTGAGTAACAAGCTGAAAATAAGCTGCAAGCAAGAAATTCTACATATTAAGAACCAATCATATTGGAGAAAAATGTTGCAATGAAACATGTCACCATGTCATGTGGGGGGGTGGGGGGTTTCTGGCCGTGATTAAAGCATATTCGAAGGCATTGTCTGGAGTCTTATTACTTGCACAGCAGGCAAGACACTAGAGATCTTACTTTCATTCCCAAATGATAGTTTTCAAAAGGGTTGAGAAGTTGTCCGACTCAAAGCAGGTGTCGAAGAGGAGACGCCTATTAGAGTATAAAGTGTAAGTGTCGATCAGGAGACGGCGCAGGTTAACTTAAGTCAGGTGTGTAGGGGAAATCTACCACAATATATTAAAGTTTTGCGGTGAGGCAGTACTAGCTTAAATACATTTCCATTATGTTTTAAAAAAGCGAATAGTTTAGTGAATATCAGCACAAGGTGTAGGGTTGAAAATAATCAAAGATATTTAAAAATGAACAAAGACAGTTGCTTTACTGTTTCACCCCTCTCTTTCTTACCACAAGGGCCAATTGGAAGACAGAGATGTCAATAGCACTCAAGGCCTGTAGGCCAAAATGTGCATACACCAGGGGTCTACGAATTGTACTTTTAGTACAGTGGGGGAAGTTGTAATCTTCTGATTGGTCAGTTTGAATGACTCACATTTGGGTTTCAGTCACATGGTCAAGGAAGGGATAAAAGAAGATTGAACTGTTGTTCTTGGCGCTTCTCTTTATCTTCTTTTCTCTGCTTTTCTTTTTGCTGGGGCTTCTTTGCTCTGGCTGTTCTTTTCTTTGTCTCTTTCTCTCTACACTTTCTTTCTCTTCCTATCTATCAAGTAACGTTCTACATACACTATATTGCCAAAAGTTTTGGGACGCCTGCCTTTACATGCACATGAACTTTAATGACATCCCATTCTTAATCCGTAGGGTTTAATATGGAGTTGGCTCACCCTTTTTAGCTATAACAGCTTTAACTCTGCCAGGTGTTCTATCGGGTTGAGGTCAGGACTCTGTGCAGGCCAGTCAAGTTCCTCCACACCAAACTCACTCATCCATGTCTTTATGGACCTTGCTTTGTGCACTGGTGTGCAGTCATGTTGGAACAGTAAGGGGCCATCCCCAAACTGTTCCCACAAAGTTGGGAGCATGAAATTGTCCAAAATGTCTTGGTATGCTGAAGCATTAAGAGTTCCTTTCACTGGAACTAAGGGGCCAAGCCCAACCCCTGAAAAACAACCCCACACCATAATCCGCCCTCCACCAAACTTTACACTTGACACAGTGCAGTCAGGCAAGTACCGTTCTCCTGGCAATCGCCAAACCCAGATTCATTACTCCAGAGAACACGTCTCCACTGCTCAAGTCCAGTGGCGGCGTGCTTTACACCACTGGATCCGACGCTTTGCATTGCACTTGGTGATGTAAGGCTTGGATGCAGCTGCTCGGCCATGGAAACCCATTCCATGAAGCTCTCTACACACTGTTCTTGAGCTAATCTGCAGGCCACATGAAGTTTGGAGGTCTGTAGCTATTGACTCTGCAGAAATTTGGCGACTTCTGTGCACTGTGCACCTCAGCATGCGCTGACCCTGCTCTGTGATTTTACGTGGCCTACCACTTCGTGGCTGAGTTGCTGTTGTTCCCAGTTGCTTCCACTTTGTTATAATACCACTAACAGTTGACCGTGGAATATTTAGTAGTGAGGAAATTTCACGAATGGACTTATTGCACAGGTGGCAACCTATCACGGTACCACGCTTGAATTCACTGAGCTCCTGAGAGTGACCTATTCTTTCACAAATGTTTGTAGAAGCGTCTGCATGCCCAGGGGCTTGATTTTATACACTTGTGGCCATGGAAGTGATGGGAACACCTGAATTCAATGATTTGGAGGGGTGTCCCAATACTTTTGGCAATATAGTGTATATGCTGGGTATGATTAATGATATAAGTTTTTATCATCTCAAACATCTATTTTGTAACTATTTTAAGTGCATAACCAGAAATTGTCATTAAACTCTTTCAATTACAAATGATGTGCTAACTAGTTTTGTTTCGGTATTAACTTTGAAGTGCTACCTATTGCAATACAATATCGTCACACTATAGCAATGCTCTCCCACATATTTTGCTATTGTAACTGTGCTTTCTGTCGTTGGTATAAGTAGTACTGGGTGGTAATAGACAAGAAATGTACAAATGTTTCTTGTTGATAACGTTTCTTTAGTAATTCGGCAATCCTGCAGCCTGAACCCCTGTAGCTCAATCGGCTCAACAAGAGTTTCTGATAAACGGGTGAAGGTTTCTGCATGTTCTGTCTTTTCAGCATGGCAAAGTAGTTTAATTCAAATTTACTTTTATCTGACTCCATTTTATCATGACCTCAAAGTTAGGTTAGAATGCCAACTGATTATTGACCATTTGTATAATAGTTTATCTACACTGTAAACCCTAACACTCAAAATAATTAATTGGTTTGAGTAGGACAAAATTAAATGAAACAAATTAGTTCAGTCAAATGAACTTTTATGAGTATTTAGCACTTTCTTCTTTCAAGTTCATAGAACTGATATATTTTAAGTAAACTGAACTGTTTCATTGTTTTGAATTTTATGAAATTATTTATTTTAATTTAGACTAACTTTAACTGAAACTGGGGTGGGATTTCTATTTACCAGCATGCTTTGCCTATGGCACTCGAGAGTAAATGCTAAAATTAAGTGTTATATAATGTTTTTTGTACAAGATTAATGTTAAAGCTACACTATGTATTTTTTCGCCTCTAGGGGTCGCTAACCTCTTCAAAACAATAGCAAAGGTGTAGATTGATGACGCAGTGAATGAGCGTGGAATCATGGAACTTGTCGTCATACCGATGGATCTAATAATATTTATGGATGAGTGAATGCATTCATGTTTTTTAGCATGACTGTGGTATGAAGCAGGGCACGATTACTAATAAGAGACAGATATCATGAAATCAGATATCAGAAATGAGGACATTTCATTCTACCGAACTACCCGTGTGCTGAATTACTACTCATACAAGTCAATTTATTTGACGAATTAAAATTGTGAGGAAACGCAATGCTGTTTCACTTGGTCTACACTATCTAAACTGCATTTGAGTGTGTTGAAAGTTATAATGTTATTCTGTGTGTTAGTTTGTTGGTTGTATGAGACTAGCACTAAGCTACATCAACATTAGAACATCATACTGATGATATTCTAATATTTCATCGTGTTGAGCTACATAACATTGATTCATTTTATGTACATTTGCTCACCTGTCTAATAAAGCACATGAAAGGCATCTCTGTCAAGTCGAAGTTTGTTGCGAAGCTCTCGCAATCTCGAAAACGCCACGTCGATACTGGTCCTCTTTTGATTTCTCATTTTGTTCCAAAGTCTGCTTGCCATGGTCCATAATGTTTGAATGAAACTAGAACAGCGTGCCACTAGACGTTATGCAGTTGTCCACGTCTGTTTCCATGGTTTCTACGGCAGTAAAAGCGGAAACCGAGGGTGACACGAATATGACGCCATTGACAGGCGACTCCCTCACACGTCCCGGTTCCTTGGTTAAAAATCGCAATTTTCTCACGATTTACAAATAGTTGTAAACATTTGGAATAATTTAAGTACTCAACTGAACAAAATATATAACACTGGCCTAGTGGTTTTTGGATATTTTACTGCAAAAATCTTACATATTGCACCTTTAAGTGGGAGATTTAGTACACTGTAAAAAATTATCGTGATTTTAATGGTAAAAGACTGTAAAAATGCTACGGTGAAAAACAGTTAACTGGTTAACAGAAAGTTTCTGTACTATATACGGTGAATAACTGTAATAGATACATATACTTGAAAAATGTACTTGAGTAGAAAGTAAAAATACTGGTTAAATGCTTTATATTGCTGCACTCATTCAGCAAGTGCTATACCATGCTATTGTTAACATTGTTACATTTTCTGAATTAGCTTGTTAAAGCTAGTTAAGTTTATACTAATAAAAATGTTTACCTTGAGGTTATATGAAAATTTTAAGTTAAATGTATGAATTAGTGTACTCAAACATTTAACAAACAGTTAAAGGGATAGTTCACCCAAAAATGAAAATTAGCCCATGATTTACTCACCCTCAAGTCATCCTACGTGTATATGACATTCTTCTTTCAGACGAATACAATCTGAGTTATATTAAAAAAGTCCTGACTCTTCCAAGCTTTATAATGGCAGTGACTTGTTGGTTCGTTTTTGAAGTCCATAAAAGTGCATCTATCCATCATATAACTGCTCCACACGGCTCCGGGGGGTTAATAAAGGCCTTCTGAAGCGAAGTGGCGCGTTTGTGTAAGAAAAATATCCATATTTAAAACTTTATAGACTAAAATAACTAACTTCCGGCGGTCAGCGGTACGCAAGTCGACTTACCGTTGAACCCTTGACGCATGCGTATTGACGAAGGCAGAAGTGCAGAGGATAGAGCAAAACAAAACATGTTCATGTTCATGAATTAGAAGTCTAAAACGAGAATTTTTAAAGAGAAATGGCGGAGAATTTCGATATAAGAGAAGAGGGGCTTGAGTTTGTTGCCCAGCCCTATCCGCGAGAGGCGTCAAAGCTTGCGATGCTCCTATACATTGCGTCAGGGGTTACTCTTTCGCCGTAAGTCAACTTGCGTACCGCTGACCGCCGGAAGCTAGTTATTTTAGTCTATAAAGTTTTAAATATGGATATTTTTCTTACACAAACGCGCCACTTCGCTTCAGAAGGCCTTTATTAACCCCCCGGAGCCGTGTGGAGCAATTATATGATGGATAGATGCACTTTTATGGACTTCAAAAACGAACCAACAAGTCACTGCCATTATAAAGCTTGGGCTAATTTTCATTTTTGGGTGAACTATCCCTTTAAGAGCAATTAAAATGTGTAAGTACAAAATAAAAATCTACCAGTTCTGCTTACTTAAACTTCGGGTTTACAGTGTAGACATTTGATTATTCTATTTAACTCTTTACTCTTATTGCACTCGTTCATTCGGTTACCAATGCCGCTCAGGGTCTCACGCCGGCTGTTTAACACGGATCCCACGATCACAAACTCGCCAGTCTTGGTCACTGGAAGTATTTTGTTTAGTCCCCATAGATCTGTATACACTTGAATTAAAGTAACTATCTCTAGTCAGAGGTCATGACCACTACTACATATATAAGCCGACCAACGTTACCTCTCTGATAGTATCTTTGGTTTGGTCATGCCATGGTTTCCCACGTACACTTAGCTAGAGTAACATTACCTTAAACAGAGGTAAGGCTCACCCTATTTAGGTTGGTTTCATAAACGAAAATTCCCTTTATTAGCCTTTACAGTCTAAGTACATTTGAACCAGTGCCAAGAGTTAGATGGAACTCTGAAATCTGAGTTGGCATGCCCTATGCTCCACTCCACTCAAAACTGGACTTTAGTCCGTTACTAACCTGACGCCGATTTACGGTAACAATGGATACAATGTAATCTACTGTAATTTCAGAGTAAATCAGAATAAAATCAAATGTAACAATTTACTATTAGTCAGGTAAATGTATCATGCCAATTACAAAATCAATTAAAAGATAATCAATACAAAACATCAAATGCTCTGAAATAAATAGTAAAAGATGCACCTGACCTCAGAAAAATACATAATGCTGAGAATCTGGCGGACACAGCATTATGGGCTGATCTGACTACAAATCGCCTTGAGCCTCCTGCAACATCTCCTTAAGTACTCAGACCAAGACAGAAACCTCTTTCAAATGGAAACATGAGCTAACAATGGTAATCTGCATTAATAAAGTCTCCGGACCTGGGTAGTTTACACCTTACTGAGGACAGAAGACAATTTGCATGAAAGGCCTTGGCTAGGGTTGCCACCTTCAGTGTGGCAAAATAAGGGACACCCATTCACGACACCCAGACCCCCACTCCCCACAAAACAAAAACAATTGACTTCAAGGACACAAATAAAGAATAAGTCATGAACTGATTATTTCAACAATGACAACTTGACAGCTCAACAATAAACCATAAGAAAACAAGTATGTGAACTTGCAACAGAATTTTATATATTTTTTAATTTGATTATTTTATTTATTTCTAAAGAACTCTAGTAGCCTATTTGGTGCACTTTAAAAAAATCTGTCATCATTTACTCACCCTCATGATGCTCCAAACCTGTATGAGTTTCTTTGTTCTGCTGAACACAAAAGAAGATATTTTGAAGAAAGTTTGTAACCAGGCTGCTTTGGGGGCACCATTGACTTCCATAGTAGGAATGTATCTTCCTCTGTGTTCAACATAACAAAGAAATTCATACAGGTTTGGAACAACTTGAGGGTGAGTAAATGATGACAGAATTTTCATTTTTGGGTGAACAGTCCCTTTAAGCAGTCATTCTGAACCAGTAATCACTTTTTTGACATTTCTGAAATTATTTTTTTTAAATTTACTTTAAAATGTCAAACTTTATATGACAGTATTATTTATTATGTATGATTAATATAGCCTAACTAAATGATAAATTAATAATATGAATCTATAATCTATTAATTAACCTGTCTAATGTCTAAAAAAAAATAATAATTCTGTCTGCCAAGCTCTGATAATGTATGGAATATTATATTAATATATTATCCATTAAAAAAAAAAACAATAGGCCTATACCTTTAGAAGCACGGATGTGTCTGTCACCGCATGCTGCTTTAAGTCAGACAGTCTGAGCAACTGAAATGCTTCTCTGCAAAGTGTGCAGTTTGCCTGAGGTTCATCATGAGTTACTGGACAGACCCATTGACATTTACCAGAGAGAGTTCAAATGTTAATTTCCAGAAACGTCCTTTGTTTTCTCAGAGAGTAGCCATTCTCTAACCAGACGGCTCGGCATCTTCCAGTTATCCCAGTCTTACAATGGTATGCTCACAATTTGATCAATAATAAAGTAATATTGTGAAATATTATTATGATGTAAAGTAATTTTTCTATTTTAATATATTAATTTGTAATTTATTCCTGTAATGGCAAAGCTGAATTTGCAGCAGCCATTACTTTGCTTTATAAAAGTATTAATGTCTTTATAAAAAATCTTACTGACCCTAAACTTTTGAATGATATTGTAAATAATTTTATAAAACGCTTAGTTCCAGTCCTTGATTCTGATTGGTCCATAGCTGGGTTTTATTCACGATAAAACCGGATAAAACATGGCTATGACCGCTTCCCCCAACGGTTCTGTGTATCACTGCACAACACCCTTAGCAACCACTCTTAGCAACATAAACATATGTTTGTTCTCATTGATATTGTTCATTAAAGTTTACTGTATTATGTAGAATATTGTGTGTGTGTGTGTGTGTGTGTGTGTGAGAGAGAGAGAGAGAGGAGTGTACCTGCATTTAGATATAGCATTTTCCTTCAGGTCAGTCCTATGTTTATAATAAAAAAAATCCGTTTGAATGTCCACTGCGATATCTTGTCTTTTTAACAGTTAATGGGTTTTCCCGTGCCCTGAGGCCCTGACACTGACAGCGCTAGTCAAAGCATTTGTCAGCTGTGTCTTGCTCCGTTCACAACGAGTTTCAATCCTTTCACTATAAAAGTATTCGCTACTGAGTGATTCACTCATAAACACAGTCTTTGCCGCCATCTAATGGCGTAATAATGTAACTTCTGTTGCTGGTCACGGTCAGGGACTATTTTTTCCAGCGGAAGGAAAGCTTTTAGTGATTTTACTTCATGAACGTTACATTAATACATATTTTTTTGGCTTTAATATTTGTATTGTGTGGTAACAGTTTTATAAAAGCAATAGAAATGAAATAAATGGACTTTAAAATGAAATCTTGAAATGTCCAAATGAGAATATATGTTTGGATAGAGGATTTTAGAGTCTTTTTTTTTCACCCAATAAGTTGTACATTTGTTGTTTTTTCATATTTCAGATATTATTTCCATGGTTTAGACCTCATGACTGAAAGTTGATTTCAGTAGCCTGACATTTTTAATTTGCCATCTGTAAAATAAATAATAATCTTATTGTGTATAGCTTGCATTTGGCTATGCAATGTTTGCTAAACTTAGTGAGTATTTGAGACAGAACATCAACAGGAACATTTTTTTGGAAGCTGTCTCAAAATGGTTCGTTTTCAGGATCACAATAGTGCAAACTAATGTACTCAAGACTGCCACACATGTAACCAATATGATTCAATACCACTGCACATATCATTCTATATTGTTTTCAAAAAGCATTCATGAATCATTTTTGGAAAAGGTATTTAACGTGCATTGTACTGCATACTACAAAGTTTAAACAATACACTGCAAAACAGTAGCATGTTGAACAGGCTGAAATTTTGTGATCTTTGCACTCCGATGTTTGGTCATTCATTGGTGGATATCTTTATGACCCTGCATTGCTCAACAACTGTTAAATAACTGACTGCGCTGCATTTATCAAAGAAGCAAAGAGTTTTGTTGTCTCAAGGGAAAGTATGGAGATACCTGTCTTGGATTTCAATGTCTACGAACTGGGAAAGGCCAATGTATCGGTTGCTAAATTGGAAGAGTTAAGTAAAGAGTTGAGAAGGGCCTTTACCGAGGTGGGATTTGTTTATCTGAAAAACACGGGCATAAATCAGGAAGAGGTTTGTGATTTAAAAAAAAACAAAAAAACATTCTTGTTACTTAAGAGAAGTTCTATATTGTTTGTAGGTGGCTGTCTATTATTTCTCTGTTCATTGTTTTAGGTGGAAAAAGTCATGCGTGTTTCAAAGAAGTTCTTCTGTTTACCAGAAGACATGAAGAAGCCTTTCAGCAGGGGAAGTTTCTCATGTAACGTAAACCATGGCTGGGTTTCGGTAGAAAATGAAAGGCACGTCAGTCTCTAGATTCAGAAGCATTACTGTAAAACTCACGAATGATGGACAAACATTTGAATGGTTTTAAATCCTGTCATTTCAGTCTGAATCCTCGCCGTCCCGGTGATCTGAAGGAGGCGTATAATATAACATCTTTGACAGCGGATATCGTAAATATCAATTTCTTCTCATCTTTTCTCCTTTCTGTCTCCAAAAGATTTAACAATAGCATGACGTTGACAATAGTGCACATCTATGTTTAAAAAAAAAAAAAAAAAAAATGTTTCGAATCAAAAGTTCAACAAAAGCTGTAGCCTATGTTTCTTTAGAAGTGGGCTGTGTCTGAAATCATATACTCTCTTGAGTAAGCACTTATTTATGTATAAGGGATAATTCACCCAAAAATGAAGATTCTGTCACAATTTACTCACCCTCAAGTTGTTCCAATGGGACCCCATTGACTTATATAGTATTTTTTCCATACTATAGAAGTCAATGGGGTGCATCTACTGGTTACCCATATTCTTTAAAATATCTTCTTTTGTGTTCAGCAGAAGAAATAAATTCATACAGGTTTGGAAGAACGTAAGGGTGAGTAAATGATGAAAGAATTTGCATTTTTGGGTGAACTATCCCTTTAAGTTGTGTCCCAAATGATACACTACACACTATGTACTTGGCTGTCTAATATGAATTTTATAAGGTTATTTTTTCGTTCAGCAGTGGAGTCTGATAGCCCCTCCCCTCCGCTAGATAATTAGTTACATAAGTTGTGACAGTTGAGTGCATTGAGTGTCCAACATTCCACACTACTACTTCTTTTTTTTGGTTAATTAAGTGCATCATCTGGGTATTTAAAGTATACTTTTTGTTTTTGGAATTTTTAGTGTGAACACTACTCGCACTATTTATACTAGCCTACAAAACGGCATAGAGTAGTGCATAAGTACACGAATTGGGACGCACCTTTTTTGCAATCTCCAAAAAAGTATGTACTGTATAGTTTGAATGAATGTTGTATGAATGTAATCTGAATGTACTACATTCGCCATGTTGTCATTGTCATGTGACCTACCAGCGTCGCTTTACTACCATTCACTAATCCTCTCCCGTGGCCTCATGGGATAGTAAAGTGTCCATATGCACACTTCAGAATCTTGCCGGAAGAAGTAGGTCATCCAGGTACCTTTTTCCTACTCTTTTATGAGTACTGTGAATTTCACCTACTATATATTAGGGAAGTATGCGATTTCGGATGCAGCCTTGGTTTTGTATGTTTGTTTTATATGGAGCCCCTAAAGGGACAGCATGATGGTGAAAAAAATGAAATGGGAGGAAAAAATATATTTAGCTTTAACATTAAAGAACTTAACGTAACCCTAGCATTTGTGATTATAAACTTTATATTCTTCCCCTCTCAATGTGCTCAGAATTGGCCTTCAGAAGGAGTAGAAGATTTTCGAGATGCCCAGGTATCATTTTTCCTGCGCTGTAAGGAACTCTCTCTCAGAGTGCTCCGACTGATGGCTCTTGGGTTGGGCCTGGATTCAGAAGTCTTCTTCAGTGCACATAAGCATATTGGAAGTAAGCACAATTATGCACGACTTCTTCCTCCCAGTGAGTCAATGGCTGGGACGCCTGCAAGAAGACCTTTATGATGTGGTTTACTTTAAGGTGATGTGAATGCAACCACACTACGGTCTCTGTACTACCCTCCGGTGAACAGCACATGTGTGAAGGAAAATCAGCTGCGCTGTGGTGAACACTCTGATTATGGTAGTATCACTCTGCTCTTCCAAAGCCCAGAGAGTGGACTGCAGGTGAATACCAATATAGGACAAAAGAAAAGAAGATTTTTTACCATGTTTAATGTGGTCCTCTATCATTTAGGATGCATGTGACAGCATGTTTGGCTCTGCATATCTCTGTGTGTTCTCCAGGTTCTGAACCGGGCTGGTGAATTCGTTTCAGCCCCAAGCATTCCTGGAACCGTTTTGATTAACATAGCAGACCTGATGCAGAGGTGGACCAGTGATGTGTATGTGTCTGCGGTAAGTTTCTTTTTTTAATATGGCATTTAATTGAATAGAGTGCAACAGTCGGATTAGTAAAAACTCCATTAATTTTCTCCATAGGGAAAATGATTTTTGATGATAACCTATAAACCTTTAAAGGTAGGGTAGGCAATTTTTAGCTTTGAAAGCATGAGATCCCATCCTCCCTTCAGAGCACTGTCCAAAGCCACGCATCCTCCAAACACATGAACGTACTGTTTGTTTGTGGCGATCTGTGACAGTCTTCCTACAACTCTGCATAGCCTCATGAAACGCGCTGATGACGTTTGATGTCTGCGCAAGCAAGGTACGAGGAGGTGTGGAAATATAGGTTGACAGGCAGGTAGGACAACCTATCATTGCATTCGGACCGAATACAGTGATTGGATGTACATTTTTTGGTCCTGAGACTTCCACAGAAGAGGTTGTTATTTGATGGTATATGCTTTTATTGAAGCCATCTTTACTTTATTCGCTTTATTTCTGCCCTAAAATAATTGAGTTTAACAGTGGAATTCTTGGTGAAAAACTACATTGCCCATGATCAGTGTTGGGGGTAACGCATTACAAGTAACTTGAGTTACGTAATCAGATTACTTTTTCAAGTAACTAGTAAAGTAACATTACTTTTAAAATTTACAGCAAAATATCTGTTACTTTTTCAAATAAGTAACGCAAGTTACTTTGTTTTCCCATTTATTGACTGACAGCTCTCTTGTCCCAATGTTGTGAAAAAAAAATCATAAGTGCATAAACATGATGGTTATTGTAGCTCTAGACTAAATGTGAGCAGGCATTTACTAATCTCACTTGCACAAAAAAAGATTAAGTAGTTCTCAAAATGAATAAAATCTGTCAAATGCTAAATCAGAACCTCCAATAATTAAATATGTTAAATAAAACAAATATTTTTACGCATTTAATCTCACTTTAATTCTCACAATGTACTTGCTGCTGACCTTTGATGATTCGGTAAATTTTTTTTTTGTTTTTATTGGCGAAGTAGGGGTTAAACTTTCCTCTCCTGCATCCTATTCTTCCGTTTTCCAGAATGGCAGCACAGCTGAAAGGTTTGTTTGTGTTGCACCCTCTACTGTACACGCGTGGATTTGCATTTCCTTCAGCCTGAGGCTTATTATTCCAAATTTGGTGTGAAAGGGTCTTTACATTTGCCCAAAAATAGAACAATTATGTTATAAACAAAACGAGCCCAGCCCAGGTGAGAAAAAGTAACGCAAAAGTAACGTAAGTTTAAGTTTTCTTAAAAAGTAACTAAGTAACGCAATTAGTTACTTTTTAAGGGAGTAACGCAATATTGTAATGCATTACTTTTCAAAGTAACTTTCCCCAACACTGCCCATAAGCTCTGCAGGGATTGTTCACTCCCATGAAGCACCATGAATAAAGGAATCAAGTCTGTCTCCCTCAATATACATTTAATTCATAATTTCAATGGCAGGCCAACCAAATGGTATTTTCTTTATCAGGTTAGCCTCACACTTTAATATTTTGTTTTAAATAAAATTATTGCAAACCATAACAATGTACCCAACATAATTGATGAGCAATTTAATATACTCATTGACAATAGGTCACTTGAGATAAAATATAGAAAAATAAATGAAGATGTTTACCATAATGTGTTCAAAATGAAAGCCGCAGAAGAAAATTACATCTGGTTGGTTTGGTTTGTTTTGGTTCATGGCTTAAAACGCTTTAATGAAGACTTAACCTACGGGGAAAAAATTCTGGAACCAACGCAGCTGAAAAAGTGGGCAGGCACTATTGCACTGGCAAATGCTTGTTTAATTATTTTCTAATATTCTCTTCTGTTAATAAACCCTCAGGTTCACAGGGTTTTGCTGCCCCCTGCAGGTGACACCAGCACACGTCAGTCTTTGGCCTTCTTTGTACACCCTGATGATGAGGCCATCATTTCATGCTGCGATGGATCCGATAAATATCCTCCTGTGAATTCACTTGATTACCTTTTATCAAGGTTTAATGATACCTATGTCCAAAAACAGGCTGTGGTTTAGGTGGAATTTTACAATTATATGTAAAAAATAAAATTAAAAAAATTAATTAAAGGATAGTCACTTACTCTTCAAATCACAAAGGTTAGGATTTCTGTAAATTTTTATAAATGTATAGATTTGTACAGTAGAATACTGGTTGAAAACAATGATACTATAATAAATTAATTCATCAAAATTAAGAAACTTTGTACATCTATGTTTGACTTTCAACTGAAGCTAAAACGAAAATATATACATACTATCACTGAATTAAATATAGGCCAGATTGGCATGGTTTTGGAATTTGAAATATGTAATGCTGTTGTTATTGTTATCCAGTGTTAATCTGGTTTTATTCTCTGCACCTTTATTTTATACCTATATTTTTAGTATTGGAAGTGCCGTACAGTGGGAATGCTGAATTGTGGGGCATTTAATATGACTAAATATGAAGAGAGATTTATCTTATGAGGTTAGGCCATGTTTGTGCAAATCAGACACGAAATTTACAAGGAAAATTTAAATAGAGAACATCTCTAAACACACGTTTCAAGTACAATCCCTGTCCTCACAGAGAATTCTGTTAACCGACTACATACTTTGGGATACCATAACTAAAGTTTGGTGAATATTATTGTTTTGTGTTTGATAATAAGGAATGCCAAGGTCTTTGCTAAGAGACAGTAAATGTTTCTTTTGAATGGGGATGGAAATAATTGACATTACATACAACAGACATACACAATACAGACACAGAGAAGAGCTTGAGCTGCTAAAAATGTGCGGGGATGTCTTGCTGGTGACCTTGTGACAAGGGCTGAGTGTCCCCAGGTAGTATCTCCACAGCGGAAGGCACTGCATTTGCAAAAAGACAAAGAACAATTATGAAAGAAAATCAATATTTTGTTCCTTATGACGGCATATGCCTTTGACCCCAAAAACGTAAATGAACTGCATTGACCTTTGGCCTCTACCGGAGGCTCTGTCTTCTGTGTTTTCAACCGCTCCATGTGCTCTACCGCCTAAAGGAAACAAATAGGTTGAATAGGTGAATAATCAATAGAATGAGATTAATAAATTAGAAAGTTTTGCGGTGAGGCAGTACTAGCTTAAAGACATTTCCATTATGTGCTTCCATTTGTGATTATGTTTCAATTAATAGTTTAATGATAAGAAAATCAGCATAACATTTTATAATAGACATTCATTCAAAAGTCTGGGGTCAATAAGATTTGTTTATGCTTTTGAAAGTAGATTCTTATGCTCACCAATTTGATAAAAAATAAAGTAATATTGTGAAATATTATTATGATGTAAAACTGTTGTTTTTTATTTTAATATATTTGAAAATGTCATTTATTCCTGTAATGGCAAAGCTGAATTTGCAACAGCCATTAATACTTTGCTTTAATTTAATTAATTTATTTATAAGAAATCTTACTGACCCTAAACTTTTGAATGATATTGGAAATAATTAAAAATATATTTTTATATTTATATTTATATAATGTATAATGGAGGTTTCTTTAAATGGGTTGAGGTGCTGCTTAATTGATAAGAAAATATTGCAAAAATCATAATGGCCCTAAAAATAAGCTTAATTTACTTTAAGCTAAATATAATCTTTTATTTCTTTTTATTTTGGGGGTAAAATATGATTCAGACATGCTATTGACAGGTTTTGTGAAAGCAACAACATCTCTAAGGGTACATTTACACGACAACAATGTACTTAAAAACGGAAAAGTTCACAAGGATCCGCGAAAACGACTCAAAACGCTGTATTCTGCTGCCAGGCCAGTAGTTGGCGATGTCACTTTGTAAAGAAACTAAGCGCCTATAGACTGAACACGTAACACACATGCGCATGACGTCAGCTCTTTCACAAATTCATGTTTTTGTAGTTTACACTGAGACAGTAACGGTATCGTTTTCACACCCGTGCACTTTGAAACCTGATTTCAAGTTTTCCGTTTCTATTTGAAAACAGTGTCATGTAAACGGCCCCTACATTTTCTGACAGATTCATTTCCATTACTTTTCCAGTTATTTTTGATGACCTGAACATTTTTTAATAGAGATTGGATTCAAACCATCAGGACTGAAAACAACTAGAAAAATATACACAGCATTGAACAAAGAAATATCCATGACACTTCTGTGAACTTTTAATATATTTTCCATAGGGGCTTTCGCACCGGAGGAACATTTTCATAGTTCCTATAACCGTTGGTTGAAGTACCCGCTTTTTGGTGTGTTCGCACCGCAGGAACTGAGACCGATTTTAGTAGTACACCTTTTGGGGGGACTAAATTAGCTTCTACTTCAGTGTAGGGTCTAACACATCACAATAGAAACTACCAGTGACGCAAGTGTACGTTGATTGGCTGAACACTTGCCATGCGAAACACCGGCACCTGCCATTTTTAAAAAGCTGTGTAAACACATAGTTGACATATACTTACTCCACGAACATGAAAAACAGTGATAGATGGACTGACGCAGAAGTCCAGGCATTTCTCAACGCTAGGGAGCTGTTGAAGTTGAATGCAGGACCTAAATGACTTTGCTGTCGGCCGGCTTACGTCACTTAAGAGTTCCTACTAGCGGTATGAATGCAACCAGGAAAATGGCCCTAGAGGAATATTTAATTGTCTGGGAACCGCCCTGGTGGATAGTTCCTATAACTGAGTTCCTTTCTTGACTTTTCCAGGCCTGGAAAAAAAAATCACACTTTTGAAATCCCCTCATATTTTGAGGTTTTCCTGGACTGTGGGAACCCATGTACTTATCTCTCACTCAGTGTTTGGGTGCAAGTTAGTCTTTTCTAGTTTCTGTCGCTCTCCTACCCGCTGCAGTTCCATTTTATTGGCGTTAAGCTGTTCCTGTTGTCTCTCCAGCTCTTCCCGCTGTTTTAGCAGGTCATTTGTCTTCAGGTTCAGGTCGTGCTCCTCTCGGGCGAGATGCTCCTCAAACTCTCTCAGCTCTTCTTCAGTGTAGACTGGATTCTGGTCCAGAGTCTCAAGAGGAAGCAGACAAAGGACCATTATACACTACTGCTCAAAAGTTTGGGGTTGGTAAGATTTTTTAATGTTTTATGCCCACCAAGGCTGCATTTATTTGGTCAAAACTACAGTAAAAATGGTAATATTGTGAAACAGTATTAGAATTTAAAATGTCATTTATTCCTGTGATGGCAAAACTGAATTTTCGGTCTTCAGAAATCCTTATAATATGCTAATATGAAACAATTCTAAATATTATCAATACTGAAAATAGCTGTGCTGCTTAAAATTTTTGTGGAAACATTAAAAAAATTCAGGATTCTTTAATGAATAGAAATTTCGGTTACACTTTATTTTAATGTGTCCCTGTTACAGTGTAATTATACATTTAAGTACTGAGTAATATTAATTATAATTAATGTACTTGTAATTAATGTAATATCAATAATAATTAATGTACTTAGTATAGGGTTAGGGTAGGATTAGGGTGTGGTTTAGTTGCATGTAATTATGCCTAATTTATTAGTTATTACTATAGTAAATGTAACGTGTAACAAGGACACATTAAAATAAAGTGTTACCGAAAGTTCAAAAGAACAGGGCCGTAACCACCGTAGGCATTGAGGGGGCAACCCATAGGCAAGATGAGTGTGAATTCCAACACAACGCTTTTAGTTTTTACAGTGAAAGAGTGCGTGAAGCAGCCAAACATTTAATATTTGACAACTGTTTTACGATGGATGTTTAACGACCTCACATACAGTGATGCAAACTACTCAACTTTTTTAATGTAATTTCGCCATTTTTAACTGAAAATATGCTATCATTTGAATAATGTCATTCATAACTATGGAAGCCCGTTTCCGCCACTAAATAAAAAAAATAAAGAGTAATTGCGACTTTTTATCTCAGAATTCTGACTTTTTTTCTCACAACTGCGTTATATAAAGTCACAATTCTGACTGAGAAAAAAAGTCAGAATTGTGACTTTATATCACGCAGTTGCGAGTTTATATCTCAGAATTGTGACTTTATATCACGCAGTTGCGAGTTTATATCTCAGAATTGTGACTTTATATCACGCAGTTGCGAGTTTATATCTCAGAATTGTGACTTTATATCACGCAGTTGCGAGTTTATATCTCAGAATTGTGACTATATCACGCAGTTGCGAGTTTATATCTCAGAATTGTGACTATATCACGCAGTTGCGAGTTTATATCTCAGAATTGTGACTATATCACGCAGTTGCGAGTTTATATCTCAGAATTGTGACTTTATATCACGCAGTTGCGAGTTTATATCTCAGAATTGTGACTATATCACGCAGTTGCGAGTTTATATCTCAGAATTGTGACTATATCACGCAGTTGCGAGTTTATATCTCAGAATTGTGACTTTATATCACGCAGTTGCGAGTTTATATCTCAGAATTGTGACTATATATCACGCAGTTGTGAGTTTATATCTCAGAATTGTGACTTTATATCACGCAGTTGCGAGTTTATATCTCAGAATTGTGACTTTATATCACGCAGTTGCGAGTTTATATCTCAGAATTGTGACTTTATATCACGCAGTTGCGAGTTTATATCTCAGAATTGTGACTATATCACGCAGTTGCGAGTTTATATCTCAGAATTGTGACTTTATATCACGCAGTTGCGAGTTTATATCTCAGAATTGTGACTTTATATCACGCAGTTGTGAGTTTATATCTCAGAATTGTGACTTTATATCACGCAGTTGCGAGTTTATATCTCAGAATTGTGACTATATCACGCAGTTGCGAGTTTATATCTCAGAATTGTGACTTTATATCACGCAGTTGCGAGTTTATATCTCAGAATTGTGACTTTATATCACGCAGTTGCGAGTTTATATCTCAGAATTGTGACTATATCACGCAGTTGCGAGTTTATATCTCAGAATTGTGACTTTATATCACGCAGTTGCGAGTTTATATCTCTATTTGCTATTTTATTTAGAGACGGAAACGGGCTTCCATACATAACTGAATGTGATGAGACAAAAAAAATGTTTTTTTACATTTTTGACATATTACACAAACAAGACTGAATGTGTGCATATTTTTAAATAAAATATTATTTGCAAAGAGTTTAAATGGATTACTTCAGAACTATATAGGCTTTAATAAATTTGTGTCCTAAAGGTATTAATTTCTTTCTTTCTTTCAAAAAAAAAAATAAAAAAAAATAATAATAATAATAATAATAATTACTGACCCCAAACTTTCAAACAGTAGAAACATCATAAGATGCATTTCACAAATAGTGATGATTTTAATTTCATGTTGACTGAAAATGTTAAAAAATTACCTCCCATCCATCTGGCTCTAGAAATTCTTTCTTATCTGTGGCAGTAATAAATTCACCAAGTGAAACGAGCCTGTCTTTGTTAGTGTCAATCTATGGACAGACAATACATAACAAATAATTACAAGTGAAACATCTTTGAAATCATATCATTAGCACATTCAATCCCCAGCTATGATGCGCCCACCTCATTCATCACATGCTCTCTCATACGAAGTCTGTCCTCCTCCATTTCCAGCATGTCATCCTCTTCACGTGTGGGATCATAGATCTTCTCTAGCTGAACACGGTGGAAACAAACATAAGATTTAGCACCCCATAAAGCCACGTCATTCTCAAAGATTCACTGTTGTAAGAGCTCTGAACGGAAAGGTTATTAAGTGGAACCTCTTTGGTAAACAGCGCCTCGAGCTCTTGCTCATCAAAGTAGCCATCTCCATTAGAGTCTGTGAGAGCAAACAGATGTCAGAGTCGTGCTGTGATGTAATCTACTGTGTACAGAACAGAGAGGCTCAATGATCTCACCATGAAGTTTGAAGAACGTCTTTGGGTCAAATTCATTGGGATCCAAACCATCGGATTCCTCCCAGACTTCTTTCAGCTGGTCTTGACTACCCTATTTATACAGACCAAATCCACCAAATGTTAGATTTTATGATTCAAATGTAATTTACTCAAAACCTCTAATTATTCAACATTTAAAAATGCGATGTTACAGATATAGCGACAGATCTTTTCAATATTCTGATGAAGTGAAACAGATTATCGAAAAGAAAAACGTAGGGCAGGTCTTGGTTCTATGCATCGGTTTTTGATTGAGGCAGATCTGAATGTGAACTTGCAGTCGATTGTAAGAAAGGAGGGGTTTATGCGGACTAAATGATTGGAGAAGTCTTGCATATATCACAATTTGATTAAAAAGTACAAGTTAATTACAGATAAATGAATCGTTCACAATAGAGTGGTGCAGAGATGAAGCATTTTTGTAGGCCAACCCAAATTGGCATCACCCTGGTTCCCTTGACAAAAACCCTATGGGATTTTTCCATTGGCTTTTGGATTATTGCAGAAAATAAGCTTATGATCACGTTTTGTTCATGATAATCTTCACAAATGAACAACTTTTATGAATTTTGAAGTGTAAATACAATCGTCAGAACTCAAAAGCTAAACGTAGGCTATAAACGAACTACACCACAGTCACATGACCTCAACATCATCATCACTAAACTTCCGACAGCTCTTTCAGTCTTTGTTTAAAACATTGTCCCTGAAAGTTCGAGTTATAATCACACTCTTGCAAACTATTATAAACACAACGAGGCTATGAAAGCGGACTAGTGCGTAGATGAGTTTACCTGTTTGGCTGATAACGTTTAATTTCTCAGACACCCTCTGTAGCAGAGGTGTAAAGAGTACCTGAAAACCATACTTAAGTAAAAGTGCAGCAAAAATGACTCCATTACAAGTTACAAGTCACCAATTCTAGAGTATCTGATTTTTACAGTACTTAAGTATTTTACTCATACTGAATGTACATGAGACATGCCAGTGAAAAACAAGAAAGAGTTGATTTGTGAGGAGAGCATTCACATGTTTATTTTCTAAAATCCAAATAAAACGGAACACCGCAAAATCGCAATAAATCAAGGTCGACACAACAGCCTCTTAAACGTCTACAAACTTTCAAGTCTCAGTTAAGTTCTAGTGCTCAAAAAGGACATAAGTAAACCAATAACCTTCAAAAAGGTCTCTTTAATATAACTAGTTAAAGTGAAATTAACTAGTCAAAGCCTGCTTGCACTGGATGTGCTGGTTTTGGCCTCATCAGCGGCTTCAGTCATGTCCTCATCTCAAATGAAACACCTACGATTCAGCAATTACAGCTAATGCACTGGCATTCACATAAAGTAGGCTTGTTGGCAAGTTTGAGTTAGTAAGGGCAAAACGCACAAGATACAACGTACCTTCAATGCACTGTAGATGGCTATATCACTTCTTTTGTAGCAGAAATAAACTTCTGCAGAAAAAGTTAGGTGCCATGCAAAATGTAATGAGTAATTGCATTACTCATCACAAACGTATTGGAGTAAAAAGTACATATATGTATTCAAAAATGTAGTCAAGTAAAGAGTAAAAGTGTCTAATATCGGTACTCGGTCAAAAGTAGCCAAAAAGATACTTCAGTACAGTAACTAATTACATTTTCTCAAATACTTTACACCACTGCTCTGTAGTCCCATGTTAAAGTGGTTACAAGTTACAAGTAAAAGTGGTATTACTGATGCATTTTATATCGTAGAATAAAACGTGAAAATATCTTGAGCTTGTGTTCACCACAGACCTTATTTCAAGTATTTAAACCCATTCAAAAACCATCGTTCAGGACGATGGAACTGGAAGTGTTAAAATGCTAACTCGCTTCCAGGTTTTGGCCTAAAAAAATACGCCATGCCTGCACCACTCTATAAAATCAATAACAGGCATTTAGAAAATAGATTGGGTGAATTTCCATTTAAAGCGACTTTAAACATCACCAAACATAGAAAGGGATCCAAAAATTTGGGCCACTAGTGAAAATGCTATTTATAATAGAATTGAAAAAATTATAATAGAATTAGGCTAATTAAGCAGTATCACAAACTGGCTTATTTGATTATAACAGTAGTGTGTCTATAGCTTACAGGGTGATTGATTTTGGGATGGTCTGCATGTTTCTTCTTCATCTCTTCGTAGTGTTCCTCCTCTTTTTTGCGCATTTCCTCATCCAGCGTCTTAAGGTGTTCCCTCCGCTCGTGTTCCTTCATCATCTCATACTTCTTGAACTCTTCGTGACGTTCCTTATCAAAGTTTTCCAGGTCATTAGTGGCCTTAACAAGAAAAGGAAACAAGTCGAAAGAAATGTGAACGTGTGATGTAAAAATTGCCAAGTAAACTTGAATTGCACTTGGCAAATAAAACTTGCTACTTGACTAGTAACTTTATTAACACCTGTAACGTATGTTTGAAGCTGAAATGTAAGAATTATAGCCTGACCCTCGCTGATGACAGTGATATGCACAAATCAAACTCTAAAAGAGTCTTGTTAGAAGTATTCTTTACAACTTTTTGCTTTTTATTTATCATCAGAAATTAATCTTGGACATATTAAGCCACCAAAGTGAAAATGTACATATACATTTTAATTTACATTTACATATCCAAAGCAACTTGCATTGCATTCAGGGCAGGGCTTGACATTAACTTTTTTGCACACCAGCCACTGTGGCTAGTGGTTTTCCAAAGTTACTAGCCACTCAGCATTTTCACTGGCCACAATTTTTACATCGATACCATGAGATATTATACCATACCATACAGATATTTTTAATACTATCTCATAATTTGGTGACTGCTGTGACTTTAAGACCTGATGCACGGATCCATTATACTGTTAAACATGCGTTTTCTTTACGTTCACTTAAAACATAACTGACCGTGTTTACGTTAATACTCGCCAAAACCAGCATTTTGACATTTTTGTGTGTATTTGACTGTTTAAGCACAATAAGCAGCGAAAAACAACTCAATTTAGTCCTGAGAGGCGACTTTATGTGTTGTACTTTGGGTGTGAGCATAAAATCTGCGGGAATGGGTAAAATTATGCGCAATACACGCAATCCCACGCTGAATTTCAAGCCCTGTAACAGCAACAATATTCATCCGGAGCAAATGAAACGAGTGAGTGAGAGGAGGCGGGTTTGTGTGTCACTCGCTGTCGGAGAGATGAGAAAGAGCAGCTGGTATCGTGTATCTATTCTGTGGAAAATGAGTATTGGAAGCATTTCAGTATAAAAACACTACATTGCACTTTGTTTATTATTTCAGATGCCTTTTTAAAAGACTATAACTGAAAAATGTATATATTATATATAAAATCCACCCGCATTTGGCAGGTATTAATGTCAAGCCGTGAAGGTGTACATATGTACAGTTCATGCATTCCATCGGATTCTAACCCATAACCTTGGTGTTGCTAGCATCATGCAGTACTGTTTAATCTACAGGAACAATATTAAAAGGTTTTTGTGACAGGTGCAGTTTCACAGAGAGATAGAGACTGGCTCCTTGTATGATGCTGCTTGCGATAAATTACCTGCATTTTCTGTCACAATTACGGAAGAAGAAACAGCTAAATCAATAAAAATCCCTTTGTCATAGGGAAAAAAAATACTTTAATTTTCAAATATATAATCTGGTAATAAACATTTATGGCCAGTACATTTCCACCTGCCAATGCAATTTTATGCCCTGAGCACAAATGTGTGACAACATTTATTAGTGAGTGTAGAAAGAAACAAACAGGAAGTCAGATTTAGACCCTACCGATTTAATGAGGCGATCCAAGTCTTCCACCTCGAATGTGTGTGGATTCATGTTATTCAGATGCTCAAACTGTTTCAGAAGGGCTTGGTGGTCCATCGTCATACCTTGAGGGAAATTGAAAGCATCTCATTTATCATATGTTTCTTGTCTTTGCAGCAGGCTAGAGTTACTGGTTTATAAAGTAAACCGTGATATGGAGAGTTTGATGAATGACACTTTCAGATACAACATTCTGTATCCTCCCATATCTGTGCTCTCCGAGCCCGCCAACCGTGAATGAAACAAAGAAACGAGATGGTGAAGGACATTTCACAATATGCTACAAGACAATAACAAAAACAGTTGTGCTTGTGAAGAGATTCACAGTGAAGAGTGAAGAGACTGTGCTACCTTTTTCTCCATCCATGTCTTGTTTGGCTTTGATTAGGGTGCGCAGTCTGTTCACTTCTTGCCTCTTTAGCTCATCAAGTTTAGTTCTCACGTGATGGCTGACAAAGTCCAACTCTTTAGCCAGCTTCCCTTCCTGTTTTCACCAAATAGAGAATGAGAGGTAAGCAACGCAGTGTTTAGATAATCTGATTTAACCTCTGAAAAGTAAAATTGGGAAATAAGGTGCTGCAATACCTTGATGTCTGCCATGTCTGTGTTATGTAGTTTCTCTCTGAAATGTGGGTCTTTTTCCAGGAAGTCAATAACCTCTCTGAGATATCGATCATAGTGCAATCCAGTGTCCTAAATGAATTCAAATAAGACACATTGAAGTAAAAAGGAGACTAGGGAAACTAAATCTTTGTAAACCTACACGATACTGAACGTTTGGACCAAAGGACCAAGCCAGTCTGTGTAGGTCGAACACTCTTTCTCCTTATTGTAAGCAAGCATCACATTATATATAATACATGCTCACCAAACCTGTCTGAAGTTTGCAAACTGCATATCAGCGAGAAGCGTCACACCCATTCAAACAATAGACTAGCATCTCTCACTAGTATAAGGACTTATATAGCCTACTAGTATAAAGTTACAAACTTTTTTAAAAATCATAATACCAATAAATAAAAATAAATAATGTATTAAATCATATTACTTACTTCACTTTTAGGTGCCTCCAGTTCCTCTACTGGAGGGCTCACTTTGGTTTTATCCACAGCAACTGGCAGTGCATCCAAACAAGCCCACAGACACAGTATCAAGCAGCAGTGTGACGGTCCCCACATCTGTGAAAGGACAACAACATCAACACTGTCATTTTTGATGTTTATAACTTTAGAGGTGTAACGATACCCTCATGTCACGATTCGATACATATCACGATACTGAAATCACGATACAATATTATTGTGATACTCCAAGACATATGGTAAAAGGTTAAAGGGTTAGTTCACCCAAAAATGAAAATTCTGTCATTGATTACTCACCCTCATGTTGTTCCAAACCCGTAAGACCATTGTTCATCTTCGGAACACAAACTGAGATATTTTTGATGAAATCGGAGAGCTTTCTGACCTCTCCATATACAGCTATTTAATTAACACTTTCAAGGCTCAGAAAGGTAGTAAAAACATTGGCCAGCTTCTGTGTCAGCATCACACGCATGCGTCGTGGTGCTCACGTGAACAGCATCGGCCAATGGTAAGCCGGCGTTCTGGCGTAGCTCTGATGTAACTCAAAAGCGCTGCACTGTATTTACTACGTCAACAGCGTAGGAGACTGACACAGACGTGAAGAAATTGTTGAATAAAGTCAATATTTTTGATTGTTTTTTGCGTACAAAAAGTATTCTTGTCGCTTCATAACGTTAAGGTTGAACCACTGGAGTCACATGGACTATTTTAACGATGTTTTTACTACCTTTCTGGGCCTTGAAAGTGTTAATTAAATAGCTGTCTATGGAGGGGACGGAGAGCTCTCAGATTTCATCAAAAATATCTTCATTTGTGTTCCGAAGGTGAACGAAGGTCTTACGGGCTTGGAACGACATGAGGATGAGTAATTAATGACAGAATTGTCATTTCTGGGTGAACTAACCCTTTAACAAAAAATGTACTGTTGATTAAAATGCTAAATTTGGTATTACATTGGGGGTGGAAATGAACAGGCTTGGACTTGGTGCTGGTAACACAATGCACAGGACAACGGTGACACCAGAATAAAAATATTCATGATTCTGAAGCTGAAAATACAGAATTATTTTTAGCGAATATGCTTGCACTCTGTCACAGACTAGATATATTTAAAATAATGTAGGCCACTTTTTACTGGTAACATAAGACCATTGGCATTATGAGGACCCACAAATATTCCACAACTGCATTATTATATTCAACATTATATATAGTAGTTTAATGTAGTACTGACATTAAAACTCTGTGACCTTGAATTTTTTTCCCTCACACAGTAATTTTCATTTTGGGTGAACTATGCACATTACAGATTGTCACTATCCACAATACATATTGATGCATTTTTGCATTGCAATATATTGTGACACAATATATTGTTACACCCCTAATATATATATGCTAGGTGTATACAAGTCGCAGCCACCCACATTAAAGGTTCACCCAAAAATGAAACTTCTGTCATTATATCAAGTTGTTCCAAACCTGTATGACTGTCTTTCCTCTGCTAAACACACACACACACACACACACACACACACACACACACACACACACACACACACACACAAAGATATTTTGAAACCATATTTTGGTAACCAAACAGTTGATGGACCTCATTGACTTCCATAGTCTTTTCTTTTTCCATACCATGGACGTCAATGGGGCCCATCAACTGACTGGTTACCCATATTCTTCAAAATGTCTTCTTTTTTGTTCAGCAGGTTTGGAAGAACTTGAGGGTGAGTAAATGATGAAAGAAATTTCATTTTTGGGTTAACTATCCCTTTAACAGCCGGTGTCATCATCACTAACGGCCAATCATCATCATTAAGAGTAGATCCTACACTGCTTCAGTGTTAGTTTTTAACACTTGAGACATTTAATAATTTAACACCGGCGATTTTGCCATAAATTAAAAGAAAACATATACGTCATTTTCATTACGGGTATACATTTGTTTTTAAAGGGAGCTTCCTACAACCACAGCATGACACCACAGCATGACGTCACTAGCACGTGTAAGACAAACCTTGTCATTCTCTGTAACAGGCAAGACATCATTTTCAATAACTACGAGCAAATAAATCCAAACTATGTGTTCAGACTGAAATCATATCGCCAATCATTAGGTACCAAATGACGTGGATTTCTTTATTTCTTTGAACACAAATCTATATTACCCCAATACCATATGTGTCTTTAAGCATCAGTTGTAAAACAGAATACAGCAGCTAACATTGTAAGACGCAACAGGTGAGCACCTACCCTAAAAGATCCCCTGAGAGTAGTATTTACAAACTTTGTCGATATAGCTGTCTTCGTCTCGATCAAGCCTTACTGATAATCGCTCTGACAGATCATTTGCAACTTGTTTTACCTGATATGTGCTAAACACAGTTCCTAATGGAAACAATATAGCCACGCCCCTCGCTCGTGTGATTGGAGAAGCCGTGGAGCTTCCGCCTTTGATTTTTGAGCTTTGGTCTGTCATTGGGCATGCAATCTGCCTGTCAACGGTTCCCATGGTAACTTGCACGTACGCTTGTTATAAGAGGTACGTGGCGTTCACTAGTCCACACAGCTCAAATTGAACAGCTGACTGTCGTTCGCTCTTCTTCGACAAAACGACACAACCATCACAACGACTGTTATCACTCAACTGTTATCTTGGTTGTGTTTGTAAGGTGGGTTATGACCTTAAATTCCAGATGTTTAAAACTGGAACAAATACAGTTAGCATAAACAATCAAATGCCTAGGAACATAAGGTACCTCAAAAATGAATTGGGCTCACAAGGGCTCAAATATTTATTCTTTAAAATGTTGGTTCATTTGACAGTTTATATCTCTATGTATCAAGTAAGATATTACTTTTAGATAAATATGATGAGTTGATGCCACTTAAAACAAAAATCCTAATCACGTAACGAGTATTTGCAGGCCTTCTTTTTAGACATGTTTTCCATTCACTCACTCATTATCTTTCCTCTCAGTCTGTTAAATGTCTGTATATTTTCCAGAAGCCATTAAGGGTTAAAAGAGCCTGTAATGCACTTGCCTTGAAATTTAGGTATTTGAAGTAGGGAATGAAACCTTATTTTTGTCTCTGTGAAATCCATAATTACATTTGGATAAAAACAAAGAGAAAGATATTATTTTAGATTAGATATAGATTGCTACTGTATCCTTGTAGTACATAGGGTTAGCTGTAAATCATGGCTTTATAATATCTACTACTCATTCTTGGCTTTTAAACATTTCAGCAAAAAGATTTTCTCTATCTCTTTGCAATGTATATATCTAGCCATTAGATGGCACTTAAAGTCTACCAATGGGATACTTTCCTAAACATTGCTTTTGAGTAAGTGTTCATGTAACAGTGCTGAACACAAAGACATATACGAGATTAAAGGGATAGTTCACCCCAAAATGAAAATTATCATTTCCTCATTCTCAAGTTGTTCCAAACCTGTATGAATTTCTTTGTTCTGCTGAACACAAAAGTAGATATTTTGAAGAATATGGGTAACCAAACTGGGGCACCATTGACTGAAAAATAAATAAATAATAATACTATGGAAGTCAATGGTACCCCACAAATGTTGGTGATAAACATTCTTCAAAATATCTTCCTTTGTGTTTAGCAGTACAAAGAAACTCCTACAGGTTTGGAACAACTTGAGGTTGACTAAATGATCCCTTTAACTTTCTATTTTAATACATGAACAAATCAATACATTTTGATGTCTTTGTATCTGTGATAGCACTGCAAAATTGTGTTGGATGTTTCATTGTAAGAACGACAACTTTCCATTATGTTAGGATTGCTGTAGCTGTCAGGTTGTTGAAGTTTGCTTTTGATTTGCTGCAGTCTAGTGTTGTTTTGCATTGGTTGCTTTTTGCTGTTATTGTGTGTGTGTGTGTGTGTATGTATGTGTGTGTGTTTTGTTTTACTTTTGTTTGCTTGCTGATTGTTTGGTGTTTGTTCTTATTTGTTTTGCCTTAAACCTCTATTTGACTAGTTGTTTTGTCACCAGACAGCTGGTCAGTTTCTAACTTTCTAACATCTATAAAGAGTAAGACCTGGTAGTTTATTTGGAAAGATGTTTAAGGATTTTTAATTAAATTCACAGTATGCTTTTTTTGTTGTTGTTGACATATTTAAGGTAATAATAATAATCACTTTTTTTTTTTTTTGTCATATGTGTTTGATGCCATCTGTGGATGGATTTTGCTTATCTCTTTCTTGTTAATTAATTAATTAAATTTTATATGCTGTATTTTCTAGGTGATGTTGTCGGGAAAATCAGCTTTATTAAGTGCAGACCGCCCAATCCTATTATATCTGGATTTAGAAAAGTCAGAAAGATCATTTAAGGCACTGCAAAATGGCGTAATCTAGGTGAGTGTCACCATCCTTATTTGTTCCCACCTTCAGTAACCCTGAGCATATGTTGTTCTCATAACCTCCTGAAAACAGCTGCTGTTTAAAGAACCTTATCTAAAGATATAGTCAATAGAGCCATCTGGTGGTTTTAATCTACGAAACAACAAAGACATTTGAGCAACATAATTAAACTGGCTGTTCCTGTGCCTGGAAATATATGAATAAAATAAATACTGAAATGTAAAGTTGGAAACCCCTAGTAAAAATTCATCCGTTTTGCATATTTCTATGTGATATATTTTATATTTGTATTGCAGTTCTATAGTCATATTATAAATATAATATAAATGTGTAAAATTCTCATTTTGATGAACCGATACTGAAACTATCTTTTAGTCTATGCTGTCTTTAATATTTCACAATATTACTGCATTTTTTTTAATCAAATAATTGCAGACTTACAGTGGGGAGAACAAGTATTTGATACACTGCCGATTTTGCAGGTTTGCCCACTTACAAAGCATGTAGAAGTCTGTAATTTTCATCATAGGTACTCTTCAACTGTGAGTGACGGAATCTAAAACAAAAATCCAGAAAATCACATTGTATGATTTTTAAATAATGAATTTGCATTTTATTGCATGACAAGTATTTGATCACCTACCAACCAGTAAGAATTCCGACTCTCACAGACCTGTTAACTTTTCTTTAAGAAGCCCTCCTGTTCTCCACTCATTACCTGTATTAACTGCACCTGTTTGAACTCGTTACCTGTATAAAAGACACCTGTCCACACACTCAAGCAAACAGACTCCAACCTCTCCACAATGGCCAAGACCAGAGAACTGTGTAAGGACATCAGGGATAAAATTGTAGACCTGCACAAGGCTGGGATGGGCTACAGGACAATAGGCAAGCAGCTTGGTGAGAAGGCAACAACTGTTGGCGCAATTATTAGAAAATGGAAGAAGTTCAAGATGACGGTCAATCTCCCTCGGTCTGGGGCACCATGCAAGATCTCACCTCTTGGGGCATCAGTGATCATGAGGAAGGTGAGGGATCAGCCCAGGACCTGGTCAATGACCTGAAGAGAGCTGGGACCACAGTCTCAAAGAAAACCATTAGTAACACACTACGCCGTCATGGATTAAAATCCTGCAGCGCACGCAAGGTCCCCCTGCTCAAGCCAGCGCATGTCCAGGCCCATCTGAAGTTTGCCAATGACCATCTGGATGATCCAGAGGAGGAATGGGAGAAGGTCATGTGGTCTGATGAGACAAAAATAGAGCTTTTTGGTCTAAACTCCACTCGCCGTGTTTGGAGAAAGGAGGATGAGTACAACCCCAAGAACACCATCCCAACCGTGAAGCATGGAGGTGGAAACATCATTCTTTGGGGATGCTTTTCTGCAAAGGGGACAGGACGACTGCACCGTATTGAGGGGAGGATGGATGGGGCCATGTATCATGAGATCTTGGCCAACAACCTCCTTCCCTCAGTAAGAGCATTGAAGATGGGTCGTGGCTGGGTCTTCCAGCATGACAACGACCCGAAACACACAGCCAGGGCAACTAAGGAGTGGCTCCGTAAGAAGCATCTCAAGGTCCTGGAGTGGCCTAGCCAGTCTCCACACCTGAACCCAATAGAAAATCTTTGGAGGGAGCTGAAAGTCCGTATTGCCCAGCGACAGCCCCGAAACCTGAAGGATCTGGAGAAGGTCTGTATGGAGGAGTGGGCCAAAATCCCTGCTGCAGTGTGTGCAAACCTGGTCAAGAACTACAGGAAACGTATGATCTCTGTAATTGCAAACAAAGGTTTCTGTACCAAATATTAAGTTCTGCTTTTCTGATGTATCAAATACTTATGTCATGCAATAAAATGCAAATTAATTACTTAAAAATCATACAATGTGATTTTCTGGATTTTTGTTTTAGATTCCGTCACTCACAGCTGAAGAGTACCTATGATAAAAATTACAGACCTCTACATGCTTTGTAAGTGGGCAAACCTGCAAAATCGGCAGTGTATCAAATACTTGTTCTCCCCACTGTTTATTATTATTATTATTATTATTATTATTATAATTTTTTTTTTTTTTAAATATTCCTATTGTAT
This sequence comes from Coreius guichenoti, assembly GCA_039654105.1. Lineage (NCBI taxonomy): Eukaryota > Metazoa > Chordata > Actinopteri > Cypriniformes > Gobionidae > Coreius > Coreius guichenoti. The sequence continues at coordinate 4,800,951 of CM077181.1, read as the reverse complement.
TTGTTGACTATAGTAACATGATCATAATGCATATCAGCAGTTCAGAAATACCGTATTATGAGTGAATAGAATAAAGGCCTTAAACATTTTGAACCAAAGAGCAAAAATGTTGACAGTTTTTAGTGTGAACGTCTAAGTCTCTGTACTGACATACTTTACTAATACACCGAAGATCAGAAAGTGTGGCGTATCCCTGCGTTAACACTCCAGTGCTTTAAGGTGCAGGTATCAACCCATATTTCCATAACTAGGCGGCTTCGGTGATGTTGCATGGCTGTAGCAATTTACAACTAAACACCCCACACAGATGCTAAAGGTGCTGTCTGTGCAGGCGTGTAAATAAGGCATAAGCCTTAGTGATTGGAATGTGGGTCTGAGGAGTCGCAGGAGTACCTCGACGTGAAGCGCTGACAAGGCTGTGGGGCCAAACGGCCGGCAAGCACTCCACAACGCAGATGGATAGAGGAGGAGTACTGCTTCAGCACGGCTTTGATTTATAGGTCCTGACAGAAGACTGTGCATATTTGTCTGTGTGTGTGCGCTCGTGTGTATCCTGTGTTGTTATGAGTGAGATTTATGGATTCTGATTTGATTTCCATGGTTTTTGTGAAGCTTCTCTAAGATATATATAATATTGAATTGAAATCTATGAAAATTTAAATCTCTGAAAATGGCAAATCTTATTTGGAACAACAAAAAATATACTTTAGTTTTAAAAAAAAATAGAATAGAAAAATAAATGTAAAATCAAATCAGATATGAGATCATCAATTGTCTGATGACAGCTTATCATTGTCTTGTGCAATGAGATGACAAAAGTCAGAAAAGCTCCCATTAGGACAAGCACAACTAAGTTAAAGGTATACTATGTTTTTGTCCTACCCTGATTCACTATGGTAAGCCTGTTATAAGTGTTTATATTTTAGACCTGATGGAATGGTTTTCACGAGAAATTGCGTACATACACCACTCGCGTGTGTGTGTCTCATATCCATAAATCAAGAACTTTCTCCGGCTACTATGATGCGTGTCTGGTGTGGGAGTGGCAGAGGTTAGTTGTCACAATGAGCGAGAAAGGTTGACATGGAGCAGCTAAGAAGCCGTTTACACAACACTGTTTTCAACTGAAAACTTTGTATGCGTTTTTGTCGTTCATTTATGTGACAACCCCACTTTGGGGGCCTGAAAACGCAAGCTTTTGAAAACGGGTTTCAAAGTGCAAGGTTTTGAAAACGATGCCTTTACCGTCTCCATGTAAACAACAAAAACGTGAATTTGTGAAAACGCATGCGTATTACGTGTTCGTGGGGTTGTTTCTTGACAAAGTGACATCGCTAACTACTGGCCTGGCATGCATAATACAGCCATTTTAGTCATTTTTGCAGATCTGTGAACGGGGATTGTTTGGACAACGTTGTCGTCTGTTTTTAGTGCATCGTTGTTGTGTAAACATACCCTTAATCTCCAACCTTCAGAAACAGAACAGTGTCTGCTGGCAAAAAGTGAACGCGACAGAGCTCGTAATAAAACAAGAATCAACACTGGCTTGGCTTTTCAGATATGGTGAGAACTGAGGGATTTGAACAATAGCACGAGTTCATGCTTTCATTTGGCATGATATTTATATGCAAAAATCCACTTTTACGTGCATCTGATATACAATATCCAGTTAAATTCAACCTGATCTCCTCTGTGTATCTATAGCATGAGTTTATGCTTTCATTTCGCGTGCTTTTTATACACAAGTCATTTTACATGAATCTGGTACCAGATTTACTAACAGTTTGCGCCAACGCAAACCCTCTTTTGGCGTTAAACTACTGTCAGGATTTACTAAAGACACGCAGTGAAAAATTAGCGCTGAAAAGGCGTGGACAGGGTTATTTTTGTGACTGACCTTATTGCATATGCATTTGCAGGAGTTTCCCTTTCAGACGCAAAATTCATGGGAGGAGAGTTTTTAAATGAATCATGCAAGGTGATTTACTAAGGTTTGCCCTCATCAATTTACTGGTATCTGCGCAATTTACCACTCACAGATGCTAACTAGTAGATTGTGTTGGTCATTATGGAAATGATCTGGCTGCGTCTGTGTTCTTTTAATTTGTTTATTTATTTATAATGTTATTGGTCGGTTCATTCCGCGACTATTTTAAATGCATAAAGATTGCTCATTCTTTTCCTAAACCTAACCCCAAACCTTTCCCTAAACCTACCCATTTTAGTTAAACATACAAAATTGAACCTCAGAAAATACTTTGAAAATGACTTCGTAAAAAGCAATTCCAATGGAATAGCTCTTTGGCTGTGGTTCGCCCACAAAGACTCACCTCTTCACATACAACGTGTATATAAATAGAAAGCATTGGCTGTAAATGTCCGAATCATTTGTTATACATTATTAAATTTTCCACTTCTTTCCGAGAAGAGAACTTCTTTTGGTTACGTGCAATGGAAGAACCAACAGAAAAAAACTGTAAAAAAAACAGTTTGCAAACTTCATTGGTTGTGTGAATATAAACGTAAACTGCGACAAATTTGAATGTCTACTACTCTATCAGTAGGCTTCTGTGTAAACTTCAACACTGACTCACACGGTGCAGCTAGGCCAGCTCAAATCCAATACAAAGCTGCTCGGATCAGTAGTCGCTTACAGTGAGAGGGGCAAAGGGGAACAGAAATCAGGTTAATATTACCTGAATTCCACTAGAGGAGAAATATCACAAAGCTTTCAAGACACAATTAAGGTCGGATGTGGTCAATTATTAAATAAAATATATTTTCAGAATACTAAAGTTTTGCAAGCAAAATCATAATACTAATACTAATTCCTCTTTCAGTATTGATTTATAAAAAAGATTAAAATTAAACTTAACCAGTAACATCTTCAGCTACAGTTACGTCTTCAGGGATAACCGTATTCATCCGCATAGTCACGCAGAGCGAAGCACAACCAAAACAATGTTCTTCCACAAAATGCATGTGTTTTTTTTTGTTTTGTTTTTTAACCACTTTAAAAAATTACCTTTAGGCATACTTCAGTTGTTAAAAAAATACATTTATACAGTAAAATAACTAAGAAAGTTTGTGTGCAGTGTGGCTAAGATGAAAGTGTCAAAATAAAGGTGCATCTTAAATACTTTCACAATTTTTCTGTATTTTCAATACTGTTTGATTTGTAAATGCTGGTGTGTATAGGGTTATGTTTGTGTTATATTAGTACAGCCGTAGAGTCAGAAGGTGTTTTGATGTTTGATGTGTGTTCACAGAACCAATGATGTACATTTTCAGCGTCTAAATTTTCCAGCACTGCAGAGCTCTTCTTGCGAAATGGGGTCTCTATCTTTATCTTTAATGGACTTGTGTGCCAACAGGTCTGTTTTCCCAGCATGCATTTGTTGTTCTGTTTGGTGTTCCTTTAAAGTACACGACTTCTGCTTTCCCAAGCAATACCTCAAACAAGTCAAACTCAATATACAAAGAGCCACAGTGGATGCTGCTGCTTCAGTTTGTGCCAACCCATGATTGACTATTTCAGGTAATTGATTTTAGGCTACTGTGTGTCATCTTATCTGCACTGCTTAATCAGCATGCAGTGAAAAAAATCTGGCGGTAAACATAGCATTTCAGGTTACTAGTTTTCATGGTTTGCTAACAGGTTAGAAACGTCTTGTATGAGATTAGATTATACACAACATAAACACAATATAACATTACAGCTATCTGAGCAAAAAAACAATTACACAAGTAAATATTACATGCTAGTCAGAATGTGCAAGTCATGTCATGAATGTGCCTCTTGCATAACAGCGCACTAAAACACCATTAAATTAATACATGAATTATTTGAGTGTGTGCATTTCCCGGGAATTGAACCCGTGATTTTGCATTTGATTCCCAGGGATAAGAGGATCTTCATTTAACCCTTTAATTTAAGCTTTACCCTTTATGATTTGACACGATTGGATGAAAGGAACAAACTGTCATATCGGTGCCTCCATGTTACCTTAGAATTCATCATCTGGAGCAGAGAGAGGTGTCTATACAGCTTCAATGAGAATATCAAAGACTCTCCCAAAAGATATGGTGTCTTACAATAAAACAGAGAATCTTTTGAAGTGTCACTGTTCAAATATGCCACTTGGCTTTCAAATAAAATTCAAGTGACTTGGAATGCTGCTCTCCAGGAAAGAGCCTTGACACTCTGCTGAAGAGTGATTTCACTTGGAAATTGGTAGGAAAATAGTCTGACCCTTTTGCCAAATGACAGTTCGCTTTGTCAGACAAGGGACGAGTGTAATTTTGCTTTTTCTGCTCATGTGCGGCATTTAATGTGTTTGTGTGGGGATTTATTTTTATTTTTTACTTTTTGTTTTATTTATTTAATTTTTTTTTTACATTTAAATGAACATAAAACTGAAGTAGTATGGTTTGGGGCACCAGGAGTAAGCAATTTTTCTGATCTGGGCAGCCCTTTTGCAAGCCAGTGGAATCTGGGGGGTTTCTTTGACAGCGATCTTAAATTTGAGAAACAGGTTTATTCTTCTGGTTAAATCATGTTTTTATTACTTGTGATTAATAGCGAAGGTAAAACCATTTTTGTCTACACATGATTAAGAAAAAGTCATTCATGCTTTTGATTTTACAAGGTTAGACTCTCTAACTCACTGTACGTGGGTATTAACAAATTATTAGTAAACCACTTACAATTGGTACAAAATGCAGTCTTAGCTTCCTTACATTGGCTACCAATTTGTTATAGAATTGATTTTAAAGTCCCCATGAAATCAAAATTGAAGGTTTTTTTTTTTTTTTTTGGGCTTTTAGTATGAATGTTAGCCTTACTGTTATCTATAAGCTAGTGTGCTCCAAAACAATGACAAAATTTGCATTTTAAAAGATATAAGCATTCAAAACTTACTTCAAAGGTTTTGATGACATCACTCTGCACTTCAGCCTCTCATCAGATTTTCTGATGAACACACAACAAAGGGGGTGAGGCCATGTCGGGCTGCTTTAGAGAAGAGGAAGAGTTGTTGTAGTAGAGCACATTTAGGAGTCTGCTCAAGCTGTCGCATCCTCCTTTTCACATTTATTGCAATACAGTACGTAACACAAATGCAATAGCATGTCATAAAAGCAAGATGACAACATAAGTTATAACCGTAATTAAACTAAACTATTCCTGTTTTATCTTCATGCAGCAGATATTCTCTGGCGCTGAAGGCATCTTACAACAGTTCCCACACAAGCGATTTATACATTATCATGACAGAATATGCTAATCAATGACTTAAAGATAATAACTCCACATCAGCTACATAAATTCATCAACTAACCATTCAGAAACGTCCTGTTACATTCTACATGTTGTCACTTCTTCTTGAGTCTCTCCATCATTGTCCGACTCCGGTTTGAACATAAAAGGCTGAACAGTTTCAGACATTTTCAGTGCGTGTCTGCATGAGGTAATCGGAGCTGTTAACACGAGCTCTTGAAGCTCCACCCTCTTCTAGAAAGGGGGCTGGGAGCAGCAGCTCATTTGCATTTAAACACACAAAAACGGCGCGTTTTTGCTCACCCTCAAAAAGTGACAATTTTAACATGCTATAAAAAATCTTGTAAAAAGGGGCGTTATAGGACCCCTTTAAGAAATATGAGCTGAAATGGTCAAGGTCAGCTGACCTTAACGCTTCCTATATAGGACCAGACGAAAAATGAGTGGAGATCGAGCATTTGCAGAGGCAGCTCCTAAACTTTACCTCAGTTTGGCACCCAGGCTAAGCACTTTTAAGCACAAGTTAAAGAATATCTCCTCGCATTAGCATTTGATGTGGCAGGGTAATCATAACTGGTTGTATATTCCATCTGTGGGGTTTATTTATGGTTGTTTTATGGTTGATTGTCCTTGTATGTGGTTCTTAAAATGTACAGCACTTTAGTCAATGGATTGTTGTTTAAGCAGTGCATAAATACAAATACAAATTTCAGCACCATTTAACACCAATTTAACTTGTGTTTCTGATGAGAAATCTCTGTAGCATTGTCATGTTGTATACGTTGTCTGGTCCTTTCGACAAACATTTTATGCTTTCTATCACCCCTCATCTTGATGTGTGGCTCTCTGTTAACTTAATGGGCTGAAGCTCTTCTGCCCTAGAGCACTGACTGTAACGTTTGACTCATGGTACATTAGACCTGCAGTGTTAGCAGTGGGTGGAGGAAGAGCGAGACGGAGGGAGCATGTGTATTGTTAAGTCCTCTCGAAATGGGTCAGGCCTCTTAAACAGTCTAGCTGTGCTGTGCTTTTATTCCGTGTTAGTTATTTGTTAGCCTCTAGAAATAGATTTCAGACCTGCAGCGCATCACGGCGTGAATCCTGATTATTCCAGACAATAAAACAATTGCAAACCATTTGCCAAGGTGAAGGGCAGCGGACATGGCCACATACATGCACGAACACACACCTGTGTTCTATTCATTATTGTTCCTCCCAAATACTGGCAACACATGCAGGATCAGCAGTAGCGGTCACAGCTCCGCTCATTATTATTCCATACAAAAACAACGACGACCTCACATCGTTCCCTTCATACACAGTCAGTCATCTTACAAAGTAGGGTCAGGCTTCGTAAATGGAAGGCCATGTTGTAGTCTCTCTCCTGCGCTGCCAGTATTGCCCAGTGCACTTTGCCTGTGCACTTTTCTGGCTGTCCAACTGACCGTTTGCACAGACTTTGACTTGCAGCATCTATAAAACATCAGAGTGATTCTAGCATAAGAGGAATGTAGCTTGGCAGGCACCGTAGTTTCCTTTTTAATCTACATGTAATTTTATGATGCTCTATCAGAGAACTTTGCTGAGAAAGATCTGGTTGGCAGAACTTTAGAGGAACATATAAAGAGTGATTGTAGAAAGCAAATTTGTAACAGGCCCTGTGGCCTATATAGTAAGTTTTATAAAAAAAAAAAAAAATGATATTCACGGCTTATATTCATGGCTCTTGTTCTTCAATCCACCTTAGTCGGTTATTCACTCAATCATATAGTAAATTAATGTCATTTTTCACCCCGGGAAGGTTCCGTTCTCAATTAAGATAAACTGCTTCCGTGATGAGTCAGTTCGCATGACTGTATCAATATCTGTCTCTCACCATCTGCTTTGAAATGCTCAGGGAATGGGTGCGCTCTCCTGCGTGGAGGGGGACGAGATGGAAGATTGTAATGACAGTGGAGCAACAGTTTATTGTTGAGGAGGTTTGCTTGTGTAGCCTAATGGTGTGTAAAAAATTATATTGTGTCTTCGTGAAACTCTCAAGGGATGTAGTCTATCTTAGTCAGGGCGCAGATGAGTCACAAGTTTGATTTTAGGAAACTCGTGACATCGTCAACTCCACGTATCAGTTCATCCAAAGTAGTTGTTCATAAATGCGAGTAGTTCATCTATGAGAGAAAGTTTGCAGATAATCAGCAGGCCCACCCTTAGGAAGAAGTAGTATACTTTTTAAAAAGAGTATTTATGGAAATAATATACTTTAAAAGAATAGGCTTAAGAGCGAACTGAATGTAATGTTTTTGGACACTTCATTGCATGTTATTTGCTATTAAAGGGGTCAAATAATGCTGTTTTAAAAGTTCAGTATTTTGTTTGGGTATAACGGAATAGGTTTACATGCTTTTAATGTTCAAAAAACATTTTTCACATGCTGTACATTTATTGCAGCTCCTCTATTCCCAGTCTTTCTGAAACGTGCTGGTTTTCCACAAAGCCCCTCCTTCCGTACAGCTCAGAGTGCTCTGATTGGCCAGCAGACCCAGTGTGTTGTGATTGGCTAAAAACCTCAAGTTTGTCAGAAATATAACACCCCTTACTATATTTGCAAGCATCAGGTTCCAAGGCTTTAAGCAATTGTAAACACACAGTTAATAATGTCTTAGGTTTTACCGTATCAGTTGACAAGCCAACGTCAGATTCTGAAAATGCGGATGATCAAGCACAGACAGAAAAATAGAAACAATTTTGCAAGCATGACTTGAGCAGACTGTTTTTACAGTGGTAAGTTTTTTTTTTTTTTTTTTTTTTTGTTTTTGTAACTCTTAACTTTCAGATATGATGTTATAATGTTTAATTTGTCTTCACTTAAATAATTAATGTCCTGAAGTGCAAAATATAATACAGTTTAAAAAACATACTGAAGTGTATATTTCTATTCTAACAGTGCCATGCAGTGGTGAAATGCGGAGGCAAAGTCCTCAGTTTAAATTTTTTTTTTTTTTTAAATAAATCAAATGTAAATTAATGTCCCAAACACTTAATGTTTTCACATTTTCCTGGTTAACATTACATATCAAAAAACCAAATACAATTCTATTTTGTATTTTTACATTCTACATTACTTTTTACATGTTCTATTTATAAAAACCAAGTATACAAGTATGCATTTATTCAAAAATGATAGATAAAGAAAAAAACCAATTTAAATAATATATTTTATTTGTGAACTGTTCAACTGTTCTTTTTAATAATCAACTTATTTCCATCTGTCATCAAGCTCGGTAAATGCTCTCTCACAGACACGAAGATGTACCTTTAATTTCACTAAGCTGATTGCTCACTAAAACCCCCACAGTCATCGTTTTCAGGCCATTTCAAGTTTGATTTTGATTTGACAAAGTGGTGATATCTAAGTGGGTGAGTTGTTTACTTACTTTTTAATTAGTCTTCCCATTAGCGCCATCATTTTGTTAATTCAGACTGATTCATGAAGGCAAAACAAGAGGCGGGATTTATCGCACAAACCAATCATAGATCATAGCACGATGAAAGCATTGTCTCCTCTCACGTGACTTCCCCCCCCCCCCCATTTATTCTCAATTACATGCCATCAAACCCACTGCATGCTTTAGGGGGTCTGTTAAAATTCAATGGGCTCAGGGGAGGCAAGAGAGATGCTGACTCCCGCTGTAACTTTATCTGCTAGTGTCGCTGTTGGAGGGTGTTTGGAAAAACAACTGATTTATACACGTTTTAATGTCACCTTTTGTAATATTTGCGCTGTTTTATTTTTGTAATACGGATTATTTTCTCATCCAATTTTTAGAGGAGGCACTGCCTCCCTTGCCTCCTCAGAGGAAATAGGAAATGCAATTTCTAATTGATATAGTTGTGCATAACCTGCGTTTTACTCTCCCAGGTTCAAGAAGCTGTCCTCTGTAAAATGCACTGTGCACAAGCTAACTTTTAGGCTGTACTGTTCAGGAACAGCATTATAAATATCTTAACCTCTGATTTCCAGCTGTTTTCAGAAGGCCAAACAGAGGGGTTTTGTTTTTTTTAATCCTTATCCAGAGAATCATAAACAACTGGAAAAGACATGAGGGCCTTTGAATATTCTTGTGGACAATGGGGACCTTATAGGAGTCAAAAAGATTGAGAACCACTGCCTTAAAGGGTTAAATCTTTGCTATAATATATCACTATGCTTTTAATTTAGTGCTAGATAATGGAAAAAGCCAACTAAATCTTAAAACGGACTGAAATGATTAAATCTCCAATATCATTACATTTAAAAAAGACCTAATATTGGCTTATAACTGATATGGTGCTGATATATTGTGCATCCCTAGAGAGAACTCCACTCGTATTGATTGTTGAAAGCATAATGAAATTGGATAATGTCGTGAACAAACATTCAAGGAATGAATGTGTATGCAGAGGATGTTTAAAACAAAATAATGCTTAGGTTTCACAGTCTCTGTGTGGGCCTAATCAGTTACATTTACATCATTTACATCATCTCCAACAGGCTCTCATTAAAACACTGAAACAGAAAAGTGGTGCAACATTTTGTTTAGGTTTTTTTTTTTTTAAATTTTGTTAGATATAGGAAAAAGAGGATTCTATGGAAGCTTGTTTCTGCCACAGAATACAAAATAAAAAAAGGTAATTGTGACTCTTTATTTCAGAATTGCTTGATATAAACTTGCATTTGGGAGAAAAAAGTAAATTGCAAGATGTAAACTCGCAATTGTGAGGGGGAAAAAAAAGTCTGAATTGTGAGGGGGAAAAAGTCGCAGTTATGTTTTCAATTGTTTTATTCCGTGCTGGAAAAAAGCTTCCCCCCAGTCCTCCATACAAGGCACAACCTTATGTCATTTACAGGCTCTTTGACACATTTGTCAAATGTGATGAATCCTGTGCAGTTCCTTTGTGCTAATTAGAGAATGGAAAATTAATTGACAGCGATGCTTTTAATTAAAATACCTATAAATGTGAACTACAGCTCCTGCCAAGATACAGTTGGTAGCTAGTGATCTATTTAAAGAACAGAGAGACTGACTTGTGCTTTGATACAGTTTCATTTGTGGGTATCACAACCTCTCTGCCTCTCAGACTGTTTGATTTTAGCACTTGCAAGATGTTCTTTTTAGATCCTCTGGCTTCACATAAACAAAAGTTCTCTAACTACTGTGGGGGAGAAGGCGACATTATAATACATATGAATAAAGCGAGGGTGTTGCAAGGACGTTGTAAACAGGGCCATTCAAATCTAGATGTAAACCTAACATGATTTTCCAATTGACCCAAGCCGAACGAATGCTGCAAGTCGCAGCGCCACAGAAGTGACTCAGACGTCTTTGAAATATGTCTCGCTTTAGCAGTCGTAACTGATGCTCTGTGACATCAACTTCTCTGAGAAAGTTGATTGCAGTATGTCAGCTCTTGCTAGAGAATTATGATGGCATAAATGTGTCTGCACTGACATTTGGGATAAAATACCAAATCTAATGTTTGTACAGTCCTGCTGTGATTTTGACGTAACGTAACCGTGCTAGTCCAGGATGTTATTCATCCTTGGATCTCTCACGCAATTGTTTTTTCAGAACTCGCACAATTTCGATGAATCTCTTATCTTGACTCTTTCTCAAAAGAATATGACAGATTGGCCAAATAAGCCTGTGCTTTTGCTGCTTTGTGCAGAGTTGAATGCTAATGATCTTTTACCTCAAGTATAACAGGAAGAGTGGAATGCAGGAACTGACCTTACTGTATTGGAGATACTGTGAGTGTTCCTCTGGGATATAATTAAACTTCCTCTTCAAAGCTGACATGGCACAAACAATCCTGCATCGAGCTGAGCTGTTTCTAATCAGCCATATAGCGTGCTCTGTTATCTGACTGGGCAGTCAAATTTAAGCACCTTCTTGAACTCAGGTGCAGTGACCAGACCTCGACCCAAATACAATTATTAGTCAGTGTTAGGTAACACTTTATTTTAAGGTGACGTAGTTACACGTTACTACTTGTACTATAGTAATAACAGTAAATTATGCATAGTTACTACAAGTAGCTAATCCTAAACCAAACCATAACCATAACTCTATAGTAAGTACAAGTAGTTAAAGTCCCCCTGTAGCCAATAATTTTATCCCTTAAAACTCATCTTTGATCACCGAAATAACATCCTATGAAAAAAAAAAAAAAAAAAGTCTTCATGCCTTAAAATAGCTTGAATGTAACTCTACACCCTTGTTTCAATTAGAAACATGAATATGCAAATTAGCCCCGCCTCCACTCACTCACACCAGCTCAGAGATCCACTCGGTTAACTTTACTCAAGTTAAACGCTGCACAATGGTATCGCTCTTTATAACGTCGGACACATAATGGTAATTAATATTAGCATTTTGCTTGACTACATTATCAAACAGCTAATAATGTGTTGCTAATGTTAGCATGTTCCCATTCGCCATCTCAGTCTGCCTTCTAAAAATCAGTATCCTTAGAAACGCTTTGAACATCATAGAATGTCAGTGGAGATATCGTAATATACATCGTAATATACATGATATACATAATTCACCCGCTATATTGCTAAATGTACCCGATTTTTCATCAGAAAAATATACCGTATTGTGTGGCGTAAGAAACACCAGCGATTTTAAACCGTATTTTTGAAACTGTCTTTAGATCACTGCGGTTTTAAAGATAAAATACTCAGCAATGGTGTTGACCATGAATTTGCACTTGGTTTGTCTTAAAGCATATTAAAAGCACCACATAGACATATAAACAATATTTTAAAAAATTCTTTAATAATATTACTCAGTACTTTATTTAAGTACAATGTAACTACGTCACCTTAACAGTGTCCCTGTTAAACGTTACATGTAATAACTATAAATTGTGCGTAATTACATGCAACTAACCTAAATATAATCCTAACCCTATAGTTACATGTAGTACATAAGTACTACATATACTTACATACACCGATCAGGCATAACATTATGACCACTTACAGGTGAAGTGAATAACACCGATTATCTCTTCATCATGGCACCTGTTAGTGGGTGGGATATATTAGGCAGCAAGTGAACATTTTGTCCTCAAAGTTGATGTGTTAGAAGCAGGAAAAATGGGCAAGCGTCAGGATTTGAGCGAGTTTGACAAGGGCCAAATTGTGATGGCTAGATGACTGGATCAGGGTATCTCCAAAACTGCAGCTCTTGTGGGGTGTTCCTGGTCTGCAGTGGTCAGTATCTATCAAAAGTGGTTAAAGGAAAGAACAGTGGTGAACCGGCGACAGGCTCATTGATGCACGTGGGGAGTGAAGGCTGGCCCTTGTGTTCCGATCAAATAGACAAGCTACTGTAGCTCAAATTGCTCAAGAAGTTAATGCTGGTTCAGCAATGAAAGGTGTCAGAATACACAGTGCATCGCAGTTTGTTGCGTATGGGGCTGCATAGCCACAGACCATTCAGGGTGCCCATGCTGACCCATATCCACCGCCGAAAGTGCCAACAGTGGGCACGTGAGCATCAGAATTGGACCACGGAGCAATGGAATAAGGTGGCTTGTTTTCTTTGACATCACGTGGATGGCCGGGTGCTTGTGCGTTGCTTACCTGGGGAACACATGGCACCAGGATGCACTATGGGAAGAAGGCAAGCCGGCGGAGGCAGTTTGATGCTTTGGGCAATGTTCTGCTGGGAAACCTTGGGTCCTGCCATCCATGTGGATGTTACTTTGACACGTACCTCCTACCTAAGCATTGTTGCAGACCATGTACACCCTTTCATGAAAACGGTATTCCTTGGTGGCTGTGGCCTCTTTCAGCAGGATAATGCGTCCTGCCACAAAGCAAAAATGGTTCAGGAATGGTTTGAGGAGCACAACGAGTTTGAGGTGTTGACTTGGCCTCCAAATTCCCCAGATCTCAATCCAATCGAGCATCTGTGGGATGTGCTGAACAAACAAGTCTGATCCATGGAGGCCCCACCTCGCAACTTACAGGACTTAAAGGATCTGCTGCTAACATCTTGGTGCCAGATACCACAGCACACCTTCAGGGGTCTAGTGGAGTCCATGCCTCGAAGGGTCAGGGCTGTTTTGGCAGCCAAAGGGGGACCAACACAATATTAGGAAGGTGGTCATAATGTTATGTACTTGGATATATGTATAAGTACATGTCGTCGTTAATTATTATTACTCAAGTACTTAAATATATAATTACACTGTAACACGGACACCTTAAATTAAAATGTAACCCAATGTTATTCAAGTAAACTGGCAGACAGTTTCATGCAATGCATTATTGCGACTAATAAGGGTCACACATTTTATGAATGAAGTGGAAAATGTGAAATATAGTTGAATAATTTTATAAAACTTAATTTAAAAATGATTCATTATCTTCATGTGATGCTCAGTCAGCATGCTCCAGTGCAGTTATTCTAGAATATTCTGACATGCTATGAGTTTATTTTCATTCAATGGGGAACTTTCATGGGCTCAGTCCGGAGACTGGTATAAAGAGGGATTTTCTTGAATCGCAGTGACCAATAATTGTTAGGTCAGTTTGGGCCAAGGTCTGGTCAGATGGTCCTAGTATGTTTACAGTATTATTATTTTTTTATTTTATTTTAAACATTTGAGACACAATTAGATAGTAGTAGAGACCTATTAGATATGTATGCGATTAAAAATAAAATGGTCACACTTTAGATTAGGGTCCAATTCTCACTATTAACTACGACTTTTGCTTCAAACTCCTAATTGCTGCTTATTAATTAATAGTTAGTAAGGTAGTTGTTAAATTTAGCTATTGGGTAAGATTAAGGGATGCAGAATAAGGCATTAATATGTGATTTTTATAAGTACTAATACACAGCCAATATCCTATTATTATGCATGCTAATAACCAACTAGTTAAAAGTGAGAATAGGACCCTAAACTAAAGTGTGACCAATAAAAGAATTCATGTTATAATTTAGGCATAATCTTATTGAAATGTCTTTAATTACAAAAATGTCATGTTTGGCCCTTCATTTTGTCATAGATGAAAATAATATAGAAAATAAAATGAATAATATTTAGTTGGACCTCTTGAAGTTGGTATTTTTTGAAAAGCACTGATCATTTGTTGCAAAAGAAAAAAAGTGAATAAATTTTTATGACTTTCAGGCCCTACTTTGTACTCTTTTGTGGAATGTGCTCGCTGTATCCTATGCAAATACTGTTTTACAACCTATTAAATGTGTTGCTACTGGTTACCATCTACACTGGATAATGGGATTTCAGTGCACTTGTTTGGAGGGAGCTCTTCCTGTGATCTGCTTTATCCCTGTCTCTATCTTCCTCTGGGTTTTCAGTTGAATAGCCCTGACTGTTATGGCCTTCCATCGTGTGTATCTCTGACTCCAATACAATTTATATTTCATGCATTTCAGAGCCTTTAAAGCAATGAAAGATAGCATAACGGAGGTTTACATTGGGCCACTGAATCCCCAGATTTTTGGTGATTTTCATGCTCCCTTAGGTAATTCAACATGTTTTAGTGTGAAGGATGATCATTGCCTATACGGGTGAAGGTAGATTTTAAATCCCACAAACGGTTACACTAACAGAAACTTTTTTACTTTAAGAAAATAAGTGTTTCCCTTTGAGAAGACAAGTTGTAAAATCAGAAGAGGATCACCAGCCACAGACATAAATAAATAACTTTTTATGCATACATTTTTTATATTAACAGGTAATATAACATTCTTACGAAATTCTTACGAAATTCTTATGAAATGGAACTCAAAAGGAAACATCCATAATCCATAACCGTAGAGGACAGAAAACCTTAATGGGTTTTTTTTTATAACAACTTTAATGGAAAAAATGGCTCATTATTTTCGGGGGACATACCCTTATTTGGCCAGCTCACCCCACTATCCTAGATATTTCAGCACAGATAACACCATCCGTTGATTTCAGCCACATTAATCTTGCCTTCGGCCAATTACAGCCAGAAAGATTTTATTTATAGCTGTGATCAGTAAATGTACAATGAATGCATGATGGAAGAATGCATATGACTTCCCTCCACACAAACTGTTTCGCAACACATTAATGAGTAACAGAGTCATTTATTCTATTAAAATTCTCACCCATTAGTAAATTGCAATCAATGCAATAAACATAATGGCACATTATTCTTCTTTGTTTCTGTCAATGCATACAGTCATGCAAAAGAATAAATATTTATTCAAAATGCTGAAATATCAACACTGCCAAATGACTTGCGCTCACAGCTGGTATAGTCTAGATCCTTACTCTACCCTTCCCTTTCTAGCAGTCGTGTTCTTGAAAACCACTCAAAATAATAGTTTTTTTCAGGAAATTAATTATTCAGGAAGTCATGTTCTTTTACTGCAATCGGCCATGTATGTTGAGTTTGAGAGACGGGGAAAGGCCTCTGACCGAAACGGTGGAAAAGGCGTTTAATTCATGGCTTTACTCTAGTGGAGCACTCTCAGGGGCAGCATGTAATGCTGATTGCATTTCCTGCACCTGTCAGAGAAGAGCGGTGCAGCGATGGCTTTAGATTAAAGCGCCTCTCTAGAGGAGGTGAGGAGAGGACTTCATTAAATCATTGACGCGCCTCCTCTCTCTACTGCATGGCATTAGATTCAGACATGCCAACCCTCCTCTCAAACTCTCCAAAGCACTAACCATCTGTTTCTTCTGCCCACTCTGCCTGCCTTTTTTACTGCCACCATTAGAACTTTATCTCCCTCCTACGTAAACAGCTCAGTATTTATAACCCAATCTGGTCAAGTTAGGGTAATTAGTTACAAGATGAAACATAATGTAATTGTAAATCGTTCATGTTTCATTGTCAGAAAATCAACTGAGGACAAAGTTGGCCATGTCTTGCCCTGCTAAAAAACAAAAACATTTTGTAACTTTAGAATGCACTCTTCACTCTAAAAAAATCTTGGGTTATTTTTTTCTACCGAAATCCTGGTTTGGGGGTGTTCTTTTTCAATGTTTGAGTAGTTTTTGTGTTACCCAGATCCTGGGTCAGACGTAACAACCCAGTGTTTGGGTAGTTTTTGTGTTACCCAGCTCCTGGGTCAGACGTAACAACCCAGTGTTTGGGTAGTTTTTGTGTTACCCAGCTCCTGGGTCAGACGTAACAACCCAGTGTTTGGGTAGTTTTTGTGTTACCCAGCTCCTGGGTCAGACGTAACAACCCAGTGTTTGGGTAGTTTTTGTGTTACCCAGCTCCTGGGTCAAACGCAACAACCCAGTGTTTGGGTAGTTTTTGTGTTACCCAGCTCTCCTGGGTCAAACGCAACAACCACGTGTTTGGGTAGTTTTTGTGTTACCCAGCTCTCCTGGGTCAAATGCAACAACCACGTGTTTGGGTAGTTTTTGTGTTACCCAGATCCTGGGTCAAACGCAACAACCCAGTGTTTGGGTAGTTTTTGTGTTACCCAGCTCTCCTGGGTCAAATGCAACAACCACGTGTTTGGGTAGTTTTTGTGTTACCCAGATCCTGGGTCAAACGCAACAACCCAGTGTTTGGGTAGTTTTTGTGTTACCCAGCTCTCCTGGGTCAAATGCAACAACCACGTGTTTGGGTAGTTTTTGTGTTACCCAGATCCTGGGTCAAACGCAACAACCCAGTGTTTGGGTAGGTTTTGTGTTACCCAGCTCTCCTGGGTCAAACGCAACAACCACGTGTTTGGGTAGTTTTTGTGTTACCCAGATCCTGGGTCAGACGTAACAACCCAGTGTTTGGGTAGTTTTTGTGTTACCCAGATCCTGGGTCAGACGTAACAACCCAGTGTTTGGGTAGTTTTTGTGTTAACCAGATCCTGGGTCAGACGTAACAACCCAGTGTTTGGGTAGTTTTTGTGTTAACCAGATCCTGGGTCAGACGTAACAACCCAGTGTTTGGGTAGTTTTTGTGTTACCCAGATCCTGGGTCAGACGTAACAACCCAGTGTTTGGGTAGTTTTTGTGTTACCCAGATCCTGGGTCAGACGTAACAACCCAGTGTTTGGGTATTTTTTGTGTTACCCAGCTCTCCTGGGTCAAATGCAACAACCACGTGTTTGGGTAGTTTTTGTGTTACCCAGATCCTGGGTCAAACGCAACAACCCAGTGTTTGGGTATTTTTTGTGTTACCCAGCTCTCCTGGGTCAAATGCAACAACCACGTGTTTGGGTAGTTTTTGTGTTACCCAGATCCTGGGTCAAACGCAACAACCCAGTGTTTGGGTAGTTTTTGTGTTACCCAGCTCTCCTGGGTCAAATGCAACAACCACGTGTTTGGGTAATTTTTGTGTTACCCAGATCCTGGGTCAAACGCAACAACCCAGTGTTTGGGTAGGTTTTGTGTTACCCAGCTCTCCTGGGTCAAACGCAACAACCACGTGTTTGGGTAGTTTTTGTGTTACCCAGATCCTGGGTCAGACGTAACAACCCAGTGTTTGGGTAGTTTTTGTGTTAACCAGATCCTGGGTCAGACGTAACAACCCAGTGTTTGGGTAGTTTTTGTGTTACCCAGATCCTGGGTCAGACGTAACAACCCAGTGTTTGGGTAGTTTTTGTGTTAACCAGATCCTGGGTCAGACGTAACAACCCAGTGTTTGGGTAGTTTTTGTGTTACCCAGATCCTGGGTCAGACGTAACAACCCAGTGTTTGGGTAGTTTTTGTGTTACCCAGATCCTGGGTCAGACGTAACAACCCAGTGTTTGGGTAGTTTTTGTGTTACCCAGCTCTCCTGGGTCAAATGCAACAACCACGTGTTTGGGTAGTTTTTGTGTTACCCAGATCCTGGGTCAAACGCAACAACCCAGTGTTTGGGTAGGTTTTGTGTTACCCAGCTCTCCTGGGTCAAACGCAACAACCACGTGTTTGGGTAGTTTTTGTGTTACCCAGATCCTGGGTCAGACGTAACAACCCAGTGTTTGGGTAGTTTTTGTGTTAACCAGATCCTGGGTCAGACGTAACAACCCAGTGTTTGGGTAGTTTTTGTGTTAACCAGATCCTGGGTCAGACGTAACAACCCAGTGTTTGGGTAGTTTTTGTGTTACCCAGATCCTGGGTCAGACGTAACAACCCAGTGTTTGGGTAGTTTTTGTGTTAACCAGATCCTGGGTCAGACGTAACAACCCAGTGTTTGGGTAGTTTTTGTGTTACCCAGCTCTCCTGGGTCAAATGCAACAACCACGTGTTTGGGTAGTTTTTGTGTTACCCAGATCCTGGGTCAAACGCAACAACCCAGTGTTTGGGTAGTTTTTGTGTTACCCAGCTCTCCTGGGTCAAATGCAACAACCACGTGTTTGGGTAGTTTTTGTGTTACCCAGATCCTGGGTCAAACGCAACAACCCAGTGTTTGGGTAGTTTTTGTGTTACCCAGCTCTCCTGGGTCAAATGCAACAACCACGTGTTTGGGTAGTTTTTGTGTTACCCAGATCCTGGGTCAAACGCAACAACCCAGTGTTTGGGTAGGTTTTGTGTTACCCAGCTCTCCTGGGTCAAACGCAACAACCACGTGTTTGGGTAGTTTTTGTGTTACCCAGATCCTGGGTCAGACGTAACAACCCAGTGTTTGGGTAGTTTTTGTGTTAACCAGATCCTGGGTCAGACGTAACAACCCAGTGTTTGGGTAGTTTTTGTGTTACCCAGCTCTCCTGGGTCAAATGCAACAACCACGTGTTTGGGTAGTTTTTGTGTTACCCAGATCCTGGGTCAAACGCAACAACCCAGTGTTTGGGTAGTTTTTGTGTTACCCAGCTCTCCTGGGTCAAATGCAACAACCACGTGTTTGGGTAGTTTTTGTGTTACCCAGATCCTGGGTCAAACGCAACAACCCAGTGTTTGGGTAGGTTTTGTGTTACCCAGCTCTCCTGGGTCAAACGCAACAACCACGTGTTTGGGTAGTTTTTGTGTTACCCAGATCCTGGGTCAGACGTAACAACCCAGTGTTTGGGTAGTTTTTGTGTTAACCAGATCCTGGGTCAGACGTAACAACCCAGTGTTTGGGTAGTTTTTGTGTTACCCAGATCCTGGGTCAGACGTAACAACCCAGTGTTTGGGTAGTTTTTGTGTTAACCAGATCCTGGGTCAGACGTAACAACCCAGTGTTTGGGTAGTTTTTGTGTTACCCAGCTCTCCTGGGTCAAATGCAACAACCACGTGTTTGGGTAGTTTTTGTGTTACCCAGATCCTGGGTCAAACGCAACAACCCAGTGTTTGGGTAGTTTTTGTGTTACCCAGCTCTCCTGGGTCAAATGCAACAACCACGTGTTTGGGTAGTTTTTGTGTTACCCAGATCCTGGGTCAAACGCAACAACCCAGTGTTTGGGTAGTTTTTGTGTTACCCAGCTCTCCTGGGTCAAATGCAACAACCACGTGTTTGGGTAGTTTTTGTGTTACCCAGATCCTGGGTCAAACGCAACAACCCAGTGTTTGGGTAGGTTTTGTGTTACCCAGCTCTCCTGGGTCAAACGCAACAACCACGTGTTTGGGTAGTTTTTGTGTTACCCAGATCCTGGGTCAGACGTAACAACCCAGTGTTTGGGTAGTTTTTGTGTTAACCAGATCCTGGGTCAGACGTAACAACCCAGTGTTTGGGTAGTTTTTGTGTTACCCAGATCCTGGGTCAGACGTAACAACCCAGTGTTTGGGTAGTTTTTGTGTTAACCAGATCCTGGGTCAGACGTAACAACCCAGTGTTTGGGTAGTTTTTGTGTTACCCAGATCCTGGGTCAGACGTAAAAACCCAGTGTTTGGGTAGTTTTTGTGTTACCCAGATCCTGGGTCAGACGTAACAACCCAGTGTTTGGGTAGTTTTTGTGTTACCCAGCTCTCCTGGGTCAAATGCAACAACCACGTGTTTGGGTAGTTTTTGTGTTACCCAGATCCTGGGTCAAACGCAACAACCCAGTGTTTGGGTAGGTTTTGTGTTACCCAGCTCTCCTGGGTCAAACGCAACAACCACGTGTTTGGGTAGTTTTTGTGTTACCCAGATCCTGGGTCAGACGTAACAACCCAGTGTTTGGGTAGTTTTTGTGTTACCCAGATCCTGGGTCAGACGTAACAACCCAGTGTTTGGGTAGTTTTTGTGTTAACCAGATCCTGGGTCAGACGTAACAACCCAGTGTTTGGGTAGTTTTTGTGTTAACCAGATCCTGGGTCAGACGTAACAACCCAGTGTTTGGGTAGTTTTTGTGTTACCCAGATCCTGGGTCAGACGTAACAACCCAGTGTTTGGGTAGTTTTTGTGTTACCCAGATCCTGGGTGAGACGTAACAACCCAGTGTTTGGGTAGTTTTTGTGTTACCCAGCTCTCCTGGGTCAAATGCAACAACCACGTGTTTGGGTAGTTTTTGTGTTACCCAGCTCCTGGGTCAGACATAACCCAGGGGTTGAGTTATTTACACGGCAGGGTGGCGGGCAGGGCGGGCGGCTGTCTAAAGTAAGAAGGTCCCCGGCTGAATGTACAAGCTCCGGCATGAGGTTACATTGAAAACAGGACAACAGAGGATGGTCGATTACACTTGAATTACTTCTAAATGTTTAATTTGTACTTCTAATATTTGTTAAACAAGCTTAAATGTAGGCAATATGTATTAAAAATGATATAAAATATGCTATACTGTAAAAAAAAAAAAAAAAAAAAATGAAAATAAAGGAATTGTCATGCAAACCAGTGGTTGTGTGGAGTATTTTAAAGTTTAGAGGATTTAGGTAATCCGTAGACATTAATTCATGTATGAAGTAAAAAAAGAAGAAGCTAGTATTATAGTAAAAACAAATCAACCCATTATGCTGGGTTAAATAAACAACCCAATTTGCTGGGTAAAATTAACCCAACATGTGTTCTGTCCTATATATAGCCCTTGGGTTAAAAACAACCCAGTGTTTTTTAGTTTGTTTTAGAATTGCAAGGTATTGCTCTTTTATTTAAAGTTGGCATGAAGTTGCAATTTGTCTTTTTTCACTATTGTGATGTATATCGAAGTGAAATGGATTCTCAAACAAGGAAAAAAAAGCAGGGCGAGACTTGATTTTGTCCATGGGGAATGATTGGATTGTTGGATGGTTGTGGTTTGCTATTGGTTGATCTCATGTGAGTGACAGATTGTCCTGTCTTTGCGCCGAAAAAAGGCACCATCAGAGAAGAGATGACGCTGCAAGAGGGAGGGGAAGTTATTTTGATTAAAGATGAGGGTTTTTACGAGGCATAAAATAAGAATTTTCCATTTTCATTTCATAGTGACTTTAAAGTGTAATGAGATCATTTATACAGGTTTTTTTTTTTTTTTTTGCTTTTTTTTGGAAGAACAATGGGTCTCATTCACTTACCGTGCGTGCGTGAAATGTGTACAAGCATTTTCACTAATAAATCATGATTCGCCAATAAGTTTTGTACTAATATTTGTTGTAAATTTATGAAAAAGAAAGTGCAAGAACTGAAACCACACGTACAAAAAAAGCACTTACTCTTGGAGGCCTTAAATGTATTAAGATTAAATTTTATACATAGAAATGTAATCTTAAATAGTGAGAAGTTGGTGGAATAATCCATGTAGTTATTAGTGAATGAGACACATTGACTTTCTGGAACCCATTGACTTTTATTGTATGGACAAAATCCCATACAATTATCATAATATCTTCAGTTCCACAGAAGGAAAGTAAAGTCATACTGGTTTTTAATGACATGAGGGTGAGTAAATGGTGACTAAATTTAAAAAATGTTCTGGTGTACTGTCCCTTTAAGAGTAAAGTACACTGTTATCCAATCTCATTTATTTCCTTAACAGTGCAGCAGGCCTACAATTTACCTAGATAAAAAAAACGACAACATACTGTAGCTATCCGGGCACAATGCCACTCAACAGAAGTACAGCACTACACCAGCCTATTTACACAGATTGCTGAGGGATCCAGGGTTAATAGCAGTGTCAAGTGCAATTTTAATGAAATGCTACATAGCCAGTGATCAATATGTGATTACCCTCCACTTAACAAGGCATAACTTAGACCCCCAAGCAGTCATGAGCCCCTGAACGAAAAATAGTTTAGTGTTTTTAAATTACTCATACATACCAAGTGTTTAAAATCAATAATGGAGCTGGAAGTAACAATGTACACAGGAAAACAAAGTGTATATACAATATATTAAAGTCAACCAGCTGACGAGTCAGAAAAGTTTCTGCTTTGTGTGTTGAGATACTATTGTTCAGAAAGAAAGAAAGAAAAACCTAATCGGCTAAAAATGAAAATTGTCACTATTTACTCACCATCATGTTGTTCCAAACCTGTATGACTTTCATTCTTCTGCAAAACACAAAAGGAGACATTTTGAAGAATGTTTCAAGTGTCTTTGTACCACAATGGACCACATTGACTTTCATTGTGTGGAGACATTTAAAAAAAAAAAAAAAAAAAAAAAAAAAAAAATTCATCTTTTGTGTTCCTCAGAAGATAAAGTAAAACAGGTTTAGAATGTCACAAAGGTGAGTAAATGATGACAGGGAATCTATTTAATGATTCAGGAAAGCATTTGAATTTTTTTGTTGTTTTATTTTTTTATTTATTTGTATTTTATTTTTCTTTATTTTATTTGGCTTTATTTATTATTATTATTATTATTATTATTATTATTATTATTATTATTATTATTATTATTATTTAATTTGGCTTTATTTTATTTGTCTTTATTTTATTTTACTTGGCTTTATTTTTTATTTTTTTATTTTATTATTATTATTATTATTATTATTATTATTATTATTTAATTTGTCTTTATTTTATTTTACTTGGCTTTATTTTACTTGCCTTTATTTTATTTTACTTGGCTTTTTTTTTATTTGGCTTTATTTTACTTGGCTTTATTTTGTTTTACTTGGCTTTATTTGGCTTTATTTTTTTATTTTATTATTATTTAATTTGGCTTTATTTAATTTGGCTTTATTTTAGGTAGCTTTATTTAATTTGGCTTAGAGGATAACACAGATAATGCTTAAAGTGGCTGAAGTGCACTGCACTGCTCTGTTGTATTTCAGTGGAAAAGGTGATTTTGTGACATTTACTTTCTCAT
This sequence comes from Coreius guichenoti, assembly GCA_039654105.1. Classification (NCBI taxonomy): domain Eukaryota; kingdom Metazoa; phylum Chordata; class Actinopteri; order Cypriniformes; family Gobionidae; genus Coreius; species Coreius guichenoti. Next base: position 4,777,555 of record CM077181.1, on the reverse strand, counting down.
ATATTATTTACTTTCACTTTGAAAATGTCAGGTACCATTTGCTATAACCACACCCGCTTTTAATATATAAAAAAACGCTTTTAGCAAGACGTGGATTACATCTTATTTGCTCAAACTAAGATGAAGAGGGGATGTATATTTTGGGAGACCATAACTTTATTTATCAAGCACTTTCGACTTTACAACTTTGCAGAACATTTACATTCACAGGCAGCTATATTACACACTGCATGAAAGGGAATATTCGAAAAAAATATAATAGAGGCACTTTAAAATTGAGTCAAGAACCCTAGGGTTCTATAATAAACCCCACTGAACTTTTTTTCGTGAGCATAGATGTAGCAAATAGGGTTACCCATGACCATTACTTTGCTCTGTGGTCCATGTTGTGAGCTTCGTACAGCAAGTTATGGGTCTCTGTTCGTTGCCATGGATACAAGTGATTTCTGAATGGCAGCCCTGCCATAAATGTCAGTTTTGTGAAGCTCAGTGTACAGTTTTTTTTTTTTTTTTTTTTTTTTTTTTGTGGTGATTGGGTCACAGAGGATCTTACTTATTCCTGTGGTCATTTTTGAGGCTGTTCTTTTGTGGCACTTAGCAACCAGCCTGTGAAGCGCCGGTCTGTCTGTATTGATGAGCTTTGGATGGCCACCACTGCTGCCTTTCACCGCTGCTGTTTCTCCATGTTTGGCTCTCTCACTGGAGGCATTAAGGGATGATTTTCTGTAAAGCTGCTTTGAAACAATACGTATTACGAAAGGCTCTATACAAATAAAATGGATTTGGCTGTAATATGATGTCATTATTTATGAAACTGCTATATTTATAACAGAAATAACTGGCATTTCTGGCACAGATTGTTTATAAGAAGTTTGATAGTTGCCTCATGAAGGCTTTGAAAACTTGCATATCAAAGTGTTAATTGTCACACTTTTTTTTAAAAAAGCTGACACATACTTCTAATTTGCAAATGAACCTAAAGTAATTGTGACTCATTTCTGCAGTTGTAATTGATTTTATAATTATTTCAAAGTGAAGCTGTGTTTGTTATTTTGTCCTTCTGAATATACTCACTCAAATTAAGCCTTTTTTTAAGATTTACGCATTTCAATTAATCGTAAAATTCCACCAAATTTAATTGAATAATCCTTAGATATTATTCATATTATGAATTAAGATTTTTAAATGAGTAAAAAAAAAACTAGCATTTTTGTGTAAATCTTAAATTCAAACTTTTTTTTTTTTTTTTTTTTTTTTTATGAATACGAATCACATAAACTAAATGGTTCATTCCCTTGTTCCATTTTAAGATTTATACAAAATGTTTTATCCATAGTTTAAAATCCATAATTTTTATTTAGGTCTGTCGATTTAACGCGTTAATTAGATTAATTAGTTACGGTAAAAAATAACACATTAAATGCGTTAATAATTTTAACGCACTTGCCCCACCCCAGACCTACTTAGGTAATCTTACATTTCATACAGTTGATTGATGAAGAATATGGTGCAGGGCAACAACTCACTGTGTGATGAAGCCTATAGAATGCAGTTAGAATGTCCCTAAAATTCAAGATACACTGTAAAAAATTATCGTGATTTTAACGGTAAAAGACTGCGGTGAAAAAAATCCTACAGTGAAAAATTAATTGGTTAGCACAGTTTCCGTTCTATATACGGTGAATAACTGTAATAGATCTAACCTCACATTTAATGTACTTTTACAGTAAAATACTGTTAAATTTACCATTATTTAAGTCATTGTTTAATTTACAGTGAAAAACCGTAAATTGACATTCCCAGAATTCCCTGCGTGACACTTCACATTTGATGTATTTTCGTTGAAATAACTTTCTTAATTTTTTCTAATCAGTTATGAACATTAGGGTTTTATGTTACATCTAATGTTGTTAAATTAATTTTTATTGCATTTTTAAAATTTCATGTGTGTTACCATGATGGTGTTTAGTGTTTGTGTGAATGACACTGTGCACCTTCTATATATTAATGTTGTCCTCCTAAAAGCTTTGATTCATCATGTGACTCTCATCACCACTGTGTTTGGTGATTGGCAGTATATATCCACAAATATTAGTATTTCAATAGGTCGGTAATTTAACACTTCATTTAATGACTTTTTTTTTTTTTTTTTTTTACTGTAAATTTAACTTAAATAAAACCTAAAATGTTGCTACCATAATTTTTACGGTAAATTTCTGGCAACCACAGGTGCCAGTTTTTTACCGTAAATTTAACGGAATTTTTTTACAGGGCCTACGAGGCAAAAATGCCCTTGTTTTGAGTTTTAGTCTCTGAGTTTTTACACTGGGCACGTTTGTTGTGGTCCGCGTCAGAGCGTGATTGTTCCCGCAGGTGCTATGCTCGAATACACTGCAGGCTCACTCTTGCTCGTATCCAAGGTAAATCAGCAACACTATCATCCCTTACATGAACTAAATACATCATCGTCATCTGATAAAACGCATGCGCAGGTAACTTTTCTTGCGCACCCAAATCCGTGTTGCTTTCACATTCACGTGAATCGTGGCACAGTTCGAGCGCAAGTTGCGCAACCGAACTCAGACCACCTCCTTCAGGCAGTCTCGAATTCGGTACCCCTGAGCTCAGCTCACCCGGGTCCGCGTGACAGCTTTCACATTACCAATGTTTCATGTGAACCGTGCCCCCTTTCAAACTAAACTGCCATAAAAACTATAAAAGATGTAACCATTTAAAGTAAATTGTTATACCTTTTGCATTCGGGTCCGTTTTGACCTGAAAGTGAACTGTGGCTTTACATATTATTATTATTTTTTTTTTTTCTCAAATTACTTCTGTAAAATACATTTAGCTTCTGTCCTACTCTCACACACTTTTTTTACTGCCTACTGGGACTGCATTTTGTATATAAATGCACACAATAATTCTGAAATTAAAATAAAATGATAATAAAATGATAAATTAAATTAATGTCTGTTTGTAGAGCAAAATTTCATAGACCAAATAGTCTACATTTAAAAAAGGAAAGAGGGAGTTTATGCAAGTAAAATGAATACATTCAGTTTGAAAACGTTTGAAAAAATACTAATTTTGTTTTGTGTAGTTTTCATAAATTGAGCAGTCATGAGTTTTAAGTTCAATTAATTTAATTAAATCCATTTAAGTCAATTGAGTTCATACTGGTAATTCTCATATTATATATTCTCATATAATGATATATTGGTTACACAAGATAAAAATGAATATAATTAGTAGTGTCATCATTTAAAATGCAGTAAATGGTTAAATATTTCTTTGTCTTACATGGACCTGTTGATATTAAAAACTGCTTTATTAGATGTTTTTAATTTTTTGAGCCAAATCTCAAAATTGTCCTGTGGTGTGACTGTCTCAAGCATGGTTCAATAAATTACAACTTTTATAAATTAAAAAGAAAAGCATACACGTTAATAAATACCTCAGGCATAGTTTTAAAAGTGTCTACTTTAGTAAATGGCAATCATTTTTTTCATTTCTAAAAGCGTAGAAACTTGATACATTTTGTCACTGAAAACCATGTCCTCTGGTGTGACACCATATCCTGATTTTAAATCAGGCAATTCCACTGACAAGTTTAATTAGTTGAAGGACCCCATTCAAGGTCGTGTTACTGTGAAGCCCATGACATGTGCACATGATAAAAATTTGTCTCAGAATTGTTTAAATATTTAACTTTTTTGGAACCACTATAAAAGTGTTAAGTTTTGTTGTCCTTTGGTGCGACACCCCTATATTCTTAATTGTTGCTGTGTCACACCATAGGACACATTTCAGTAAAAATGTTCAAAAAACAGTGAAAGAATTGACAAAGGTAGTGACCCCTTATATTTTCTCAAACATCAGACTTCACACTACATAACTATGTATTTTTTTTCTTCAAAAGTGGTGTTTTACCAAAAAAAAAAAAAAAGCATTTTACTGCATGTCAACTACCCATATAAAAAAAATTCTCAGAAATATTGATTAAAAATATGTATTTTCTTGCATCACAGTGTAGTGCCTGTAACATTTTAAATTTCAAAGAATTTCTTAAGTTTTAATTAATATAAAGGGGGTTAATTAAGTAAAAACTTTAAAAATTGTGCGTTAACTCGTTATCGTATTGTTATTTGCTTGTCAATGTGTTTGTGGGTTTTGGTTCTTTTGCTGTTGTGGGCTGTAAGGACCTTTTGAAATAACTGAAATCATTTGGCGAAGTGATATGGATCTGTAATGCGGTCATTTTCCTGACAATAAATGCACACCTTAGAACGTTTGTCATCCAATCAGAATCAAGCAAAGAAGAAAACAAAGGAAATTAACATCTGAACTCACTCTTGTGCATTTAGCGTCCCCATCCGAGACGACATCACAAGTTGATCACCCAAGTATTGCCTTAATTTACATTTCTTTCCCTTCACTGCCTCTTCCCCCATCTCTCCTCTATAATTCACCCAAAATTTACATGGGCTATTGTGAACAAGTACTGTACAGTATTATACATGTTTGGTATCATTTGAAATATCTCAGTGTGACTGGTACAAAGGTCTCATTCCCACAGAAGTAAAGCAAAAGGTAACAAAGGTTTTAAGAGTTTAGAGATATTTTGCTTACTGTAGTGGGTGTGTCCTCTGCCAATTGGTCTTTACCTCCTGTCCTCAATAAGGTGTAAATTACAGGTCTACTTGATTTAATGCAAATTCCCATTGTCAACTCATGTTTACATTTGAAAGAGGTTTCTGTCTTGGTCTGGTATTTAAGAAGATGTTGCAGAAGGGTCAGGGCGCGATCCTTTACACAGGTCAGCCCGTAACGCTGAGTGTCTTCTAGTGTCTTCTAGACACTCAGTGTGATGTAATTTTCCGATGTCAGGTATCTATCTTTTACTCTTTACTTCAGAGCATTTGATGTTATGTATTGATTTTTATCTTTGAATTGATTATGTAATTGGCATGATACATTTACCTGACTAATAATAAATTGTTACATTGATTGATTTATTCTGATTTACTCTGGAATTATTAACTCTAGTAGATTACATTAAATCCATAACACCGCAAATCTACGCTCAGGTTAGTAGCGGACTAGAGCACAGTTTCGGTGAAGCATAAGGGCACACCAGAGTGATGTTTTAGAGCTCCGACTAACACATTGGCATTAGTTACGTATACTTAGACTGTAGAGGTTAGTAGACCAAGTGGGTCTTCCGTTTAGAGCAACAAAAAGTTGTTAGACCAATCTAAATAGGGTGAGCCTCAACTCCTGATTATTGTAATATTATTCTAATTATGTGTACGTGGGAAACCATGGCATGATTATGTAAAAGTACCATTAGAGGAAGTTAAGTTGGTTGCTTGGTTCTATGGTAATGGTCATGGCCTCTGATTAGATATAGTCTTGCATTAATTAAGTGGGTTCAGATCTAAGGGGACTGAAGAAAAAATATTCTAGAATGATCAACGTGGAGCACGGGCGTCTAGGATATCAGTTAATCGCCTCTTTCTAGTGACCAAGACTGACGAGTTTGTGATAAAGAGATCGTAATCCGGCCGGTGCGTGACTCGAAGTGTTATTGGGATCCGGATGAACGGGTATAATTTCAATAAAGAGTTAAACAGATTAATAAAATGTGTAGTTAAACTATTATACAAATGACCAAATAACCAATCGGCATTCTAACCTAAATTCGAGGTCATGATAAAATGGAGTCAGATAAAAGTAAATTTGGAATTAAATTACTTAAATTGCCCCGCTGAAAAGACCAAACGCACAGAAACCTTCACCCACTAATCGTAAGCCGTCATTGGGACGATTGGGCGGGCCTTACAATGGAATTTCGATGTTCACAGTCCCACACTATTTCAGACCATTTTGCATTCAGTGAAACTGGATTGCAGGTGGTTAGAGAATAAGATGTTGCTATTGTGCAGTTGTTTACTATATTTGCCTCGGAGACGTTTATCCAAAATTGAATTTGGAGATTTAGAAGGAATTTCTGTCTTTATTTGATATCACATAATTCATGCAGCACCACAACTGCATTCTACAGTTGTGCCTTCATAACAAAACCTTGTAATGCTCCACTCCTCATTTTGCAGCACCAGCTGTTTGGGCTCTCTCAGGGACGTTCTTCATCTCCTCCTCTGCATGCCCTCACGCAACACTTAACATTCTGCTGCCTCCGCTGTCCCTGCGTTTAGAAGAAGAGAGATTTCTGCAAGGTTATACATTTGCCTAATGATTCATTAGTCATCATTGCAGTCATTACAGTATTTGGGACATCAGCTGCTGCTGATAAAGACACACTGGCATTGTGCTCTTTACTTCAGTCTCACTTCTTGCTTGCTTTCTTTAGGGTCCTTTCTGCTTAACACAACCTCTACTGCTCAGCTAGAACTGTTCTTTTCCCACCGATCAAAAGTTGGCATGTTGAAAAATGGTATTTTTAAGAAAAATGCATCTCCATTAGTGGTGCACAAAGGTTGGAAACCTGACTGAAAACTAGTATTGTGTTTAAGAAAATCCAGGGAAGCATCACCTCACAGTCAGAGATTAAAGACTTATTCCATTTTAATCTGCTTCACACACACCTTTGATTTGGCACAGGTTTTACGTCGGATAATCAAAAAGTATGTCTAATTAATTGAATACATAAAAACAACATTATTATTATTATTATTATTATTATTATTATTATTATTATTATTATTTCATGACATTTTTTTTTCCCCCCCAGAAATTCTGTGTTGTGTATTTTTCTGGCAATCAAATGAAGACATAAAACTAGTGTTGTCTTGGTCTTGAGACCAGTCTTTTGAAGGTCTTGGTCTTGTCTCGGTCTCAGACTTAGAGGACTCTGGATTTTGTTTAAAGACTGGTCAAGACCACAACTGCTAGGATATTACTAAAATGCAAAAATGTACTTGTATGTGATCTGGATTTTTATATTATAACATATAATTAAGCAATATCACAAGAGCAAGAGAGCTGTTTTCACAAATTTAAGCATGACTGCAAACATGATATTGCTTTTATACAAACATTCAATACAATTTATTTAACATTATTCACAACATTATTTATGCATTTGTAATTTACCAATTCGGATGCATCTTCTGTACCTCTGCAGTGCAAAGATGAATTTTGTTGTTAATGATTTCATTTGATTGGCAACAGCTCTATATAGTGTCTTATTATAATTATATTTATTGATTAAAAATAAGTAATTTCTCAGGTGGTAATGTGGATCTTTATAAATTTAAGGAGTGCTGGTCTGGTCTTGGTCTTGACTTGACTTGCCTTGCCTTGGTCTTGGTCTCAACACACACAGCCTTGTCTCGACTTGGTCTCGGATTAGGTGGTCTTGACTACAACACTACATAAAACATGAATTTATCTTTTAGTCATATGAAATTAAACTTAAACAGAACTTTACTGTTAAAATTAAAACATGGAGGAAAATTAATTTAAGGAATAGTGTTAGTATTTTTATTACATTTGAGATGTAGCTAAATTCTACTGTACAACCGGAATATATTTGTCACAGTTTTTTCAAGTTAAACGGAACTTTTATTTTGACAGGTTGCCATGAAGACCTTGTTTAAGATATGACGATATATACTTTTTCTCAAATGAAATGGGGAAAATACTGATGAAGTCCTCATAGTCTGGCGGCAGAGGCAGAAAACACAGCGAGCGTCATACGTGCGTCGGTGTGTGTGTGTGTGTGTGTGTGTGTGTGTGTGTTAAATGAACCCGCTTGTCTGCTCCATGACACACAGAACATGTAGGATTCATATTTAAATAGTATTTTGCTGTTTAATATTCACAGACACTAGACTATATTGAGATTTTGATTTAAGTGTACTCACCTGCTTTTTGTTTATTCATCAAAAAATGTACAAATTCTGTGACATTCCGCGTTATACAGTAAATTCCTTTTTATGACTGGATTCTGCCCGCATTTTCCGCATTGCGGAAATCATAGGGCCCTAGTTGTGCTTTGGCACTGCTCTTCTGCCAAGTGGTGCAGACTGCAGAGCCAAATGACATCCAGCTCCCCCTCTCTGGACGTAATAGTTGGAGCTTGACCTAGTCCAGCTCCACCTCTGTGGACCTAATGGGTAGAGTTATGTTTAACATAAGGGTGTGGTTGGACCATCAAGCTCCACCCATTGGCTCTGCGCAGCCGCTCTCTTCTGGGTGGATGAATCTGTGATCACCACATCAGAGTGGATCTGTCATTTTACATCTACATGACAGCAGAAAAAAGCCATCTATGTGTCAGTCTTCAATCCCTTCAGATTTCCGAGTTGTTGCCATGCTGATATTTACTCTTGTTTTAGCACGTAATCTGTCGCTTTCCCTTTTTGACTGCAGCCTCTCTGCAGTTTGAGGTTTCTTGGTGTTGACAACAGGTGATTCCCCAGATGTCAACGATGATTGCCGTTTAGACCTTTCTAGATTAAAAGCAGCCATTTAGATGACAAGTTTAAATTCTAAGCAACTGCATCCTCGGCACATCCTCTGTTTACAGACGTGACATAACCATGCAAAGATGAATGACGTCAAACTGACATTTCTAGCGAAATTGGACCCGACAGCTCAAATTACGAATCACTTTTATAAGCTTACCGTTGTGAATTGGGGTACGGTGACACTGATATCTTATTACTGATTTTTGTTATTTTATTAACCAAAAAAGGTACATACTGCAGCTTTAAGTACAGTACATGGTGAAATATGGTTTAAAATGGTTTAAAGGGGTCATGAACTGCATTGTTTGTTTCCTTGGGTGCACTTATAATGTTAGTATGATTTTTTTTTTTTTTTTTTTTTTTTTTTTTTTTTTTATACATCAAAAATTGCCATAATTTAGAAATAAAAGGCCATTTTCTACCCTGATTTTAGCCCTCTGATTTAAATGCTCTGTTTGAAGGGGCGTGTCTGCTGTGAGACTTAAGTGTGTGATTTGGCTAACATCTTTGCATATGAAATAAGTATTACATGCGGAACTCTCTCGAAAACTTTTAGCATGTTTTTTACTATTACAGCTCTCAAGGTTAACTAATTGTGAAGTGTTGATTATAGCATTTATATTTAGATCAAGTGTGCCACACGAGTCCTGAAAAGTGAAGCCAAGGCATCTTGATCGCCCACAGGTGGCTGGATGTAGTATAGGTCATAAACCCTGCCCTCTCCATGAAATGTAATGGGACATGGACAAACTAAACAATCAAATTACACTTCAAATACATTTTTACCAAAGATGGTATGTCATTTTAGGCAGTTTTTATCACGCTGATGTTAGTTCAAGTGTTCGATCTTTAAGTAAGTTTGGTTTTAGTTAGTTATTTGATGTTATAAAAATGGTGTGACGTTATGATTGACAGCTGAGATTGACAGCTTTTCTGAGCAAAGTAGTCACTGAGGCACCACACATGAGGCACGGACATTTTTCGGGAACTTCTGGAGGAGATTGGAGCTTTAACTTTATTTTCTACATTTCCATAACTGTTTATGTCACAAAAAGTTGTTGATTAGGCGGGAGTGTGGGGTGGCCCTTGATATCGCGGCTCCACTTCGCGCTCACTACTGCGCAGTCTTGAGACCCAAGATGTCAGCGCCATATTTGGACACTGGCGGCTTCACTCACTTAAACGGAAGAGAGTGAAAGTGCGTAGTCCCTTTGTTTTAAAAAAAAAAAAAAAAAAAAAAAAAAAAAAAAAAAAAAAAAGTCTATGATTTAGATCTTTAGCATTATATTTAGATTGTGGCATGAAAGCTTGCAGTGATAATCATTGTAGCCGATCACAGACATGTTGAGCGCATGAATGCTGTGATCTTATCATTGCAACTCGATTTCTGCACTCTCACGAATGCTTTCATCATAACTAACTAGTGCAAACACAATGATGAATGAGAGATTCAATGATTATAACAGGAGTTTTGGGGCGAGTCCAGAACTCAGTCACTGATAAACTCGCGCTGTATGATTGACAGCTCCAGCGATTGTAAAGGGAGCTTTCTTTGATCGCTTTCTATATATAATTTAATCAGTTTAAATAACAGATAATTGTCATCCTACTAAGAGAAACAATGTGAAGTTGAGCGTTTAGTCACTGGTTTGGTTTATTGACACACAGACAAGGAAACATCTGACTGTACATGAATCCTTACACATCAGAAATCACTGGTCACAGATCAGGCTTTAGAATTAACACAGTTACTTTCTTACATGTTGTGGCATTACTGTCAAGTCCATTTCGTAAAAGTCTCTTTGCAAAGCCTGCGTTGAAATTTCAACTTATTTACCAAAGAATCCACAGTGAAACGTACAGAATACAAACAAATAATGCTCAACTGAGATATTCACATGGTTGAAAATAAATAACCACATTCCTGGCATTAGGCTCCTTTGGAAGGTAATGTTATTTTTAGTCTGTTCAACTCTCCTTGTCATCTCACTAACACGCCAGTGGGCGGGGCCAATGTTGCAATGATGAAATAGGCATTGATTTTCTTCTGCAGAGGCGGTCTTTCACCTATCTATGATACATGAGTCATTTTCTGGGCTTGGTTACAATAAAAGCTGCTTTTGGACTAACAAGGAAGTTTTGATATCTGAAACTTACAGGATATTCTTATAGTATGATGACCTTGTATGTCAAAAGCTCAAGGAAAATTTTTATTTCTCAGTTCATGACCCCTTTAACATTGCATTATATGTAATTTTACTGGGGTTTTTGGTAGTAAAAATTATAAATTACCATACAATTTACATATAATTTATAATATAAAAAAACCACTCTTTTTCACATTTTTACAGTAATTTATTGTTAATTTAAGTTGAAATTACTTAAACATCCAAATTGATTGTACTTTTTTTTTAACTTATATTTTACTTTAAATTTCTCTTTTTTTGTTATCAGTTATTATACAATTTATTATATTTATTTATTACAGTGGGGAGAACAAGTATTTGATACACTGCCGATTTTGCAGGTTTTCCTACTTACAAAGCATGTAGAAAAATCCAGAAAATCACATTGTATGATTTTTAAATAATTAATTTGCATTTTATTGCATGACATAAGTATTTGATCACCTACCAACCAGTAAGAATTCCGGCTCTCACAGACCTGTTAGTTTTTCTTTATGAAGCCCTCCTGTTCTCCACTCATTACCTGTATTAACTGCACCTGTTTGAACTCGTTACCTGTATAAAAGACACTTGTCCACACACTCAATCAAACAGACTCCAACCTCTCCACAATGGCCAAGACCAGAGAGCTGTGTAAGGACATCAGGGATAAAATTGTAGACCTGCACAAGGCTGGGATGGGCTACAGGACAATAGGCAAGCAGCTTGGTGAGAAGGCAACAACTGTTGGCGCAATTATTAGAAAATGGAAGAAGTTCAAGATGACGGTTAATCTCCCTCGGTCTGGGGCACCATGCAAGATCTCACCTCGTGGGGCATCAATGATCATGAGGAAGGTGAGGGATCAGCCCAGAACTACACGGCAGGACCTGGTCAATGACCTGAAGAGAGCTGGGACCACAGTCTCAAAGAAAACCATTAGTAACACACTACGTCGTCATGGATTAAAATCCTGCAGCGCACGCAAGGTCCCCCTGCTCAAGCCAGCGCATGTCCAGGCCCGTCTGAAGTTTGCCAATGACCATCTGGATGATCCAGAGGAGGAATGGGAGAAGGTCATGTGGTCTGATGAGACAAAAATAGAGCTTTTTGGTCTAAACTCCACTCGCCGTGTTTGGAGGAAGAAGGAGGATGAGTACAACCCCAAGAACACCATCCCAACCGTGAAGCATGGAGGTGGAAACATCATTCTTTGGGGATGCTTTTCTGCAAAGGGGACAGGACGACTGCACCGTATTGAGGGGAGGATGGATGGGGCCATGTATGGCGAGATCTTGGCCAACAACCTCCTTCCCTCAGTAAGAGCATTGAAGATGGGTCGTGGCTGGGTCTTCCAGCATGACAACGACCTGAAACACACAGCCAGGGCAACTAAGGAGTGGCTCCGTAAGAAGCATCTCAAGGTCCTGGAGTGGCCTAGCCAGTCTCCAGACCTGAACCCAATAGAAAATCTTTGGAGGGAGCTGAAAGTCCATATTGCCCAGCGACAGCCCCGAAACCTGAAGGATCTGGAGAAGGTCTCTATGGAGGAGTGGGCCAAAATCCCTGCTGCAGTGTGTGCAAACCTGGTCAAGAACTACAGGAAACGTATGATCTCTGTAATTGCAAACAAAGGTTTCTGTACCAAATATTAAGTTCTGCTTTTCTGATGTATCAAATACTTATGTCATGCAATAAAATGCAAATTAATTACTTAAAAATCATACAATGTGATTTTCTGGATTTTTGTTTTAGATTCCGTCACTCACAGTTGAAGAGTACCTATGATAAAAATTACAGACTTCTACATGCTTTGTAAGTGGGCAAACCTGCAAAATCGGCAGTGTATCAAATACTTGTTCTCCCCACTGTATATTATTATATTATACTATCGCTATCACAAGACATTAGTCTAGGTTTTGCTTGTCTTGTGCCTTATAGTTTTTTGAGACTGTTTAACTGTCATCTTAAGGAGGCAGGCTGTAATCATCATCTTGAGAGCCGGATGGCAGAGCAGCTGAAAGGTGTTTTTGTACAGTCGTGCATTTGCTTTTCATTTAGCCTGACAGATATTCGTTTCTCTTTTGGTGTGAATAGACCAATCGTCAGCGATTTGTTTCACTTTTTCATTTTGCACTTGATGTGAAAGGGTCTTTATGCTTAAATCAGGATATTTTTGCTTGCATACAGTGTAATTTGTTTATGCAGACATCTGCCTGCCTGTCATGGCTGATTATAGTCCTCGGCAGTAGGCTTTTATTTAAATTCCTATATATATTTCTCATTCCACTGTCACTGGACATTTAATGACATTTGGGTTTCAAAGGGAAAACATATCTCTGGTAAATTGAACTGTTTTTAAAAGCACGATTTACTCATTTCATCCTCTTTCCAGCTCTATATAGGACTCTACATTTCCAGTCATAAACATTCAGTTTCCTTCAACCCTTTATTATGTGATAACTTGAAGCAACTGAATATTGAGTATTTTCCTGTTTGTTTAATGCTGGATTTCCATTCACATAAAAACAAGTCAATCAAATGTCACTTTTCACTCACTGAAGGGTTTCTCTAACAATGAAATGAATGCGTCTGAAATGGACCCGTCATTTAACATGTTTTAATAGCTCCCCGCTGTCTGCGATTAAATGTCCTTTAGCGTATGCTTTGCTGCTAGGAAACGAGTGTTCTCTGTGTTGTTAATAGAGTGATAGGCAGTTACAGCCGTCCTCTTTCCATAAAAGGTGTTGGCGATACCTTAAGGGGTGCATGCGGGCTCGTTGCGATCATCCGCCAGCCCTCTCGAAGGCTTTTATGCACTGGGTTCGGAACACAAAATTGCAGCCTCCTCCCACCCTTCCTGATTTTTCAACTTGCAATTAGCTGTAATTTGTCTTTCTCTGCGGCTGTATCATGACTGATACACGGACGGCCTGCAGCGTCATGAAACAAACATTTCACACTTTGTTCTGGCACGGATGACATCTCCTTTGTCTGCTTTGTCTGCTGCAGTAGCTTTTGATGGAATGGATTATTTTCATTTGCACGGCTGCCTGGTTGTGTTGATGTATCTGTTAGAGAAATCTGTCGCGTACTTCAGTATCAGGCTGCGGCAGATGGCTTCAGAAATAGAAAGCGTACAACACAACACAGCGCTGTTTAGAACACGAATAGTAGCGTTCATCGTTCTCAGACGGTGCAGAACTGACTTAAATAATCCTTCTGTCTCAATAAATTCTTCACTGGAATCTCCCCTCGTGTAAAGTGTGCATAATTGTATTAAATGTGCACTTGTAGTGTACTTCAAATCTTAAAAAGTATATTAACTGCACTTGCAGATGATATTAATGAAATAAAAGGCCATTGAAGTGAAATTAAATAGTCATGACACATTCATGACTGTTTCTTAACAGCCTTAAAGGGTTAGTACACCCAAAAATTTATCCCATGATTTACTCACCCTCAATCCATCCTAGGTGTATATGACTTTCTTCTTTCAGCCAAACACAGAGTTATATTAAAAAATATCCTGGTTCTTCCAAGCTTTATAGTGGGAGTGAGTAGAGCCTGAGTTTTTGAAGCTCCAAAAAGCGCATCCATCCATCATAAAAGTAATCCATACGGCTCCAGGGGGTTAATAAAGGCCTTCTGAAGCGGAGCCATGCGTTTGTGTGATAAAAATATCCATAATTGTAACTTTATAAACTGTAATCACTAGCTTAGGTGAGAGTAGACGCCTCTCGCGGTTCAAACAAATAGGGCTGGGCAACAAACTCGAGCTCCTCCCACATTTCTCTTTAAAAATTCTAATTTTCGACTTCAAATTCATGACTGGTGTTTTGTTTTGCTCTATCCTCTGCGCTTCCGCGTTCGTCAATACGTCATGCGCATCACTGACATATCACAGAGGTCACTCTTCCACCGGAACTAGACTCACGTACGGCATTACCAGAAGCCAGTGATTTTATAGTTTATAAAGTTATAAATATGGATATTTTTCGTACAACGCATCACTTCTCTTCAGAAGGCCTTTATTAACCCCCTGGAGCCGTATGGATTACTTTTATGATAGATGGATGTGCTTTTTGGAGCTTCAAAAACTCTACTCACTCCCATTATAAAGCTTGGAAGAGCCAAGATATTTTTTTATTATAACAAACGATTGCGTTTGGCTGAAAGAAGAAAGTCATATACACCTTGGGATGGCTTGAGGATGAGTAAATTATGGGATAATTTTTATTATCCCTTTAAGTACACTTTTAAAGTGCACTTTTGTAATGTTGAAGTTTTAATTTAAAGTGCATTTTAAATCATTACATTTTAATCTTTTGTTATTCATTTGATTTGATGTGTTGACTAACATACGAAAGCACGTGAAGTACTCAATAATTATAAATGTAATATAAATTAAATTACATTAAACGTGCTGGTTTTTTTTTGTTGTACTGTACTAAAGCATAACAAATTTGATTTATATTTTTGCAGATATTTAGGAAACATGCTAAAATCACACTTGTTTCTCTGAAAAGCAATGCAACAGCCAGTTATTCTACTTTGAAATGTGCGTTCCATGTCGGAATGTCTGTGTGATTCCGCGTACTGCCAGTTTACCCAATAGTATTTCGACACCCTGGGTTGCCAGTTAGAGGAAAACACAGTGTATTGCCATGGGAGCTAGAAAACAAGCTAAGTCAGAGATCGCAGATTCTACAAGACCTAAAAAGCCTCGGCATCCATCTAAAAAGGCATATTAAAATGCGGAAAAATCCACTTTTGTGTAAAGCTCGCTGCCTTCCATTGTCAATGTTTATTCATACTGCACCTTTTAAAGGGTGTTTTAGTTTAACACAGTTTGCTTGTCAGTACAGTACATTCAGCAGTACACTTTACCCTTTTTTATTTTAATATGTCCCTTAAGGTTCACTTATGTTATTAGTTTTTCGCACACACTTTTTGTACTGAAGAGCACTATAAAACTTGTTTTAAAGCTTGCAGTGTTTTATTTATGCTAAAAAAATCCTCTTAGAGTTCTAAGATCAAGGAAAATTTTTCATGTCATGACCCCATATTTCAAAGATAATAGAAATAATTATGAAATTGCGTATAATGATGTACTTAAGTCTTACGGAAGTGGGTAAAAAAACACTTTAAAGGTCAGCTAACTGTCACATATATGGCGGTAGTAAGTAAACACATGACGCAGAATATCTAACAATAACTTCAATTAACTAGGAGAATGTGCACAGGAGAATACACAGAGAATAATATCACCAACCACACAAACCAAAGATGAGTGCCGACAATGAACTGAACAGAACGGGGAGTATAAATACACAGGGAAACAGAATGATAGACAGCTGAACACAATACATTATCCTTACATAACTGCATTTAATATAAATACATTTTCATTCAATTGCAAATAGCATGCAATTACAGTGTCTGAAAACATTACAGTACATTCAGCTCACACTTATATCCTTCACATATATTCTTTTTCACAAGATGCCTCAAAAATAAAGTGACCCTTTTGCTTGTAAAAAAAAATAAAATAAAATAAAAAATAAAAAACTGTCCTGGGGAAGGTGAGCTGTATCAAAACAGCTCCGGCCCACGTTTTGGATGAAGTGAGAGAGTATGAAGTCACAGAGAGACCTCCTCCTCAGGGCGCAGATGGCTGTGGCAGTCAGGGACGGAGTTTTATGCCACAAGCCTTTGCCTCGTGAGTCAAGGTCACATATCTCAGGGGCAAATAAACAGCTTAATGTATCGCTCTGTGGGGCTTTCACCATCGGCTTGGTGAGTTTGGGAAGGAGAACTGGAAGGTCGAAAGGTTTTAGTGTGAAAAGAGGATTATTGAGCTGTTTTGCTTGCTGCATCCCAAGATGCTCTTTTCACTGACATTAAATCCATAATTAATTTGCATGATTTTTTTTTTTTTTAACATGCTGTTCATTGTGCACCCTCATATCTCGGTTGTTTTAATTGCATAGGAGTCCAGAGACTCCGTCTCACAAGGAACATTTGCGTTTTTTCTCTCTCTGCTCTTGTCATGTAGTTGCAGAAAGTTGCAGTCAAGTGAAAAGGGCAAAGGAATAAACTGCAAGCACGACTTTTAATTTAAATTCCAGTTTATTCAAGCATTAGAAAGAGGCCTATTCCTTTTTTCTAGAACTCTTACTGAGCGACATACCAGCTTAGATTTGACAGAGATCCTGGGATACCCTGCTTCCCTGACATCTTCACAGAAGTTTTGTTTGTTTTATTTTGAGAACATTCTTTCATTCGTCAGCCATGCGATGACATTACCCTTTTCAGAGCGGTTTAATTCTCATGCAAGGATTAGAGTTCTTTTCATCTGATGTCATTTTGTTGCACGGATCTTCCTAAATGCCAGATAACCTCTTTGATTGGGCTGTGTCTGATAATGCCAGATTTAACACAATCAACCCATCATTTTCTATTGCTGTCATAATCACTGCGTTTCATGCCCATCTTAAACCTCTTACATCCCAGAGGAGTGGGTGAGCAGAGCTTCTGAGCATGGCAGAGATGCACGGCATTTGTTTTCTGCAGGTAGAATGGATGACTACTGTCTTCCACCGTCTCTGAGGGTTGTGAGGGAAATATGAGTAATTGTGGTAGGAGCCAGCCCGTTTTGGGCACACTTCCTGAAAGAATGTGGTGCTTTTGGCTCTGCTTGCAACCCTGTGGCTTATTACAGATTCTTGCACTCTATAGATAGTTAGACTGCAAGCGACCTCATATGGCTTACTTGCCATTTAATATTAGGTCATTGACGTGATCAGGGCCACATTTAATGTACGGGCTTACCTGGGCCCAGGGCCCCGGGCTGAGGGAGGGCCCCCCGGTGATGCCGGAAAAAAAATAACCACATTTTACAATGAGTTCAATGCTTTATCGCTTTGCTTTGAATGCATGTGCAGGCATTTCAAGTCCTGCGCGAGAAGTGTATCACAGGTACACTCACAGGTATCGCAACTCACAGGTATCGCACACTGAACGCATCACTTTCAGTTCAGGACAGCAGTCCAAAACCATTAAATCTAATCACCAAACGGGCAAAAATTCACTTCAAGAATGAACAACGTTTAAAGTTCAGTGTTTTGGAAAAACAGAACAAGCTGAAAGAAAAGGTGTTGATCTATATTATTAACTCTTTCCCCGCCAAACACAGAATTTTCTGTTATTTTCGAGAAAATGCTTCAGAATTTTCCGGGTTTCCGTGTTTTCACTATTATACGGTAGGGGGGCGCTCTGACACATCCTCTGAAAGAGTACTGCATCTCCTGATCAAAACACGGGCAAAGAAGCAGAAACAAGCAATATCATATGTAATCATATGCAAAATAACGCGATCATCTACATTTAAACGGCATATAAATCAAAACTGCCTAATGTTACTGAATGAAATGTCGACCCAGGATGAGCTATAGGACTGTGAAGCTTTGGGGGTGTTGATGGACTCCATCTATGTTTTGATCATCGTTCTGAATCCCATCCAGATGTAGTCTTTGACAAAAATGTGATTTTTCTCACCTTTTTGCTCAAAATGTTGCTTTTTTATGAAACATACCCATACTCAAGTTGATTAAAAAAAAAAAAAAAAGAATGCATGAAATAAAACGGGTTGTTTTGTTTAAAAGCAGAGGCTGTATTCCTCTATTGATGTATTGTATGTTCAGTTATTCATACAACAAAATATTCTGGGGGCCATGACATTTTTGTGAAAATGATCAAAAACGCTGGGGGTGGCTGGCAATTTCGAACAGTTGTAGCTGGACACTGTGGACAGACGCCGTGTGTGTGTGTGTGTCTACACTCATAGAAAACAATGTGTTTGAATTTTACAGACGTGGCGCGGCGCTGCTCTTCTCGCTCAGGGTGCAAGTGTGACCCCCTTCAGTCAAACCCTCTCAGAAGGCGGTCGCACTGTTTCACTCAGAAATGTCACAATACAAAAATCAAGTTGGCCACAAGTCCCATTATGTGACATTAAGTTTGCTGAGCAGAATACTAATTATGAGATGACATGAAATCAAAATGGCAAGTTGCAATAGAGGTTTGCTGTTGTTACATTCAAAATTTGTTTCAGCGCTGCGTTACCCCACATATGCATGAGTGGAAGAAGCGGAAGCGCTTGTCTGCGGCATAATAAAAGCTCCACTGCTCTCAAGCCGTGTGTCACGCTTGTCTCTCATTAGCAATCGCTCCAGCGGCCTCATTCCACTTCAATGGCTTTCAGCTTCATACTACAGTAACATTAAATCTTTAATTCATCAGCTCATCCATGAATATGATTTCTGTCTGAGTCCCGTCTGATTCTTTTCCACTGCTATAGAGGTGAAGACAACATCTCCCATGATTCCGCGAAATCACAGCGTCATCAAGCTACGCCTTTGATTTTGAATAAGCGACCTCTAGCGCCAAATTACATATTGTGAACGGCCCCTAAGAGGTGTACATTCACATGTGCTCAAGGTACAAGGAAAATGAATCATGAAATAAAGCTTTTCTTGAAAACCATATAAAGGTTTTTCAAAACCATATGAAACCAACATGTATACAAAAAGTACTTTTTATAAGAACTTTTCTCTTTTCTTTATAGTTGACACTATTACTTGTCTTTGACCCAATATTATGCCTGTTTTTAATTCCCACATTTAAGCGTTCATCTTTATTGTGGAAGGGATTTGTGGGAAGTGTTCAGGCAGTATAACTCTCAACAAAGGTTGCAGTAACACTATTGCAGCAGCTGTGGCGGTAGTCATATTCTTTAATGGTCATTTGAATTCCCTCTGCAAGGATCATTGACTCTTTCTTTCCAATGAATTATTAATTCTCCTGTGGACAAGGATGGATGTAATTTTACTGCCTAATAGCGAGCAATAAAAATATAATTTGGAATTGAGCAGCCAGAAGAGTAATTGGCCTGTGATTGGTGCTTGTTCTTGGTAATTAATATGAAGGGGATCTGGAAGAGCTAAACAACATATGTTTATTTATTTCCTGCTTATCTTTTTTGGATTGTTTCTACATTATTGGCATTTTTCCCTTCTTGGATTTGTTTTGACAGCCTTCACAGTTCCTCTGTTAGAAGCTTTTGTGGCCGAGCAGCTTTCAGCTGTCCTCTTACTCATGTCTTAGTCATGCTGTTTCCTTTCCCTCGGGGCATGTCCAGTTTTTTTTTTTTTTTTGGATGTGCCATGTGCCAGTTTTTTGGGAGGGTCTGATTGAGGTGACCCATGTCTAATGATCTGTGACACTTGCAGGTCTGAAGATGGGCCTGAAACAGTGTGAAGTCCATTTTGCCTGCAGAATGTGCATTGAAGGAGCCACTTTAGACACCTTCAGAGTTTATAGTTGCTGACACTCACTCAGAGAGGAAACCAGATGAGAAGAGAATGAGCGGAGACGTGTAGATGATTTAATCTTTCTGCGCTGACTATGGAGGACACCCACTGATCTATATAGAGAACTGGATTGCTCATGACGTCATAAAAAGTGAAGCCGCCGCACCGCCATATTAGTATTCCCTAGTAAGCTCACATGTTCTATTGAATTAATAGGAAATTATATGATTTTACTAAGAAAATATTGCCCAAGGAGACACGTTTTTATATCTGAAGTCTCCCTGTACATTCTTTACACAAACGTGCTAAGCATGTAAATGGTTATTCGTTTAAAGTCAGGAATTTCCCCTGCTCATTAAAAAGTTACGTTCATATTCATTACAGTAGTGAAGATCAGCTCTGCGGGCGGACGAGACACTTCAGCGTATGTATTACAAACGTCAAAGCGTGTATTCTGAAATCGGAAAAAAGATTTATGCCTTGTAACCTGAAATCGACTTCTACTATTGTGTTTATGTATTTATGTTGTGCTGTAGTATTGTTTTTATTCATACAGTAGGCTAACTGCAAATGTTTCAACAATGATTTCGTTAACAGCATGCATTTCGAAGCAGTTAATGATTTAAACGATGATTTAAATAAATATATTGAATTCAACAACATGGCATACATAACACTTTACTCGTATGGAAACTGTAAACGGCATTGCGCTGTCTTTAAGAGTCTGAAATAGATGTTGCTCAATCAGGAAATAAAATACACACATCATCCTTACTTATTCAGACAAATAACGCTGACTGCTTTATTTCCAAGATGATGCATGGTAAACTTTGAATTGTAATATAATATAGTGCAATATAGTAACAGAGGCTTGAATTAATATTTATAGTATAAGCTATTCAAATCAATTTCTGCAGCTAAACACAGATACGTTAATGTTTAATATTTCCTCCATAATTATATACATAAAGAAATACATTTTTTGTGTTCGGTCAGTTAATGTGTCGGCAGTGTGCAGTTGACGCACCCACATCAACGATTTCAATATATGACTTATCCTCTCCGAAAAGACTATAAACATTACAGATAACATCTGAAGTAACTATTAATTTACATACATATATTGTAAAACTAATCCTGTGAGACTGAGACTCGGTAGGGAATAGTAAGATGGCCGCTCGAACACTTCCGGTGGCTTCACCGTCTGATGGCAGTTTACAACGCAATGAGCAATCCAGTCATTTAAATAGATCAGTGAGGACACCTCTTTGTGGAAATAGTTTTTGAATTCCACCGTATTTGTGCATTTTTAGTGGTTCTCAACCAGAGGGGCCCTCAGCAAACTTCCAAGGAGGCCACAAGATGATTTGCTCAAATACAAGACAAAACAAGCATTAAAATAAGCTAAATATTTATTATTTCAATTCAACTCCTCAACAAATGTTTTTTTATATTACAGTATATAAAAAAAATAAAAGAACCAGGATTCCAACTGTCTAGAAAAACCTGGATAAAGGCCCTTTAACAATAACTATAAAATCATTTGTCGTTGGTAAAAATCGTTCTAAATGTAAGAGAATAGCGCAGTCAACACCACAACAACAACAGTAAGGGCACAGAGAAACAATATCTTTGGAATTACATACTTTCACAACAGTTTTTTCCAGCTAATGAACAATAACAACATTGACAGTCAGTCAGAATCCATTCTGCTTTAAAGGGCCCCTATTATGCTATTTTAAAGGCTCCTACAACAGGTTTACATGTATCAAAGGTCAAAAAATGGTTTAATTTTCTCATAATATACATTGCATCACCACATTTTTCAATGATTCTCAAACGAATCGTTGGATGAATCCATCTCTCTAAATCCCTCCTTTCCGCGAGCTACTCTGCTCTGATTGGCCAGATGCCCAGTCTGTTGTGATTGGTCTACCACGTACAGCGCATGTCGGAAAGTAAAACGCCCATTACCATAACTGAATTTCAGCTCCAGAGGCTTCCTTAAGCTCAGCGATTGTACACACTGTATAGACATTAACGATGTATTATGAACTTACAGGTTGTGATTCTGAGGATCAGCTGGTCCAAATAAACTGAATACTGACCCATTTTTCAAGAGCAATTTTTAAACAAAATAAGACACTTATGATTTATTTTCACACAAAAACTGTTGCTCCATCAATGTTCAATACAAACATATATTTTTTTCTGCAAGTATACACTATGGGTGTAGTGAAAAGCTCTTTTTTTTTTTCTTTTTTTTTTTCTTAATGTGTGCCTTTAGCCCCGTTATACCCTAGTTATCGTTATTGATATCTTTATAGTTATCGTTCTTGGTGTGAATGGGCCTTAAGTTTAGACCTTCTAGACCTGAAAAAGTAATGTAAATTAATAAAATCTTATAACTCCATTGGCCATTTTTATAAACAAAATCTAGGTATGTCAAACTTTAAAATATTTAATCAGGTAGAAATTCTTTGTCTTTGAAAAGTCTTTAATCCTTATCCATTAAATCGTGAATGACTAGGAAATGTCATGGGGCCAAAAAGGTTGAGAACCACTGCATTAGACTGTTTTATTTTTTTTTATTTATTTATTTTTTTTCCCCCATGTACAGCTTCTTGTGTCTTTGTGTTATGAAATATTTTTAATTTAGGATTTGTTCGTTTGTAAGAGCAGCAAATCCCTCAATCACAGAAACTGTCATCTGCCTCATAAGGCTTAAAGGTTTATTTAATTGTCATTTAAATTTAATTAATTACTCACCCACATGTCGTTCCAAACCCGTAAGACCTTCATTCATCTTTGGAACACAAATGAAGATCTTTTTGATGAAATCTGAGAGCTTTACCTTGAAAGTGGTAATGGTGTTGCTGTCTATGGAGGGGTCAGAAACCTCTTGGATTTCATAAAAATTATCTTAATACAGCGTTTTTAGTAGTTTCCGATAATTTCGATAACGTTTTCATCTGTAATGAATACGTCCTTCGTTCTTAAACCTTCATTTATCTTCGAAACACAAATCATGCAATGCAGACAAGTAATTTGGCAGTCATTTTGTAAAGAAAAACTATGCGCCTGCGCACATACGTATTCAAACGCGCTTGCCTATAGACTAAACACGTAATGCTTACGTGCATGTCGTCATCGTTCTCACAGATTCACGGTTTTTAAGTTTACACAAAGATGATAACGGTATCGTTTCAAAACTATTTCAAAACCTGTTTCGAGGTTTGCGCTCTCTAGTTTTGGTTGAAAATGGTGTGATGTAAGTGGCCCCAAAGTAAATGACTGATTATTTACAACGAAAATTAATCAATCAAAAACTAACTTTAGCTGAACAATAACTTTTTACTAGAGCTGATGTACAGTTAAAAAAGTTCCTATTATCACTGTGAAGCTTCTTTGAAACAATCTATATTGTGAAAAGCGTAATACAAATGAAGGTGACTTGACTTACGGGTTTGCAACGTCGTGAGGGTGAGTAATTAATGACAGAATTTTCATTTTTGGGTGAATTAACTCTTTCCCCGCCAAACACGGAATTTTCTGTGTTTTCACTGTTATACGCTAGGGGGCGCTATTGCGCATCTTCTGAATGAGTACAGAATCTCCTCATCAAAAACACAGGCGAATATAAGATGCAAAAAAAACAAGCGATCGTATGTAAGCAGATGCATATGTAAAATAACGCGATCATCAACAGCATATAAATCAAAACTGCCTAATGTTACTGAATGAAATGTCGACCCAGAACGAGCTACAGGGCTGTGCAAGCATTAGGGGTGTTGATGGACTCGATCTACTGCATCTGTGTTTGATCATCGCTCTGAATCTGATCTGGATGTAGTCTTTGACAAAAACGTAATTTTTCTCAGCTTTTTGTTCAAAATGTTGCTTTTTTTTATGAAACTTACCCATATTTAAGTGTTGATAAAAAAGGAATGCATGAATAATAAACGAATAAAACGTTTTTTTGTTTTTTTTTTGTTTAAAAGCAGGGTCTGCTCTTTCTTGTGATTTATATTGCTCAGATATTCATACAACAAAATATTCTATGGGCCATTACATTTTTGTGAAAATGATCAAAAACCCTGGCGGTGGCTGGCAACTTTTTTTTAAAAACGCTGGTGGGGAAAGAGTTAAGGAAATGTAGATCGATAGATTAAAAACTAAATTACTGCACCTGAATTCCACATTTCCTTTTATACATTCACTGGCATATCATACACGTCATCGTCACATATTTTGGCTACAAGAAAACTGAACACACAAAGATAAAGCACATATGCGAAAACAGTTCATTAGTACTATTCCACACAGTTCATCCAAAATGTTTATTGATAAAACAGACCAAATATTTCTGAATTGCTTTTTATGGAAGACACAGAGAGAAAATATCAACTCAGTATAGTGTATACACTGGATTTAGTCATTATTCTATTTGTTTTCCTCCATTTTTCAACACGAACACAGCAGGCAGCTCAAGAGAACAACTTCTGTTGTTGAACAGCATGAGATTGTGTGAATCATGATCCCCTTTGATTTGACCCATATACACAATACTTTGTGCTTGACTTTGTACAATTGCTTTGTTTCAGTTTCTTGTAATCATATTTAACATTCACGTTCAATGCCTTAATAATATGCACTAAAATATTATGCACATTGGGTCATTCCGT
The DNA here is from genome assembly GCA_039654105.1 of Coreius guichenoti. Lineage (NCBI taxonomy): Eukaryota > Metazoa > Chordata > Actinopteri > Cypriniformes > Gobionidae > Coreius > Coreius guichenoti. Next base: position 4,752,836 of record CM077181.1, on the reverse strand, counting down.
TTCAAATCAACCAAATTTCGGAAACTTCCGCAGCTCAAATTTTTGATTTTGTTAATATTTTTTTCTGTAGAAAGACAAACATAAATAGTGATGAAAACCAAAATATTAAATGTAGTGAATAAATATTTACTGAGTAATTCACTGTTTTGTGGAGGAGGGTCAAAATGACAATTTTCACCTGAGATTTAAATGCAATTTCCAGGGGTGTAAAAATGACTTTACAAAGATGGCAGCATCATGATAATTTGGTTTTTGACTACTTAAAATGTCTACAATTTACTCATGGAGCCACATTAAGATCTCCATATCTCTGGGATTGAACCATCTAGGGCCTTGAAAATGAAGATACCAAAAGAAAAGTTTTTAAGAACCAGAATCGATATTAAGATATCTTTAAAACTTCTTGATTTTACAAGCAAGCAAACTTGATAAAAAAATAAAAAAATCTGTGTAAAAATAAAATAATGATGTTACATCTTTCTAAAGTCATTTTTACACCTCTATAAATTAGGTGAAAATTGTAATTTTTGACCCTCCTCTACAAAATAGTGGATTACTCAGTAAATATACATCTGTGACATTTCATATTTTGGCTTTCATCACTAATTATGTTTGTCTTTCTACAGAAAAAATATTAACAAAATCAAAAATTTGAGCCGGGGACCTGTGGTTGAGTTGACACGGAATGACCCATTGCTAAAATAATTTTTGTCTTTTTTTTTTTTATTATTAAAAATATATCAACATCCTTAAAACAAGATGCATTTACTAACCGTTTTTTTTAGAAAATATATCTTTGAATTAAGTTAACCACATTGTCAGTTTTTCCCTTGATTTAAGCATGATGGATGAGAAACGGTATAAGATTTTTGCTTAAAACAAGAAACAAATAAACTTAATTGAATATTTATTTGACATCCAGTCAAATTATCTTATTATAAGGTGGTTTTGAATGTTTTTACCAGAAAACAAGACAATGCCCCTCCCACAGACCATCCTTCTTTTGCCTTGTCATTGTTCTTCTAAAAGCACTCTTCATTTCTCTTAAATCTGACAGGAGACATGTTTTCCTTCACCTTGTCCACAGTGACACAGACTGCTGGAGGTGTGACTAAGACAAATATGAGAAGATTACTAAAGATACGGATTGCAGTCCCGAAGGCCAGGGCCCCAATCATCTGTGACAACTCCCTGAGTGCCTATGCAACCCATGACGCTCTAATTAGACGCAAATCAAATAGGTGCAGAATTAGGAGCAGGGAGTAGAACTAAGGGACAATAGACTCCAAACTCCATTAGTGGTCTAATGGAAACCATTCATCATTCTTTTACAACACGACCTCTACTGCCGCCACATCTTTCTTCCATTTCCACTGTTCTGATCATAGAACTTGAATCAGTCAGCCTTCCATGGCTGAAAGCAATGGCTGTCCCTAAATCTTTTATTCCCTTTGAAGACAAAAATAGTGTGAGAGAGACAGGTAAAAAGAGGGATGGCTACTTCAGGCCCTCCATTTTTTTTTTTTTCCAGTTTCCTAATGAGTTTTGGTTGTTTTGATTCTGCTTTAGCCCTCATATTAAAGCATTTTGTTTTAGAAGTTGCCCTTTTCAGAGTATTAACAAAGTATTCATATTAAAAGGACAGTTCACATAAAAAGAAAAATGTTATGACTTTCTTCTGCAGAACACAAATAAGTTTTGAAGGCTTCCTTTTCTTTTTGCCATTAAATTACAATACGTTAGTGCTTAAGCTTAAAAATTATCCAAATGCAACAAAGTATCGGTTGCACTTTATTTTACAGTACGTGCACTTTCAATGTACTTACCCACAAAAGTACTGGGTAATATAAGGTAACTACATGGGTTAAGTTAAGGTTTAGGGGTATAGGTTCAGGGTTAGTACCTAGTTATTATCCAGTTAGTGTCATTACTACAGTAAGTGTGTATATAGTATGTTTTTGTGAAACAGGACTGTAAAATAAAGTGCTACCAAAGTACCATAAAGTTGTGTGCTATATGCTATATGATATCTTTGTGTATAAAACGGACCAAAACATATTCACTGAAAATCTTGACATCGCCCTAACTTTCCTTGGTGCATTCATGAAAAAGGAGTTGCAATGTCCAATTTAACGTCAAATGAGTCAGATCTTTTAAATGAATTGGTTGATTCAGTTCACAGAAAGGGTCTGAATGATTTGTGAATCAAATGTATCCGGTTCTCAAGTTCGGCTTGATGGTTCTATCCAGCGGTTATCCGAAGATTATCAGTAAATAATTGTTTAAAGTTTTGTCTGATTCTCACATAAAGCTCATGGAATAGTGAATCTTAAACACTTCAGTTCATATACATTGTAATCCCATAAAAAAGCAATACAGTCTTTCACAGTAAGTAAATTTAAATTTTCAACATTTTCGGTTTCACTTTATTTGGTAACTTTATTTTACAGTGTCCTTGTTACATATGTTACATGTACTTAGTAATAACAGTTAATTATGCATAATTACACACAACTAACCCTCAACCAAATCCTGATCCTACCCTAACTCTATAGTAAGTACATGTTAATTAATATTACTCAGTACTTAAATATATAATTACACTGTAACAATGACACCTTAAAATAAAGTGTAACCCTTTATTTTAAGGTGACGTAGTTACATTGTACTTAAGTACTGAGTAATATTAACTATAGAGTTACGGTTAGGTTAGATACTGGTAATTATGCACGATTTACTGTTATTACTATAGTAAGTACATGTAGTAACGTGTAACTACGTCACTTTAAAATAAAATAGTGTTACCAAATTTTCTCTTTTGGGTGAACTCTTTAAAGGGATAGATTTCTGTGTGACTATAGGTACCAAATAATATATAGTATCCAAATAGGTATGTATGATAATGGATACCAAATAGTATATAGTTACACAAATAATTGTTTTCAAACAGGTTTTCTGAACAATACTCCGTCTGCAATTTAATAGTTTTCAGTCACGTGACTGCATGGGGCGGAGACCTGGAGGCTAAAACATCCATAGAGCTGCAGCACAGGCCTGTAAATTTTCCACCTTAGAAGAAGAAAAAAATAATAATTTGTTAACAAAATGCAAGTTTTGGGCACTTGTGATCCATATACAGCACCTGCTGCAGCATTTCAATCACTAAAAAGAGCAGGACATTCTAAAACGCTTAACGTTTTTTGTTTTTTGTTTTTAAAGGTGCCAGAATTTTTAATAATTTTCACAAAAATGTAATGGCCTCCAGAATATTTTGTTGTATGAATATCTGAACATACAATAAATCAAAAGAAATAACAGAGCTTTATTCTAGCTTCATGCATTCTTTTTTTAATCAACACTTGAATGTGGGTAAGTTTAATAGAAAAAAAGCAACATTTTGAACAAAAAGCTTTTTTTTTTTTTTTTTTTTTTTTTTTTTTTTTTTTTTGTCAAAGACAACGTACGGACTGGATTCAGAACTATGTTCAAAATATAGCATAGCCCAAAGCTTGCACAGTCATATACCTCTTCATTGTTTTGACATTTCATTAAGTAGGCAGTTTTGATTGTGTTAGCTTACATGTGCGTAAGCAGTGCTTCTATGGCCCTGTTTAAACACTCATGGTCTTCCTATGAGTCCGCACTTTTGTGACGTAACGCCGTTTTGACTGTCGGGAGTCCGCTGCAGAGCTCACTTCAGTGTGGGCTCGGCAAAAGTGCGCACTGAGGGCGCATTACGACCGCAAAGGGGGTAACTTAAAATGACAAACGAGACACCCTACAGGTTCATGGACTTAACGGACACGTGGCAGCCATTTTAAGTCCACAAGACCGAAAGTGCACATGAAGTGTGCCATTTGAGACAGGTCCTATCTCTTGTTTCTGCTTTTATTTCCTGTGTTTTGATCCGGAGATTGTGTAATAGTGCCCCCTACCGTATAACAGAGAAAACATGGATTGCTGGACAGTTCCGTTAATGGTAGGGAAAGAGTTAAAGTGCCTTCAGTACTAAAACAGTGATATTAAAAGATCAAATTCAGTATACACCTTATTGATGATGCGTACAGTCGATGCATACAGTCGTGTGTGTGTATATATACTGTGTATATATACAGTCGAGCAGATCATGAATACAACACATTATAATGGTTAAGCTTTTTCTTTATAATGATTTTCAATGGAAAAATGAGAAACTGCACGTTGCATTTTTATATTCTGGGTTCATCTGCTTGCCTGTACATAATGCATCATCAATAAGGTTGTGCATTGAATTTGGTCTTTTAATACTACAATAATACTTTGTACAAACCTGGTAAAAATGACTTGCGGGCAATGGATGAAAGCCTTGTTTTTGTCCAGGAGGGCGTACCTATAAGGGTGTGACGTCATGTGTAAACTGAATTGATTAGATTCGATGAGGTGGTCTCACCCAAAACATGCTTTGGATGAGTTGTCACAGTGTTACTGTGTCGGCTGGTCAGGGTGCTCAAACTAACCATGGTGTTGTTTTGGTAAAATCAACCATAAATGTAGCATTTTTAGAGAAAGTATTTTAAAGTCGTGATGGAAGTAGTGATAGATCTTCCGAATCGTGATGTACGTAAAAAAGAGTATCAAAAAAGAAAAAGGGAAAAAAAAGGTGGGAATTGGTTTTATCCATAGGTTGTTGATTTGGATGGAGGCATGTAAGCTGATTTAAGCAGATAAAATGATTGGAGAAGTCTCAGGTCAATTTAAAAAATAAAAAATGAAATATGTTTGGATGAATCGTTCACAATACGATTAATAGCATGCATTTAGAAAATAGATCTGGTGAATTTTCATCTCATGGTGACTTTAAATATTAACCAATGGAAAATTGTTGTATAATTGTATGTTCATACACCTTTGTTTTGTTTCCTTCTGTCCAGGATTTGAACACCCGTTTTGAGAAGGCGAATGGAGACATCAGATGCAGCACGGCAGAAAGGTAAAGGAAAGTGACTGCGTGACTATGAAATTTATCATCATCGGTTTACCCTCTTAATCGCACATTATGAGACGGTGTGCAGGGAAATGTCTCATCAATTACTTTGACGGACAACAGAGAACAAAATGTCAAACTAATGAACCCTGCCATCAAAGTGTAATCTCCACGAAAATTGATTAATTTGGTCTTTGTGGAGTAACCCTGCTCGCCTCGAGCCCAGATAATCGCCCTGCCCTGTCCCAAGACAGATGGCTATCATGTGGGACACACCAGCAGGTATTCGTCTCGCTGTGGAACGCAGAAGAGAAAGACGGGGAGCCACTGGCTGTATTGATGCTGACATCAACTCACCACCTCAAATCATTCTCCAGTCTTCCTCTCCGGATCCCCCCGCCCCTGCACCCTAGTTTCTGGCCATTAATAAATCCATCTGTCTCCCTGTCCCTGCTATTTGAAGCCGAAGAGCCCCGCACTTTCACATATACAGACCGCTTACAGCGTTGCATCTGTCTGCCGCGCAGTGTGTGCCTGTGTTAACGTGTGTGTGCACCACAGAAAGAAAGAGAGAGAAAGGGAGAGAGAGAGAGAGAGAGAGAGAGAGAGAACGTGTGAGCGAGCCAGCGAGGAGAGGGAGAGAGAACGGGAGAAGGGAAAAGCGAGCGATCGAGAGAAAAAGGGGCAAAGAGACACCGAGTGCATGAGAGCAAGACAAAGCAATGAAATTCATCGGAGCCGTTTACCTCCTGTTCCTCCTTCCTGCTTTAAGCTTCAACAGCAGGTAAGAGCAGATTTACATCTCCAGCTTTATCCTTCAACCACATCGGTCTGTCTGACGCGGACACAATAGCTGATTATACTCATCTGTGACAACCACAGTGATGTGTGCTAGTGTTAAAGCCTCTGTATGTGCTTAAAAATCTCCCAAGAGAGAAGCACAGTGATTGAGACGGCACCGAGAGCGAGGTGAAGGATGCTTAACAGCTCAACTTTTTCCTGCCTCCCCTGCTCTGGGCTTGGCTGGTGCCGCAGACAAAACAGAGACGTTCGCTTTCTGGCAAACGGAGTGAGTGAAATGTGGCTTGTGGCTCATGGGAAGGTGCAAGTTTTGTGGCAGAGCTTTGGGATGCCTGTGCAATTGCAGAATGTGTGTGTGAGAGAGTGTGTGCGTGTGTATTATGCAGTGAGGGGGAGAATCTAAGATGAGGAATAAAGAGAGAAGAAAGGCTAAGCCAGGAGGAGTCTTGCAGAGTCAGGGAGTTTTCAAGGATTGATCATTAATTTAACTACTGCTAAAGCCTTGCCTCTTCCTTTCTGAACCCAGAGCACGGGAAAGGTCAGTGAACATTCAGCCAAGATTTGAACATTGACTTTATCATCTGTGGGGTGTTCTTCATGCTCTTTTTGGGTAAATTAAACAGCGTATTAATAGCTTATTTGTTCTGCAAATACTTCTGCCCTTTAGACTTGTCCAGGGAGTGGCCCTCGAGTACACATGCTTGCAATGCAAACATTGATATAGTTATTGTTAACAGACACACACACACTTTGCTATTAGTATGTCATTAGTAACAGTTATTTCAAAATCCATAAGTGTCATAAATCCATAAATTGAAAACAAAACAAAACGGGCAGATGTGCTTGCCAGATATCCAGTTTTCTGTTCTTGGCCTTTCGGTGGCTGTATATTTTACAGTTCATAATCATAACTATATATTTTGCTAACAGATATAATGTTAATATACCAAGCCACTTAAACATCTGCTTTGTACTTAAAATATAATAACCAACTATTACAAAACATTTTACAGTATTTTACAGCCAAAACACAAGTATTTTCATTACGTTTATAATAGCAATAATACTATTTTAAAGTAAAAAATGTGTTTTATTTTACACAAGCCCAGATGCGACTGCATTGAAAGTGACACTGGATGATGATGCTTTGTTTACATATTCATTTTACATTTCCAGACTCTATTTGCGTTTACAAGTATATTTATGCATATGGTAGCTGCTTTTATCCGAGGAGACTTGCCCTGCGTTGCATTCAAGGTACACATTTTTATCAGTTCTTTCTTTCTCTGGGAATCGAACCCATGACCTTGCCGTTGCTACTCTTGCTAGTGATTCTACACTGGAAAAAAAAAAGTGTGTTGGATTTACATGATTTAATTGTGTACATCGGTCCCACATGAATCAATTAAGTTAAACAAACATAATTTGTTCATGTAACTTCAACATCATGGAATGAAGTCATTTTAAGTGACCCAATTAAGTAGTCTCAAAGTGAATTTTATATGGCTCCCTGACATGATTCAGGCATTCAATTTCATATATTCATTCATCCACTTCAGTTTCATATATTTTAATGTTACACAACTGAATTATAATACTGCACTAGCTAGTTGACAAACTTTTAGCTAGGAATAGCACACATTAGCATCTTAAATGCTAAGCATTAAAAGCTCTTTCAGCAAAGCTGTTATGACATTAGTTGTATCAGTCCAAAGCCTAAGCAAATGCTCCACTCTTCTCCACAATGGTAACCCACTGTAATTTAAATTGTTCTAATAATTCCAACATAATTGAATATTAAACACTATTAAACACAATCAAGTCTCCCCCTTTCTCATCTTGCTAAAAAATACATAAAATAACACTTTTACATTTAAAATAACAACATTTACTCTCTCTTGATTTAGCCATATGCAAAGCATGCTGAGAACTAACAAGCCCCACCCAGTTTCAGTTAATGCAACACAAATCATTCATGTAATCTCAACACAAACGGATTAAGTAAACTTAAATTTGACTTAAGTGGATTGAACATAATCAAATTAAGTTAGGACAAAATGTATAGCAATTGTGTTGCTTTAGCTCATTTTAAGTAAGCAATTTGAACAAGCAGTAAAAATAATTTTTTTTCAGTGTACAGATCATTTGCTTTCAGTTCTTATTGACGAGAAAACAACTTTTCAACTTTTTTCTTTTTATTATTAAAGGCATCAAAGACATTTCAGAATTCTTTGCAGTTATTTTTTTTGGCACAAGGTCAAACTCTCAACCATTGAGATACAGTGCAGTGCAGAAAAACAACAACCTACAATGACTCAAGTGGTGTAGAACAACACTTGCCCTAATTTCCCTTGATTTCCCTCATGAGCATCATTAAGACTCTTGTATGTTTCAGTCATCACAACAGTCATATTATTTGTTGTCTTTGGTGATTCTTTGTGTTTATATAACATCATATTCGGTTTTGTTGCTAATCACAGCAACACAGCTAACAACACTGGTATAAGATGAGTCTGTCACTTTTGGCCAGTTTTATCTTTTCAGTTTTTTAACTCTTTCCCCGCCATTGACGGAAATTTCTGGCTTTCCGTGTTTTCCTGTTATACAGTAGGGTGCGCTATTGTCTTCTGAAAGAGTACTGAATCTCCTGATCAAAACACATGCTATCTCTTGTTTTTGCTTCTTCGCCTATGTAAGCAGATGCATATGTAAAATAACACGATCATCAACATTAGACAGCATATAAATCAAAACTGCCTAATGTTACTGAATGAAATGTTGACCCAGGACGAGCTATAGGACTGTGAAGCTTTGGTGGTGTTGATAGACTCCATCTACTCCATCTATGTTTTGATCATCGTTCTGAAGCTGATCTGGACATAGTCTTTGGAAAAAAAAAAAAAAATTCTCAGCTTTTTGCTCAAAATGTTGCTTTTTTTTCTTTAACCCGTTAAGACCTACGGGCATTTAAGAAATTTGTGTGTCTCTGTTTAAGAGCCAATAGAAACTGAAACCAAATGGGAAGCAAAATAATTCTTTTTGCATTCAAAATCAGAGACATTACACTTTCAGATCAAGCCTCCAACATGCTCCTGTTGCGTTGTTTTCACCCTCTGAGTCTGCACAAATTGCGTAATATACGCACAGGCACTAACTAAAAACAAATATGTAGCTTTCACGTGGCGTTTTTGCTCATAACTTCATGAAACGTGCACAGATCGTAGAAAATGCATTATTTACAGCAGTTTCTCACGATTAAAATGAGCCCAAAATCAACATAATCCATTGCATTGATCACGAGATATTAACAGTTTTAAAAATGCCCATTATTGGGCGTCAAGGGCTAAACAAAAAGGCTACATTGGTTCCAAATGCTGTAATTTTTTTAATTACTTTATGCTATCACCACAAAATTTGATCCAGATGCAGCTCACATGTAGGGGAACTTCACCAAAAAATGGTTTCCTCCAACCTTATTTCCTTCCTGAGTTGCTTGTCAAATAAGAAAGATATGTAAAATTATTTTAAAAAATATATGTATTTGTCAGTATCCAGCACGAAAATGTCTAAATGTAATTTATATTTTCTAAAAATGTAAAAAGTGTTCTATCAAATGATACCTACCTTTTCACTCTCCTTTGCTATAGTTTTGGAGTTATGAGTCTTTACTTTTGTGTATGTCAGTTGATGGACTCGATCTACTCCATCTGTGTTTTGATCAAGTGTTGATTAAAAAAGGAATGCATGAAGCTGAATAAAACAGGTTGTTTTGTTTAAAAGCAGAGGCTCTGTTCTTTCTTTATATATATATTGCATGTTCAGATATTCATCCAAGAAAATATTCTGGGGGCCATGAAATTCGTGAAAATGATCAAATGCTGGCAACTTTTTAAAAAACAGCTGACGGGGAAAGTTAAATCAAGAGTTTTCTAGTGCATAAAACATGTTACAGTAAAAGAGAGAGCTCATAATATCAAAAAAATCATACATTCCCACTTATGAGTATAGAAAATTTAGTTTTTAAATTGTAGACCTACATTTTTGATGTATCCTTTAATTTTTAAATGACTTCCTTCAGATACTTTGGTTAAAAACATGGTCATAAAATATGTTTGCGCAGCTCTCATTTAGATATCCAGAATCCCTGCTCAGCAGTAAACCGCTCTCATGCCAACAGCGAAAACGCTTTCTCACAATCTACACCAACATTTCATCAATTCTGCTTACTGGTCTGCAAAGCTCAACAGACACGCGTATTGAACTACACATGTATAAATCAGCAAAGCTGTACTATTCAGCATTTTATACAGAGAGATAATTACATTATGCTGCATAAGCATTTGATGTTTGGGGAAACCTACTCCAAACAGAAGCTGTACTGAGCGATTTCATCAGAGCCCCTTAAGTAGCACAAAAATGGCTAGATGGGTTGAGGTGTTGTTAATTGAATTCTTCCACAGCTACATGTGCATGGCATGCCTGTGCACTTCGATGATGAATAGGTCAGGCTATGGCTGATGAATGAATTGGGAACTTCATTTGAAAGGGTAACTATGACCTTGCAACACTCACCCATAAAACAGTAAATCTCGGACAGTAAAAGAAAATGACTATTCCTGCATGTATACATTTTCATCCCCTGTAGGTTTGCATAAGCATTGCGGTGTGTGCATGTTACGCTCCATATATCATTGCTTTGGTAATACATCACTGTATGTGTCAGAATTTGTTATGCATTCATACAAGGCCATACACTTATCATGGAATTCTTATACCTTGTGTGGTCTGAGTAATTTATTTTCTTTTTTAAAAAAGGTTTTACATATATTCTTAAATAGCTCTATTCATTTCTATATATTTAAAGTTTATATACACGCGCGTGCGCGCACACACACACTACCATTCAACTTGTATTCAGCAGAGTTATATTGTGATTTCCACAAAAATATTAAGCAGCACAACTGTTTTCAACACTGATAATAGTAAGAAATGTTTCTTCAGCAGTAAATCAGCATATTACAATGATTTCTGAAGGGTCATGTGACAATGAAGACTGGAGTAATGATGCTGAAAAGTTAACTTTGCTATCACTGGAATAAATTAAAATATATTGAAATATGAAAATATATTGTGGTTACACTTAATTTTAAGCTGACAGTTACATTTACTCAAATATGTACTGAGTAATATTGTACTTATGTACTTACTATAGTACTTACTATTGTAATTATGTACTTTACTATAGAGTTAGGGTTTGGTTTAAGGCTAATTACTTGTAATTATACATAATTTACTGTTATTACTATAGTAAGTACATGTAGTAACGTGTGGCTATGTCACCTTAAAATAAAGTGTTACCTTTTTTATATTGTAATATTTCACAGCTTTTAGTGTATTTTTAATCAAATAAATGCAGCCTTTGTGAGCATAAGAAACTTCTTTGAAAAACATTTAAAAACCTCACCGATCCTAAACGGTTTGTTCAGCTAATATTTTTTTTTTTTTTTTTTTTTTTTTAAATTCAATTCGGTCACCATTTACTCATCCATTTTCAATCCTGTATGCCTTTATTGTATGGGACACAAAACATGTTTCGAATAATGTTTTTGTACGTTTACCGAAAGTCAGTGGGGTTCAAAACAACACTGGACCTCATTGAGAAAAAAAAGTAATTGAGACATTTTTTTTAAATGTCGTCTTTTGTGTTCCACATGAGGGTCAGTAAGTGATGACGTAATTTGTCTCATTTTTTTGGATGGCCTACCCCTTTAACACATTCTTTTATGCTTTGTTTGAATGTCAAATTCCAGAATATGACAGTAAAAAGTTCTCACAAATGCTCGGATAAGTTGTTAAACGTCTCTTTATCACATCCTCTATATTGTGGCTGTGGGTTTTGGTTTCCCGGCTCGAGTAGCTTAGTTCACTGTTACAACTGTCAGTTCTTTTCAGTTCCGCTCGCATGCCTCCAGCGTCTCCCTCAGGATCGCAGTCTCTCTCTCTGATGACTCGAACTTTGATGTAGGGAACAGTGGCAGCCTCTTCTGCCAGAACTTTGCCTCCAGTGAAGTGGCTGAAATGTCAAAGAGCATTTGCCAAGGTATACATGCAAGACAAAAGGTGGGGAACTCCCATTTTAATCCTAGATCAAGAATGGCGGATAGGTCATGTAATTGCTCATGTGCCTTTTTTCCTCCCGTGCAGAAGCCTGCATCCTTTTGTTTTTATCAGGCAAAGCCTCAGAGGCAGCAGTGTCATGTCGGAAAATGACTGGGAAGACAAACTCATTGCGGTGTGGATCGATGACACGATGGCTGGTGGGAGGCGGTCATATGTCTCATAGCCGTTCTCTATGGGCTCGATCATTACCCATAAATCTAGTGTTTTAATGGCTTGAACATTCTTGCTGATATCCTCGCGCTCCTGCTACTGGGATGCGATAAAATATTCCATTCTTGCTTTGTGTGAGTAATGACCTTGAATGATGCCTTTTGGTTGCCATGGCAACGGTGATTGTTCCCTTGATAGGAATCGCTCTCGTCTGTGAGTGTACTAGCAGAGTTTGTGGTGAACACACTGATGAGTGATGGCCATGCGCTTTTCTCGCTTTTGTGTGATTTGTTTAGTAGTGAGAATGACATGTCGCTTTGTGCGTCAGTCCTTTGGCAAACTAAGATAATGTAGTTTCTAATTCAGGTTAACCCAGTTGCATGCTATTGAAACTTTTTCAAAAGACTGTGGTTTGAGAAGAAATGTTTCTTTTGCTCCCATTTTTTTTCTTGTGTTTTTTTTTTTTTTTTTTTTTTTTTCTCAGCAGCATCCTGGGGGTTAAACCTCTGAAATCCTGAAAATGTTCTGAAAATGTTCTAAAAATATCCAGCCTGACACAATCGCTTTAATCTGACAGTCTCTCCCTGTATGTGTCACTGATAGATTCTAAAGAATAAGGAACTGCTTTGGCTATATCTTGTGTTCAGAGTGGAGAGGAGCACGTGCCAGGCTGGAGAATAGAACAGATTTGTTGGCAGATCCAGAGGTGCCCATGCGTGACCGCGCCCAGAGTGCTTGGCATCGTGAGAAGTAAATGGAAAAGGTCCAACATTATTCTGTGCTCACCTGCGTGATGCATGGCAGCAACCTTACAGACCTCTCTCTCTCCTCAGGTCGCATCTGTTATGTGCACTGGGAGGTTTCTATTAGAAATTGTGATTATATTTTAGCTTTATGATTTGAGATATTTATATTTTTATATTTTACCCAGCTGAAGTAGCATGATTTATGTATATTAAAGAAATATGGGTTCAGAGCAAGTTAAGCTCAGTCGACAGAATTTTAAGGGAATTTGGTTAATTACCATGAAATGGAACTTTTGGAATTTGGGTTATAGTGAAACACTTACAATAAAAGTGAATGGGGCCAATTTGTACACATTAAAATACTCACTGTTATAATAGTAAAGCCACAATACACAATTTGTGTGTTAACATAATTTTAGTGTGAAAATTGTTTACTAAATAACTTTTTGTGTAAAATTATAACCAATTTCAAACTTCGCCACCATGACAACAGCACTAAAGCAAGCGCAAAAAAACTACTGTAAAAAAAAATTCAGTTAAATTTACGGTAAAAAAAGGCAGCTGTGGTTGCCCGAAATTTACAGTAAAAAATATGGTTGCAACATTTTGTTTTACAAATTTAACTGTTACAGTAAACAAAACATATTTCATTAACTGATATAATGTTAATTTACCAACTTTTTGAAGTACTAATATCTGTTTTGTACCTTTGTAATACACTGACAACCTCCAAAAATAGGTGGTGATGAGAAAGTCACATGATGAATCAAAGCTTTTCCACAAGCTGAGAAGGTAAATACTAATATAGGGTGAATTCAGGTTGATTGGGACACTTTTCCCAAGTCATCTCAATGACAAAGTGTCCCAATCACCCTGAATTCATCCCTATAGAAGGTTCACTGTGTCATTTACACAAACACTAAACACCAACACGGTAACACACGACATAAAAAAAAAAAAAAAAATGCAGTAAACATCAGATGTAACATAAAACCCTAATGTACATAACTGATTAGAAACATCCAAGAAAAACTAAGAAAAAACATAGTTATTTCAATGAAAATACATCAAATGTGAAGTGTCATGCATGGGAATTCTGGGAATGTCAATTTACTTTACAATTTACTTGACTTGTTCTTTTTTACTTCCAAAAACTGTAAAAAAAAAGTTTTAGTTTTTACGGTATTTTACTGTAAAATTACATTAAATGTACAGTTAGATCTATTAGTTATTCACCATATATAGTCAAAACATTTGTTAAACAATTAACAGTTTTTCACCATAGCATTTTTACAGTCTCTTTACCATTAAAATCATAATTTTTTACAGTGTAGGGGTGTTTGGTTCCGGGGTTTTTGGAGTTGACTCCGATTCCTGACTCCCACCATAGGAGTCGATGGAATTGACTTCATTTGCTCCATTTACTTTGAGTCAAAACAGGGTCTGCACTGTAAGAATACAAGATTGCCGTCATTATTACACATTAAATGTAGGCTATTAATTTTTTTTCCTGACACAAAGCCTAAAATAAAACACAATTTTAGTGTGACAGGCCAAATTAGTCCAGTTTAGAGATGAAATTACAATAGCCGTTTTTCCACCGTCAGGCCGAACGGTTCTTAGAATGGTAAGGAACGGTTACAGTTGTGTTTCCGCTTGAGCCTGGTACGGCACGATTACAAACTGTTCTCGGCCCAGGTTAGCTAACCGTGCTTGTAGAATGCGTGTAGTGACGTCGCCACTCCCAAAAGTGACAGTAAACATTGACTTGCATTATACAAATTAACAAGGAGACCACGGTTTCAGCTAAAAATCTTCTTTAGTGTTCTTCTGAAGAAAAAGTCACCTACATTTTTGGTGGTCTGAGGGTGAATAAATTAACAGCAAATTTTCATTTTAGGGTGAATTATCCCTTTAATGTAAGCGCTTTTATAAAATAATAAGCTTCACGTTTTTGCATTAAAATCCTCCAAAAATGACCATAACCTTTTTTTAACCATTATGCCAAGTTTTGTTGACTGAGCTTGACTTGAATCTGTAATATTGCTTTAAATGTGTGAAGTAAAAAATGGCATTTCTATTTAGCTTGACCTACATAGTATGCATTTAATATGGAAGAGAATGTTTTAGCACTTACTGTTTTCTGCGGTAGGATCAACCATATTCTCTATGCAAGTGTGATGTTTGAAGTGGGACGGTGGCTTCGATGAGAAGCCAATCGGAAAGAGAGATTCTCCTGAGATGTTCTGAATGCACAGACAATAAGTGTGAGGATATGCATGCAGATGGGGGTAGATTGGACGTTAGTGGAGAGAGGTGTTGTCCTGTGCTCTTGTCTTGACAGAGAGTGAAAATTGAAATTCGAGAGGCATAACGTAATCAGAACGCCATGGCAACCAAGCAGGCTGTCAAATAGTCTCAAAGTAAATTAGCAATAAACAGAGCCTTGCTTTGCCACGACAAATATAAAACTAATTAAGGCACCTGAATTTCATTTAAAAAACGTAGGCTATTTAAGCATCCAAACATATTATAGTATTGTTTGAATGTTGATAGTCCAAAGCGTAATGTAAATGTGTTCCATGTGCATTTAACCCAAGCATAAAGGTACCCCTAGGCGTCACTATATTGACGCGCAGGGTACTCCATTACTTTCAATGAGAAACCGTTGCCATCATACACAGACGCGTTGGGCATGGGAACGTTATCGTCATGATGAAATTATATTGGGTTATGATTTTGCCATTATGACATGTTGGAGTGTGATTCTCAATTTAATCAGCCAGCATAATTTTATTTACATTTATTTTATTTACGCTATTTAGACACGTTTTAACATGTAACCCAACCCCATCCCATCCCTAAACCTACCCATTTGTGTATTATATGATATAAAATACAGGATATAACAGGCAGATACGACTGCATGCACAGTTTATTCAAAAAGTAGAAATATTCCAAGTGTTCCGAGGCCAAACGATTGATTTGTGTGAAGGAAATCCCCAAAATCCGCCGAAGATCATGCACACATCAAATTTCAAAAATTGCCGCCCGTTACGTCAGATTTCAAAGTGAAATTGCATTGGCTCTCGTATGTCTCGCGACCAATTGCGTCATTACGTCAGCTCTGATTGTAAAATGTCATTGGCTCTCGTGTGTCTTGTGACCGATTGCGTCATGCTAAAGAGTCGGGTGTATCATTTGAATGAGATATGACTGAGTGCGTTCACGGAGTGGTGGGATCATCATTTCAGCGATTAAAACATTAAGATCAACTCTGTTCTTCACACAAAGATATCGTATGACTTCAGAAGACTTGGAATTCAACATGAGTTAATACTTTTATACTGTTTTTGGTCATTTTTGCAATAAATACCTGTGACTGTACTTTTTATTAACCTGTTATGTGTTTTATATTGTTTACAAGTGGGTAGGTTTAGGGTAGGAGTTGGGTTAGTTGCTCCAAAATATAAAAGTAGCCTATAAATATTAATAAAATCATGTCTGCTTTTACAAATGCAAAGAATTAAATGCGTCTTGATCTGACGCATTGGGCAAACAACTGAAATGAATGGAGTACCCTGCACGTCGATATAGTGACGCCTAGGGGTACCTTTAGCATCTTCATTGTGACGCGGAAGGCACTTGACCATGCATCAAATTTTGACCCCTTGGGAGTGAGAATGGGTTGAGAAAACATGTAAACATCGCTGAGGTGGAACACGTTTACATTGAAACAAAGACAAAAAAAGAGACCGAAACATTGTTTTATACAGTGTTAGGGACAGTCACACATAATGTAATTGTAGGATTTTAAATTCATGTTCTGTTCTTACTGGCTTCAGTTTTATAGCATTTTTGCCAACTTGACATCGAGGAAAAAATACCAGACAGACAGTATGTCTGCTTAAACATAAGTTTATACTGTTTTAACATATAAATAGTATGTGATCTCGAGATGGGATTTTATTGTAGCGTTTGTAGTCAAATCGGAATGTCAACAGTTTATCATCATTATGATTAGAAACTAAATGTAACTTCAATAGCATATTTGATGGAGTTATGGTTGACATCATTCTTTCTGATAAACTCAAATGCTCCAGTAAGCTAGTGACATTTTTTTTGTTTGATAACATCAGCTTTATATCTTGCACTATAAAGGTTTGTTGGATTTGAAGTAAGCTTTTTGCTGTGAGTGCAAAGGTTCCCGGGTTCAGATTTTGTGTGATGTTTAACAAATTTTTATCAGTAATGTTACAGTACTGTATGTCAGTGGATGTATATCCACATAGGGAGTGGATCGCCACAACCTCAGCGAACACACAGCAACACATTCAAACACATGCTAACAGCATGAAAACTCACTGCAGGAGGCTATTTTTTTTTCTTGGTCAAAGGAAAGGCTTTTATAAAGTTGTGCAGACAAAATCAGATGTAGACTTTGCCTTCTAATTTTTGAAGTACACCATTGGTTGGTAGGCTATACATACAGGTATGCAAATTAGGTCAATTTGTGGTCTTAAAGGGTTAGTTCACACAATTTTAATTCTGTCATTAATTACTCACCCTCATGTTGTTTCAAACCCGTAAGACTTTCTTTCATCTCTGGAACACAAATGAAGATCTTTTTGCTGAAATCTGAGAGCTTTCTGTCCCTCCATTGACAGCTACGCAACTACCACATTGATGCTTCAAAAAGTTCATAAAGAGATCGTAAAACTAATCCATATGAATTGAGCGGTTTAGTCCAAATTTTCTGAAGAGACTCGACTGCTTTATATGATGAACAGATTAAATTTAGGCTTTTATAACACAAGAATGAACCTCACTGGTCCTTGAGGAAGCTCAAACGTGCTGCATAACACGAGAATGAACCTCATTGGTTCTTGCTGAAGCTCAAACGTGCTGCATAACACGAGAATGAACCTCATTGGTTCTTGTAGCACGAGAATGAACCTCATTGGTTCTCACACGTCAAGCAAACATGCTTGAGCTTCCGTTTACCACAACTGATGTGCCAGTTGATTTAATGTTTATATGTGAATTAAAGTCTAAATTCAATCTGTATCATATAAAGCGGACTAAATTTGGACTAAACCACTCAGTTCATGATTTACTTTTGGTTTACTTTTATGATCTTTTTGAAGCGTCAAAGTGTCAGTTGCCTAGCTGTCAATGGAGTGACAGAAAGCTCTCAGATTTCATCAAAAAAATCTTCATTTGTGTTCCGAAGATGAACGAAAGTCTTACGGGTTTGGAACTACATGAGGGTAGTAATGACAGAATTTTCATTTTTGAGTGAACTATCCCTTTAATGTATAGAGGAGGGTGTCCATCAAAACCTTTTGTATTTTTGGTCAACTTCAGAAAATGATAATACTTTGTGTGGCACTATGAAAGCACATGAATGAATATGCAAAACCTCTTAGAGGAATTATAGCAGAAATCATAAAGCCATGTCTTATAAACACTTTAATAGGAACTACCACAAGGGACAAATAAATAAATAAGCAGTAGGAACTGTTTTGGAACAGGAGGGAGAGCATGGCCGCAGGGAATTTGTCAAACAAAAAGACTGGATGAATATGCCAGTTTGAAACCCTACATCAACTGGACTTCCGATGATAGAGTGGCGGAGGGAGGCAGACGGTTGAGCTGTTTAAATAGAGGGACAGGGAGCACCACACTCACACTGTGCCTTTGCTTAAAATTAATGCCCACAGGAAGCGAGTGCTGTGAAGTATTGCATTGGGTGTTCTGCGTTTGTTACGCAGACATTGAAGCATGTCTGGTTCTTGTCGCCATAGGAGTAAATTGAACTGTCAAAAACACAGTTTAAGACAGCTCTCAAACCTCATGAACCCTCTAACTTGCCCTGAAAACAACCGAGAACCTGTTATTCATAAGCAGTTCCGTTTTGTAAGAAATACCATAACCGTATGACATTCGTTTGGATCTCACACATGCAGGCTTCTGCTGATGTGGACAGAATACTCAATCAATCACAATTGAATCTACAGCGTGAATAAGACCAGTGTCCAATTACAGAATGAATGACTCTTATGAAACAGAATAACCAATTTAGTCCGTTTCCCAAACATCGGACTCTTATGAGCAGCTTTTTAGTGAATCTGCATTAGTGTTGCTGCATCCGAAATTGAATACTCTTGAGTAGGTACTTATTTTGAAAAAGTAATTACTTTGCGACCGC